>OY978021.1:13259771-14459771 GCA_963854515.1 Pandemis heparana
ACACCGCACTGTGTGACCAATATGACACTGTGCGAAGGTGCTAACACACGTCGCATCCCACAACAAACTGCGACCCTTAGCCCACGGGACAAGCGTAAGCCCATCAGGCCTTTTCCCGTCCGTACGGCTTAACCCCCGAGGCTCCAAAATACACGGCACATTGGCCGACACCATAGCCCGCCGAATAATCTCATTGATGGCATAATGCCGAGAAAATCTCCCCGCACACCGTGAGCAACTTAAGCCGTGATGCCCATCTGCCTCCACCATCACACCACAAATACAACGATGAGGCTCACACACCTTACAACCCAGCCGCAAAGCCACACCAACCCTAAGGGAGTCGCCATCCAGCAAAGTTCCAAGATGTGGCGAAGGCAGAGCGTGCAACCAAGCTCCAGACTCCGATGCCACCACCGCCCTCAAGCGAGCCACATCCCCTCCAGAAGCACTAGCCAGCAAAACCTCATAACTCCGTTTGCTCAAAACATCATCCCACGACCTCTGCGAAACCAGACTCTCCGGATGCTGGCCTCCTGGACAACGAACGGACCACTCCTCCAGTGCCTCCCGCACAAATGGAACGTGAACGTTGTCACCATTCAAAGATAACAAGCGAGCGACAAGATCCACTGAACCATGAGAAGAGGCAAGGAAGGCTACAAGTCCGACCTCATGCATACGACGAATCCCCAACCCTCCATGACGAATAGGGAGAACAGCTTGACGCCCCTGACTTTCATCAAGACTCACATTCAAAATGCTCTCCAAGCCCTTCACAAGGGTATCGTCGTAACACGCTACCTCCCGCCCAAACATCCACGTTGGCACCGTTCTCAACATGTAGGTAACACGAGGCATCGAGAAACAGCTACGCAACAAAACCAATGCCACATGAGCCGAAAGCTGTTTCAAATGCTCCAGGGTCAATCCCAGCGCCAAAGTCTTTTCCTGTATAGCACGACTAACACCCTCAAGGAATAGTGGCGCTCCAAGGAGAGCAAAAGATTGCCTATCCATAATCCTGAGACCCGGCAACAAAGATTCAAAATCAGGCACGGAGGACATCGCTTCAGAGCCACAAGGATAAAGCTCACATTTCCCGGCATTTACTTCCAACCCTAAGGACCTCAAAGCAGGTATCAACCTAGCTAGGTCATCAAGAACCGTATTTGGATCACCCCCTATAGTCCCATCATCCAAATACCAAATATTCAACCCAGACTCCAACGATGCCACCGCCCTCTGAATTGCCAAGCAAAAGACCAATGGGCCCAAAGGATCCCCTTGCTGGGCACCCACCTGTGACGGAATCAAATGGGCATTATAAAAAAGGTTGCTTGGGGCCGAATAACATTGAAAGAGGAAAGGATATAAAGTAGGAACGTGTTCCTTGACCTCTCCCAAAATGATATCCCTCTCAACACTATTAAAAGCGTTTTTAATGTCCATCTTTAAAATTACTGAATTGGTGCCTTCATGCGTCATTGCAAAATGCCTCGTCGCATGAATTGCTGACTCACAGCCCATGGGAGTCCCAAACCCAATCTGGCACGGTTGAAGATAAGACGCCATTTCATCCCTGACAGAACGGCAGCCAAGCCTCGCTACAAGACGGCGCAATACACTCCCCACGGCTATAGGCCTAATGCCCCCATCCCTCTTCGACAAAGCACACAAGGAAGCCCCGTAAAGGTAGGGACAGACACGCGGATTAAGCAACCCCCTCAGCAAAAAATTGCACAACTTTGTTATGGACTCAAGCAGCTTTGGCCCGTTATCTCCAGCACTCGGTGAAGTCAGTTCTTTCAAATGCTGCGGACGAAGACCATCCAATCCTGAAGCAGACCCATTATAGAAGGAATTGATCACCCCCCCCACATCGGAAACCGAAACCGTCAGAAATGGACTCGCCAAATCAGGTTCCGGTGGGTAAGCAAGCTCCCTAGAAGGAGAAGGATGTTTCTCCTCCAACCCACCCACAGTGCCATCATCAGCCTGGGCAAGGGTAGCCTCAGACACCAAGAGACGAACGGCCCCCCTCAAATCCCCATCGTGAACCTTAGCCTCGATGGACCGGTAAATTGAAGGTGACCTCCTACACTCCTCATCGGGAAAATACGAACATTCACTCCCAATGTTCTCCTTTACCTTGGCCGTCAATGACTTCCCATGTCCACCCTCTGGAACCCTCAGCGCACTGAAGGAGAACGAGAAAAGCGCGAGCCAATCCTTCTCCTCATTCGTGCTCAAACAACACTCTATGAGACTGCACAACCGCCCAGCAGCTAGGTTTCGAGCCCCCTTAGGTATGTGCCTCAAAACTTGTAACTTAAAACTTGAAACTTGAAGCCTATTTTTATTAAGTATAGTTACTGTGATAGGGTCACTCGGAATCAAATATAATAAATCCCGTTTTTTTCCGTTCCCGTGGAAATTTGTGTGTGTGTGTCGGGTAGCCTATGTGTGTTGTTGTTTTCGTAATCAGCCACCCGATGAACCGTACAAACAATACTACCCACTATAATATAATAATAATAATACCCACGTTGATTTTCAGACTTTGTCACCCCCTATCCCCCTTTTAGGGGTTGAATTTTCAAAAAACCTGAAACAGGTGTTTACTCATTTATCGTTAGAAATACTCCTGTGAAGTTTCGAGTAAAATAGTCTAACTAATCTTGTTTCCCCATACAAACTTTGGACCCCCATTTAACCCCTTTAGGGGTCGAATTTTGAAAAATCCTTTCTTAGTGCACCCCTAGACCTTATAAGGAATCTACGTGCCAAATTTGGAATCTCTAGAACCAGCGGTTTGGGCTGTGCGCTGATATGTCAGTCAGTCAGTCAGTCAGTCAGTCAGTCAGTCAGTCAGTCAGTCAATCAGTCAGTCAGTTTCTTCTTTTATATATTTAGATGTGCGCAGGAATTGTGTCTTCTTCCACCATCTCCCTTTCTCTTCATCATCATCATCATCATCAGCCTGAAGACGTCCACTGCTGAACAAAGGCCTCCCCCTTAGCACACCATAATCAACGAAAACTCGCCACCTGCATCCACCGGTTTCCCGCAACTTTTACACTGAGAAAAATGTAAAGCTGAAAGCATCCTAATTACGGCCGATTTAGTGGGAATGAAGGCAAAATACCGACTACGAGTCATATGAACAAAAACGCCTTACAAGGTTGAAGGCGTTATATGACTTAAGCGTAAGGCGCAATGAACACAATCACAATGGCTCTTAAACGTATGTTTTAAACGTAATATTAAACAGATTGACCTTAATTAAACAGCGATAAACGTGGTAAGTCAGTTAGAAATCGACGGACTGACGATGATTTCCAACTTCTAGTAAGGCGTTTTACGTCTTTCCTTACTGTGGTTTCACCTATCTTCCGAGCATTTTAAATTTACTTGTCAAGCTTTTCTGACCTACTTTAAGGCCTTTTTTATAGTTATTTACATTTTGGTAAGACACAATTGACTTCTAGTAAGGCGTTTTACGTCTTTCCTTACCGTGGTTTCATCTACCTACTAAGCGTTTTTAACGTTATTTACTATTAAGTAAGTCAAAATTGACTTCTAGTAAGGCGTTTTACGTCTTTCCTTACTGTGGTTTCAGCTACCTACTAAGCGTTTTTAACGTTATTTACTATTAAGTAAGTCAAAATTGACTTCTAGTAAGGCGTTTTACGTCTTTCCTTACTGTGGTTTCAGCTATCTACTAAGCGTTTTTAACGTTATTTACTATTTAGTAAGTCATAATTGACTTCTAGTTAGGCATTTTACGCCTTTACTTACTGTGGTTTCACCTATCCACTAAGCGTTTTTAACGTTATTTATTATTTAGTAAGTCATAATTGACTTCTAGTAAGCCGTTTTACGCCTTTACTTACTGTGGTTTCACCTATCCACTAAGCGTTTTTAACGTTATTTACTATTAAGAAAGTCATAATTGACTTCTAGTAAGGCGTTTTACGTCTTTCCTTAATGTGGTTTCACCTATCCACTAAGCGTTTTTAACGTTATTTACTATTAAGAAAGTCATAATTGACTTCTAGTAAGGCGTTTTACGTCTTTCCTTACTGTGGTTTCACCTATCTACTAAGCGTTTTTAACGTTATTTACTATTTAGTAAGTCATAATTGACTTCTAGTAAGGCGTTTTAAGTCTTTCCTTATTGTGGTTTCACCTATCCACTAAGCGTTTTTAACGTTATTTACTACTTCGTAAGTCATAATTGACTTCTAGTAAGGCGTTTTAAGTCTTTCTTTACCGTGGTTTCACCTATTAACTAAGCGTTTGTAATGTTATTTACTATTTGGTAAGTCGTAATTGACTTCTAGTAAGGCGTTTTACGTCTTTCCTTACTGTGGTTTAACCTACTCGTCAAGCGTTTCCGTCCTACTTTAGGGCTTTTCTAATCATTCATTATTGCTTAATAACATGTCCACTAAATCGCTATTTACCTTCATACGGTTGGATAAACCGTATGGTAAGGTATATTGTGCTTTATTTACGAGCAGAAACGTTTTGTAAAGACTGGGAAAATAGCCTTCTAACGGCTGGTAACGCTGTTCCCTGAAGGCCTGATGAACTTGCTTTACTATCATATAGTTCATATTAAGGGCATTGGGCTGCTAAAGGTGAACGTGCACCGAAACGCGCCGCAATAATGTCTTCGTACTCTTGACGGCCGAATAGCATTTGAATTACGCATTTTTAATGCGATTAGGCCGTTAAATGTACAAAAACATAATTGCAGCGAGTTAAGATGTACATTCCACCTAAAGGAACGTGATCTGTTGGTGACAATGTACGCTATTGATATATTTTCGTTAAGAGGAATGTCCTTTGGTTCTTTTCTAAAAAGCTAGCACTTTATGAGCATAAAAAATTATAATGTTCTCTTAAAACTTTAAATACACAACTTCCTTAAGGTTATAAGTGACCAGTTAGAGAAGTCCATCCAAGAGGTAATGGAAGATAAAGTGTAGAGATCATAAATAATTTTGTTATGCCCGTAAGTGTTCTGTTCGTTATTTGAAAAGAATTGCATGCCGTTCGTTATTATAGGAAATACATATGTTACGCGCATTGTCACCAATAGATTGCACCACCATCACCACCGTAATGGTGGGCGGGAGCGAGCAGCGGCCCAACATCCTTCACATGAACTTCATGATAGCAGAGCCGTCAACCATGCCTTTAGTGAACAGCGTTGCCTGCTGTCTTCAGAAAGCTGTTCTCCTGTCCTTGTAAGATTCTGCAATAAATAAAGCAACAATTAACAAAGCAATTCAATAAGAAATAACAGCATATACTATACATTTTGGTCTAGCTTAGCTAGTAGGTAGATAATAATATGAACTTTTCTATGGAATGGCTTATATTTTTTTGCGCTTCTGTAGTTGGTCTAATAGTAAAAGATGTTCGTATATTATGAGTACATTGACCCCTTTAAATATTATTGGGGTGTTCTGTTACACCAACTATATACTTCGTTATATCGTATCGTAGAAGGAGAAAGGTCGTATCGCAATGAAACTATTATTATAGTTAAAGAAATGAAAATCTTTATTATATTTACTTATTTACTTGCATGAAACTATACTTAGATAAGTACACAAGTTGTACATGACCCTGAAAAATCATGTAAATTTTGATATATATACTACGTAACAAATGACAATTTTACAAAGGTGAACGAACTTTGATCACATAATATAAGAAACTAGATACACAATCAACGCCTGAAAATACAGGACCAAAAACACTTCAGTTTTAAAATACTCTTTTTATACACATTTTTTTTACTAGCATCTACAATCTCATAACTGGGCAGTAAGAGCTATGTTAATTTGACACGATAATGTGAATAATGCGCTCCTAATTTAAAAAATATATACGTCAGTTACCGCCATTAACCAGAGATAGCTCTTGGAATTTACTTGGAAGGCGAGTGGATTTATTTAAATTAGGCTTTATGGTCATAGCAATAAGTGTTCTAACATTTGTCTTCGTGAATTGCAAGAGCTATTACCTAGTTTATTATAAGAACTCGGAAAAAGTGCGCTATTCACATTAACATTAACATTAGTTTTAAACATTAATTTCTATCTGTTAACAAGGGTATTCATTTTTTGTAATTATTTGCTAAAACTGTTAACACCACTTAAATCTATCAAGTGATTGATAATGGTCGTCTGGAATTCACACGCTGTATGTCTATAAATACAGTGTGTGAATTCCAGACGTGAATAAGTACATCTGTGTTAAATACTTTTGTAACTGATGAGATGATGCAATATTTTATGCATGCATTTGGAAATGTGTTATGGCCAAAAAAAGCGTTCAATGGCAAAAAAAAACTTCTAAAAGCTAATATATCCGGAAACATCAGGAAACGTCTTATTAAGACTTACACCTGACATTGACCCAGCGGGAAAGGGAGAGTTTGAGCGCATTTGAGATGTGGTGTTGGCGGAGGATGGAGAGGATAAGCTGGACAGAGAGAAGAACAAATGAAGTTTTGAATTTGGTGGGGGAAAAGAGATCCCTGCTGAGGACGATTGAGAATAAAAGAGGAAGTGTGCTGGGGCACCTGATACGAAATGACGATTACATAAAAACCTTGGATAGAAGGGAAAATAGAAGGAAGAGGAGGCAGAAGAAGGCCGAGACGTGCATTTATGGACCAAGCAAAGGAGAAGGTTAATGTAGTGTCGTATCAGGATCTCAAAGCAATGGCAGAAAAAAGAAGTGAATGGCGATTACTTCACCGACAAGAGCTGGGCTCTTAAATTGATGATGATGAATTGATGTGTTAGTATAGTATCGCAGCACTATCTATCTATTTGGATCCAGCGAGACACAATTTCAACGAGACACGTTTTCAAATGCACACATCAAATATTGTATCATCACTATCATCAGTTATAAGTTTTAGAATAAAAACGAACTTTATAAAACCACGTACCTTCACATATAAAAAACTAGATACACAATCAACACCTGAAAATACAGGACCAAAAGAACTGAACATTACGCATTTGAAGGGAAAAGACTTGAAAAAGACATCCAAGGCGGTCATACGAGATAATTTTATTCTGCGAGTCTTCTGCAAGCCTGCGAGCCTGTGCAAACTTCGAGGCACGTTTAGCAGAACATAGAGAAACGTAGGGGCAGCAACAGCAGGCATACAGCCAGTTTATTTTCTGAATCGTCTGAAACAATGCAGAAAAAAAAATTATGGCATAAACTACATAATTGGTTGTTATGAAAAGATAAATGGTGGTGGGTGAGATGTTAAAGAAAAGTGTTTAGTACATATTTATAATAAAAATCTGTTCGAGTAAAACACTTAATTTAGACGTCTTTCGCCATCTTGTTTTGGCCGCCATTTAGAATTATGTGACAATGACAAGGCTAATTATAGTCTACTTGTCATTTGATACCCATGTTGAGGGGGTTCTAAAGAAAAAAGTAGTCCGCCATTTTGCGATGGCGGCCATATTGGATCTACCATAATAATAAATGTGGTAGTCCAGTGGTTTGACCTATGGCCTCTCAAGCAGAGGGTCGTGGATTCGAGCCCTGGTTCGCACCCTTGAGTTTCTCTGAATTCATGTGCTAAATTACATTTGTAGTAGCTTTCCGGTGAAGGAAAACATCGTGAAGAAATCTGCACACTCCTGCGAAGCAATTCAATGGTGTGTGTGAAGTTCCCAATCCACATTGGGCCCGTGTGGGAACTATAGCCCAAGCCCTCTCACACTAAGAGGAGGCCTGGGCCCAGCAGTGGGACATAAAATAGGCTGATGATGATGATGATTATGATAATAAATATACTATATTGCATTGTCATCAGAATCAAAGGTGTGTGAAATTTCGGATGCCGGGAATTGCTCGAAATTTGAATTGCAAAATTCCACCCGGAACGACAGACAGAAAGAAAATAAACAAGATAGTGACTTATTAAAAACGTGGAAAAAGCTTAAAGGTAAAACTAACCGTCATTGGAGGTGAGTAATTCCGTAAGTGCCAATTTAAGGAACTGGTTTTTGGTTGAGGACAGCAATGCCTTTCCTTTAGCAATGATATTGCCACTGACGTTGTGTAGGGAGGAACGCAATATATCTGCGCCCGCAGCGGGATAAAGTCGATCGAAGTCTGCTATGAGAAGTTTGTAACCGTTGGAGCCTTTGAGTATCTGATACCCATTTAAATAATCCAGGAGAGTGCCCTTTTCGTTGTACAGCTTTTCAAGATGCGCCTTCGCCGTAATTGCCCAAAACTTATCAATTTCCTTCCATGATGTAGCTCCTTCGACGGCAATCGCAATCGCAAGTACCAGTTTAGCCTCCGCAACAATATCACTCTCGCCTGAAATGATAAATCAAAATTGGAAGAGAAGAATAGGTACCGAAAAAAGCATTAACATTGAATATTAAATCATTTTTGGAAGAGAAGAATACTAGGTACCGAAAAAAGCATTAACATTGAATATGTACGAGTATAATTATTGGTTTATCAAAATCTTACTTTCGTCAATAACAGATAAGTCAATAGGACACTGTGGCCGAGCGGATTCTACATCAGAGGATAGATCACTGGATTCGCTAGCAGCGCATCGCTTCCGGAAAGGCTCTGTTACTTTTCTTCTGATAAGGTGCTTCCTCTTCCTCAGGTATGTATTATACAATATACCGGATGCATTTATTTTTGCTTGAAAGGGCCCTCCCTAGAATAAAACATGTTAAGGGTCATTAGCAATTTTTATAATAATTAATAATGTAATTTTTAGTTTTTTTTTAATGTCCGGAAAAGTTGTCATTCTTTACTAGATATTAGAAGGCGAGGTACATACAATACATATAACAATACAAATACTCTTTATCTACGCACATGTCATTAGTTGATGCGTTGAGAAACCGTTGGAAATGTCCAGCATTATTACACCCTTTTGAGCACATTTGCATTATGATATGTGTGTAGATAAAGTAATGTATGCAACTGTACATAATAAGGCCTTAAACTTAAAACACTCGTGTGATTTAATTTTGAAACTCGCCAAGGCTTGTTTCAGAAAACCACACTCGTGTTTTAAGGACCCTCATTATGTAACGGTTGCATAAAATATTAGAGCTCATTGATTTCTATTGTTTGACGTCAGTTTTTTACAAGGGAAGGTGGTTCTTTATACAGGGTGGCCCAAACACTGACGTCTTAAAAAAAAATTGATGCATCACATCCGGGTCTATCCGAATATATATCCCCATGTATGTTGGCCAATTTTTTTGTAGTTTTCGAGTAATTAATTTTTTGAATTTACTTAGGTAGAATGTTTCATAAAAGATTTTCAAATGTTCTACCGTCAACTTACATACATAGCATTAAATTTTTTAAAATAAATTACTCGAAAACTACAAAAAATCGGCCAACATACATGGGGTAGGTATATTCGGATAGCCCAGGATGTGATGCATCAAATTTTTTTTTTACGTCAGTGTTTGGACCAACCTGTATAATGATCACCGTACCGACATTATATAAAGAACCTCCCTGCCATACAATTATAGGGGAGGTCAAAAAGCGTCAAAAATCGATGACTATAATATGTATATGGTAGGTCACAATAGTTACAAGAATTTTAACTAACTGTAACTAGTATAAATTGGTATAAAAAGAAAAAAATATAGCTCACTTACAGCAACATATGCGGCGTAGTACACAACTGGCGATTCCTTTTCAAAAAGTTCTCCAATCCCTCGTGCCCATGATTGATAATCACTCCTCTTGAGCTGGGTGTTGGGATCTATATCTAACACCGAATCTAATATTAAATGCGCCAATTCCTTCCTCTGGTTTGAATCCAGGAGGCCCTTAGTAGCTCCTTCGCTTATAAGTAAAGCCCGTCCTCTGTGAGTTTTTTGTAATATGGACCTTATCTAAAAAAAGGAAAATATACTATAATTTAATAACCTCGAATTATCTCAGTATCGGTAAATTTTAAGTTCCGTATCCTGACCTTCTGGTATACCCCGATCCAAAATAGACAGATTAATGCAATAAGAATGATAAATACTTATTAAAATAGCCGGACTATTTTCAACCCATAAACACCTGTTTAGTGAAGTTATCCTTCCCCATAACAGTTGGTGCAAATGGGTATTATAAATGTTTCATAAAGAAATTTTTACTAACTTTATCTCGGTCAGGCTGAGGCGGATCTTCTACTTGCACGTCGAAAGACACAACTTCAAACTGCCGAGTTCCTTGTAATTCATTAATTATTCCGTTCAAGCTTTCACCAATCAACACTGGCGACTGTGAAGAGTCCTAGACATTAAAAAAAAACATATTACTAGAACACTTCATATTATTATTATATACTTAATTTTTAAAGTGGGTTTGACAATGCTACTCAAGAGTAACAAATTGTATAATCAGAGGCAAATGAACTTGCGCCCAGCTCCTAGGAGACGGCCGCAAGTCGACTCAGCTGGATTATACAGATTGAGAGCTTTTACACTCCAGAGTTCCAGTTCCCGAGTAACATTGTCGAACGCAGCCTTAGATAATAAACCAGTCCTGTGTAAGTTGCGCCCATGCAATCAGGGTTCGATACCAGTCATAATAAACAAATTAAACTAAAGGCAAGAAACAGGCAATAAATTAAAATTACGGTGGAAAGGAGAAACACAAATACAAACTAATAGTACTAACAAAAGGTTTTTTTATTAATTACTTTTTGGCCTTCAACTAAAAATTCTAGATCTGTATAAATTCTATAAAATGAGTCGCTTCAACATATTTTCTCCTTGGAATTTTTTAGGGGCCATTTCACTTATACAACATTTTTTCAGAAGTTAGATACTGTGTTTTTGGTAATAACGTTATTTTATTGTTTGACAGCTAATGCAACTTGAAATAATGCATCCTTAGAAACAATGTCTCTAAATAAGCAAAATATTATGCTTTGAAGGTTTCATCTATCCACCATTGTTATTCTATTCTATTCTTGAAAATAAATAAATAATAGAGACCACAATCAGGCATGTAGATCGATAAGATAATAATAGTTTTTGATATAGAATAATACATATATTTTATGTGGACACCTGTTATTTATTTATTATTCTAAAATAAGGAAACACCACCAACCCCAACATTCACTGGTTGATTGTCAGCCTTCCACATAGACAAGTTAGCTTGGAGCTTTACTCTATCTCCAATTAATGGGATTAAGGATGATATGTCATTTTCTTTCAGTAGCCCCAAAGCAACAGCGTCAATCCTAGCATCTTAAAAATAGCAACAAAACCAGAGTACATAAAATGCAAAACACACCAGTTATTTTAGTTAGTAAATACCGTACGAATCATGCTACTTAAAATAATGCAGTAAGGACATATACATATATGTAAAAAATAGGGTCACATTCCAAGAAAAAAAAATGTTTGTTATTCCCATACAAAATGAAACATTTTCTTAGACACAATAAAGAACACAATACTTTTACTGCTAAGTGTTAAAAGTTATGGAAACAAATTTCCAATCTGATGCATTTTTTTTGCTGTCTAGGTATAAAATTATGGTACTTACTTAGGTAGTGCCATCTCACATTCAACACGGATACTTACTTACCTCGAAATGTATCAATCAATTCAGTGCAGCCCCATTTTGAAAGTAAATCGACTGTATATTGGTCTGCCATGTTCGATGAGTAGAATTGGCTTCGGGCGAGGTCTCGGAATTGGAGGGAATCTGTCGGTCAAGCGAGATGGTTAGTCACAGCTGCAGCGTTTCAGCATTTGTAGTGAGAGCGTTTTTTTGTGTTGTCAGGGATTTGTTTATCAAGAAAACGAAAATACAAAATAAAACTTGATAAAATATTGGTTAGAAAAAGATGGCGGAGTCGCCAATGGCCAGTTTCAAATTAAAATCTCACAATACCACGGAAATTAGTCACTATAATATTGAATTGAAACAAAAACTTACCCAAACTTGTGGCGTTGACAGGTACTTGATAAAATCACAAACACAAGAACACCGGCAGCTCTAATTACATAGGGCGCACGCGCCACCTTACGCGATGACTGATGGATAGAAACAAAACACTGCTGAATTTCTTATCGTCACTGCGTTCCACCACAGTGCAGCCGACGTAGTATGATGTCTAGCACCTTAGTACTATTACTTCTACTGTGGTAAAGGCGTTTATATTAGTTAATAGAAAGCTTTTTTTTATCGCACGTACGACTATAAGGGCCTTACTAAAAGTCGTTTCATTAGTAAAGAGACCTTTTCGACCACAATACCGTTGCGCAGGCTGAATAGGTAGATAGGAAACAATTTAGATAGGTACATTACATAACAACAATAACAAAAAAAGAAGTAAAAACATAAGGACATAGTTCCTTGTCACGAAATGGTCCCACCTCAGCATAGGTACCTAATGCTGGCCTACAGCCAGCGCTTTACCTCTAAGTATGGACCTATGTCATAATGTTTGTCCATGTTAATATCTTACAAACGTATCCCTTAATCGAAAAATTGATTGTGGCCTGACTAATTAATGTTTAACCATGGCAAACCTAGGGGCACGGAAGTGGCCCGCCAAGGGCCCCAAGGCAAAGAGCTAAAAAGGCACGGCCGTACCATTCTTTTCTCGAAGCCACACAGGTCATTTTTTTACATTAAATTTGAACCAGTAGTTAAAAAATTATTGCAAGTCAAATTTACCTACTTAATTTTGTCTCTCACTCACTCATTCACTGACTCACCGATCAAAGTTCTAAGGTAGGTACTTCTAGTTCTAGCAGACGTACAAACATGAAATTTTGCATTGTGGATAGTGTTAGGTAGGTGTACAATGCACTTGAAAAGTATAACAATAGTTATTTGTGTCACAAGGGAGCAAAATTATGTATTTACGGCGAAGGCGCTACATTGAATCCAGAGCGTAACGAGGGATTCAAGTGTTAACGCCCAAGATGAAAATAATTTTGCTCCTGAGTGGCTCATACAACTTTTCACACCGAACAATAAAAAACTTGAAAAAATAATTCTAAATATAATTACATGAGCTACCTACCAGCATAGAAAATGGCGTGATTTTAGAATAGAATAGAATAGAAAAAGTTTATTTGCTCAGAATACGTACATACAGATCTTACAATTATCAACTTTCTAAAAGCTACATTTGCAAAAAAAAAACATTTCGAAAAGCCTTTTCTCTTCAAGGCTTTCTAAGTGCAAATACAAATTAACACTTGAATCCTCGTAAATACACTCAAGAGCAAAAATAACGGGTCACTTTTCATACAAGGTTCTATGAAAAATGACGCGTTATTTTTGCTCTTGGGTATTCATCATTTTGCTCCCTTGTGACACAAATAACTATTCCATACAAAGTCAATGCTAAAATATATTTTAATTTCTCATAATCTGAAAGTAGGTCATTGATTATCTGGATAGCAGGTTGAAAGCGACTCATCGCGACCCTTGGGTTGAAATCGAAAGTATTGAATTTAAAAAAATATATCTCAACCCTTCATAGCTAATCCAAATGAGGTAAGTACATAGCAATGGAAATACGTATACAGCCATGTAATCTATGTTTTATATAATCATCTATAGGTACAAATAGTTCCTTATTAATTGTAAAAGGCTAAATAATCTTTTTTGAAAATAACATTCACGCTATATTATAAGGAATTATTACGTTAGAAAGGTGATTCTTTTTAGCTTGAAATAGATATAAGTCGGCAATTAATTGATAGCGACCTCCGTGTCTGCAAGTTTAAAAAAAAACAAGCCGTCAGCCATTGGTGCGCAGAAGAAAATGCGCAATGCGCGCAAATCGCGCAATAGAAAAAAAAGCAGGAAAATAATGACAAACGTAATAAATATTATTTGTCATAATACCTTCTTTTACTTTCCTCATATTCGAAATGAAAAGTAGAGTTTTCAAATCGGGTAAAATTACTCATTTCACCCTCGAACTATTGGCGCTGTCACTTCGTTCGAGTGCCAAAAATATCTCAGCTGAAATGGGTTAATTTCGACCCTTGTTTATCAATATACTATTCCAGCTGCATTCATAAATTTATATGTAGGTATTGATGGACACATTACTCTACAATAAGATGTGAGATCCCATAAAAAACGTTCCATGTAAAAAATAGGCACAATATCTTTTTTTTTGTAGAATATGGCTTGGTAACAGGCCTCATCTCGAAACTCTTTCACCGACCGTAGTGTTTGAGATATTACGTAGAGCCAAATCAGGCATTCCTTTAATCTTCTCTTTATTGCTTGCTAAATAAAATTTTGTGGCTTAGCAATCACACAATAGTTCAGTTTTAGGTATGCAAAAAATAATAAATGCAGTAAAGTGAGATTCCCAAGTTACAAACTTTTATTTAGCAAGCAATATAAATATTAATAAGAAAGCCTGACTTGGCTCTACGTAATTATCTCACAACTTTTTACAGTGAGAGTTACGAGACTTGGCCTATTTATTACGTGGAATGTTTTTTTATGGGATTACAGCTTTCCAGCTTCAAGTCTCTGAGCTAAGCTGCGGACAGACGGACGGACGGACATGGCGAAACTATAAGAGTTCCTTGTTGTTGACTACGGAACCCTAAAAACGATTTCCTGCGTTTTATCAACCTGAAACTTGCAGTACCTACGGAAGGAAACCGGTGCCTGGAGAATTGTATGTGTATCCAGGCTAATCTCGCGAGAACAGCTGAACTGATTTCGATGGGCCTTTTATTGGAAGGCTGAGCTCTTTGTTAAGTATGGTTTAGGTCTGTGCTTTACTCAGTAAATATTTGTGTTTTCTGCGGGAAAAATGAGAATCAGTTTTTTGGTTTAAGTATTGTTTATTTGTTAGTCTGATAGTTATTGTTATTCTGATTTCTACGTGGGCAAAATCGCGGGCCTGCGGAAGAAATGAGAAACAGTCTTCGGTAGGTAGGTAAGGTACACGAATCAGTTTATTGGTTTAAAACTTGTTTAAGACAAGTACCTATTGTTTCTTTGTTAGTCTGATAACTATTGTTATCCTGATTTCTACGCGGACGAAATCTCGGGCAAAAGCCAGTTTTGTAATAACATTAGGTAGATAGAACATGCATAGCAATACGTCTGATACAGAACCTAAGTGTGTGATTAACGGATCACTAAAAGTATAATTATTATAATTATTACTATTATATTACATATTATTTATAAGTAGGTATGTAGTAAGTATATATTTATCTGCACTCTGGTACCCATATCACAAGCCTTTGAATAGGCTTGTAATTTGGGCCTAGTACCCACAATTGATTTGAATTGTCCGAGACATTTATTTATTTAAATGACCCATGTAACCTTAGTCGCGGTACTTTTCCATTTTACGTTGATTTTTAATGAAAATCGTCTTCCATGGTTTAGTTGCCTTCCTATTCACACAAAAAAAAAAAAATTGCCGCAAAATACTTGGGTTTATTTCGCCTTATTGTAAGGTGAAAATTGCCTTAATTTACAGAGATATTCGCCAAATATTGTAACTAAGCCGATAATAGACTTAAGTTAAGGTTTGATTAGTTGTAAATTGAGCGTATTTTGCCTTACTGTAAGGTGAATATTGCCATATTTACGGTAGTATTCGTCGCATGTGTACGTTGTTACACGACTTATGTTAACGTTTGATTCATTGTGACTGGGGTTTATTTCGCCTTACTATGAGGTGAATTTTGCCATATTTACGGCTATATTTGCCGAATATGTACGTCGTTATACGACTTATACTAACGTTATATTAGTTGTAACTTGAGTTTATTTCGCCTTATCGTAAGATGAAAATTGCCATATTTACAGCGATATGCGCCGAATATGTAAGTCGTTTTATAACTTATATTAAGGTTTGATTAGTTGTAAATTGAGTGTATTTTGCCTTACTGTAAGGTGAATATTGCCATATTTACGGTTATATTCGTCGCATGTGTACGTCGTGACACGACTCATGTTAACGTTTAATTAGTTGTAACTTGAGTTTATTTCGCCTTATTGTAAAGTGAAAAATTGCCATATATTTACAGTCATATTCGCCGAGTAAGTAAGTCGATAAAAATCTTATGTTAAGGTTAGATTAGTTGTAAATTGAGTGTATTTTGCCTTACTGTAAGGTGAATATTGCCATATTTACGGTTGTATTTGTCGCATGTGTAAGTCGATAAAAGACTCATGTTAACGTTTAATTAGTTGTAACTTGAGTTTATTTCGCCTTATTGTAAGGTGAAAAATTGCCATATTTACAGTCATATTCGCCGAATAAGTAAGTCGATAAAAATCTTATGTTAAGGTTAGATTAGTTGTAAATTGAGTGTATTTCGCCTTACTATAAGGTGAATATTGTCATATTTACGGTTGTATTTATCCCATGTGTAAGTCGATAAAAGACTTATGTTAAGGTTTGGTTAGTTGCATCTAGAGTAAATTTCGCCTTACTGTAAGGTGAATATTGCCATATTTACGGTTATATTTGCCCAATACGTACGTCGTTATAGGACTTATATTAACGTTTTATTAGTTGGCCCTTGAGTTTATTTCGCCTTATTGTGAGGTGAAAATAGCCATATTTACGGTGACATTCGCCGAATATTTAAGTCGATAACAAACTTAAGTTAAAGTTTGATTAGTTGTAAATTGAGTCTATTTTGCCTTACTGTAAGGTGAATATTGCCATATTTACGGTTACATTCGTCGCATGTGTACGTCGTTACACGATTTTATGTTAAGGTTTGATTAGTTGTAACTTGAGTATTTTTCGCCTTATTGTAAGGCGAATATTACCATGTTTACGGTGACATTCGCCGATTATGTAAGTCGTTATAAGACTTACGTTTACGGTTGTTTAGTTTTAATTAAAGTATATTTCGCCTCATTGTAAGGTGAATATTGCCATGTCTACGGTGATATATGCCTCTTTTGGAAGTCGTCATAAGACTTACGTTTACGTTTGTTATGTTTTTATTTGAGCTAATTTCGCTTTATCATAAAATGAATATTGCCCTATTTGCGGTGATATTCGCCGCATATTCAGCGACGTAAGCGGAAGGCGTTTTTAATAGTCCATTATTATTATAATAACAGTAGGAAGTTGGACTCCAAGATTACCTTACCGTAAGTGTGTTTCGACGTTTCGTGTCCAGCATAATAGACGGTACCGTCTTAACGATAACGCCTAGCTAAGCAAATATAACCGTAAGCGTTACAAAATCACTTCACGTCATTATAATTTAGCCGTCGACGGCAGAATTCACCTTAAGCCAGAAATCCATTTTTCTCAGTGTACGATGTCGTCAGTCCACATAGTGGGAGGCCTGCCAACACTACGTCTTCCAGATCGCGGTCGCCACTCGAGAACTTTTTCCCCCAACGGTTGTCTGTTCTACTAGCGATGTGGCCTGCCCATTGCCACTTCAACGGACATACTCACCCTTATGTTGTCAGTATTCCGGTTACTCGCACGAAGCGCTTCGCTTAAGCGCGGTTCTCACGAGGCGATTTTAGTTGATCAACTTTTAATTGGTCAAGAAAAATCGATACGAATTGCGTTCTCACAGTCGCACCGACAATCGGATCGAACGGATAGTTGATTCAAAATGGCATCAAACAATGTCGTGTGAACATTGCATCCGCGAAATTAGAAATATAATTTTGACCGTACGTGTATTCACTTTTGACAGCAAACAATACTGCCACCACAAATCAAAATCGTTTTTAACTCGAACGGTAGGCTTATTGTCTAACTCGCTCGCAATCGCCATCGTGTACATTTAGACAGTTCTTGTATGAATGTGACAGCTGGCTGATTCCGATGCCAATTGTCAGCCCATACATGAACTGTCAAAATGAACACGATGGCGATTGCGAAGTGAGTTAGACAATAAGCCTACCGATCGCTCTCACGTTCTACAAGTCGTTAATTTCACGGTGACGTCATCAAAATGAACCGACTCGCACCAAAAGTTGAGAGGAAATCAACTTTTTGTTGTTCAATAAAAGTTGGTCAACTTTTATTGAACATGTTGTTCTCATTAGCGATTGTCATTCAATTCGTGAACCGATTTAGGTTGATCAACAAAAATCGCCTCGTGAGAACGCAGCTTTAGTCTTTTATAGAGGTATTACGGACTGCTAAGGAGTGGAAGTGCTTCCGTCGTCTGTCTTTCCGGATAAGTATAACTTAGGACTATTCAGATCCAGAGTGAACGCTGTTACTGAACCAGTGAGCTACATCTTCGGCCTCATCTGCACTTCATCAGATGAGATAGAGGTTAATCGCTGATCATCTTTTATTTAAAAAAAACATGTACGGGTGTATTTGAGTGTATTGTACACGAGCGCGTATGTGTTATTTAGCAAACAATATACATAAGAGTTTTTAATGATTCACGGTTAAGTTCATTCGAAATATTATAAACGGGATGTGAACCGCGATTACCTTTATTGAGCACCCGATATTTCGATACAGTTGCATGCATCATGATCACCCGTCTACCCGTCTACCCGTGATCATGATGCATGCAACTGTATCTAAATATCGGGTGCTCAATAAAGGTAATCGCGATTCACATTCCGTTTATAATATTTCGAATAAACATTATAAAGTTTCTACTTTCAATTTGCCATAGAGATACTTGCACTCCTTTATCTCGGCCATCCCTGGGGGAATCAAACACGCATAAGTTAAAGTGTGTAAATAAATAATGGTCAATCCCTTCTCCGCGCAGCAGTTTCCAGTTCTCCATTTCTCCACGTTCCATTGTCCGCTTCCTCAAAAACCAACAAAGGGAAAATCAAGTGCTAAAAAGGCCTTTAAAATTAAACCCCTTTAATAGCACCTTAACAAAGGATGCAATTAGAACCGTGAAATGTTCCTTCATCAAACACTGAGTAATTTATTTTTACCCTTCAATCGTCCTGTCGAGGTGCTAATACGGTGTTTGTATTGTTAAGGGAATCCCTATTGAATTACAAATGTATGTAAACTCTTTATTGCACATAAAAATTTAATAATACAGAGTTACGCAGAAAATAGTACAAAGGCGAACTTATCCCTAAGAAGGGATCTCTTCCAGCTAACCTGGTACAGAAGGGAACAGTTTACAAAAAAGGCAAGCAGTCATATTATGCGCAAATATCTAAAAAGTATTAATAATAATTAATAAGTTAAGTTATTAAGTTGTAAATTTCTAATTTTGTAACTGTAATTCTATGGGTGACTACCTGAAATAAACGTTTATTATTTTATTATCATTATTAATAATAAATACCAATAACAACAATAACAATAGAAATAGTATTACACATACATTGCTGATCTATTTTCATGTCTGTGTTTTATGTTTCATTTTTGTACAATTGTGTGTAATCTATTTCCGTGTCTTTCAAAAGAGAATAAAATGTCTTCTTTCTTTCTTTCTTTCCATTAAAAACAATTTTTACCTTTTTGACGCCAACGACCTATAGGTCGTATAGATCCATTCATCATCATCATCATCAGCCTGAACACGTCCACTGTTGAACAAAGGCCTCCCCCTTAGCACACCATGATGAACGACAACTCGCAACCTGCATCCACCGGTTTCCCGAAACTTTTACGATGTCATTAGTCCACCTAGTGGGAGGCCTTCCAACACTACGTCTTCCGGATCGCGGTCGCCACTCGAGAACTTTTTTCCCCCAACGGTTGTCTGTTCTACGAGCGATGTGGCCTGCCCATTGCCACTTCAACGTACATACTTTTCGAGCTATGTCGGTGACTCTAGATCCATTACTTGAATGCAAAAGCAACCTTCGTTCAATTGGGCTTAGGTTCAACTTAAATTAATTAATTAAATGAGTTACCATCGGATACTCATAATGAAGTGTGTGCCAGCCCCAATAGATATAAGAGAATTGTCAAAGCATTTTACCTAAAGTGTAAAGCAGCGCAACAATAGCCTGTCTGTTTAGTTTAAGTTTAAGTTTAGATTAAGTAACCAACTTGAGTAACCAGCAGCGGCAGATGAACTCTGCTGAGTTTTCGCCCGCTGTTAAAGCTTTTAAAATGTAATCTTTTTTTGTATTAAATAAATAAAAAAAAGGCATCGCAATAAAGACGAGGCGTATGAGTGACGTCTCTTGTATTTGCCGCGGCGGCGAAAAGGTTAAAGCGTCACTGTTTTTAGTAACATGAGAGTAATTTAGAATGGACTATAAGGTATGCCGGATAGCTATCACCATCTTACCCGCTAATCCTGCCGCTAAGCAGCAGTGCTTGCACTGCTGTGTTCCGGTGTGGAGAGTAAGACTGCCGGGGAAATTACGGGCACAAGAGGCATTTCATCTTAGCCCTCTAGGTTGGCAACGCATCTGCAATCCCTCCGGGGTTGCGGGTGTCTATGGGCAGTGGTGATATACACAATCCTAAATTGTCGCTGGTTAAGTCATTTTAACTAATAAAATATGTTGGCAACCATTTAGAATCAATACCGATTATAGCAATAGCGATAGCGAATTGTAATTTCTATTAGAAGACTTTAGGCGTTCTAATAAAATCTAAAAATATCAGTTAAGAAAACGTTTTAACGAGGCCCTTGCTTTTATTAGTTATTCAATCTGAAGCTTTATAGTTCGATGTACTTGAAAGTAGAACAATTAATAAATAATAAATAAATAAATAAAAAATAAATAAATAAATAATAAGATTGACTGGCCAAGGCGAATAAAATTTTGTTAAAAAAAACGTCAAGTCAAAACTAACTCATCCACAAAGCTTTATTCACAAAATTGGGGTTAAGAACCTGTCTATGAAGAAACGAGACAACAAATTGTTACTTTAAACTATCACTATCGCTACAGCTAGCGACATCTCTTTTCAAACCGTCATTGTCACTCGAAATTTCACGCATCGGTGAACCATTAAACTTAGGTTAAACATTTTAACCTTTTGATGTCATACCCCGTATTAAATAAGGCGAGCATTACATTACAAAATGTATATATACATGTACAAAGTCGCACTGCTACAATCGCAATGATGCTCAATTAAAATTCGTACGAGTAGACCTGAGGTGAAAGAAGGACAAAAAACATTTACGGTTTACAACCCTCATTCTACCCTTTAGCTATTATTTTTATAATTAACCTAGTTGTAAGTAGGCAAGGGTTGGAAATCCAACAGCGTTACAGTGGAAGTTAGGTTGTTTATCACGCTTGTGTGCGTGTGTAGTTATAGCACACACTTGTTCAACCACGCATGCGTGGAGTGGTTTGTCTTCAGTGCCGCTTCGCCCGCCGAGTAAGGCGCGTGCCGCGCGCCGCGCGCTTAAAAAACAAATTCATATATTCGAAATTCAAAAGTGACCTTTCCAATCCGTTCTTTATCAGTGGCCAGTGACAGTGCGGACGATTAGTTCAGTGTGACCGTTTTTTTTTTGTTTTTGAATTTTTAATGTTGGCACCACTGCAGTGGCGTGTTTGTAGTAAGCCGTGAAAGCCTTCTGATACAGGTTCGTAAATTAAATTACTTTTTTGCGTGTTCAGTTCGAAACTGCTGGTGACTATTTGAATTTATTGTTTAGTTTCGTTACAATTGTGAGGCGAGACAGTTTTTTTTTTAATGATTAACGTACGTTCGGGAACTGGTATTTGGGTCACCGTTTCTAACTGATAATTAGTGAGCTGCCGATTGATAGGCGGCTAAATATAGCCAGCTCTTCACATACAACCTTTGGTTAAATACTGTATCGGTGATTCAAAGATATCAATTAATATTAAATCGTGAATTAACAACGCATTTTCATACAAAAATATCCAATAAATTCATAGTCACTTGCGACTCAACGCCTGGCTGTGAACTCATTAAACAACTGCATACAAACCTTTGCAAAACTACTAAATAAATAGGCATCTCATTACCAATGGCAACCCTAAGGCATAATCGCTACGCCTCGTAGCCTCGTAGCCTCCGTAGCACCGCGTAGACCTTGCTACGGTTCTATTTCGTGCTAGCCGTGCGTGAGAATTAATCATAACATGTTACTACCCGCACTGAGATTAACTTAATCTTGACATTATGTTAAATAGCCATAGGGCATGAAGTGACGTAAATATAAAATGACATTATTTTTCATTGGTCTAATATCGGGTGGCCGAATATTTTCGTTCTAATGTTTGGTCTAATAATCGTTTCGTATAATTGAGTTGTGCTAAAACGGCAAATATTTTATGAAAGTCCTTCTAATATTATAAATGCGAAAGTTTGTGACGATGTATGAAAGTTATGAATTTCATAGCATATCTCTTTTGTGGCTGACTAGCTGTTTCCAGCGACTTCGTCTGCAAAGAATTCGTTTATCGCTATCCCAAGGGAATTTATCGGGATAAAAAGTAGCATATGTGCTATTCCAGACTTTTCTCTATCTATGTGCCGAATTTCATCCAGATTCGTTGGGCCGTTCTGGCGTGATTGGGTAACAAACATCCATCCATCCATACTTTCGCATTTATAATATTAGTTACATTAGATTAGATTAGATTAGATGATATTGAAACTTGGTGGCTTAACAAAAAGGTTACATTTGTCCAGGAAAATTGAGTAGTTCTCTCGTTAGTATGTATATTATATACTAGCTTCTGCCCGCGACTTCGTCCGCGTTGAATTAAACGTACATTAGACAGCTACAATCTTTGACATGATTATCGTTATCCTGCGAGAACTATGCAATTTTCCGGGATAAAAAGTAGCCTATGTGTTAATCTAGGGTACCAGCTATCTTCGTTCCAAATTTCATACAAATCCGTCCAGTCGTTTCAGCGTGAAGAAGGAACAAACATACACACTCACATCGTCACATCCATCCATCCTCACAAACTTTCGCGTTAAAATATTAGTAGGATTGATAAATTAAGTAACCCTCCACGGATCAATCGAGTAATCATACAAAGATTAAAAAAAATCAATTTTACGCAGATCTTATATTCTTCTAAACTGCTGTACCGATTTTTACCAAACAATATACTTTGATTTTAGAATTATAAACCACAATAGTCAATATATTATATAAGCAGGAGAGTTACACAAACGTTGATTCATAACAAATCTGATAGCAATTGTAGTAACAAAAAAATACGTACCGTCACACGGAACTAGAAAAGTACATAAAACTAGTTTAGCTTCCAACAAACAAATGAACGCGCCCATGTCAGATAAAACAAACACGAGTAAAATGGTTTCACATAAAAACCGTGTAAAAGTGGAAAGCTTTTCATACTTCGATTTTTATAACCGCAATATAATGTATCACGCTAGTTACGGTACGGCTACTCTTTTAAAATAGGTGGTATTTTAGTAAATCTGGCTGTTACGCTTTCACGCATAAACCATTAAACTGATTTAAATTTATTTGAGATGCTGGTTTGGGAGTAAAAAAAAATAACGTACAGTCGCCATCAGATATATCGTAGCGGGCGAGGTCCTCAAATAATTCGGAGCAGCCTTAAATTTCAATAAATTCGATATACTTGCCAGTAGCTTCTCTTCCCGCGCAGATAGAAAGAAAGAAAGAAAGAAGACATTTATTCATTTTGCAAGACACACAAATATAAGAGCATACACACAATTTTATAGAATAGAAACAACAAAAACAAAAACAAAAAACACAGATATAAAAATTAGATCATCAGATGGTAAAAGCCCATCGAGGGAATGGGCGAAAATTAGAGGAATCATGTTATAGGCGATGCGGCTAGCAACCCATCACTATAATTGATTCCCCTTTTCTACCTATACGCCCACAATCTTGCTAAACGTGGCTTTTACGTATTGTTACCTTAGGCCCTGTCTATCCCGTAAGAAATAAAGACGTGATTTATGTATGTATGTATGTATAAAAGAGGAAATCAAAACATAAGACAGAAAAGGGTACAAGTTTACGATTCAGATTGGCGACCCGTTTTTTTATTAGCACATCTTTTATAGTTACACGCATTTGATACTATTGTCATGTCCTTGATTCGTTCACTCAGACTTATTAACTCTTAGTTCACAACTGTAGGCTTATTGTCTAACTCGCTCGCAATCGCCATCGTTTTCATTTTGACAGTTCATGTATGGGCTGACAATTGGCATCGGAATCAGCCAGCTGTCACATTCATACAAGAACTGTCAAAATGAACACGATGGCGATTGCGAGCGAGTTACGTAATAAGTTAGCTGCATCATGATAATTATGTTTCATTCGTCAGCAGAGCCCTGGTAGCTCAGTAGTTTCACCTGTAGCCTCTCAAGTGGGTCGTGGGTTTTAGCCCAGGTTTCTTACGAACTTTTCAGTGAAGGGAAATATCGTCAGGAAAGCTGCATATACGTGCGAGGCTATTAAATGCTGTAAGTGATCATGATTTACACTGGGCTTGCGTGGGAAATATTGCCCTAGCGCTCTCATAATGAGAGGAGACCTATGCCCAAACAGTGCAGTACAGTGATGGTTCGACGACGGTTAAGTGACGGCTTATTAACGGCTAGGTGACGGCTAAGTGACGGCTCACTGACGGTAGCAGTGAACAAACGGCTTAACGTAACTTGAAAGATACTTATCGGACCAACCTATTATTATATTCATTTACAGGTGTTAAGTTGCTATTGTCAAGATTTATGATGGCGTAGTGATTTTCCTTTGTAGCTCAGCAAGTACTGTGCATGTTTGTAAGCAGTTAACGACGATTGATATATTCATAGTGATGTGATAACACTATAATTATGATAATATAGGTCGCAAATCACTTATGAACGACACACGGGCAGCACACGTCTACATTCAGGTCAATATTTATTACATACATACATACTGTGGACCCGCGTGGGAATTATAGCCCAAGCCCTCTCGTTCTGAGAGGAGGCCTGTGCCCAACAGTGGGACGTATACAGGCTGGAGATGACTATGAGTCGTTACATACCGTCACGCCTTTTTCATACATGAATAGGGAGATACTACTTTGTTCCACTTGCTACGTTCCTATAATTCTTTCGTTTCATCCACATTCATCAATATCTTATTACCTACATACGCGTCAGTTTCAGATACTCCTGACCTGACCTTTTTTCCAAGCGTCTCCTATTTGGTCCCGGAACTTCCGTCTCTTCCCCTCCCAACGCACTCATTCACACTCCTCATATAAAATATCCGTTTAGTTAACCTTCTTTCATCCATCCTCCCTACGTGACCAAACCACCTACGCATACTTTTTTCTATCCTAGTCACAATACCTTCTTTCCCACCAGCATCTTCGCTTATCACTCTATTCCTTATTCTATCTTTCAGTGATACATCTTCCTTACTTCTTAATATTCTCATTTCTATTGCATTCATTCTTTTTTCATGCTTCTTTTGCCATACCCAACATAATATTTGTTTGTATACATGTTCTGTTCCGCTACAGAACGTTCGTCAGTAGTTACAATCGAGGGCATAAATATCGATACAGCCATCATGTCATTATATTATGTTCCACCGACCTCATTATTCCTGACATAAAGGTGTATAGATGTAATTTCTTAACGACACTGAAAATTAGAACACAATAGAAAAATCCGAAAAGTAAAGCTATGGCCGGGAATCGAACCCGGGTCCTCGTCATTCCGTGACGCGTGCTATACCAGACCTCTACACCACCCATAGCAGGTGAGGTGAGTAAGCCTTCAAATTTTTCTATCTGTTACCAACTGTCACGTGACCTTGTTACTATGCGAATATTTGTCGCTAAGCGTCATCTGTTTGAATGATGTGTCTGTCAATCACAATCACAAACTCCCGTGGAACATCTACTAGGTACTCACCAGGGACTAGTCCTTCTCTAGAGAAGGCGCTGTTTTCAAATGATAGGAAGGAAGTGTATAGATATTTTTGACGTGTTGGTAACGTACATATTTATTCCCTTGACTGTACACGTTCACTTCCCACTGTTTGGATTGGATGTAAAACTAAATGTAACATTAAGCGTCATTTCCCTGCAAGTACTTAGCGTTTATGTACTCTTAAATGGTTCTTGCCGCGTGCGTGGCGAGGCGTAATGATCACCTCCCACCATTCCTGGTTCAGCAAATGGTTCTGCTGCAAATTTGATTTCGCTCTCGACTTTTATGTTGTCATCGATTTGGCTGTAGGCATTAAGTTCTTAGGAATCTTACTAATCTAACTAATATTATAAATGCAAAAGTATGGATGGATGGATGGATGGATGGATGTTTGTTTCACGCCAGAACGGCCCAACGGATCTGGATGAAATTCGTCTCATAGATAGAGAAAAGTCTGGAATAACACAGGCTACTTTTTATCCCGGAAAATTGCGTAGTTCCCGCGGGATAGCGATAAACGAATTCTAGGCAGACGAAGTCGCTGGCAACAGTTAGTCATGTTATAAGCGATGATGCGGCCCATAACTATTAAGATTCCCTTCCACCTATACGCCGACAATCATGCTAAACGTAGCGATTAGGTCTTGTTATCATAGGGTCTGTCTACCCCACATTACCTAATGAAACTCCTCGGCAGCGGATACCCTGAACCGGGAGATTTCAAGGCACTACCACTGCGCCAAATCACCCAACGCATGAATGAGGTGGTAAAAGCGATGGAATAGGTGCGAAGGAGGGGTAATTACACAAAGGATTCACAAATGGGTCGAAGTGTATCCGTAGGGACCCCTAGATTTGAGATAAGATAAGGTAAGATCAAGATAAGAGAAGATACGAGCTTTTACAACTTATAATCATGGGCAAAGTGGCTGGAAGAAGAGCTGTTGGGCGCAGGAAGAAATCCTGGCTGCGAAATATCCGGGAATGGACTGGAATCTCAAGTGCAGCGGAGCTTTTCAACCTGGCCAGAGACCGTGTGAAGTATGCGGAGTTGACTGCCAACCTTCACTAGTTGGAGAGGCACCATAAGAAGAAGAAGATAAGACCCCACATTACCTACCAACATTGCACGGTCTCATCGTCTAAGGGAAGACGGTCCCAGCATACCGACCCTCCTCTTCTTGGCGCGGTCCTGGCGGGGCCGTCGCGGGGGGGGGGGGGGGGCGGGGGTGCGTGTGTGGTGAAACCCTAGTGGCATCCCACTGGCACACGGCGGCCACGACGAACAAAATCCGCGTTCTTGAATCAACACAGGCACGACGTCGTCTGTACACGCGTCAATGTGTGCGTAAGATACACAGGGCTGTCTATCGCAAAAACCTAGTACTATAAGTACCAATGGCATAAATATAGGTATTTATATGAAGATATGGCTTAGATGTGTGCAAATATACATATATACTTAATCGTTATCTATTTATTTAAACTTACTTAAAATGTGTCTGTCTGTGTAATTTAAGCATTATTATTTTCAATTACAATAGATATACGACAACAAATTTAAGCGAATGATTCTGAAGTTATTTCATGTATTAATCGCGATAATTTCAGAAAGCATTAATTTACTAATATTTTATAAAATGAAGTAGGTAGTTTAGGTTCCCGAACTGAGTGCCGTATGCGGCCGACATACATCGCGATGCGCACCCTACTAGTTGCCAGCAGCTTTCCGGCAGACTGCGCTTGAGGGGTGGGGTAACTCGAATCGGTGCGGGGCGGAGCGTGGCCATTCTGTACGTTAGTACTATTATATATTCTGTGCCACTGGATTGAGGCAACGCGCCGGAGAGTTTTTAGTTCGAGTGTACCCTCCTCGTGCCTAGGGCATCCATAAAGATTTCCTCTCCGTTAAAAAAAGGCTCTGTATACCCCGTATGGGAAAAAAAACGGGATTTATGTATGTCACTTAAATACCCTTATTTAATACTACTAACTCTTTGTTACACTTTCTAAAACCTTGAGTTCAAGAATAAGAGCCCGACAAAAATCGCGCCTTCAATAAACATAATTTCTGATTCGTTAACACGCTCCTAAAATACCGGCGATTTGAACAGTTCAAAAACTTTTATGTCCGGTAATAATAACCTGGTAATAAAAGTTTGATTTTTTGTTATTTTACGACCTAATAAAACTGACGGTCTGCGGCCCGCGGCCGATTATGCGGCCGTGATTATAGCCATTTGATTACTTATTAAAGATTAATATGTGATTAAGAAAAAACGGAACCACCATCCGCTTAAATGTGTCCTGGCTTATTGTCTAACTCGCTCGCAATCGCCATCGTGTTCATTTTGACAGTTCATGTATGGGCTGACAATTGGCATCGGAATCAGCTAGCTGTCACATTCATACAAGAACTGTCAAAATGAACACGATGGCGATTGCGAGCGAGTCAGACAATAAGCCTACTGGCCCGCGCGACACAGGGGCGCGGGGTAGGACGACAAAGGGGGCAGAGAGAGGTGCGGGCGGGTAATGCGCCTCTAATGATAACGACCCTCCCTTTAACAGGCGATAGGTCAAACCACTGGGTATAGTTCCTAATCCGCACTAGGCTCGCGTGGGAACTGTAATTCAAGTACTCTTACTCTGAGAGGAGGCAGTAGAACGTACATCATAATTAATTTATTGTAAACTAGCTGTTGCCAGCGACATCGTCTGCAAAGAATTCGTTTATCGCTATCCCGCGGGAACTACGCAATTTTCCGGGATAAAAAGTAGCCTATGTGCTATTCCAGACTTTTCTCTATTTATATGCCGAATTTCATCCAGATCCGTTGGGCCGTTCTGGCGTGATTGAGTAACAAACAAACATCCATCCATCCATCCATCCATCCATCCATCCATCCATACTTT
Organism: Pandemis heparana; assembly: GCA_963854515.1. Taxonomy (NCBI): domain Eukaryota; kingdom Metazoa; phylum Arthropoda; class Insecta; order Lepidoptera; family Tortricidae; genus Pandemis; species Pandemis heparana. The sequence continues at coordinate 13,288,591 of OY978021.1, forward strand.
CGCATTTATAATATTAGTTAGATTGTTATTGTTCATTGTTTAGTTTAATGTATAGTCTTGTAGTTGGTTATATCATTTTTATGGTGCATTAGTCGTAAGCCTGTAATGCCATGTAATTTTTTTTTGACAATAAATAAATAATATACCTTCCGGCCGCCATGGCAATTAATTTTCGCAACCATTTGTGATGCAGGATTCTTATTCTTTGACCACAACCAGTTGCGTAGAAAGTAAAAAAGTCTTCTACGGCAACTAGTTGCGAACAAAATACAAATCCTGCAACACAACTGGTTACAAAACTTAGTTGCCATGGTGGCCGGAAGGGTTCTATAAGTAGGTACTTGTTGATAAAAGGTTTTCAAAGGCTAGAGAGGTTTTTCCTGACCAGTACAACTTAGAGATCTTCAAAAAACGAGCCTAATCTCTCTTTAATGGACCGGCAATGCACCAGTAACCATTCTACATTATGGGTGTCCTCGGGCGCCGTTAATTGCTTTCCATCAGTCGACCCGTATGCTCGTTTCCCCCCTACCATATAAAAAAAATGTAGTTAGCAGATAATTTCCAGATTTTCGTTTTTTCTGCGTCCATTTTTGCTATCGTTATAAAATTTAAAGGAGATAATATCATTTATCCCTAACAAAACTTGGAAGATGGAAGATACCATTTACTTACGAGGTAGATTTTAGCTCCAATTTTCCACTTGGTGTATTACAAACAAATAATTTAGCATTATGTCCTAGTCCTTGAAGCTACGAGCCCGTACACTGCTGGCCGATTTAATTTAATAAAGTATTACAATAAGAAATTAATAAAATTACTGCGGCCTCCAGTTAGTCTCTTAACTACAATCTCAGCTGCGTACGTCTTTCGGCTGATGATTATGATGACGATGATGATGGATATTATAATGACAAGGTATTTTTTTCTATCTGAGGCTCACGGTGAACTCGCTGTGCCAATTTTGATAAAATTTGGCAAGGCAAAAGTTTGTTAATTGACAAACAAAGTAGGTTACTTTCGACCCGGGAAATATGATTTCCCAGGGGATAGCGACAAGTAAATTCCGTGTAGATGAAGTTGCGGGTGACGGCTATTTTGATACAATGTGGGTCAAAGAATAGTGAATGGGTTTACTGCTGCTATGTTTATCATACTTTATAGTATTACCTTCTGCCTTCGACTTCGTCCGCGTAGAATTAGCAATTGACATGTTTATCGCTATCCCGCAGGAAATTTGAAATTTATGAATACCTATGTGTTAATCTAGGGTACCAGCTATCTCCGCTCCAAACAAATGTGGCTCCAATCCGTCCATTCGTTTCAGCGCGAAAAAAGAATAAACATACATACTCGCATCGTCACATCCATCCTCACAAACTTTCGTATTTATATATATATAGTAGGACTGTAGTACCAACATATTTTTTCAATTAAACAAAAAATACAATTAGTATTTGACAGATTTGTACAAAGACAAACTGATCCTACAAAAGTCTTTCAGTTTAACACAACCAAGTAATGGAAGCAGTCGAAATTATGTGCATAAAATACATGTACATTTTTGTTCAGTTGATTATCTTCATCACGATGTTTGAAGGGAATCTATATTTATTGAGAAAAAAGGTAATTAGGTACATACAACATCAACATTTAAAAAAATACACACACAAACAATAAAAAAGAAGATTAAATATCAAGATCCACCCTTTGTCAAGAAATTACAATAGAAACTAAAACTTATCAACAACTACTAATACTCCTTTCATCTACTCAAAGAACTGAAAGAGATCCCTTAAGGGATAAGCCCGCCTTTGTGCATGTATCTCAGTGTTTTTCAATTATTGTATTTGTCTTGTTTATTTTGCACAATAAAGAGTTTACATACATACCTATATACATGTCATAATACGCGATTAGATATTTTACACGGCAGAGACTAACCTATGTCACTTACCAGTCACACCCCCCACCTATAATTATGTTTAGTTTGCTTCTATTGCTAATTAATGTATGTCACTCATGTTTGTGGAGTATTCTGTTAATTGCGAATGCTTTTGTTTAGTTAATAATCGCACAGTGTGTTAAAATTAGTTTAGAATACCTCAGTATGTGGGGGGGTAGTTTGGCTAAGTGCAGTTGTAAATATTTTTTAAATCGGGGTTGCCATAGAAACACAGCATAACCGTTAGATTATTATTCCTGATAGAATTCCTCGTTTAAAGGTAGTATCAATCTTCAAACGAGCAATTCAAACAAATTCGAAATTCGAAACTTTATTTTGCAAATAAGCCACCAAGGGCTCTTTTACATGTCTTTTTTTGTTACTACCAGCGCATTCGGAAATACCATTATTGCCAAGAAGAATGCCCCGCACTAAACTTGGTAGAAAGTCATTTACACTTGTGCCATCTGGTATGTAGACAGAATATCTGTCGCTCCCAATCTTTTGCACGGCAGTGTAAAGTATTTCAATTTCTATTTTTGTGTAGGCACTAAGATAAGGGTAGATACGGGTAAATCGAGCAGTGGATCCAAATGACAAGTCTCGAAGGGTTGCCAAACATCTGGCTCGAAGGTCAAACCGAAAATATAAAGCCGGAGGCTACTCCGAAATTCGGAGCTCGAAGTTCGTATCACTGTCCTTTTCACGCTCCCATTAGTGACTATGAGTGTGAGCGGAAAGGCGCGAAACGAATTTAGATTTTTTAACCATGGAGTACGCCTGCCTGTTTTAGTGATTTGTATTAGTTTCTTTATGCCTTTGTGGATTTGTGTTGTCCTGTATTCAACTTTTCGTGTGTTTTATGTACAACTAGCTTCTGCCCTCGACTTTGTCTGCGTATTATCACTATCATCACTATCACTATCACTACATAGTATAAAACAAAGTCGCTTTCTCAGTCCCTATGTCCCTATGTATGCTTAAATCTTTAAAACTACGCAACGGATTTTGATGCGGTTTTTTTACTAGATAGAGTGAATCAAGAGGAAGGTTTATATGTATAATACATACATAATATACCGTGCGAAGCCAGGGCGGGTCGCTAGTACATTATAAACCTTCCTTTCGAATCACTCTATCTATTAAAAAAACCGCGTCAAAATTCGTTGTGTAGTTTTAAAGATATGACCAACAGACAGATAGCGGAAAGTGTCTTTGTTTTATAATATGTGGTGATGATACAGACATCCATCCCTTACGGAGTAGACAGAGCCTAAGGTAACAAGACCTAAAGGCCACGTTTCTTTATATTTGTACAGTAAAGCATTTACTTACTTATCTTAGCGGTTGTCTTACATTGGTGTCAACTAACCTATTCTAGACCGACTGCTTAAAAACGAGTCCTTGCCTGCGCGGCACGGGGACGCGGTGTAGGACGACAAAGGGGATCAAGAGAGGTGCTGGCGAGTGCTCCTGCCATCTGCACCTCTCTCGGTCCCCTTTGTCGTCCTACCCCGCGCCCCTGTGCCGCGCGGGCCAGGACTCACTTAAGCGGTCGGTCTAAAGAACTGTATTTGCTCCGTCGCCAACCCTGCCAGGGTCTGACCTACATAGCTACTAGCTTCATGTTTACGGTTATGACGGTCCAACAGACGGCTGAGATCGTAGGCACGGATTTGTGAGACGGCGGGTTTATGTGATACGATTAAATTGGACCATATTCAAATTTATCTTATACTGCGTAACCTTCATGTTTGGAAAGTCTGTTACACTTTAAGATATTTTTGCCGTGTAATTTTTCTCGTTTTTTTTAGACGTATAGCGTACAGATTTACTTACCTACCCCTTAGCACAAAAAAATGTTTTTTTTTTTGCATTGTTTTTAGATGCAAAAGCAACAGCTTTTGAAATGTGGCCGTTTTGCATTCAATTTGCGGTTTTGTGCAGTGGTTTTATACAATAACTAACTTACTACTAGCTATTGCCCGCGACTTCGTCCGCGACATACCACCTTCGTCCAATCATTTCTTCAAATATTACCTAAGTCATTGTTTCCTATGCCGCCCTTTTATCTCGTGAGGAATTTGCAAAATTCTCAAGGAACATGTTGGCCAAATAACCTACGGAAATTTTGGAAAGTCCTGAAAAAGAAAGATTTGTAGGTATGTACGGTAGGTTTCTTGTAAGAGATCGCTCTGTAGTGATAAGGACGCCTATTAATTACTTGCCTGTTTTCTATGTTGTTTATTATGTCGTGATCAATAAAGAACCATTGCATTGTAATGTTTAGTATCCGATATATTATTTCCTTAGACTTATTTACTTCTTTTAAAAATGTCGAAGTATAGCAACATCCCACACAATAAACTTAACGTTGCACAATCGAGATACAATCATGTTCTTGGATGAAATGTTATTTCTAAGAAACATTGAACGTAAACAATGACAACATAATACATTTTCTAGAAATTATTTTTCGATTTCGACTCATGAGTTCATCAAGGGGCAGATTTACCGAAAGGGTAAGAATTTTGTAAGTTACTTACTTATTATGTATTCATAAATAGTTTTTTTACTAGGTTGTACTGAGAAATGTTATTTGTGTGTGAACTTTTCGTCTAACTAAACCTAATAATTATCTTTTTCAAGGTTGACATATTTTTCTTGAAGAGAATTCTGAAAATATATCATTTTTATTACACGGGTGAATGAGAGCTCTTGGCCTGAATTTTACTTGAATTAAGGATTCCGTTTATATTTTTATGGCATTATTTTAATCTACGAATTATAATTCCGCGAACTGAATCACTTATTTTAAAACAGGTAAATAAATTGCATGTTGCGGATTAAATTTCACTTGGGAAATTATGACGAAGCTTGTGGCAGATTTCACTTGTTTATTTTGATGAAGCCTAGTGCGGATTTTTTTGTATTTTATTTTTCTATACCAATTAATTTTATTGGTAAATAAATTACTTCCCTTCCAAGCTGTTATGGGAGCAAAGAGAAAACAATGTACCTGCTGTTTCTCTTCCCGCACAGATGGTAAAAGCCACAACGGGAATGAAATTTGAGGAATCATGTTATAGGCGAGGCTAGGAACCCATCACTATTTTGATTCCCCTTTCCAATTTACACCCACAGTCATGCTAAACGTGGCTTTAAGTCTTGTCACCTTAGGCTCTGTCTACCCCGTTAGGGATAAAGACGTGATTTATGTATGTACTTAATAGCTTCTGCTCGCGACTTCGTCCGAAGAATTAGCAATTGATGTTTATCAATATCCCACGGGAACTATACATTTTTCCGGGATAAAAAGTAGCCTATGTTTTAATCTAGGGTACCAGCTATCTTCGTACCAAATTTTATCCAAATCCGTCCAGTCGTTTTACCGTGAAGAAGGAACAAACATATACACCCACTCACAAACTTGCGCATTTTATAACACTAGCTTCTGCCCGCGACTTCGTCTGCGTCGAATTTCCGGGATAAAAAGTAGCCTATGTTTTAATCTAGGGTACCAGCTATATTCTTTTCCAATTTTATCCAAATCCGTCCAGTCGTTTTAGCGTGAAGAAGGAACAAACATACACACTCACTCACTCACATCGTCACATCGTCACAAACTTTCGCATTTATAATATTAGTGGGATTAGTAGGATGTATTACTCGACCACTACGCAGAAATACTATAGCCTCATTGAGATATATTAGCGTAAACGCTTTTTTCTTGTCAAAATATCGACAAATTGCTTTGCGTTTACTCGCGCTAACATTCATGATGGATCTATGCCTCTTATGTCATCAAAAATAGCAGTATCTATTCGTACTTTATCGTATTCACATAATTGTCGATCTTGTATTACGTCCCGTATGTCGCTGTAATGCGACAGGGTCCAAAAGTGAACTAGGCGCTTTAGAAATTTTTGAAGGTTTTAGAATATTGGCAGACAGACATTTCATTAGAAAACTAAAATTCATACATTAATGGAAATTTAATACAATGTATTTGAATCTACCAAAACGAAACTACCGTGAGACTCAAACATAATTACAACAAACCGGATAACTCACGTATAAAAGCCGAAGGAATGCTCCGACAATTGTTTCGGACTATTCCGTAGTCCTTCCCAGGCTTTCCTTCGTAGGTTTTTATACGTGAGTTATCCGGTTTGTTGTAATTATGTATTTGGATCCTGTTTGAGACTCAACTATACCTACTTAGCGGCAAAAAGTATGGCCCTCATTATGTATGCAATATCTATAGGTAATCTATAGGTAATATTTTTGGAGGACCAAATTTTGTGCCGCTGACTATTATATCAAACAATGAACATTTTTTTTTCAAAATCAAATTCCTTTTTTGGATACTAAGACACTTTGGTGTATACACTCAATCAAACGCTTGATTTTCATGTTTAAACGCCACCTGGTCACTATTTACGAATAGACGAATAGACGACGACACAAATTGCGACACAAGTGTCTGATCCGGCCAAATATAAGGCGCGACACTTAACAAGATGTCGCAATTTATCTGGCGTTCAAATACAGACACTCGAGTGTCAGACTGGATGTATCGTATACACCAAAGTGTCGTACTCAAAACCTACCTTAACAACAAAAATTGCGACATTTTGCTAAGTGGCGCGACACATCGACGGGAAAGAACCAAGGTCTCCTATCTTACAAATTTTAATTATTGTAGTTTAAAGTGTATTGATCTAAATCTCAAGATAGGAGACCGAAACGGACATTAGTTAATGTCAATGTGTAATTCAAACTACAATAATTAAAATTTGTAAGATAGGAGACCTTGGTTCTTTCCCGTCGATGTGTCGCGCCACTTAGCAAAATGTCGCATTTTTTGTTGTTAAGGTAGGTTTTGAGTACGACACTAGTATCCGACACTTGTGTCACAATTTTTATCGTAGCTTAATGAGGTACTGTTTATAGGTAAGGTAAGCAAGTAAGTAAATGCTATATTGTACAAAAATAAAGAAACAAATAGGTACAATTTATAAAAACAAATTAGATATTTATAAGCAGAAAAGCAAACTTATCATTACTTACTAAGGGATCTCTACCAGTTAACCTTTGGGTATATGGGTATCGGCGTTTATGTGTAATGCGAGCCAAGCCACGTGTAAAATCTAGCCTTTAACTTCATTCAACTTCCTGTTCCCATTTCATTTATAGTTTCAAATGTTTGCCCTTCAATATCTATTGCTGGCTCAATTTTATTCGGTTAACGAAAACTTACAAATATCGGGTGTTAATCTAAATATTTAGTTTAGAAGTTTTATTCTCTGGCTACGGGATAAACAGCTGAATGGATACCGAGAGCGTGGGAGGCGGCACGTAATGCACAGAACAAAAATACATGGGAAATACGAAATAGCACGAATTGAGACACAATTTATGAATTGAAAGCAATCATACTGCTCCGCTGCCACAAAGTAACCCTTATTCAATTATCTAATCTAACTAATATTATAAAATATCAAATGAATCAAGAAATTTTTATTTCTTAATTTTTATGTTTACTTTTACGGTTTTACCGTTAGAAATTTAATTTCTAAACGACACTGAAAATTAGAACACATAGAAAAATCCGAAAAGTAAAGCTATGGACGGGTTCCCGTCCATAGCTTTACTTTTCGGATTTTTCTATGTGTTCTAATTTTCAGTGTCGTTTAGAAATTTAATATTATAAATGCGATAGTATGGATGGATGGTTGTTTATTTGTTACTCAGTCACGCCAGAACGGACCAACGAATCTGGATGAAATTGGGTACGTAGATAGAGTAAAGTCTGGAATAGCACATAGGATACTTTTTATCCCGGAAAATTCCCGCGGGATAGCGATATACGAATTCTTTGTAGACGAAGTCGCAGGCAACAGCTAGTAATGTCATAACATTATAGATAGGGAATGAAAACCGGTTAACCGGTTAACCGAAAAACCGGTTAACCGCCACTATTTTAGCTCGGTTAAAAACCGGTTTTGACCGACAAAAACCGGTTAAAAACCGAAACGTTATATTTTATTGAACTACTTTAATTACTTAATATTTTTCCACGATTGTCACGCAATCTATCTATTACCTTTAAATAATTACTTTAAACGAGTAATTCTTGTATGAATCTCGCAAACAGTTCCAACGATTTTCATGAAATTTGGTATGCAGTGGGTTTCGGGGGCGATAAATCGATCTAGCTAGGTTTCATAGCTCGGTCATCCAGGTACTTACATTAAATAATTGAAACGGAGTGATACTCGTTGAGCTGTTGGAGGAAGTTGAGAGATTTTATGGACAGCTGTACACGACAACCCGAACACCCTTCGAAAATCTAACTAATGACCTGAGGGCTAGATTACCGAAGACATCCCGGACGTCAGCCTGTACAAGATTAGTATGGCCCTCAAACAACTAAGAATGGCAAAGCCCGTGGTGACGACGGAATTACAGCCGAACTTCTGAAGGCGGCTGGTAAACCAGGCATTCAGATGCTCAAGGGAGAACGCCGAAAGCATGGAACAGAAGTGTGGTGGTCCACACATCGTCTCACTTGCAGGTTTGACGACTTCCAGCCTCCCGAAAAGAAGTGGTCCGTAGACCACATACATGCGTTGCGGCAGATTATACAGAAGACCAAAGAGTATAACCGCCCCCTTCGCCTTGCATTTGTAGACTACGAGAAAGCCTTCGATTCGATTGAGACTTGGGCTGCGCTGCAGGCTCTCTACCGTGCCAAGTTGACTACCGGTATATCAAAGTGTTGAAGTGTCTGTACGAAAACGCCACTATATCCGTCCTACTACAGGACCAGAGCACAAATGCTATGCCTATTCCTCTGTAGCAGGGAGTCAGACAAGGAGATGTGATCTCTCCGAAACTATTCTCCGCTGCATTGGAGGATCCTTTAAAAGTTCTGGACTGGAAAGGATGATGCATCAACATTAATGGCGAGTAGTATGGCCACCTCAGGTTTGCCGATGACATAGTCATAATGGCGGAAATGCTGAACGGTCTTAATGATGCTTCACGACGAGTGGAGCTTGGGATGAACTTAAACAAGACAAGAGTCATGTTCAACGATCACGTCATACCGGAGCCCCTGTTCGTTGGAAATTCGGCCCTTGAAGTTGTTCAGGTGTATTTCTACCGTTTTTTTTTAACGTAGTGAAAACTCATTTGCGAGTACCCCAAGGCCCGGGGGTCCGAGGGTTATGTCGGGCTCTCTCCCAGAAGTATGTCTATCTAGGACAAATCATCCAGCTTGATAGAAACAACTCCAAGAAAGAAGCCGATAGGAGGATTTGATTGAGCTGGGCAGCGTTTGGGAAGCTTCGTCATATCTTGACGTCATCCCTGCCACAATGCCTTAAAACTAAGGTGTTCAACCAGTGCGTTCTACCAGTAATGACTTACGCGGCAGAGACGTGGACACTCACAGGAGGATTAGTCCATAAGTTCAGAGTCGCCCAGCGTGCTATGGAGAGGGCTATGCTCGGTATCTCGTTGAGAGATAGGGTCCGTAACGAACATATCAGACAAAAGACGAAAGTCGTCGACATAGCCCGAAGGATTAGTACGTTGAAATGGCAATGGGGTGGTCACGTTTGCCGTGGAACTGACAACCGTTGGAGCAAACGTATCTTAGAAAGGAGACCACGTTTGGGAAAGCGTAGTGTGGGATGCCCTGCGACGCGTTGGACGGATGACCTTAGGAGGACAGCTGGCAGTGGCTGGATGAGGGAAGCCCAGGATCGCGAAAGTTGGCGCAATATGATATGAAGGAGGCTTACGTCCAGCCACCCACCGTCCAGCGTCTTCACCCACCTTTGATTCTAGTCATGGCTGAGAATGAGACCATGGAGGACCTCAGTGCTGCTATGCTCGCTGATCTCAGCAGAGTTTCCGACCAAGTTGATTTGAAAATAAACATGGACAACACGAAAGTCATGTCTAATGTCCATATTGTGCCAGCTCCCGTAATAGCCGGAGACTCTGCGCTCGAAGTTGTTTACGACTATGTATAGTACCTGGGACGAACGGTCCAGTTAGGCAGGTCCAACTTCGAGAAAGAGATCACTCGTCGAATCCGACTCGGCTGGGCAGCGTTCGGGAAGCAGTTCGGGGTGTCTTTTCATCCAAATTACCGCAGTGTTTGAAGTCAAAAGTCTTTGACCAGTGTGTGTTAACGATGCGCCTCATGAATGAGGAAGCTCTAAGTCACTCAAGACAGAAGGCTATGGAGAGGGCTATGCACAGGTTTTCTCTGCGGGATGGAATCAGAAACGATGATATCCGCAAGAGAACTAAGGTTACCAAGATTACAACTGCCACGTGACGTCAGCAAATTTTTTGTAACTATTATTAAATCTCAAAAACCATACTATAAACAGATTCCGTATGTTCCGTTAAGAACAGTAACGGTTATGTATTGTTAAAAAATGACTTACAACGTGGCAAAATAAAATAATTCGAAAACCGGTTAAAAACCGGTTAACCGGTTTTGTCCTAAATATTTCGGTTAAAAACCGGTTTTCCATTTCGGGCGGTTTTTACAAACCCTAATTATAGAGGAGAAAGTTTGTAAATTTGCATGTTTGGATGTATGGATGTTTGTTGCTCTTTCACGGCAAAACGGCTTAACCGAGTTAGCTTGAATTTCACATATAGATAGTTTCAGTCTTGGGGAAGGACATAGGATGGTTTTTATCCTGGAAAATTGCATAGTTCCCGCGAGGTCGACGGAGTCGCGGGCGACAGCTAGTAATGTCATAATAGTGAACTACCGGTGATTTTTCTGCAACTAAAGCATTTAAGGGTAAAGATGAAGATGCATTTCCACCGAGATGCATCAGGAGTCGCTTATCCACTAGAGGCAGCCTCGGGTCGAGCGGCTGCCTCGCTCCGAGGCCGCGCAAGTGGAGACGCTGCCTAAGACGTTGAGGCAGCGTTAAGGCAGCGTCTCCACTTGCGCGGCCTCGGAGCGAGGCAGCCGCTCGACCCGAGGCTGCCTCTAGTGGTGCACCTAGGGAACTTTTGTTTCTTATTCTCTGTTTGACATTTGTCGTTTTTCATTCATCAATATCTGTAGATTAATATAATTCTGTTGGTCACGCTGTCGCTTCCTTACCTATTTTGTAACATAACACAATGGAAATTTCAATTTTATTTCCAAAATTCTTTGATTTCTAGTGGTAACAGAAATAAATGACTATAAAATAAATTGAGACATTTTGGGAGACTATGTTACGTACGCCTCATTTATATTTCCGTACCTGTATTTTTTTTTTGGAAAAACATCGTTATAGAAAGATCTGAGATGAGAATTAATAGACATTTTTAACTCGGACGACTAATATACATACATACATACAAAAATCACGTCTTTATCTATTACGGGGCAGACATAGCCCTTAGGCTACGTTTAGCATGATTGTGGGATAGTATAATTGTTCTGATTCTACACACCCCTAGAAACGAAACCTTATTCTTTCCAAAACCCCTAAATTGCGAAACGTTCCAAAAGGGGAACTAAAGGAAACAATTTCCCAGCTATATCACGTTCCACGTCACGCTTATTTGATCTGTTCCTATCGGGGAACAGCTCATTGTTTCTGTTTACTATCGGGAGGCTTAAATGGTCCCTCCAAATCCGAGGCTTAGGGGCTGTTTGCACGGAAGTTGTTATTAATACAATGTAGCGTATATCAATAGTATGGAAGCGTTTACGCCTACGCTGACCGTTCAAAAATATCTACACATATACCTTATTTTCTGATACATAAGAACCATGATTAGATATTTTTGAATAGGCTGCATAGATATTAGAAAACTCTACTGTGCATTCTCTAGAATATTGACACGATTTATATTTAAGGGTAATAATAAATGCGGATATTGCAAAATCCCCATGTGATTAGGAAGCAAGAGGGGAAAGCCACTAAAAATTTCCCACGGGATCGTCGGCGAGTTACCAAGGCAAAGCCACGTGAGTAAACTAGAGCTATATAAATTGTCTATGTAGTTACTCTTCGGGAGTCCTTATTTTGTATGCATATGAATTCGACGCGATATATGAATAAAAAATACGGCCCAGACAAATTCTTGGAAAGAAAAATTGAAACCGAAGAAAGTTTACGTTTAACCTCGTTACGGCCTCGCGTGTATTGTGGACTTTATTGACCTTTTTTTGCTGTCTGTCCCTTAGGCGAAAGCGATTGCTGGAATTTGTTACTTTTTAGAATATTTTGCCTTACTGAAAGTTAGTTACAGAATTGCTTATACTTTCTTGTAGTGTTTTTTACGTATAGTAGCGGAGTAGCAAGGTAAATAATTTTTGTACTTAGGTATACTTTTAACATAATAACATTTAATAAAAAAAAACCCATTCACTCACAAAACCCTCCAAGTGCGTGTCGGACTCGCGCACCGAGGGTTCCGTACAAATTCGGCATGTTGTTACAAAATACAGCGGCGACAGAGCTCTGCTCTTAAGCAAAATATGCAGTGTGAGGTCATTTTTTGTTGGCTACTGACAGACAGACAGACATAAAAAAAAATCATTTTTTTAGCATATTTTGTTGAAATTGTCGTTAAATTCATGGGATATACAGCCTGGTGACAGACTGACAGACAGACGGACGGACAGCGAAGTAAAGTAACAGGGTCCCGTATTTACCGAACGGAAATGCCTATTGTAGTGTCCCACTGCTAAGCAAAGGCCTCTCTCAGCCGCCCTCCAACCATAGTCACAGGAAAATGTGTGAGGCGGATACAAAATAGTCACTCATGATTTTCCTTGTTCGCCTGTTATGTTAACAAGAGGGCGGAACTTACGCGGATAACAAATTGAACAGATGCTATGATTTGCCACGTGTTCAAACCTTGTATGAAGATGACTCTAACTTTTAAAGTTATGTTGTGTATTTGAGAAATGAAGTTAGATTGATGCTAGCCGCATCGCTTATAACACATGATTCCTAAGTTTTTCGCTCATTTATTATGATGGGTGGGCTACATAATTTTGTCACGAGAAACCTTTATGCCGCTCGGACATAAACTAAAGTGGCCATTTTTATCGATAAAGTGGCCCCTCTCATGTCGGAATGTGGCGTGAATTTCGACTAATACGATTGGTCGATTCTGCTTACTCTTTCCTCTCCTCTCTCTTTCTTTACCTGTCCGCTTCTATAGAAGCGTCGCCTTAGCCACTTCAATTCGCTCTTAAATAACAAAGTAGCTTAATTTAAAACGAATTCGAAATATTCAAAGTACGAAATAAAAGATTCGAGAATCGTATTGAAATATTTCGAACTCTGGCCAACTATTGTTAAAAGTTCGAAACGGTAAAGTTATGAATGTTTCAAATACCTCGACTCGATTTAAAACTTGATTCTTCGTTGCAATTGTATACGATACCTACTGAATGCTTTGCGAATATTGTACAGTCTGTGTTGAAAGTACTTTTTAATGAACAAAACATATAATTATTTCCATTTCTGTTTCTATCATTTGTGCTCACTTTGAAAATGACCCTGTACCTGTATGTGTATAATTAGGTTTTCTCAAGCATGCTCGGAAATGTACGCGTTAATGTCGCGAAATGAAGCCAAGAAGTTTCACATTTACGGCCTAGGCCAAGAAGTAATGTGGTGCGGTCGAAATGAAGCCAAGAAGTTTCACATTTACGGCTTAGGCCAAGAAGTAATGTGGTGCGGTCGAAATGAAGCCAAGAAGTTTCACATTTACGGCCTAGGCCAAGAAGTAATGTGGCGCGTTCGGCGGGTGCGGTCGGCGCGGGGCGGCGGCGCGGGGCGGGTGTGCGGTTAAACATGGCGCGAGCAATAGTTTGTTCAAACGGCATGTTTCAAAAATTAAAAATGCGGCTAATTAAACAATTTTTACTTGATTTCCTCGCATTGCTTGAGAAAAGCACTACACAATCCTCGGCCGGAAACAGGGATTGCAGGACTCGCTTTATCCGGCCTCGTCTACGACTCGGCCGTGTACCCCAATCTCGTCCTGCAATCCCTTACTTCACGGCCTCTGCAGTAATGTACTATTGTGGGAGTGGAGGGAGGGATTGCATGAAAAATATCTTTCTCACAGGCTTGGCTATCTTGCACAAAGGTAGCGGAGTAGCAAGGTAAATATTTTTTGTTCATTAAAGTGGACCTCCGCAAAATAACGTCTGATTCAAAAAAATACTTTTTCTCAAGCATGCTCGGAAATGTACGCGTTAATGTCGCGAAATGAAGCCAAGAAGTTTCACATTTACGGCCTAGGCCAAGAAGTAATGTGGCGCGGTCGGCGGGTGCGGTCGGCGCGGCGCGGCGGCGCGGGGCGGGGCGCGGGGAACATGGCGCGAGCAATAGTTTGTTCAAACGGTATGTTTCAAAAATTAAAAATGCGGCTAATTAAACAATTTTTACTTGATTTCCTCGCATTGCTTGAGAAAAGCACTATACAATCCTCGGCCGGAAACAGGGATTGCAGGACTCGCTTTATCCGGCCTCGTCTACGACTCGGCCGTGTACCCCAATCTCGTCCTGCAATCCCTTACTTCACGGCCTCTGCAGTAATGTACTATTATTTTTTGCTCTGGCTTTTTCTTCTGAGAGGAGTTCTGTACTCAGCAGGGTGATGAGATACAAGAATGGAAATATGATGATGAGATGAACAAACTTTATTTCTTACAAATAATAATGATATGCAACATTTGTTTCAAATAATTTCACAATCACATTACTTTACACGTCTGTAACAACATATTGTAAATTCTCAATAACATACGTTAACGCTATGCCTTTAAAGTTGCTATTAACGTGCCACATAATTATATTAAATACAACTCAAATAGATCTAAAGCAGAACAAACAGACTGTACTAAACTTAAACATCTGAAGATGATGAAATCCCTTGGATTCGGTTTGTTATGACTATGTAGATTTAGTTGCAAATTGCAATGTTTGAGGGCATTTCTTAACCCAATAGTGCATGTTACTAATGGGATAAATATTGTAAAATTTCTAAACGACACTGAAAATAAAATGAGAACACAGAAAAATCCAAAAAGTAAAGCTATGACAGGTCAAGCTGCTGTGGGTGGTGTACCGGTATAGCACGCATCACGGAATTATGAGGATCCGGGTTCGATTCACGAGATTTTTTTGTGTTCTACATAATATATAAAACCGTAAAAATAAATATGAAAAATCAAAACGTAAAATTCTTGATTCATTTGATAGTAAAAATTGCTATAATATTTATTAATGTAAATAAACGGATAACTCACGTTTTAACACTTAACGTTTATTTACATTAATATGTCTGAGCCTCACGGTAGTTTTATATTATAACATTTATGTACACCTAAAAAAGTAATTTTCGTTTCTTTTTATAACATTAATGGTCAATCTTCGTCAACTTTCTTAAATTACTTTAAAATTAATAAAAGAAACCCGACTGCAAAATCATTTAACAAAGAAAACGAGCCCTGAATTTGGATAAGAAAACAAGCTTTGAATTAGGGCAATAAAATTTCCTTTCCCAGCAGGTGGTAACATTTTGTAATCAAGACAATAATGACTTACAATTGACCACATTTAAAAAAAAAAGCATTTAAGTTTTTTTCGCGTTTATAATAGCTGGTTAAAAATTAGCCTACCCGTGTTTCTCGGTTTTCCTTTGTTTTACTTAAATTCGTCGTTAATAATTTATTAAATAAATGGTCATTAAAAAGACCGTATATACAAAGATAGGGATACTGATGTCGTGACCTTAGCATGATATAAAATTTAAAAAAGTAACTTTCAAACAGAACTGTCATGTCATGTCACTTGCTTTGTTTATCAACCATTCATTGTCGTTCGTTCACGAATTTGTTATTTTGCGTTTGCTGCTTTGCAATACTGTGCATGCTTTGAGTTTATTTCTATATAATGACGACCGGAAGAAAATATCACCAAGATCCTTTAATAATTTGTATTGTCCCAAGTTGCGGAAACACGGCGTTAATGGAAAAAAATAAGCACTATAAGCACATGAACACAAGATACACAACACAAGATAAATTCGTCGACTTTGGGCAGATTGCGGCTATCCGCTATCACTAATCAGTCAACCACTTTCATGTTATTAAAGCGTCTATCAAACCAATAATTAAATATTACGAGATTTACGAGAATTGAAAACGTGTCGTTAGAATCAAGTACCTAATCCGTCGGACTGATAAAAAATTAACATGACATTGACACCGTGACAGTTTTATATTTTTTTTAATTCCTACGGTAATAAATGGACTAACGGCACTATGAGTATATCCCTAACATTCACAATCCCACTTTTTTTACTGTTTTTCCTGAATATAAAAAAACTACTGCTAAAAAAAATCCAAAAATATTTTTACTGTAATCAGCAGTGTAAAATCTACAAACGGTATTTTCATTTTACTACCTTAGCAAATCTGAATTGTTGTCAATTACAAATCGGTTGAGCTATAGAGTAGTTAGGACAGTCAAGGGGATGAATATACGTTACCAAGACGTCAAAAATATCTATACCTACACCTTTATGTCACAAATGACCGACAAGATCGGTGACACATATATTTGGGGGGGACTGGGGTGTGAGTCGGGTTACCTCCACGTGTGAACAAGAGCTGCGGTTCGTTTTCGGATCCGTCCGGGGGGAAGAGCAGCGCTTGGTCCGGTGCACCCTGGGCAACGGCTAATGATTTCCTGGCAGTATCTGAGGGATATCATTGACCGTTGGCTAAGAGCCCGACAGGGGGGGAAGGGGGGCCTTTGACCGTGTTACCGTACAACGTTGCCGACATTTTGTCACAAGATTTTATACTTAATTAAAATTTTTAAACCTGACATTGGCGAAGTTGTCGTCGCTATAACGACTTGGAACGCCAGAAATAAAAGAAGAAGAAGAAGACATATTTGACACGATGGCTGCATCGAATGGCATCGATATTTATGTCTTCGACTGTAGGTAAAAAACGACACACGATTCCTAAGATTTGCGCCCACTCCCTCGATAGATGTTTATGATCTGCGCGGGAAGAGAAGCAGCTTTTTTTCTGCTAAAACCACACGAGTATACGATTACTCGTAATACCGAACGCTCTATTACAACCGTAACCAGTTACACCCGGTAGCCCGTGACCGCTGCCCTGCCGGATACACACCCGGTTCGTGCCGGATGTCCTTGCCTTTCAGCTGTGAGTACTTTAGATACAATCGTTAACATGACGTGAAGGTTAAGTGCGATGTGTTAGGTAGTTCCGAATGGTTAAAAAATACTGCATTGAAAGTAACCATTGAATAAGCCTTAGTAGTTATAGTGATTTTTTGAAGTGAAGACTTCTTTCGCAGCGCTGAGCACTTTTTGGGATCGGTAAAAATGTTAAACTCACGTCAGGTGTAAGAAGTTTAAGCTTATTTTGAAATACGGATGAATCGCGTTCGGTTTTTGAAGTGTTTTGGAGCAAAAGTACTAGGGCACCAGCACATTGTTAGAGGTCTGTCAATATAGATTAATACGTACGTTTTTTTTTGTATGCGGCCAGTACGGTACGCATTTTGAGCATAATGGAGGTAACAACATTAGAATCTGATCTAAGCTGCTTTTTTCACTTCTGCCGGCACTCCTGGAGTGCTACCGTCGCTTTTTTTTAGCCGTAGTGGTGGTAAAAGCCCAAGGAATCGGCGAAAATCATATTATAGGCGATGCGGCTTGCAACTCTTCACTATTTTGATTCCCCTTTCCGCCTTTACGTCCATAATCATGTTAAACGTGGCCTTTAGGTCTTGTTAGCTTAGATTTTGTCTACCGTCTACCCCATAGGGGGTAGGCGTGATTTATTTATGTACCTACTAGATGTTGCCAGCGACTTCGTCTGCAAAGAAATCGTTTATCGCTATCCCACGGAAACTACGCAATTTTCCGGGATAAAAAGTAGCCTATGTGCTATTCCACACTTTTCTCTTTCTATGTGCCGAATTTCATCCAGAACCGTTGGGCCGTTCTGGCGTGATTGAGTAACAAACAAACATCCATCCATCTATCCATCCATCCATCCATACTTTCGCATTTATAATATTAGTTAGATGTATGTATTTCTTCGATATTAAATGAGAAAAGAGACACAATATCTTCTTCTTCTTCTTCTTCTTCTTCTTTTAAGAATGAAGACATCGTTTGAGAGACAGACATTGATATGCAGCACCCCTCTTTATGCGTCCGGGGTTAAAAAACTACATTCCTTCAGCATCAAGGGTGTCTAACTTTCGTATTATCTTCTAAATAACTTCACGCGTCATCTTAGTAAAAATCAATCCACCCTTATCCCCTAGTGGCTAGAACGGATATTATAGGCTCCGTAAGCACGTTAGCGCCGGAAACACGATCAAAGGCCTACAGACGGTACGGGACTCACTATTCAATTTCCTTCAACGTGTCGGAGTTTCATTCTACGGTGATAGATGAAGAGTTATTATTGTATGGAGTACGCTATGTTGCATTTTAAAGAGGCTCGGAGTCATGTAACTGCAGGCATTGGGTTTGTCTTGTTGTCTTACTCACTCTTATGCGTCTGTGAATTGGTCGGTAGTACCCGAAACCCAAATTGCATTTCTAATAGCTAACGGTCTGTACCTGCATGTCTAGCACGACAGCGCACAAGAGTCGCGTCGCGCGCGAGATAGATTGCCCGTCTTTTTCTAACTGTTCGTTCTAGAAAGAGACGGACAATCTATCTCGCGCGCGACGCGACTCTTGTGCGCTGTCGTGCTAGGCGGGCTGTCTATGGAGAGAGCTAACTATGCTCGAGGTTTGTTTGCGCGATTTTGTCTTCTATGCTGGCCTAGGAGTGTGTGTGTGTGTGTGTGTGTGTGTGTGTGTGTGTGCACTAAAGTTACTGACACCGACCGTGTGACTTTACAGATCCCTTAGTCTTTATTTACACAATACGCGCGTTTCCGCCCTACGCCATAGGACCCACGGCATTTCAAACTTCAAAGTCTAGTCTTTATAATTCTACGTTAAAAAACCCCTACTAGGTGGACCGACGACATCCTGAGAGTTGCGGGCAGACGGTAGGGAGAATGTTTCCCAAGGCCAGTTGCCACCTAGACCAGTATTTTCCTAACATTGCTCAGCCATGGCCGAGTTTCCCCACTATAAGTCAATACGCTGTGAAAATAAGTATGAGAACTAGTCAAAGCGTGTTGGAGTGCCAGACTAGCTTTATTGACATTTCATTCAATGGTGAGATAAAAGTAAGTACTCTGGTAGGAGTGATGTTCATATTTTTACACAATATTATTTGAGTATTGTTATTGTCAGAACAATATTTCACCAGCGTTAAAGATATCAATGCTCTCAGATACGAGTGCCGTTAAGTGCAGACATGCCCATTTTCAGTAAATAAATATAATGGAATTGAAGTGTATTGGAATGTAAATGTAATGGATTGGAACATAAATATTTATATGTTGTGTCAGCATTTTCAATAAATCTGTGGTCGGTAAACAAACATATTTACGTAATATTAAGTAGATAATAAAATTATTCTGCGGGTGGATTTTAAACTTATAGGTACTATTCTTAAGTTAATTGTATTTCTTCCTTTTATATATCTACGTGTATCGAATGTGTGTAAATACAACAATACAAAGAACGAGGTAGACAATAGGCGGTCTTATCGTTTAATAGCGATCTCTACCAGACAACCAATAACAGAAAGAAATAAGTCTGATACAGTTGAAGTAGGTCGCGGAAACAAATAGACAGGAGAAACGCAGGGCTAATAAAAACAACAAATGTATCTATCTCTCTCTCTCTCTCTTTCTCTCTCATCACACAGTACTCAACTTCTTCTTATTTCATCTATGGAAAGTTGTATGAAAAGTGACCTCGGTTTTTTGCTACCGAGTATAGTTTGTTATTGGCCGCAAAATAGCTCCCAAAGTGGTTCTGACAGAACACCGGCCCGGCTAGCACGACAGCGCATAAGAGTCGCGTCGCGCTCGAGATAGATCACCCGTCGCTTTCTAGAACGAACAGTAAGAAAAAGACGGGCAATCTATCTCGCGCGCGACGCGACTCTTGTGCGCTGTCGTGCTAGACGTACAGCGCTGCCAGTCTTCGCAGCTTTATGCTGACTCAGCGCCTTTCTTAGGCAGGCTGAGGTAGGGAGGTATAATTTATTTTTTATTTTTTTATGTACGTGATTAAGTTTAGTCCCGATTTACTTATAATAAAGCGCCTTTGTTTTTCCCTAGCACATGGTAGGTATCCACTGTCCACTTAGTTAAGTTAGGTACATTGCATCTGATATGTCTATTTTTAAGTTCTCTGTGTTTGTATTACTGCCTGCATGTATCATAATTTGTGTTATAGAAGAAAATGAAGGTGTTAATCTATCTTTTAAAATCCGACCACACGCCCGTGGGTTGGCGATTCTAAATCCGTTCTAATACAGTAAAAAGTTATGAAACTTATGAAGAAATAGCGGCTACCGAAATATTTTTACGATAGAGTTTCGCTTCCGCGGTTATAATTGAATATGGGTCAAGCACAATTCCTTTGCAGAGCACGTCCCTTGGTTTCATGTCTGTTGCAACTGCATTTGCAACTAAAAGAATGTCTTCGAATAATTTGGAATCATGACAATCCTGTACTGAATGCTTCACTGAAAAGTCACTCTTTAGAATGAACGCTTTTATTCAAAACTTCACATCATCATAATCTGCAGAAGTCCAATACAATTTGTCTGTTGACAATCATTCGAAGCTGTCTTTGAATTCAAATTTGAAATATACCACACCGGGTGCAATACAGCTTAGGATCTGTCTGCCTTGTAAGGAAAAAAAACGTGATTAATATATGTATGTATATATCGCCCCCTTACTGCTAAAACCGACTAGCTGCATCAATAATACCATTGTATTAGGCTAGTCGGTTTTAGCAGTAAGGGGGCGATATTATGTATTTCTGGAAATACAGGCGATGTCAGAGAATTTAATTTCACGGAACGATGAAACAATTCTTCAATGGCTTCTGTTTAGTTGTTAAGTCAATTAAATGAATGAATGATTGCCCAGTGCGGATTGGGAACTTCACACACACCATTGAATTGCTTCGCAGATGTGCGTAGCTTTTCCTTCACCGAAAAGCTCATGGTAAATTTCAAATAGGAAGCAGTGGGAAGTATGTTGGATGGAAATGATGAATGACGATGATGAATAAATCGATCGTTAGTTAGCTAATAGTGTTGTTGCAATTTAATTCAATTAAGTCATCCACGTAACCATCAAAATTAACCGAACACACCACAAGGTCACCAATAAATCCGCTTTCAGCAAAATTGAGAGCATTTAATAAATAAACTATCAATCAAGCTTAAGAGCTCCGAGCATAGTAACTAAACGGCATATCTAAGCCCGACTAAATATGCAAGTTAAGCCTTAAGTCGAGAAGGTTAGCGTTCACATTCGCAGTGTACGCTGATCGGATTAACTTTGATGAAATCGGAAACAGGATTTTCCGAGCAGTTTGCTGCAAAGAAGCCTGTACCTACAGTTTGGGAATAATTCGTTGAGGATTATAGTTTTAGCTTTACGTTTTTATTTATTGGGAATGGGTGGAAATCTTAGAAATCATGTTACAAGCGATACGGCTGACCCATCACTATTTTGATTCTTTTTTTCACATATACGCCTACAATCATGCTAAACGTGACCTTTTGATCTAACCTGTAAGGAATAAAGATGTGATTTATGTATGTATGTATGTTCTATGATCAAAAACATAAAAGTTTGTGAAACCTTGAATATTTTGAAAGCAAAGCATCAGGGCATATTCTGAAAGTTGCCAAATTGATGGATTGTCGGCAGGTAGGTAGCAGATAATAATGAATGAATGAACAATGATCGATCGGCCGATGATAGAAAGTTTGTTTTTGTATTTATAAAGCAAACAAAACTTTGTTATAAGCGTTAAAGCAACATTACAGGAACATCGCCGCTATGTAACTTCTTAACAGACAAAACAATAGACAAACAAAATTTTATAAATATTGTAAAACTTATAGTTTAAGAAACAACCCTTAAGAAAATTATAATTGGGATTGTTCATATTTTTACAACATACCCTGATTTGAAAACCATTTCGAAGTATGGGGCTTGCGAACTGTTTTATCTTACTGGCGTTCAAACATACTCAAGGATTACGGATATTTTGCAAAAATAAATTTGGCCTTTATTCGATCTTACCGAGCGGCTGTTAATAGTTCCAAAAAATAAATCGGCAAATATCTAGTTTGTCTATTAAATTTATATGTCAACTAGTTATCAGTGTCACCCAATGACAGCAAAGTAAATATTGTTTTGTTGAAAACTTAAAATTATCGGTCGATTTAAAACGAAATAATGGAAATTACAGAAAATGCTTCGTTCCAACCTGAAAAAATGACTCTAAAAACAGCTCCAAAACAATAGTTCGCACGGATCCGAGGAGATTTAAGAGAAAAGTGGTGTCGCGAAGTAAATGTTGAATACTTCAAAGGTTATAAGTACACTATATTTGCGAGGATCATTTCGATGTAAGTAGGTACCAAAACACAATGCGACATACTTCCACATTCATAAATTGTCAACTCATTATAACCATGATCAGGATTTAACGCAACATACAATAAGCTAGCAGGTAAACCAAAGGTAAACAGTATATTTGACATTGAGATGACAGTCACAACAGTTATGACAACTATTTTTTTTTTAATTTCCAAAGGATTGTGGGATAATTGCCTATTTCAGCCGGCCGTATATAATTTACGAAAAGTCGTATCTGATTTTTTTAAACAATTATATTAATTAAATTAAGCCATGAAATGACAAAATATTCAAATTAGTTTCTTAAAATGCTCCATATTTTCTAAAAAATATATAAAAAGGGGGGGTTAAAAAAAATGAACAATCCCAATTGCCAAAAATGCTTTACATAAATTGGGAAAAGAGCTGATACTCTCCAAACCGCTGGACCGATTTTTGCCAAACACAGGGGAAGCCAAAGTAAGGTAACTAGCTTTCTAATGAAAAATACCGCATCCAAATCAGTCCACAAGTTTCAGAGCTATCATGCCACAAACACACACAGATTGTGACGACATGCGCGTTAACTTGTAGAAAATCTTATGCTGTCTTCATTGGTTGAAAATGTCGTTTAAATCCACGTTTTGTGAATTAAACGCAAGTATATTTTTCCTTATGAATAAAAGCACTGATCACTGGTATTCATGAATATAATTCCCCAAAATATACCTAACTAGCGACCCGCCCCGGCTTCGCATGGCATATTATGAATGTATCATACATATAAACCTTCATCTTGAATCATTCTATCTATTAAAAAAAACCGCATCAAAATCCGTTGCGTAGTTTTAAAGATTTAAGCATAGGTACATAGGGACATAGGGACAAAGGGACAGAGAAAGCGACTTTGTTTTACACTATGTAGTGATAGTGATATGCAACGCTATTTTTAATACGAACATCTTGCGAAGAGGCCACGAAGTTTTTCTATCTGTGTCAGACCGCAGACTATAATATCATTACGCTATAAGGCAACGCAACGTTCAGAAATCAGGCAAACAATATTATATTCCTTTGCTATTCCCCCAGTTTTCATGTTCCTTAATATTAATTATTCACCTCGGGTTAATGTGGTAGTGCCGGATTTTATGTTATTAACGCCGTGACGCGCTATAGTTGCGGTTTTATACCATGTTTGATTAACTTTAAGATGAAGAAACTACGGGGTTTACTGAGGAATCGTGTTAATTTATAATAAGCAAATTCAGTAGTGATGTGCTCGGTTTTAGAATAGGGCAGAGTAGAGAAACATTTGAAGCAATAAACTATCAGTAAGCAGCAATGTTATCGTTAGTAGTGATAATACATTAACTAGCTATTACCCGCGACTCTGCGTAGAAATCGCGTATCTCTATCCTGCGGGCTAAGAACTACGGCTTATTACGTAACTCGCTCGCAATCGCCATCGTGTTCATTTTGATAGTTGTTGTATGAATGTGACAGCTAGCTGATTTCGATGCCAATTGCCAGTCCATACATGAGCTGTCAAAATGAAGACGATGGAGATCGCGAGCGAGTTACGTGATATTGCTATCGTATGTCCTCCGGGAAATTATCTCTAAATCCCACTAAATCGGTTCAATGGAATAACCGCAAAGAGACAGAGACAGAGTGTGTATTTTTCAAGAAAGTCGTCATAAAGACCGAACGACCACTTTGTCAAAAGTACAGCGACTTAGAGTAATGTTCATTCATACCGCAGTCTGCTAAATAAAATGAAGGCTTTATTTGTGTCTGAAGTTAGAATATAAGAGAACAGTCTGTCAGCTCTTAGGACGACATTCGGGTTTGTCTTGCTGTCACACTCAGTCTGGGTTTGATATTAACTAAAATTATTTTTACTAGTTTTTTATAATATACTAGCTTTTGCCCGCGACTTCGTCCGCGTAGACTCATTTATAGACAAATAGCTTTTGCCCGTGGCTTTGCTCGCGTGTACCAGGAGTATTTCAATCCCGTTTTTCCCCGTTAGCGTAAGAATTTCGGGAAATGCTCTCTTAATGTTACTCTACACTCTTCAAGCAACCTACATACCAAATTTCAGCTTTCCACAATCAGTAAAACGAAAAGCCCCTTTTTCCCGTTCCCGTGGGAATTTTGGGAAATTATCTCTTATAGCTTCTCTATACTCCCCAAGGAACCAACTTGCCAAATTTTAGTTTTCTACGACCAGTAAAACGAAAAATCCCGTTTTTTCCCGTTCCCGTGGGAAACGAAAAGCCCCTTTTTCCTGTTCCCGTGGGAATTTTGGGAAATTATCTCTTATAGCTTCTCTATACTCCCCAAGGAACCAACTTGCCAAATTTCAGCTTTCTACGACTAGTAAAACGAAAAATCCCGTTTTTTCCCGTTCCCGTAGGAATTTTGGGAAATTATCTCTTATAGCTTCTCTATACTTCCCAATGAACCAACTTGCCAAATTTCAGCTTTCTACGACCAGTAAAATGAAAAATCCCGTTTTTTCCCGTTCCCGTGGGAATTTTTAATTAATATTCGAATTTTTCTCGCCGTAAAAACCATCTTTGAACTTCAACGAACATTTAAAAAAAGAATTGGCCAAATTGGTCCAGGCGTTGTTGAGTTATGCGCTTACCAACACATTTCGCGATTCATTTTTATATTATAGAAGATTATTTTGTTTTAATTTGACCAGTAGGCTTATTGTCTAACTCGCTCGTAATCGCCATCGTGTTCATTTTGACAGTTCTTGTATGAATGTGACAGCTAGTTGATTCCGATGCCGATTGTCAGCCCATACATGAACTGTCAAAATGAACACGATGGCGATTGCGAGCGAGTTAGACAATAAGCCTGCTGTAGAGACTTTACATCTCAATAGACTTAAGTACATAAATCTAAGGTACCTACTTAACTTGGAGACCTTATAAATCCCTTTTATAAAGTTAAGTACATACATACATAAACCACGTCTTTATCCCCTACGGGCTAGACAGAGCCTAAGGTAAAGACCTAAAAACCACGTTTAGCTTAATTGTGGGCGTATGGATGAAAAAGGTAATCAAAATAGTGATGGGTTGCTAGCCACATCGTCTATAATATTATGATTCCTAAGATTTTCGTCCATTCCAATTCAGTTTGGATCTTTGAGAATAACTTAACGATAATAACTTGTTTTTACTGTGACAGTAAAAATACCGACTATTTCTTGTCATTAATTAATTGATATTATTTTGTTACAGGTAATGATGGCAATTTAAAATAATAATGAGACAGCAGTTTCGAAAAAATTACATCATCGGGATTTTATTCGAGAAAAATGGTAACAGACACCCAAACAAACAAACAAACACACATACCTACTAACCTCAAACGCATATGGGCAATTCCAAAAATAGTGGCACCTTAACCTGTCATTTAGTTTTTGAATAGAAACTATGCTCAACTTGTCGTTTTTTGAAAAAATTAAAATGTTCACAGGTATATACCAATCAAATACACAAAGGCCAGGCCTTTTTTCTTAAATTTAAATTTAACAATTTAATAAAAAAAATAGATAGTGCCAGTTTTTACTGTAACCTGCCTTGTCCAAACGCGACACTCTTCGAGTTTTGGTTCTTTACTTTATTCATTTACGATTCTATGTAAAAAAAATACTATGCTATATGACAACAAGATTATAACGTTATTAAAAATATAGTGCACGGATTTTTTATATCATTTTTAAACAACAATATCCATGCCCGAAATTTGTCCAGCGATATTTTCACTGTTATCTGTGTGTTCACAGTACAGGGTCTCACTGACACACAGATAATCATTTGTAGACATAAATCGCGGCAAAACATTCAGTCAATATCCATCTAACCGCCTAGCTAAGCGTTTGCGACCATACGAATGTAGTTTTGTGGCGATAAGTGATCGAAGGCGGGAATCTGGAGTTTGTAACAGGTATGGTAACTTTAGCTTGTCTTGATTATTTCACGAAATTGGTATGGAACGATTTTTATATATGTACTTAAAATGCCCTATATACTCATATCTTGTCACAATGAGAATGCGGCATTGATATTATTAATGGTTTTTAAGTAATCGTCTAGTATACCTACTTTTCACTGTAACCTGTGTCACTTTCACTTGTAATCAATATACAGGTTAACGTGACAATAAGCAGGTTAAAGTGATAAATAATATTGAGTGGCAATTACGAATTAGTTATTCGGTTATCTTAGCACCTAAAGTTAACAATAACGTGGAAATAATGATTTGTGGTTGAGTGGAGTCGTCCTTATAATAATATTTATAAAAAAATTACCTCAGGACCAGTGCTTCAAAAAAAATGTTAAAAGATGGTGATGAGATTCATCGGTCAAACGGATCTTCACTACTTAACTTACTATCATTAACTTCTCTACTTAATATAAAACGTTTCAATTATTCATACATTCATCAAAAATTCACCCTATCATATTCACTCTTTTCATAGCGTCCACAACTTCCATACCTATGTCATTTTCCTCACTTTTTTCACTCATCTCTCCGGCATGAGCCGGTACTTGCACTGATTCTTCTATTTTTTCAATCAAGCTTTCATAGTATTCCTTCCATATCTTTAGCACACACCTCCTTTTACAATACTTCCATCTTGGCTTCTAATCTCACTCAGCCCCGACTCCCGAGGCTGTATTTTTGCCCCGCGCTGTCCTTATAGACTTCCAAAACATCTTAATGATACTTTGGAAATCAACACAAAGCCTCCTATCAAAATTATCTTAATATTCTTCCTTCTTTCTGTCGCAAGTCGTCTTTACTAAACCTTTCACTCTTTTATATTCATCTTTCGCTCTACGTACTTCTTCATCTTACTTTTGCATTTTTTGATTAGCCTTTTTGGCTAACCAATTCGCACCACCAGTAGCACTTCAGCATTTATCCATACGTTCCTCTCCTTTCTCCCTTTTCCTCTTTCGCACACCCCACACATCTCAGTAGCAACACTCACAATTCCTTCCTTAAATGCATCCCATACCTTTCCTATCTAACATCAATCAATTATGATATCAGCCGAAAGACGTCCACTGCTGGACATAGGCCTCCCCCAAGGCTCTCCTTTTGGACCGGTCCTGTGCCTCCCGCATCCACCGCGATCCTGCGATCCTGATAAGCGGCTCGGTAGCGTTCGGGTTCGGGAAGCTTCACAGTGTCTTTTCGTCCAAATTTCCGCAGTGTTTGAAGTCGAAAGTCTTTGACCAGTGTGTGACAGCCAGTGATGACATATGGATCTGAGACATGGGCGCTAACGATGGGCCTCATAAGGAAGCTCAAGGTCACTCATAGGGTTATAGAGAGGGCTATGCTCGGGGTTTCTCTGCGAGATAGAACCAGAAATGATGATATCCGCAGTAGAACTAAGGTTATGGTTAAAGAACTTTATTTCTCAAAGAAATTTACATTTCACTTATTGAGAGGTTACCGAGAACCGACATAGCCCGAAGAATTGCGAACTGAAGTGGCAGTGGGCGTGGCACATTGCTCGCAGGACCGATGGCCGATGGGGTCAGAAGGTTCTCAAATGGCGTCCGCGGACCGGGAGACGAGCTGTCGGTAGGCCTCCAACAAGATGGAGCGACGACACACAATATGCCTCATCTAAATCACGAAATCGATCCCTTAACCCGTTCATGTACTTTCCCTTACATTCTTGTCTTGCAGATTCTCCACTTTTATTCGCTCTAGGACACTAGATGGCTGTTTGACCCAGTGCCATCATCATTTAAACAGACCACTGATTCGGCATATCACTAGGTGGTGGTCTGTATGGATGCCGACATCGCGGTATGCGCGCGTGTCCCTGACTTTCTTTCCCAATCTTTCATCTACTATTACAAAATTTATCATACTCTTCAAACCTCCTTTCTCCCTCGTATACATAATGGATCTTTTTATGTGCAAACATAGTGTTCGACACACAAGATTCCATTCCAAATACACCTCAAGTACACTTTTCCCATTTTCATTCACTCTTTCATCACCAAACACTTTTTCATATCCCTTATGCTGTCTTCCTACCCATCCGTTAAAATCACCTAACATGATAATCCGTAATCCGAAAGGATTATCATGTTAGGTAGTATAATGAGAATTATACTTGCATTTATTCAGAGCATCTCCCACTCTATCCACGAATTTGCCTCGTTCGGTTTTATCTTTACAGACCCACTTGATCCTACGTCTGTCGGTGCATACACATCAAGGATGTAGATATGGAAGTGAGACCAACCTCTTTTTTCTAACACAAACAAACCTGGAACTCGCACACTAACACACTCACACACTCAGCCACTCTTGCGGAAAGTATGACACCAACTCCCTGACAGCCTCGATTGGTACCAGACCAATATGCCCTGTAAGAGTCCATGTTCGGTGGTGTCACATTTTCCGCTTGGTCTCAGTCACACACACAAACATTCAAACATTCAAAATAGCGAAGCCGCTCTCCGTAGCCCATTTCTCGTCCCCGTGGTGAACGAGACATGACGGGTTGCGAACCTCGTTGCCGCCATCCTGGGCATCATTTGTTTCATAAATGGAATCATTTCTTACCCACGAGAAGCTAGGGAACAAAATGTCCATCCTGGCAGAGCTCCGCATGCCAGGATAAGGCAGCCTCTAACTGGGGTTGCCTGGTCCCCAAGGCTAATTGAACGCTTACCACTAGGCACGCCTCTTCTAGACACGCATCTCTCGGCACGGCAGACCTTAGATTGGCGGACAGGCAAAGGAAAACGGAGAGGTAGGATAGAAGGGTGAAATGGGATTAGTAGGATATGGTTTGATGGCATACTACAGCAACGGAAGACTGATGAAGCGACCGTAGTAGCTAAAGGAGGCCGGGGTCGCATACCCGTGTACTAAATCACAAAATGCCGGACAGGCATATCCTAATATCTACTCTTTCGTACATAACCTAGAAAAATTAACTTTAACTTGTATTGTTTTCTCTACTAACCTGTTCAATGTAACTTTAACCTGTATCCCCAAAATTTCAACAAGCCTCAATTTCTATATTTTTATGAATATTGTGGTGCCTTTTACAAATATGCCCAAATTGTAATATTTTAAAAATATTTTTCATATTCCGTTGGTAAAAAAGACCCATTTTATTTTTACAAAAAACTTTAACCTGTCGGTGCCACTATTTTTGGAACTGCCCATATACCTTCTCCGTTCTGTTCCGTCCGCCTGTGGGGATAAAAATCGAAATTAGAAATAAGATATTTTGTTCATTTGACGGTTGTTTTCCAATTTTTTGCTACACCAACTAGCGCTACTATTAGTAAATTTCGGCAGACGGTAATTTTCAAAAAACAAATAAACGAGTGACCACAGTAAAATACAAACCTAGATTGCAAACATAAATTGATCCTCCATTATTTTTCAACCGTCACTGCTATCCATTATATTGTTCAACGTCATCTATTGTTCCAAAATTAAAACCTTTTTCATTACGAGTTCCCGCCAACAGGTACTGGCCAAACAAAGGTAGCACAGGAAAAAAATAAAGCGGGGCCACACGATGTTTACCACGCCCGCATAATCGTGTCGTGTGGTGTGGACACGGTTTTAGTTGGCGTGAGTGCATGCCTTTATCGATCGGTAAGGGCTAGGATTAGGGTCTGGCTGGAAAAGTGGGGCAAAATAGTCGGTTGTTATACAGGGGGAGCAAAACGAGTCAGTTCGGATAAGTTAACTCTGCGTACAGTGTGACCGTAAAAGATGACGATTAAAATGGAAATCGTGTAGATTATTATAAAAAGGCTAAACTCACGATAGTAATAATAAGTCTAGAGATAGTCCTACTAGTTTCGGAAGACCTTTTTCAAGGATTAGTGCGGTCACGACGGCATCGCACTACGCACTTTATTACGACGAGCGGCGCAGGCAAAATGAAAAAGACGGTCTTCCGAAAAGACCGAGGCCAACCAGACCGTTACCAACTTACTATCATGAGTTTGACTGTAAAATATGTGTTTTCAACCAACTCTGAGCATCCTTAAGACTGTGACCGCAAACATTTTCTTATTTCTAATCCCCGATTTAATTACACAAAATTACTGACGCTACGACAAAGACGTGACACAATCTACCGCAGTGTTATTTTTTAAACCAACAAATTAGCTCTTGGCTCGCCGCGAATGAGAAAACAACTCTTATTAAGGTTGCCGCCTAAACCCATAAACCGCAATGAGACAAAACAGTCATATTTAATCCGAGATTTTTGCCAGCCCTACCGCAGTGCCGTATAATAAAGCAAACCGTTGGCTCCGAAACGCGCCATTTTTTCATATCAATTAGGTACGTGGGCAACCAGAGCAGGGTCGCCTCTTCCGTTACCATTTTATTATTTTCATCAGTTACAAGCGAGTGAAATGTCAAATGCGTATGTGTTAGGCATGAATAAATAATGGCATATAGGGAAACACGCGGGAAAGCGTGCTGGGAATTACTTGCCCTGAGGAAACGGGGTTGCTGTTTGCACGTCCGGATGGTTTGTCTTTGAAAGTATATTGAGTGATAGGATTTGCGTGCTTAAAGTAAATTTTACGAGTTCAAAAACAAATTATGTTGCGATGAGTGTCGAGCGTTTTGTTGGTACAGAAGCAATGATTCGATGTTTTTTATGCATATGCGAAAAGAATGTTTAGTTGCATTAGCCACGTAGAGACTCTTCTTCTTCTTCTCTTCTTCTTCAGCGTGTAGACGCCCACCGTTGGGCATACGCCTCTCCAATCTGTCTCCATCCCGAACGGTTGCTCGTTTCCCTCTTCCAGACTGGTCCTGCTGTCTCCCTTATGTCATCGGACCATCGGGCAGGTGGTCTGCCTACACTTCTTCTGCCTAGCCGGGGTCTCCAGTCCAGAACGCGCTTGCTCCACCGTTCGTCGTGTCGTCGGTACACATGGCCGGCCCACGCCCATTTTAGCTTGGCGACTCTGTGCCCCATGGATGATTAACTAAACAGATTTAAATGGCAAGTGTGAAAAGGAAAGCCTAAACGGACGTTCTATGATCAAATTGGGGACGTTCTGAGAACAGGTCAGGGGGTTAACATGACGTCTTAACGCGATTCTATTCCGATTCAGTTTAGGTTCGCTCGCTGTCAGATCCACATCTATAATATAAAAATGAATCGCAAAATGTGTTGGTAAGCGCATAACTCAACAACGCCTGGACCAATTTTGCCAATTCTTTTTTTTAAATGTTCGTTGAAGTTCAAAGATGGTTTTTACGGCGAGAAAAATTCGAATATTAATAAAAAAATCCCACGGGAACGGGAAAATACGGGATTTTTCGTTTTAATGGTCGTAGAAAGCTGAAATTTGGCAAGTTGGTTCCTTGGGGAGTATAGATTAGATTAGATTAGATTATTTATTCATTCAATAAAAATTACATCATAAATTGTACATTGTCAAGTTAGAAGAATTTTGATTGAAATCGTCAAGAGTAAATAAAAAATAAAATCAAATTAAATTAAATACCTAATACAGATCAATTAAATACTACAAAAATGTCAAAATCAGAGAAAATAATAATAATAAAAAATAATTATAATAATTGGTAGGTACAATTTAATTAACCACTAAGGATCGTCACTTCTTTTAAACAATAAAATAATAATGATAATAAGGCAATTAGAAAAATAAATCAAAATGTCATATCCAGAAACTCGTTTACAGAATAGAATGCATTTTTCAACAAAAGGACTTTCAGTCGACGCTCAAATGTTTCGTCATTTAGTTCATTTTTAAGATCGGAGGGTAGGTGTTCGTAATATTTGGGGCCAATAACACGCGGGTTTTTCCCCGCTAACGCCATTCGGTGGGGTACCGCACTTAAGCGACCTGTGCTACGAGTGTTCTTGCCTTGAACGCCCATTCGACTGAAACTACTAATATTTGTGCGCGTATACATAATAACTTGGAACAAATACAACGAAAACAGGGTCATGATATCAAGTTCTGCGAACAATTTTTTACATGTCTGCCTCTGCTTTATACCTGTCAGAATTCGGATGGCCCTTTTTTGCAGAATCATAACGCGGCTAGATTCCGTGGAGTTTCCCCATAATAAGGTACCATAGGAAATCAGTGAGTGAAAGTACGCGAAGTATACCTGCTTTAGTGCACCATCCGAAATTAATGGTTTTAATTTACGTAAAGCAAAAGCTGCACCACCTAACTTGCAACATAGAGATTCCACGTGGCTCTTCCAGTTCATGTTCGAGTCCAGCGTGAAGCCCAAGAACTTACATTGCTGGCATAATGATATGGGACATGCCATCGAGGGTGGTGTCGCGATACCTCTACCAGAGAACAAAATTATGTTGGACTTATTGAGGTTCATGATAAGTCCGTTCACTGAGAACCAGTGCAGCAGCTGCCCGCAAACTCTATTTATTTTCTCATAGAGATATAGAGAAGCTATAAGAGATAATTTCCCAAAATTCCCACGGGAACGGGAAAAAGGGGCTTTTCGTTTCCCACGGGAACGGGAAAAAACGGAATTTTTCGTTTTACTGATCGTAGAAAGCTGAAATTTGGCAAGTTGGTTCCTTGGGGAGTATAGAGAAGCTATAAGAGATAATTTCCCAAAATTCCCACGGGAACGGGAAAAAAGGGCTTTTCGTTTTACTGATTGTAGAAAGCTGAAATTTGGTATGTAGGTTGCTTGAAGAGTGTAGAGTAACATTAAGAGAGCATTTCCCGAAATTCTTATGCTACCGGGGAAAAACGGGATTGAAATACTCCTGGTACACGCGAGCAAAGCCACGGGCAAAAGCTATTTGTCTATAAATGAGTCTACGCGGACGAAGTCGCGGGCAAAAGCTAGTATTAAATAATGACAGCTAAAACCTGAACTGAGTCGGGATTGAACCGCATTAAGACGTCTTGGTAAGGCCCCAGGTCAAGAGTAGTACTGTACCATAAACCGACGAGCATGTATGAAGAGATTGATGAATGTGGATGAAGAGAAAAAGTTATGTCAGGATCGTAGCAAGTGGAACAAGTATGTACCTTACCCCTGTTCAAGAGTCATGACAGTAGTTATGTATGTATAAATTATATATACAGAATGTTATGAAATTCAGAACTAGTCAGATTATTTTAATGAAAAAATGTCTATTAACACTCTTTAAACAAAAAACCTACAGCAGAAAGAGACACCGTTACTGAAAGAGAAAGATAAAAGATAGACATGCTTCCATGCGGTTCCCATTATTAGTGTTGCCAGAACTAAATTTCCACATTCGCTACACGAAATCTAGCCAGAGGCAAAGCGAAAGTAGCGAAACGTTGTTTCTGACAATTGATTTTTTTCTTTCCCCATTTTCTCCATTTCCGCGAGAACGCCTGTTGAAATTCTCCTGATTTATTACGTTACTCGATCATTTCCTTCGCTGAGAAAATCCGTGTTGGGCTGTTCGGAGTGTTTTACACATATTCACTGTTTAAAGTTTTTATACAGAGATTGCTTTTTACATCCGTATCTGTCTGTCACTCGATTTAATAATAATAATAATATTCTTTTATTTCAGACAAAGTCCATATAGTGTTAGTTTACATAAACTTATAGACTATGTTAGTAGTGTATTACATTAAATTATCCTATAGATGCTGCCCCTAGACTCCATATGAACAGAGTTCCAGTGCCTACTCATCGCACAGGCAGGGTCAGCCCAAATTAGCTGCAGGATACTATTGGGACTATTGGGATTTATTCACGCCAGTCTCTCTGACTATAATTTGACACTACGGAGGGACTTTGCAAAAATCCCATTTGAAAGTACAAAATGACCTTAATAAAGGCCGGTGCACACCAAATTCGTGCTGCGTACGCGCGCGCGTGACCACGCATCTGGTCTGGCATCTATCTCATAGTTTCATACATTACAACTGCATGTCTAGCACGACAGCGCACAACAGTCGCGTCGCGCGCGAGATAGATTGCCCGTCTTTTTCTTACTGTTAGATCTAGAAAGGAACGGGTATTCTATCTCGCGCGCGACGCGACTCTTTCGCGCTGTCGTGCTAGCCGGGCTGGTGCGTACGCGTGCCACGCAGCACGCAGCACACAGCACGCATTTGTCATTCCATTTTCAATTTTAATTTTTCTTCTTCTATTTAGCTACCATCAGTCCATAGCTCTAGGGGGTTACCATGATGTCTTAGTGCGATTAATTTCCGATTCAGTTTAGGTTCGCTCGCTTTCATATCCGTACTAAAAATTACAGCTAAAACCTGCTGGCTTATTGTGTAACTCACTCGCAATCGCCATCGTGTTCATTTTGACGGTTCATGTATGGGCTGATAATTGGCATCGGAATCAGCTAGCTGTCACATTCATACAAGAACTGTCAAAATGAACACGATGGCGATCTATCAATCAATCAATCAATCAATCATTTATTTGATAAAAGTAGGTGGTACAAGTATAGTTGACATAATAAAATGAGTTTCTCCACTTTTTGCCATTTTAGGCGTACAAATATTTAGGAGGGTTGCACCAAACGACAACCACAGCAGAACTACGCATGCACAATTAGTTCTAAAAAAAGAATTATGATAAGCTTTACAGAATAAATTAAATTAAAATTAATACAGAAGATGAAATCAAATAGAATAAAATAAAAAATAGTCAATTAAGGTCACATCAAATACAATTTTAAGAATATAATCGGCTTGACAAATAAAATTATATTACGATTGCGAGCGAGTTAGACAATAAGCCTACTGAGCTGAGTCGCAGTTTGAGTGAATCGCATTAAGACATTATGGTAAGGCCCCTTAATCTCTCTAGATATTTAGACCCATCATTTCTATCCATCTATGTCGCTCTTATGTTCACCGTATATGAGACAACCTGTATAGTGTATATTGAAACACAGTCTATCAGTGTATTCGTACACAAGAAAATTGAAAAATTTATATTCGTTACATCACTAACACGTACGCCAGAATCATGACGTGGGACTAACGTGCAAGATAAGATTAATCCTAGACACACTATCTCTTATAACCAAAAGGTCGTATAAACATAGGGGAATTGTGCCACTTACGCTGTTTTGGAGGCAGTATGACCTTTTACCCACGTCTTACCTCGTCACTCCTGACATACTCTGTGGATTCAATTGAAAAAGGAGCTGTTTGATGTACACGCTTTTGTAACGTTCATTTAAAAGCTGGTTAACTGTGAGTTTGACTCGCAAACTGAGGGTTTCGCTCAAATTACAATGTATATTTACATTACCCGATACAGATCACCAAAAACCTTTTCCTTTTTTTTATAATAAAGTCTATACCTTTCCGTCGAGAAGTACGACAATGGAACTTAGCAGCTGGGACAGGGCTAAAAAATTCGTCAGAACTCAGAAGAAAAAATAAAAAATAAACAATCATAGAGTAAAGTATTTGACATTTGCCAGTCCCGCGCCAGACAGGTATGTCTAGACTGACTGCTATGCCCCTCGTTACCTAGTTTACCCCTTCAAATGACTTTTTTACAGCCTGTACGATGGCTCAGTTATTTTTAGTACACCTTTTTGTTGTGTGTTTGACTTAGATAGGCACGAACACGCATTTCAGAGTTGCAAACTTAGCGGCTTTATTGCTAGAAATGGCGACTTAGAAGCACTGTATGTAAGTACAGTAGTTGCCAGGGCAGGCAGTGCTATCTGGCCCATCGACATTCTTACGCAACCGCCAGTCAGCGTGGGAAGTATTTTGATTGGTTCACGATGAGCCAGAGAATTTCAGAGCTATGACCACGAGTCGTTATTAATACGAGTATAGTTCCTATGAAGAGCGGAAACGCGGAGTGTATAATTATTTACCAGCGGGCGTTTACGGTCGGTATTGTTGCAAATTTTATTAGTCTGTGGGTAGTATGTGGTTAGGACTAGCAAATAAACAATGAAACCGTTGCTACGAAGAATTTCGCAGTTATTTTTAGGGCATCGTTAAGATTCGTTTCTAGTTTTACCCTTTGGATGGTTCTGACCGAATCCATTCACTTTCATCATGAAACTATAGATCGACCGACAAAAATGATTCCTTGCTCGCGCGGTGCAAGGGCGCGGGGTGGGACGACAAAGGGGACCGAGAGAGGTGCGGGCGGCAGGCGCACTACCCGCCCGCACCTCTCACGGTCCCCTTTGTCATAGTAAAAGTGGGAGAAGTAGGTTCACTGCCATCGTTTAGGAGACTCAACTGCCTACTCCGGCGCGGACGCTTAGGGTTGTCGAAGTCTATTTTAGATTAATTACGAGTACCTACCTACCGGCAAATAATTGTCTTATGTCTCTGTTTAGCTAGACAAACAAGATTCTATGCTGCTATATTATTGTTATTAAACTAAATTAAAAATACGAGTATTATTTAAAAATTCGCCGGAGTGCCGATGGCGACTGTGAACATACTACTCCATGTTTACATACACATAATAACTATGGAAAACGTTATAAACGAAGTATAGGTACTTACTTAAAGTAAATAAAGTACTTATAGTTAACATTATTCATAACTATTAATTAATTATTAATATTTCTTACCGTTCCCCTTGTAGGGGTATGCTAAAGAACGACAATGCTGGATTCGCTGAATTATTGAGGCAGCCGAAAACAGAACAATACTTACTTTACCGATCCATTTGTTGCCATTATAAATAGGTATTATTGTTTATATTGTGTCCTTGCACGAAACTATTACACTTATACTTATCTTACTACTAAATTACTAATTTACACCTATTATTTTTTTATTTATTATTTACACTATGACTAAAACAAAAATAAATCCGCAAAAACGAGTACACGAGTAACGAGTATCGGTGATCGCAAAGAGAGCGCGAGACGGTCAAAGTGCGGCACCGGCGCTAGCGCAGCCTTGACTAAAGACAACTTAATCATCCTTAAATTATCAGTGTGTGCGTGCGGCGGGTGCGTGCGTACCGCCGCCAACTGGCGCGCACACATTTAAGCCGCGCGATGTACTTTTGTTTGAAGTGTACTTACTTTCCCTTTTACTATGCCTTTGTCGTCCAACCCCGCGCCCCTGTGCCCCGCGGGCGAGGACTCAGTTAAGCGGTCGGTATCTATACCTTGAGACTCAATCATAATTTACACAAACGGATAACTCACATATAAAAGTCGTATGTAAGTACCCTACCATTATAAACTGATCTTGCCCAGCTTATATTTTGCTTAAGAGTATGGCTCTGCTAACACTGGATTTTATATTCACGAATATGTACGGGACCTTCGGTGCACTCGACAGGTTTTCCGGGTTTTTTTCTTTTGACCATCGCAGTTTACACGCATCAAGACAAGCTAAACAATGTCATAAATTCGCCATCTTGTATATTAGAAATACTTCTACCCGATTCAGATTTCATTATATTTTGAACTGATCGCGAGATTGTTGCTAATGATATTACCCTCGTAATTCACTTATACAAAAACCGATATCGAGGCGTTATGCCGTTATTGAAATTGTTACTTTGACAAATTTAAAAGATTCGCTGTAATAACATCACATGAATGTTCCTGTGTTTCAAACCAAAGGGTATACGAGTATGTTGAGAAATCGAACTAATATTATAAATGCGAAAGTATGGATGGATGGATAGATGGATGGATGGATGGATGTTTGTTACTCAATCACGCCAGAACGGCCCAACGGATCTGGATGAAATTCGGCACATAGATAGAGAAAAGTCTGGAATAGCACATAGGCTACTTTTTATCCCGGAAAATTGCGTAGTTCCCGCGGGATAGCGATAAACGAATTCTTTGCAGACGAAGTCGCTGGCAACAGCTAGTATGTAATAAAATAAGAAAAGAGATATTTATTCTCTTTTGATGGACACACAAATAGAGCAAACGCACAATTTAACAAAAAAGAAACATAACACAGTCATGAAAACAGTTTAGTCAGCGGCGGGTGGTAGGGCCTCGTGCAAGGTCCGTCCGGATCGCTACCACCATCTTACTCGCAAGCACTGCTGTGTTCCGGTGTGGAGAGTAAGACAGCCGGGGAAATTACGAGCACAAGAGGCATTTCATCTTAGCCCTCTAGGATGGAAACGCATCTGCGATTCCTCCGGGGTTGCGGGTGTCTATGGGCAGTGGTGATCGCTTACCATCAGGTGACCCACTTGCTAGTTTGTCTTCTTATTCATATCAAAAAAAAAGTGTACCTATTTAATGAGCGTGTCTTCGCAAAAGTGAAACGGTATAGCTGGCTCAGCAATACGCTGAGGCGTTAGACACCTGGAGCAGCACTGCACTGATTTCAACAGCAGAGCAGCTATAGACCGATCTGAATGAGCCCTTGCCGGCACGGTGCAGGGGCGCGGGGTGGAACGACAAAGGGGGCGGGCGGTACACTACCCGCCCGCACCGAGAGGTCCCCTTTGTCGTCCTACCCCAAAGACAATAATAACCACTAGACTGCTCATGCGGGGGGAATCCTTACCGCCAAACATTAGCTCCGACAGAGCTAATGCAGGCTCGCCCCGCTCAAATCTTCGTTAGTTCCAATTCAGTACTACGCTAGGAACGACCACTGGAAAATAATTAAAAAAATATATAAATATGCCGTTCTGCGCCATCAAGTGGTGTGGTAAAAATAGTAAAATATCAATAAAATATTCCACAGGTATGTACATTTTCATGCATAAATTCGAAAAATGTGTTTAATAAATTAAATATCTTCGCTTTTAGCCGTCTCTGTCACTCTCAGGCTTAAATACATATAGCCATCCCGCTTTAGTGCGGCACGTACAAGTTAGTGATGTCCTACCCGCTTTTAATAATTACTATCGAGGAATCTTAAGTAACAAGCTAACAAGCTGCAGAATTACGCAGTGGAATAGTTAAATAAAATAATGATTAGGGTTTAGTTCAGAGTAATAATAATATTTACAAGCACCTTTTATTGAAGTCGGTTAAAAATAATAAGAGGTAAATGGGGAAATTACACACTATAAGGTAAAATGTAAATGTTTTATCGATAAAAAGTCCAAAACCCGAATGGCAAATCACTAAATTCTTTGTTCGCATTGGGATGGCCTTGAGTCAGCCAATGAGAGTCTTTGTTTTCCCCAGCAGTCTTCACCAAACTGGCGAAACGGTTTTCAGGAACAAGTGCGTCTTTCATCACTCCACTGGTTTACTGCTTCGTGTCCTACCCCGAGCCTCTGTGCGGCGCAGGCGAGTACTCATTTAAAACGGTCGGTCTGTAAAAGTTAGCGTTTGATCCAATGACAATGACTCCGTAACCTTACATGTAAGAGAGCTGCTTCTTTGTAACAGATATGTGTTTTCATCATAGATATCAGATAAACGATAGATGTATGTATGTAAACTCTTTATTGCACCTAAAAATTTAAAAAATACAGAAGTACACAGAAAATAGTACAAAGGCGAACTTATCCCTAAGAAGGGATCTCTTCCAGCTAACCTGATAGATTAAGCAAATTCATCTCCTACGCGTGTATGAACCCTGTCCCAGCGCGCAGCGTCGAGGTTTGTTCCATACATTTTCAATTGTAGCATAGGTGGCACCGGTGTCTTTGAATCTGGATTTTGCGTCACTAAATTTCACCCATCCAAAATTTTAGCTAGTGCTGCCAAGGAATTTTATAAAAAATTTCTTACTTACCCTTCTCTAAATCCCACGCTTCTTTTGAGAGGCCACAGGTCAAACCAATAGGGTGCTTCCCAATCAGCATCTCCGAATAACGCAACGACTAGCACATTTATAGCTTTCCCATCTATCCATTCATCCCAACACATAATAATCCAAATGGATATGAGTACGATTCTCTCGACACCACCTTTGTAGAACCATATAGCTATGAATACGAAAAAAACATGGTTTCTTTCGCCAGCTGGCCGCCAAGAAAAGCGGAAAAATACATAATAATGAACGCTTACGGATATGAATGAAAACGTTCCCTTTTAGTTTATTACATGAGAGATTTTCCCCATCCTTTGAGGCCCTCCTCGGGTTATTATGGACTCTCTGCCTATGGGATGAGGCTGAAGTTTCAATGTCAACATTCCCGGGACTTACATATTTTAGCAGATTGGTTGTTACAGTTTGTTAGATGTTTTCACTCCCGTTTTACCATAATGTTCTTATCGTGGGGATGCTTAAGTATAAATGTGAAGGTGGTTTAAATTGCGGTAATAACGGACTTGTTGGTTATTGTTTCTTTGACAGCTTCAATCTCGTTCTTCATGAAAATGTATGATTTGTCAATCTGGAAACGGTGAATGTTAAAATGACAGAAAAAGAAACGAATGTTAAGATATAGAAATATTTACGCGCGCTTATGAGTTTGCTCGGTATTTTTTTTTGTACGTTTTCTAAAAATGAAACCTAGCCCGATCGATTTACTGTCCCCGAAACCCCCCCCTGCTTACCAAATTTCATGAAAATCGTTGGAGCCGTTTCTGAGATTCAGATTTTTACTTATTATTATTAAGAAATGCTCGTTTAAAGGTATTAGATTAGATAGATAGATAGTTTATGAGCCTATTATGTCCCACTGCTGAGCAAAGGCCTCTCCCTAATGCTTCCACAGCTCTCAGTCTGCTTCGGTAAGTGTCCAGTGCTTCAAGAAGGAGTCCAACTCGTCTCGCCATCGCCGTCTCGTCTGACGATTTGAATTAGTGGGACTCCACTGGGTTGTTATCTTGGCCCATAACTCATTATGTTCTAAGTAATTGTTTTGAAGGTGTAAATATTCCCATGTTATTTATTAATTTTTAATCTGGGCATCCGTCATAAGCACGCACTGCGACTGAAAGTAATTTGCCTTCCCTTTGCGGGCGGCGAACTAATTTTTTTTTGTTTCATGCACACAATTTCGGGCAAAGCGTCGTTGCAAAAAACGATACCCGGGTTTCAAAGGATTTTAATCACTTTATTAAGCAGATGTTAATGAGTTTTTGTTGAAATTTAATACGATTTTTATTTATTTATCAGCAAGTAGCGTTTAGGAAACGGGCAGGCCATATTATTCACTACATAGTATAAAACAAAGTCGCTTTCTCTCTCCCTATGTCCCTATGTCCCTATGTCCCTATATCCCTATGTCCCTACGAGTATGTATGCTTAAATCTTTAAAACTACGCAACGGGTTTTGATGCGGTTTTTATTAATAGATATAGTGAATCAAGAGGAAGATATAGTAAGGCGGGTCGCTAGTTAAATATATTTTCTTGTACAGGCTCTCTTAAAATTACTCTGGAATATTTTAGTAGGTGATAGACTTAGTTCGACCAATCTACACTAACGAGCAAAAATAATAGGTCACTTCTCATACAAATTTGTATGGAAAGCGATCCGTTATTTTGCTCGTGAGTATATAAAGATTTTTCATTTATAAATTCAATTCAAAATTTAGTCCTGCCCTTGATGCTGTTCCTTTTGAACATTGAAATCTGTCCAGTCGTTTCAGCGTGAAGATGGAACAAACATACACCCTCACTCACTCATCCTCACAACTTTCGCATTCATAATATTAGTAGGATTCATTGACAAACGTGAACGTGAATGAAACGTTTTCACATGTAAAATATGATCACGGACAGCTGTGAAAGTTTTTATACAACATTAATTCTCAGCTGCGTGAGCGGAAATGTGAATAAAATAATGCTTATAGTGTTTACATTAGACTTTGTTTATTGTTTTTCTGAAATACGGCGCATACGGGTAGTAAGGTGACTCAAAGATAAACCGTGATTTAAATAAAGCCATTTTTGATAATAAATACAGAATAATTTTATTATCGTGTGACCATGCATATCGCGATATTCGCGATCCATATCGATAAATAATGATGTCAAAAGTCAATAGTTTATTTTGCAAATAGGCCGCCAAGGGCTCTTTTACATGTCTTTTTTTTAAACTACCAGTGCATTCGGAAATACCATTATTGCCAAGAAGAATGCGCCGCAAGAAACTTGGCAGAAAGTATTTTTTTCAGAATAAAATAGATTTACAACAGTACTTAAATTCTACTTAACTTATTACCGTACGCGTATCGCAGCCAATCCGGTTGTTTTGAAACCCACGATCCTATATTGACATAACAGTATCACGGTAATATTGATCGTCTAAACCATGCCAATCGCAACCCAATCTATGTCTGCATAGAATTCGCATATAACAATCCCGCGGGAACCATGCGATTTTTTTACAGGATAAAACTATCCTATGTACTTCCACCAGTTGCTTCTCATCCCGCGTAGATGGTAAAGGCCCATCGAGGGAATGGGCGAAATTCTTAGGGAGAGAGCTGGCTAGAGATCCATCCATCCATCTATAGCAGTCCTTAGTTCGTCCGTCTTCGGACATAGGCCTCCTCTCCACTTCTCCACGCCTGGCGATCGACAGCCGTACGCATCCATCCTCCACCCGCCTGTCGGCAGATATCGTCCTTCCACCTCATTGGTGGTCTCCCTCTACTACGAGTGTTTTCACGAGGTCTCCACTCGAGTGTCCTCCTCGCCCAACGATCGTGGTTCATCCTGGCAATGTGCCCTGCCCATCTCCACTTATTCCTCTCGATCTCTTCCACCACGTCTCGAACTTTTGTGACTCGTCTGATCCACTCATTCCTTTTTCGATGCATGACAGTTATCCCGAGCATTGACCTCTCCATTGCTCTCTGTGCAACACGGAGTTTCTCAGCAGACTTCTCTGTCAGTGTGGTGGTTTCCATTCCATAAGTGAAGACAGACAAGATACACTGGTTGAAGTTTTTTTAGAGATAATGATGATGAAATAAATATGAAATAAAATAAAATTAAAAAAGCAAACACTGGATCGGGGGCGAAGCCGGGGGCAACGCTAGTTTTCAATAAATACCTATTGTTTTTAACTCCATAAATTTTGTTGCGACTAGGATTGACGCCAACAAAATCCTATAAATCTCGGAAAATTTGCATAACTCTGGCAACCCTATTCCAGTGGTTTCAAGCGTGAGTCAGATAAATTGTTAATTTAAATCAAGAGGCAGATTTACGATGTAAATAAGAGATTACCCGAGGTTTAAAAATAAATGTAATTTACGAAAAATATCTCCCCAACATTTATATTACGAATTCAAATAA
This sequence comes from Pandemis heparana, assembly GCA_963854515.1. Taxonomy (NCBI): domain Eukaryota; kingdom Metazoa; phylum Arthropoda; class Insecta; order Lepidoptera; family Tortricidae; genus Pandemis; species Pandemis heparana. The sequence goes on from OY978021.1 coordinate 13,332,362, forward strand.
ACATTGGAAAAGTTGAGCGCTTTTAGATTGCTGTTTTGCATGATCCTCTTTTTGCTTGTATGACTGTTTAGGGTTCCTTCAAGAATGTTAGGGATTCTATTACTAAGACTATGCCCTCTCTAAGGTTCATTGAGTCAAGTTCAGGGGCCTTACCATGACGTCTTAATGCGATTCAGATTACGTTTGCTCGCTGTCAGATTCATACTAAAACTGACAGCTAAAACTTGAACTTAGCCGGAATTAGGACGTCATGGTATTAAGGCCCCAGGTCAAAAGAAACATAAAACCAACACAATTGACAGACACTGAGATCTATACATGCACAAAGGCGGAGTTATCCCTTTAAGGGATCTCGAGGAGTATCCGAAACCGATGAGCATGTATAAAGAGATTGATGAATGTGGATGAAGCGAAAGAAGTATGTCAGGATCGTAACAAGTGGTACAAAGGTAGTGTCTGTCTACCCCTGTGGGAGAGAGAGAGGTCCGGATCGCTACCACCATCTTACTCGCTAATTCTGCCGCTAAGCAGCAGTGCTTGCGCTGCTGTGTTCCGGTGTGGAGAGTAAGGCAGCCGGGGAAATTACGGGCACAAGAGGCATTTCATCTAAGTCCTCTAGGTTGGCAATGCATCTGCAATCCCTCCGGGGTTTCGGGTGTCTCTGGGCAGTGGTGATCGCATACCATCAGGTGACCCACTTGCTCGTTTTCCTTCCTATTCACATAAAAAAAAAGTAAAAAAAGAAAAAGGTAGGTAAAGGTAAGTAGGTAAGTAAGTTCATTCCAATCTATTTCAAAATAATAATCATAGTATATTTGATACTTCTGTAGCGACACTAGCGCCACCTAGTTGGCCGCTACATAACTACTACGACGCACGAGTAGCTAGCGCTAACTCTAGTGACAGCTGTCACATTGTTCTACATCGCGCTAACGAAGTTTCTCAACACGGATGCATATATACAACTTCCAACTCCCTTCCTTCGGACTTCGGTCCCCAGGCATAACATCTGCCTGGAGAGAGATTTCTCTCTTGTGCCTACCCCCCAAACTTCTATGCTGGTCTGGGAGTAAAGAAAAAACATAGAAAGTACCAGTTCTTCTCTTCCCGCGCTGACGGAAAAAGGCGGAAATCGGAGAAAATCGTAGGAATCATGTTACAGGCGATGCTAGCAATCCATCACTATTTTGATTCCCCTTTCCAGCTATATACCCACAATCATGCAAACGTGGCTTTTAAGTCTTGTTACCTGGCTCTGTCTGATGGGCTTTTACCATCTGCGCGGGAAGAGAAGCAACTATAGTTACATTATTACTACAGACAACAACAACAACAAATACTCTTACAGATCAGTACAGACACAGGCACAGACCAGTAGGCTTATTGTCTAACTCGCTCGCAATCGCCATCGTGTTCTTTTTGACAGTTCTTGTATGAATGTGACAGCTAGCTGATTCCGATGCATAGATAACATAGATATGTTACGTTCCTAGTAAATTGAGTTTGAAAAACGTTCCCTCTGTCAACTGTCACATTGACTGTCACGGACTACTGTGGCTTGTTTGAGGTAAATGAGACAATTGGGTCATTTATGAATCTTCAACTTGGGCGCGGTAGTGACATATCTACTCCCAGTTCATATGTAATATCATTGTTCCAATGCCAATTGTCAGCCCATACATGAACTGTCAAAATGAACACGATGGCGATTGCGAGCGAGTTAGACAATAAGCCTACAGCTTGGAAGGATTCCTATTCCAAAGTTCTTAATGGATCTGTAAATGTGACAAATCCGATAATTAGATATCTTGGAGGGGCCATTAAAGACAGTTAGAATTGGCACTCCGGAACTTGTTAATGAAAATTAACTTAGAGAAAATGCCTCACCTCAACAAAAACCGTGTTAAGCACAAATTAAATTAAAACCTAGTCTAGTTTATTTCCAACAAAGCGACAAAACCAATCACTCTCAAACGAAATTAAATCACACTCATTTAAGTAAACCACGGGCTTGACAATTCACTATTAGAAAGTTCCGGAATAAATTTACATTGTATTTTAAATTGAGTCTTGTGTCGAAGGGCAGTTCGGTGAATTTAGATTATCTCCGGAGTAAACATAGAACTTGTTGTGTTTCGGATGTCTTTAACAGAATTACAAGTTAGAGGTAGGTAGTTAAATCTTGAGCGTTTTTGTGTAAATGATGAGTAGAGGGCGTATTATTATGATTATCAATATTCATGTTACCTAGTATTATTAGTATTAGGGTTTGAGGAAGATGGGGCTCACAACATCTCCTTAATTTATTGTATACTCTTATTGTAGACTAGTTTCTGACGGCGACTTCGTCTGCGTACAAGACATTTGACAAAAGTATCATTTTATAAGGGGCACACAATAGCAAATGATCAATTGGCAAACACTACACTTGGTAAATGTATTAATTAATAAAATGACAATTGATTTCCATTTCACCAAATAATATGTTTCGCATAATATTGTAAATTTCAAAATTTATCATAGGCGTGCACAGTTTTTTCGGACTGTCATAATCGGCTAGATTTCGCGGCAGCTTCCGGTACGCTGCGACGCGATGGTGGAATAACATCCCACCGCCTTTATAAAAATCTACTTCATTGACTGCTTTTAATAACAAATTAAAACTCCATTTTACTTATGGAACAAACTCCTTCGGTCTAGCCGACTATGTCTGCCGGTAATAAACTGTCGTATTTTTGTTTGGTTCTCGCTGGCAAATGTTTAAATAAATAAAAAGTGATGTATTCAGCTTTCGGGCTTCTTTCGAGTTGATTTGCTTAGGCTAAGTATATGTATTTTTTATTTTTTTCGTGTTGTTTAAAGGATCCACTGAAAACAGCGTCGTTGCACCTGGTGCTCCGACACATGCTGAGTTGGAATCCCATTTCAAAACAACAAACAATTTTGTTATTTATTAAGCATGGAACTCTTCTGAATACAAACTGTAATTATACTATTGTTGTTGTTGAGAAATAAATATTTCTTTTCTTTTTTTTTCTTTTATAATTTTACATTTATAAACATTCCTCTTGAATCACTATCTACTAAAAAACGACAGTACTCTATATCACTTAGCATTATTATTAATTTAAAATAGACATAGAATGCATGAAATGAAATTTAATTTAGTCTTTAAGAGTTTACTAATCTAAATTGTAACTGTATTACTATTTAATTGTGTGCCCCCACAGGGCGTCATGGACTAACCAAAATTCCTATAACATCTGTAAATAATGTACATGACTATACAATGAATAAATTATCAATCTTATCTTACTAATATTATAAATGCGAAAGTATGGATGGATGGATGTTTGTTTGTTACTCAATCACGCCAAAACGGCCCAACGGATCTGGATGAAATTCGGCACATAGATAGAGAAAAGTCTGGAATAGCACATAGGCTACTTTTTATCCCGGAAAATTGCGTAGTTCCCGCGGGATAGCGATAAACGAATTCTTTGCAGACGAAGTTGCTGGCAACAGCTAGTTATCAATATATTGTAGTTAAGGACCCGGTCGCGTTAAGATGTCCTTGCAATGATTTATTAGATTGCCGGTTTGAAACTTCCATCGTTTCACGTTAAAGACATTATTTATTGTAACCAACCGGTTAAGATCATGTCGGACACACCCACTGCACCCTCGTAAATATAATCTACGCAAATGGGAACCCTGCCGTTTTAACTACTTTGATTATAACAAACGGTGGTAGACTGGGGTTAATTTGAAATTTAGTTTGTAGTATCTTTAGATTAGACAGTCGTAGAAGAGGCATAACAAGGGTCACCGACATAGCCAAGCGAAGTCGCAATGGGCAGGCCTAGCATGGAGAACAAAAATGGTCGTTAGGGCCGAATGGTTCTCGAGTGGAGACCGCGCGGCAAGCGCAGCGTAGGACGTCCACCAACGAGGACGAATGACCTGTTTCAAAAATGGCTCGCAATCGCTTTCGAGTGCGATGTCAAGTCGATCGAGTTACGTGAAACGATTGTTTTAATTTTCAAACCAATCTCGCCATCAACTGTCAAAAATGAAGACGATGGTGATTGCGAGCGAGTTACATAATAAGGCTGCTGGTTAGAGTCACGGTGGAGTTCACGGTGGATGCAAGCAGCTTCCAACCGAAGCAACTGGAGGTCTATATCCAACAGTGGACGTCCTATGGCTGATAATGATGGTGATGAGAAAAAGCGCAGACCAAAACACAGCCGAATTGAAAACGTTTTTGAAATTATGTTAAGAATTAAGTCGCAAGTATTAACGCGACTCCCTGCAGCACACGCTGTGCACGGACACGCTATACACGTCACCCACGTGGGTCCATTGGTCACTTCGTGTGTAGCGTGGGTGTACACTGCTGCTGTGAAACGACCGCCTATATTTTAATACGGAGCGAATTATGTGCCCACGTGCGTAGCGTGACCTTGCGCTGAGTGAGGCATCAACTTTAGTGAAAACTGAACTATTATTATCACCCGTATGTTTGTTTATCTGTCCATCTGTCGCAGTAAATTCTTGAATTATTTCAAATTCCAACAACATATATTACCTACCTATCTATTTATCGTACGCGGTCAAGTCATAAATTTATAGTCTACCTGGTTCTATCTAAATATTTCAGACTTGCTTCAGACTATGATTTATGTGAAAGACAATACTGAAAATAGACAGAGAAGAAAACTGAGTAACATCGAACGAAAAGTACTCATAGAGAATTGTTGCCGTATGAGTATGATAATAATGATAATAGATACCTCAAAAATATGATAGTACCACTAACCGGGATAACTTTGGGGCTACTTTGATCGTTTTAAAATTGCTATAAAATCAATATTGTCCAATATGCAGTGAACGTTTGGAATGTAGACACAAAGGGGATCGATGAAGACATCGATTGGAAGCAGTAAACGCCAATAAAAATTAACGATGTCGTCATCATAACTACTTTTTAAAGACAAGTCACCCCGTAAATCAAAGTCACCCCAGTTTACGGTAGTACGGTACGAAGAATGTGGCATTTTTGTTTAATGTCTTCTTTTTACTCTTGTTTTATGGATGTGTAGTACACATTATGTACACTTAAGTTACTAATCCAAAAAGGTACCTAGTATTGTAGCGATCGAGATTAGGTTTATTTTTACTACATAAACAATAGAGTCATACTGAAAACTTCCTCCTTTTACCAGTTACGTATCGACCACGCATCCCATTGATAAGGATCCGGGTTCGATTACCGGTTTTTTTTATGTGAATAGGAAGGCAAACAAGCAAGTGGGTCACCTGATGGTAAGCTATCACCACTGCCCATAGACACCCGCAACCCCGGAGGGATTGCAGATGCGGTTGTTTTACTTCTAGGATTTCTCGGGAGCAGATCAGAATTTATAAACTTTAAAATGTATAATGGGTTAAAATGCATAATAGTTCAAAATATATAATGCCATTTTCTGTGAAACTATTAGGTAAATGTTTTTTTTATAGTATGGTCTATAGATTGGTTTAGGTTAGGTTAGGTTTAGTTTATAGCAATTCTGTTAATTTGCAATTTTTTGAGTAAATAGCATTATATATTTTGAACTATTACCTATGTATTTTAACCCATTATACATTTTAAACTTTATGGATTTGAATACGTACCTACCCGATTTCTCCAGTGTTTTTATTTGTAAATTAAGAAACTGTTAGTTGTACACGACATTGCGATTGGAGATTGGATAAGGAAAGCAGACAGCCACTCCACCAACATAAATTTAGTGACTGCACAAAATGTTAACAATCTCTCCAAATGCGAATAAAAGCGAATGTTCCATGAATCATTCGGCTTCCATTTGACTATAATTTTATGTGTGATCGTAAAGAACCTCCCGTGATCATAAACACGGCTATGTCTCGTTTAAGTTCACTGTCATAAAGGACGTGAAAAAAGCTGTATAAGGTCAGGTGTAAGTGCAATTTACCACTAAACTTCATTTACGATCTTTGTAACTAAATTACAAGTACCTATTTGTTGGGACTAGTGGAATTTCTAAACGACACTGAAAATTAGAACACATAGAAAAATCCGAAAAGTAAAGCTATGGCCGGGAATCGAACCCGGGTCCTCGTCATTCCGTGACACGTGCTATACCCCTACACCACCCATAGCAGGTAAGCCTCTGAATTTTTCTATCTGTTTCCAACTGTCACGTGACCTTGTTACTATGCGAATATTTGTCGCTAAGCTAAGTTTGTTTGTTTTGTTTGTTTGTTTGGAACTAGTGGAAGCTATTAAGATATATTGTGATTTAGTGATATTCTTAGTTTTTATCATCATTTTTTATTTGTTCCTATCCCTTTATTTAAACTATGAAACTAAACGTCAGTTAATCATTAGGGAACTAAAATTCATGCCGCCAGAACATTTTTTATCTATAAAAACCAACATGCCACATATGAAAATACTAGCTGTTGCCAGCGACTTCCTCTGCAAAGAATTCGTTTATCGCTATCCCGCGGGAATTTTCCGGGATAAAAAGTAGCCTATGTGCTATTCCAGACTTATCTCTATCTATGTGCCGAATTTCATCCAGATTCGTTGGGCCGTTCTAGCGTGATTGAGTAACAAACAAACATCCATCCATCCATCCATCCATCCATCCATACTTTCGCATTTATAATATTAGTTAGATGTTTTTATCTAGGTTAGAACTTCAATTTTGTCCCTACTCACCCCGTTTTACGTTACCAAATTATTTTGATTTAAATACATAGCATTCGTAGTGTAGTCTTCTTCTTCTTCTTCTTCTTCAGCGTGTAGACGCCCACCGTTGAGCATACGCCTCTCCAATCTGTCTCCATCCCGAACGGTTGCTCGCAGAGTCGCCAAGCTAAAATGGGCGTGGGCCGGCCATGTGTGCCGACGACACGACGAACGGTGGAGCAAGCGCGTTCTGGACTGGAGACCCCGGCTAGGCAGAAGAAGTGTAGGCAGACCACCTGCCCGATGGTCCGATGACATAAGGGAGACAGCAGGACCAGTCTGGAAGAGGGAAACGAGCAACCGTAGTGTAGTGTATTAACAAAAATTTAGTTGATAAACGAAACCAATAACTGGCCAAAAAGACGCTGACTGTTGAAGAATTCATACAAAATCGCCCATTATCTCCCTAACAATGTAATTAACATAAAATTACATGGAGACATTAACAAATTGCCAAATTTGAAGAGGGTATCGCACAAGGGAACGCGCTTGTCCCGGGTAATATATGGCATGTAAAAATGTCCCGGAGCACTAGGGATCATCCCTGTCACAGCTCCGAAAAAGGGTATTTTTCACGTCTACATTACCCCGGTCGCTGGATCTACTTTATTAATTTACCATTTTATACCTACTGCGGATTGAAAGTCCATTATTAATAACTAGCATTTACCCCTGGCTTCGTTTGAAGCGTCAGATCTGGCGGAATTGCGAGGTTTCAGTGAACCACAACCAAATCTATGGGAACCGTCAAAATTCCCATCATAGTCTTCATTTATGTTGCATGAAGAACGTATTACTATGTATATACAAATTTGCATGTATGACTTCGTCGGGATTTTGGGGTTTTGCGTGCGGTAATTCAGATCCCGTGGGAATTTCGAGTCAAAGTAGCCTTCGTTTCAGAGTTTTAATTGTAGACATAAAGTACTAGATTTCATAACGGGTCATTTTTCATACTACTTTCTATGGGAAATAACACATTATTTTTGCTCCTCGATGTATATACTCATCCACAAATTTGCTATTTCCCGGCCTCTGCAGCAATATAAAGCAAAAAAGCAATGTAAATATAATAAAGGTCAAGTCAAGAGTACCAGAAACCGACGAACATGTATGAAGAGATTGATGAATGTGGATGAAGCGAAAGAGGTATGTCAGGATTGTAGCAAGTGGAACAAAGTAGTCTCTGCCTACCCTGTGGGAAAGAGGCGTGATGGTATGTATGTATGTATGCAGCAATATACTATTGCACTTTTTATTCATGGTGCATAATTAATGACACATTTCACCCTTTCCTTTAATATCATTCTTATCTTTTTATTCGAAATCCACGAGCTTTTCCACTTAATGGCATCATTCCATTTCATATTTCTTCCTTTTCCGTTCCCAAACGACGCAGCATAACGTTTTTATTAAATTTTCATTATTTTCTTTTGAGTAACGTCGAGTTAATTGACGTTTTGCCGAGTTTACGACATAATTTTCGGAAAAATACTTTGTTGTTACGTCAAAAGGGAAAGCGTATTTAAAAATTCATACTTTGTTGTTATAGCGGCATCAGAAACAAAATTTGCAGTACGATACTTACCTGGGGTGTATTTATCGGATCAAATTTGATACATTAAATCAGCCTTTGTTACATGGGATAATTAGGTGTGTAAGTACTCTAATTAATTCTAATTAGTTCCATATTATTTATTGTAGCAGTCAAAATTGATCCAGTCAGATTACCAAAATTTCAAGTCAATCTATTCTGACCTTCGATCAACAATACAACTAGATTCAACGTGACAGCTCTGAAAACGGCCAGAGAAATAAGAGCACAAAATAAATTTGTGCTCTTATTTCTGACAGTACGCGCCAACCACAGCCAACGTGAGGTCGTGTTACAATGTCACAATGTGGGGTTTAAAATTGCGAAAACAGCCACCGTAACATTGAGGTTTCGGAAGGAATGTCTTTCTTTAGTTAAGTACAAGTCAGTATTTCATTTAAAGTTCATAAAAATTAGCAGTTTATATTTAAAAAACATCAATAAATTCTTGTTTGGCAAGAGTTGGTCAACCATCTCGCCAATGATCTGACTCCATTACTACCCTGTTCCTAAAATTATATCTTTTTGAAACGAAGGTAGTTCTTTTGTTTATCGAACGCTTTCGCTCGTCTCTTTTTATCTATTTGGATCTTTGTTGCTTAGACTTAAGGTTCATTATAAGTTAAGTAATTTAGAAGGTAAAACAGATGTAGCTTATAAGTATAAGCGACGCGGCCACTTTTTCGCTTGGATTTTGTATGGGACCTTGAATCTAGTTGTATAGTTGATCGAGGATTCTGACCACTATAAATGGGTCAAGTTTGACTCTCAAGATTATCATGAATCATGATAATGAAAATAGAAACAAACATGGCTGGTTTATTTTTATTTTACCTTTTTATTTTGTTACTTTAGTAATCAAAATACATACCCACACTGATTTCACGTCTCAAGCGATTAATTCAGCTGGCAGCCATGTTTTAATTACAACCCTCGTTTATTCATAAATCTACGTCACACTAATTATGCTCAAGTAAACAATGTGTCATAATCACGAAAATGTGCTCCATAAAGGCAACATTTAATTATGTAGTGATTTTTACTGGAGAAAATTTTGATGGTTTTGATGTTTATTTCATAAATTTAAATAACATACATACGTACACAAATCACGTCTTTATCCCTTACAGGGTAGACAGAGCCTAAGGTGACAAGACCTACGCCATATTTAGCATGATTGAACTACACTGACTACCTATTATGAATTTTATCTATCAAAGGATTCAACGGACAAAATTTTATCACGCTCACGCTAATTGACTTTGGGAGAGTAATAAGACACGGTAAAATGCGATTTCCTAATTTTGAATTTGGGAGTAGACCTCAAAGTTTTATCGTAATACGTCGCCTTCAGCATTTTTTATTATCATTATGATTTTAATGGTAGTGTCGCAGAATATATCTCCGGTTAAACAATAATTTTAATCTCAAAACTTGCCCCCAATTAAAATGAACAAAGTTTAACATTAATAACTTTCATACTTTGACACCATTCTGCGGCTGACACAAATTTTCAATTAGTATAACGCCGGGAGCCCTGGAAGTAATTAATTTTAAATTCTCTACGGCTCATTAACTGTCCGTTAATCTCTGTTATACAATTTCCTTCCAAGCGAATGTATTAAAATAATTCTCGTCTACGCTTTTGCTGGTTAAAAACGGGCACATTTTCGTTTTACATCAAAATCAAAAGTTTAACTGATTTATTTCATACTTTCACGACTGGCACTCATTTTACTATTTCAAATACAGTACCCGCTAGCTTATTGCGTAACTCGCTCGCAATCGCCATCGTGTTCATTTTGACAGTTCATGTATGAATGTGACAGCTAGCTGATTCCGATGCCAATTGTCAGCCCATACATAAACTGTCAAAATGAAGACGATGGTGATCGCGAGCGAGTTACGCAATAAGCCTGCTGGCCATAAATGCACTTCGGTCTTTGGAAAATAACAATAGATGTCACTTAAGTTAGAGCAAGACAACGCTCTACGAAGCTGAAAATTAGCCGAGAAAGACCGATGTGTAATCTTTATAGCCGGGTACTGTAAACAGGGCCTTAAGGTGGAAACACATTATTAACACGCGACGCGACCCGATGTAACGAATGTATGCGCATGGCGTCGCGTCGGATGTTCATAGTGTGGTTCTGGTCATAGAAAATAATACAATTTGATTCGACTATGGAAAATGGAACGGGTTATGCTTGGTATTACTCTGCGTGATAAAGTTAGAAATACAGAAATCCGCAGGCGTACAGGATTGACAGACATAGCCCGGTAGGCTTATTGTCTAACTCGCTCGCAATCGTCATCGTGTTCATTTTGACAGTTCATGTATGGGCTGACAATTGGCATCGGAATCAGCTAGCTGTCACATTCATACAAGAACTGTCAAAATGAACACGATGGCGATTGCGAGCGAGTTAGACAATAAGCCTACGAGTCATTGTGAAGAGAAAGTGGCGATGGGCAGGTCACGTGAGTCGCCGAACGGACGGGAGATGGAGCCGGAAAGTGTTGGAGTGGAGACCGAGGAAGGGAAGCAGAAGTGTTGGTCGCCAACCAACCAGATGGGCGGACGATATAGCCAGTGTGCGGGAAGAACTGGTTGCACAAAGCCCGGGACCGAACCGGATGGCGTGTTGATGAGGAGGCCTATGCCCAACAATGGGTTAATTTAGGCTGAAGAAGAAGAAGAAGAAGATTCGACTCAACACGCGTCGCGTTGCATCGGGTCGCGTCGCGTGTTAACAATGTGTTTCTGCCTTTACCATGACGTCTTAATGCGATTCAGTCTAGGTGCGCTCGCTGTCAGATCCATACTAAACGTGACAGCTAAAACTTGAACTGAGTCGGAATTAGGACGTCATGGTAAGGCCCCAGGTCTTTTTTGATTATGAAACTCAATGCAGTGATTCGATCCCTCCAGCCAATGATCGGTAATGGCAGACTTGGCGGATTTTAAGGGCTGCGATATGTTCCTTGCTCTCTCCGCTACAAAAATGTGCGGGTAGTTTAAAAAAGTCGCACAGTTACAGTATCCGGCCATAAAGATTGAGAGAGAGAGAGAGAGAGAGAGAGAGAGAGAGAGAAAGAGAGAGAGAGAAACATTTATTCGATACACGTAGATTTAAAATATTATGAAGAAATACAATATACCAGATAGTGTAGATTGCACTTCGGTCTTTCGAAAGAGACAAAATTGGCAACACGTGAGCAAGACAACGCTCTCTAAGGAGCCAAAATTAGCCGAGAATACCGATACGTAACCTTTATGGCCAGGTACAGTACTCTAAGGCAGTACTGTACGAGACATTGATTTTCCTTTCGAGACCATGGACACCATATTGTGTCCGAAACGTCGAGGTAAATAATAAAAGTGTGTACAGAATTAAAACCCAAGTAGTTAAAATAGTAAAATCAAAAATTTACTATTTTATATTACCTCGGTAGACAGAAAATTCAGTTTTATTATCTAAAAATAAAAACGAAACATTACTAAGAGCGTCATTTGGTTCTGTGAGCCTCACAGCCTGTAAGAAAAATAGTCTCATCTAACTACCTCCTCTTAATCATCGCTATCTCATTCTTTTGCTAATACTGAGTTCTATATCTACGTTTAACATCAATAATCATTCCGTGACTGTTTAAAATGTCAATCAAACGAAACTGTCAAAATTGGACATGATTGATGGCCACGTAAACGGCATTGGAATCGCATTAGTATGTGCCAGTTACTGTCGCACTAAACGACATTACGTTACCATTAACTACCACATCAAGCCAATATTTAGTGTCCGACCTAAACAAGATTTTAGCCGAAACCGAAACCGAAACCGAATATTCGGTTTTTTTTCTGATTTCGGCCGAAACCGAAACCGAAACCGAAATTTGTGAAGACGTATCATATCAAACAAAATATTAAAAATTACTGTACAAATCGTAAGGAAAAGGTTATTGCAAGGATTTCTTATAGTTACTTTTATTGTTAAACAAAATAAAAAAACTGCATGCATACTACTGTCGCTGGTCCCAGCTGGGCCGGCCGAGTGCATTACCTATACCTACCCGGCCGAGCGTGCCCGAATTAAGCCGAGCGCTCCCGATGCGAGACCCGCGAAGTTAATTTCGGCCCGGCCGAAGGTTTCGGCTGGATTCTGGCTGAAACCGAAACTTGTGCCGAAATCACTTATTTGGCCGAAATTGGCCGAAACCGAAACCGAAACTTCGGTCGGACACTACCAATATTTCACCAACTCGACAATTTGTTGGAGACAAGTGACAACTTGAATGCAATGCCAATAGGTATGAAGCCAACCGGCGTAGACTCTCGTCGAGTTTGAAATGTGAACAGAATTATCACAATGTCGCCGACAATTGTCGCTTTGGTGATTATAAATTGGTGAAGTAATCGACGTATATAGATCGTCGACGTTGAACCTGCGGTACTGATATATAAGAAAAAAAGAAAGAAAAAACTTCATTTATGACAATCACAACACATCAAATAAAAAAAAACACATAAAACCTAGCAGATAAATAAATAAATTGTCACATTATGTGTATTAGCCCTCTAGGTTGGTAACGCATCTGCAATCACTCCGGGGTTGCGGGTGTCTATGGGCAGTGGTGATCTCTTACCATCAGGTGACCCACTTGCTCGTTTTCCTTCCTGTTCATATAAAAAATAAAAAAAATAAAAAAAAATATGTGTGTCGTTGGCTCCGAAAAGGTTTATAGCCTTGAAAATAATATTTTTTAGGATTTTTCAATCATGGTTTAATTAAATACTTTTAAATGTCTGCCAACGTTACTAGAAAATACTTTCCCACTTATTCATAAACGCTCTATAGGCTTCTACTAACTTAGCAATCGTTTGTCCTGTTCTGTGAAAGGTAAATGTCAAAGTGACAGATAAGGACAAACGATTAATAAGTTAGCAGAGGCCTACAGAGCGTTTATGAATAAGGGTCTTTGTCAGCGTCTATCAAACACAACCTAAAATGGCAAACACAAACAAATTACTGTAACTATAACTAATAAGCGATTATTAAGCATTTAAGGGGGTTAAATTACATAAAATACTATCGACGTATATGATAAGTGATAACTATGTGCCCACAAAACTTTATCGTTGTGATACTATTTTCGTCCGTTTACCTTGGGGTTTGTGTTTACCCGGTTGCCATGACAACCGTGTCGCTACCAGCCTGGCACAAGCCGTGAATTAAGCCTTTAAAGCGTTTCACACTATCCGATATTGGTGTTACCACTGGACAGACTGCAGAGCTTCGAACACCGAAGAGTCTGTGTGTTTTACCAAATTGGGATTGTTCATTTTTTAACCCCCCCTTTTTATATTTTTTTTAGAAAATATGGAGCACTTTAAGAAACTAATTTGAATATTTTGTCATTTCATGGCTTAATTTAATTAATATAATTGCTTAAAAAATCAGATACGACTTTTCGTAAATTATATATGGCCGGCTGAAATAGGCAATTTTCCCACAATCCTTTGGAAATTAAAAAAAAAAATAGTTGTCATAACTGTTATGACTGTCATCTCAATGTCAAATATACTGTTTACCTTTGGTTTACCTACAAGCTTATTGTATGTTGCGTTTAATCCTGATCATGGTTATAATGAGTTGAAAATTTATGAATGTGAAAGTATGTGGCATTGTGTTTTGGTACCTACTTACATCGAAATGATCCTCGCAACAATATTGTGTACTTATAAACTTTGAAGTATTCAACATTGACTTCGCGACACCACTTTTCTCTTAAATCTTCTCGGATCCGTGCGAAATATTGTTTTGGAGCTGTTTTTAGAGTCATTATTTCAGGTTGGAACGAAGCATTTTCTGTAATTTCCATTATTTCGTTTTAAATCGACCGACAATTTTAAGTTTTCAATGAAACAATATTTAGTTTACTGACATTGAGTGACACTGATAACTAGTTGACATATAAATTTAATAGACAAACTAGATATTTGCCGATTTATTTTTTGGAACTACCAACAGCCGCTCGGTAAGGTCGAATAAAGGTCAAATAACTTCTTTGCAAAATATCCGTAATCCTTGAGTATTTTTGAACGCCAGTAAGATAAAACAGTTCACAAGCCCCATACTTCGAAATGGTTTTCAAATCAGGGTATGCTGTAAAAAAATGAACAATCCCAATTGCCGATTTTGGTACTTGATCATTAAATTTGCCTTGATAACGCCGGTATCACTAACTAGCTACATGAAATTCTTGAAAAATGAAAATGGCGGATTTTGTTTTTTAACAAACCGCCGAAAATAATAATAACGAACATGTCAGTATCGCCGAGTGTCCAAAAATATATGAAATACTAGCTTCTGCCCGCGACTTCGTCTGCGTAGAATTAGCAATTGACATGTTTATGGCTATCCCCCGGGAACTATGCTATTTTCGGGATAAAAAGTAGCCTGTTTTAATCTAGGGTACCAGCTATCTTCGTTCCAAATTTTATCCAAATCCGTCTAGTCGTTTTAGCGTGAAGAAGGAACAAACATACACACTCACTCACTCACATCGTCACATCGTCACAAACTTTCGCATTTATAATATTAGTAGGATTAGTAGGATTGACTGATTTAGAAGACTACGGCGAAATGAGCCAGATATTTAGTGTCTTATATTTTAGACCACGGCAGTTAAAAGGTAAAATTGCATTCACAAAAAATATTGTCCAGTTCGCATTAGAAATGTCTTCTTTCTTCTTTCTTTCTTCTTTCTTCTTCTTTAAATGAAGCGATGATTATTAATATTATAACTTCTATAAAAACACAATTCATTTAATGATCACTAATGGCTAAATAATGGCGTTTATCCGTCGAGTGATAGATTAATCAGGTTTATTTGAAACGTTTCCTAAATAACTTTCTTTTGATGTAGGTATAAATATTTCGTGCACAGCTTTGGCAGTCTAGACCGCTTTTATTGTTTCAGCTGAATATATGCGGCTGGCACCTAAGGCTATCAAAATAGTTCGATTTATGAACGTCGAATCATTTTTAAATCGGCCATGTTTTATAGATTACTAGCTTTTGCCCGCTACTTCGTCCGCGTGGACTTGATTTATTTTCAATTAACTGAGCAATTTCCCAAATCCTCAAGCGTCGCAAATACTCCACTCTTCTAAAAGATTATGAGTTTGCGGCGCTTGCGGTTGAGACCTTGGGGCCTTGGTCAGCCGACACTAAAACCTTTATAAAGGCCCTGTCGTCCCGGTTGGTCGACGCCTCAGGGGACCCAAGAGCTGGCGTGTATTTATCCCAGCGGATCGCACTTGCGGTCCAAAGGGGTAATGCCGCTAGCGTCCTGGGAACCCTGCCACAGCCAGCAGGGCTGGACGGGGTGTTCTTTTTATAACTGATACACATACATACATACATACATACATATCGTCACGCCTCTTTCCCACAGGGGTAGGCAGAGACTACTTTGTTCCACTTGCTACGATCCTGACAAACCTCTTTCGCTTCATCCACATTCATCAATCTCTTCATACATGCTCGTCGGTTTCGGGTACTCATGACCTGGCCTTTCTCCAAAACGTCCCCAATTTGATCACGGAACGTCCGCCTAGGCCTTCCCCTCCCAACGCACCCATTCACACTCCCCATATAAATCTGTTTAGTTAATCTTCTTTCATCCATCCTCTCTACGTGACCAAACCAACTAAGCATACTTTTTTCTATCCTAGTCACTATATCTTCCTTCACACCAGCACATTCCCTTATCACACTATTCCTTATTCTATCTTTCAGTGATACACCTTCCATACTTCTTAACGCTCTCATTTCTACTGCATTTATTCTACTTTCATGCTTCTTTTGCCATACCCAACTTTCGCTACCGTACATTAGTGCATTAGTGTATAACTGATAGCTTTTTTATAGTTAGTTTAAGTTTACTTTTTAATTTAATCTTAGTTTAATTTGTTTTTTGTAAATATTTATTGGTTGAAATAAAGTACCTAACTACATAAAAAAAAAAAACCATGTATCCAAATGATATAAAAGAGTCATTAGCTCTATTTCTCGATATATTAAGCAATTAACAGGTTTTTTTTATAAGAGTTTTAGTGATAGAGCCACTTTAGGGGAATTTACAGATCTCGTATTTGGCAGACAGACGGAGATACGAATAGGCAAAGTGATTCTATTAAGGTTTCCGTTCTCCTTTAGAAGTTCAACCCCAAAAAGAAGCCTTTCTTTATTTCCAAAACTAATCAGTAATTAGCAAAACAATTTTAAATTGATCTTTTTGCAACCACGTCAAATACAAGAGACGTGACCCATGCGCCAGACTTTATAGTGATGCCTTAAATTGAACCTAAACCCAATTAAACAAAGGTTGCTTTTACATTGAAGTAATGGACGTATATAAAGGTCATTTGGCGTTAATCCTGCGTTGCTGATATATGTATCTTTGGCGTCGATGGCGTCGAAAAGTTTACAACGAATCCAAAAATAGCTCCAAACAAAGAAACGAAGGTTAGGCTCTCTATTATTTTAAGTATGGATAATATTAATATCCGTTTCTTATGCGATTTCTCTGCTAAAATATGAACGCAAATTATAGAGTTATATCTAACGTCCATTTTCCTTCTTCCAGGAAAAACAGCCCACCGAGGGTTGTCTACAGAGAACACAGTCACGTAAGTAAACCCCCGAAATTAGTACAATTTCTTCCAAAATACAGTGCTATCCTTCCCAATGCAGTTGGTAAACTCGACACGACCGTCGCGTCCGAACAAATTCGCAATAAGTACCCCAAAATGGAACTGTACCGTAATTTATCCGACAGCAAACCTAAGTTTGCACAACTTTGCCTACATTTCGGCGGGGCATACAATTATTTTATTCTTTTATCTTTTTTGCTTTCGTGTTTTAGGGATCCTTTCTGTTTGTACTTATATTACCCAAATATTTTCGGTAATGGTTACCCAAATGACCTTTGAAGGTTACGCGTGTTTAATTTTGATATTGTTTTATAGCAACTTTGTTAAACTTCAGAACATGGGTCTGGGTTAGGTACTATTTGGTAAATATATAAAGCTGTAGGCTTAATTATAACTGTGTTTGACATTACACGGCGTTGTAACCTCAAACCCTCAGACAACTCAGCTCATCTTTATCCCTTACGGGGTAGACAGAGCCTAAGGTAACAAGACTTAAAGGCCACGTTTAGCATGATTGTGGGCGTATAGGTGGAAAGGGGAATCAAAATAGTGATGAGTTGCTAGCATCGCCTATAGCATGATTGCCAAGATTTTCGCCCATTTCCTCGATGGGCTTTTACCATTTTGCGCGAGAAGAGAAGAGGTACATTCTATTTCATATGTGGCGACTGTACATATTAGTTACTTGCTATTTTATTATTTAGCTAGACTTTATTGAGGAAAACTATTTCGTTGACAAAGCCGAGCGCTTCCGAGCGCCAGCCAAAGACTTCCGATCTCAAAGCTCAAAGGTAGAGTGCGCATGTGGGGATTCAAATAGAACTGTCGAGAATACGTCTTGCTTAATGTTCTGTCATCCTTACTACACGATTTTATTCTAGTTTTCCTATTTCCCTGTGTTTCTAGCCATTTCCTACTTGTGTATATTATTCTTTCCTGATTCCTTCTTAATATAGTGATAAACTTTTATTGTGGAGTGCTTGTTTCGCTGTAGCATCTGTAGCACCCCATACATACTTAATATTTATCTACTGATATATTTAAATCCATTACGATTATTTGATTTGTAATATTTAGACTGGGCGTGATAAAAAAATAGTAAAAGTTTAATATTTTTTTCGGCCGGTATTACTTCAGTCTTGACAAAAAAATGAAACAAAATTGCGATTTTATTGTTTTGAATACTTGGAAAACAAAATCCCTCTCCAATTTCAGTTGTTTTCTAACAGCCTTTCTTCGAAAAAGCGAGTTACTTTCCCTTATTGTCTAATCTTAAAAAGTAAAAATCTTCAAGGGTCTTTAATAAATTGTTCCAACGGAAAGGTTTTTTTGGACAGAAACAAAACTAAGGAAAAGCTAAGATTTAATTTGGGAGAACATATTTCTTGTTAAGCATCGTTATAGGCCCTAATAATATGGGGGTTGGATTTCTTTTCTCTTTCCTTGCTTGGAGGAAAAGGTTGTTAAGAAAAAAAAAACAAAAGAAAATATGCCATACCATTTTCCTGAATAAAAATAAGATTTTACAGTGTTTTCACCCTAACCTCTATTATCTATACTGTTCCACTTCCACTGTTGAGCACAGGCCTCCGCTCAAAACATGAGTGTTTGAGATAATAGTTCCCTCCCACGCGTGCGTATTGGGAACGTCACACACACCGTGCTTCACTGGTGTATTTAGATTCTCTCGCGTACCTAGTGTTCGATACCGAACCGATACTATAAATAACTGTATGGCAAAGGTATGTATCGGCACTTCCACTTTAATACTAAAGTCACAATAAGTACACAACACAAATAACACTCATTCTTTAAGAGGCTGGCAACACCTAATTTTGTTGAAATTGATGTTATTTAAGCACTTTTTTAAGAAAAACTACACAGAAAAAAAATATAATGTTAATTTTCATCATATTTCAAACACGCTAGACGGACTTGATACATAATTGAACAAAATCGGCTTGATAGAAAATAATTGCAAAGATTGGTCTTAAAATCATCATTAAACGGTTCTATGTCTTTATTTTTCGACGTATGGGTCTGCAATTAAAAACATGAAGTCAACATATTCATACCTACACGGCTAACGAGTCATATTTCACAAATAATCCATACTTTTTTTTATTTCTTCTTATTTGTGTCTAATTTGCAAGATTTTAGACGCGCGCCAAGCTGCCGGAATAGTTTCTTCTCTTTCACTCACAGGCACGCGAACCGTATGTGTGAAGAGTGGCGCTGCTCAAGGTCATTTGCTGTTGACAGCGCCTTAACAATAATAATCACAAATACAAGGCGTAAGGGTGGAGTGTGCGCACCGTTCAGTAATGCAAGGCCTGCTGTCAACGCGCTAACAAACATGGCGCGAACGCAGCGGCCAGAGATTGTAGACCCGCGGCTGAGTCCGATTCGAAGCGGGCCGGAGGTCTACCTCTATTGGTTCTGGGGTGGAGCTTGGCAGAACACGCTACAACTGTGATTTAAATACATTTAATAAAAAGCCGTGGTAGCCTAGTGGTTTGACCTGTGGCCTCTCAAGCAGAGCGTCGCGGGTTCAAATCCCGGGCTCGCACCTCTGAGTTTTTCGGAATTTATGTGCGAAAATTACATTTGTAATTTGCCATGAGCTTTTCGGTGAAGGAAAACATCGTGAGGAAACCTGCACACATCTGCGAAGAAATTCAATGGTGTGTGTTAAGTTCCCAATCCGCACTGGGCGCGCGTGGGAACTATAGCCCAAACCCTCCAATACACGGAGGAGGCTTATGCCACGAGGCACGCCGAATTACGCGACAATTTAATAAATAAATGACAATAACAACAACAACAACATGTACTTACTGAAATTGTAGCGAATTCGGAATAAAAAAGGCTTATAAATAAATAACTAAAATAATTTTATTTTAGGTTTTTTAATGAAACATAATATGATTTAAATAACCTTTTAATTGACCAATCTTATGTCCCACTGCTGGGCAAAGGGCTTAAGACTCTTCAACTCCCGGTCCAGCACAATTTCAGGCCAGTCCTCCATCCACTTGACTTTGGCTTAGCGGGTTTTCGCACTTGGCCGCTTTTTTTAATAAAATTATGACTGTCTCGTTTCATTTTAGTTTAGATACCTTTATCTCCATTGCCATCGTCGTCTCATTAAATTTTGTAATTATTATCATTAGGACTTTGCGATAGTAAACTGTGCAAGACGTTATGCCGTTCATCTCTGAGCGTG
Organism: Pandemis heparana; assembly: GCA_963854515.1. Classification (NCBI taxonomy): domain Eukaryota; kingdom Metazoa; phylum Arthropoda; class Insecta; order Lepidoptera; family Tortricidae; genus Pandemis; species Pandemis heparana. The sequence continues at coordinate 13,352,682 of OY978021.1, forward strand.
ATTCTGGTAATCTAGTCCACTTGTAGCCTGGTTAATCTTTGTCAGATGCTTCTCTCGCACGCCCCATCTCCCTTATTGCCATATTATGCGCACGGCCGGTGTCATCGACCCCCAGGCAGGCAGTAAATATGTATGACCTGCCAATTCTTTTTTACGATCTGCCTATTTGTATGTCATAAGTGGGATTGGCATTACCATGTCTTCTAGGATATGGAGTTTACGTAGGTTACTCTAAATGCCATTGTTTGGTAAACCCGTAAAAATCGATATAAAAAAACAAGAATTAATATTCTTGATACGTCTGATAGTCAATGTAAAAGCTGTCAATTTCTAACTTGTTAAATCGATGACACCATGTCATGTCATTTATTTATTTATTTATTCATTTAGATCAGTGATGGGCAAACTACGGCCCGCGGGCCAACTCCGGCCCGCGAAAGAATTTAATGCGGCCCGCCGGCGTTCCTTCGAATTGGAGTGTTATGGCACAGGATGACGATATTTAGACGGTGCTGATGTAAAAAATAGAATAATAGATGCGAAGGCAAAGGAGCCAGCTAGACTAGCCACGTTGTTCATGCGTCATGTGTCAAAAAAATTGCATTTTAGTATAATTTTGGCCCTTCTTTGAAATATCTGTGATTTTCTGGCCCGCCATGAAAAAAGTTTGCCCACCACTGATTTAGATACATGTAAGCCAAGTCAGTCAGATACATGTAAGTAAGTCATACGCTGTATAGGAGCATTGTGACATTAGGGTGCGACCAAACCGCCGCGTATACGCAGTGACGTGTCGTAGGCGTCACGTTTTCTCACCGTTTTTTCATACATTTTGTTGCGATTCCGTAACGTCACCGTTTTTTAAGCGGCGGTGTGGTCGCACCTTTATTGTCTGTAGTGGATAAGACGTCTGACGTTGTTAATCTCGTTACATTTTACACACTTAAACGTGGCCTAAAGGTCTTGTCACCATAGGCTCTGTCTATCCCGTAATTAGTGGTGGCAATAACGGCTGTTTTGCAATAATTAATAACAGTGTTGTGTTATTCTTAAATAGCGGTTATTGTAAATTGTTGTCTGTTATCCTGTTATATTTCAGTTTTACAAAACGATAGTGAACTTATTATTAAATAATTGTTATACTTATTTCGTCGTGATCGCAAACGTACGGGAACAAAAGCAAAACAACGCTCTGTTACCTTGTTTGTTATTGTTCTGACTGACAACAAACAGCAACAGCTAATAATGATACCAAAAGTCAGTTATTTGAATTGCGATTGCGATGCGAGCTCGCGCGTATAGCGCTATCTCTCGCACACACCTACTTGATTTGTTGCGCACTCGCTTGCGCTTCTATGCCAAGTGCGGCAACAGTGCGCGTATGAACAACGTTGACAACAGACAACGAATAATCATAACAGGATAGTTGACGATTCGATAATGTGTTGTTCGTTGCGTGCTAATAATGCATTACGTTATCTGCTGTTGTAATAACCACCACTACTCGTAAGGAATAAAGACGTGATTTTTGTATCATCATCATGTCATAGGACGTTCACTGTTAAAGTCAAAGTTATTTATAACATACACAACACACACCATACATACACTCACATTGGACACAGGCCTCCGGCTATAGACCTCCGGTTGCCTCGGTTGAAAGCGGCTTGCATCCACCATGAACCCGCGACTTGCGGTTTGCGGTTGCGATTAGTGTATGTACGTAATTTAACTAAAGCAAAAATTATCACCCAATTAGTTCTGATTAACTATTAATTTTATAAACATGCTACATTGTCCACGTAGAATTAGATTTAATAACTGATATTGATAGTTATATTCTGCAATAATTATTTACGTTGCGACTCTAGGCAGCTACGACCTTTGACATGTTTATCACTATCCCGCGGTAACTATCTAATTTTCCGGGATAAAAAATTGGCTATGTTTTAATTTAGGATATCAGCTATCTCCGTTCCAAATCTGATCCAAATCCGTCCAGTCGTTTCAGCGTGAAGAAGGAACAAACATACACACCCACATCGTCACATCCATCCGTCCTCACAAACTTTCGCATTTATAATATTAGTAGGAAAAGTAAGCATATTATCAGTACGTACCTAAGTCCGTTACTTGGAGGAAAACCAAGTTAATCATCCAAAATGAACTCCGTACAAAGGCAATCAATCAAAGCCAAATTAGATTATTAGTCATCGGCTTCTTGGAAAGTATCATCCGATGTCATCAACGAGGCATGAAATTGGGAAGGTTATTATCTTCTAAAAATGAAGAATCATTGGCTGATCATCAATCTATTACGATTGAGATGGGAAAATCTGGTCTGTGTTATATTTAGGAACTTGACAATAGCTAGTGATGTCAATATGCTTAGTGTAAGTTTTTGGTCACAAAATACGTCTTGAACTGTTTGTTGTCGTTTCGTTTCGCTAGCGGCGCTGTCAATTTTCCCATAGTAATTGAGACGCTTAAGAGGGTGCATCCGTGCTGAGCTCGCAACATCGCATTTTTGGTGATTTTTTGCGATTATTTCACAGAAATTGAATGAAAGTATCAAATATCCGTCTGTAGTGCACTTTGTTTTTAGTGTATTAATGTGTCTAATGCAATAATTCATCGTGATGTACTTTTATTTTCTTATTAAACGAAATATAGTATTTTACCCCTTTAATACGAAAATAAAAGTCCATCTCTATTAATCATTGCATCGGACATATTAATACACTAAAAACGAAATGCACTACAGACGGATATTTGATACTTTCATTCAATTTCTGTGAAATAATCGCAACAAATCACCAAAAATGCGACGTTGCGAGCTCAGCACGGATGCACCCTCTTAACGCAAACCAGTTCGATATATTTTTAGTGTCAGAAAAGTACACTAGAGGCTCATTATGTTTAGTGTAAGTTTTTGGTCACAAAATACGTCTCGAACGCATTTGTGTTAAAATGAGAACAGTTTGTTGCCGTTTAGATCCGCAAGTGGCGCTGCCAATTATTCCATAGTAATTGAGACGTTTACGTGAACGCATTCGAGACGTTTTTATATGCAAAAACTTACACTAGAAGCTCGGATGACCGATTTACTTGGAACTTGGTAGGTATACGTGTGCCTCTAATCTACAAAAAGTGCAGAAAAAAAAAGTTAAGTTTAAAGACGGTTAAAAGCACCTATCAAAAATCCATCTACATAACAGCTTAATTGAATGTCAATGAAGTTTACAACGTAGTAAGTGCATAATTATAATAATATCTCTCTCCAGCCTATTTACGTCCCACTGCTGGGCACAGGCCTCCTCTCAGAATGAGAGGGCTTGAGTTCCCACGCGGGCCCAGTGCGGATTGGGAACTTCACACCCACCATTGAATTCCTTCGCAGTTGTGTGCAGGTTTCCTCACGATGTTTTCCTTCACCGAAAAGGTCATGGTAAATTTCAAATGATATATCGCACATAAATTCCGAAAAACTCAGAGGTGCGAGCCCGGGATTCGAACCGGCGACCCTCTGCTTGAGAGGCCACAGGTCAAACCACTAGGCTGCCACGGCTATAATAATAATGCTCGACTGATTTTAATCATCACTACATAGTATAAAACAAAGTCGCTTTCTCTGTCCCTATGTCTATGTATGTATACTTAAATCTTTAAAACTACACAACGGATTTTGATGCGGTTTTTTTAATAGATAGAGTGAATCAAGAGGAAGGATAATATGTATAATCCATGCATAATATACCGTGCGAAGCCGGGGCGGGTCGCTAGTAAAAAAATAAAACAACTTATTCAAATGAATAACACATACTATACAATAAGTACACAAATCACCCGTCTTTATCCCTTACAGAGAATACAGAGCCTAAGGTACCTACAGGCCACGTTTAGCAAGATTGTGGGCGTATAGGTGGAAAATGACCATGCTTAAAAAATCTCGAGGGTACAGTCACCAGCATAAATAAGTGATCACTTTTGTACCTTGTCACTTTAAAGTCATGTTTGAAAAACCATACGAAATTATGTAACGACTGAAAGCGACAAGGTACAAAAATGATCACTTATTTATGCTGGTGACTGTACCTAGTTTCCAAACAAAAAAATATTGACGAAATTATTACGTTTTGCTTTTTTAATTTGATTAAAAAACAGTCTTTAGTTTTTCATTGACCGTTAATAAAAATCGTAGTCATAAAAAGTTATTTAAAATTCAAATGACTTCAGAACTAGGATGAAAAAAGAACTATAAGTGGATAAAATCTCAACTTTAAGTCGAAGTCTCATAGTCCCGAAGTTTCCACTTCCTCGCTTGATACTTTTAACAACCTTTTATAACGGGCATTAATGAATGTAGAGGGTTGATCTCAAAGTTGGGTCTTATCTCAAAAAAGATTAGTCAGGACTTAGTTCCCCGTCCCTTTGCTTTTAATTATAGAGAAAAAAGTTGATGAATTGCAATCGCGACAAAGTGTTGGTAAAAAGTTTTAATTTTTCGTGGAAGATTACATTGTCGCGTTTTATAAAATGGGCGCAGCAGACCACCCCAGCGCTGGATGCACGACATTCGACGGCACAGGTCGAGACTGGATGAGACGGGCACAAGATCGCCAAGAGTGGAAGAAGAGGGAAGAGGCCTACATCCAAGATTGGATCACCAAAAGGCCAAGATGATGATGATGATGATGAAAAATTGTGAGTTTGTGACGTTGTAGGGGGTAATCTCTGGATTTACTGAAGCGATTTTGAATATTAATTCTACGCGGACGATCCAGTTTGTTATAAGAAAAGAGATGAAAGTTATCATGCTCATATTAACTACCAAGGTCCAAGGACTTAATTCACATAAAATAAACGTATTAAAATACATAAAGTTTAAAATGTCTAATGGGTTAAATAAAATACATAATAGTTCAAAATGATACATAATGATAAAAGCTTTTTTTTGCTGACCTGACTTTTTGTTGACTGTACTTGCATTGCCAGCCGTCCTATATGTCTGCCAAATTTCAAGTCAATCTGACCAACCATTGAAGCGTTTCATCCTACAGAAACGGTCCTGGTCCTGGCTGGACCACCAGAATTCTACTACCAGATTATTGTATTGTCATCCGACTTCTACAAGTATGCAAAAATTCAGCTCAATTGGTTGAAGATACCTAGCTGCTTCAAACTTGAGTAGCAAGATTCCGCCCGGACAAACGTACTTACTAACATACCTACACAAGTTGAAAATTAATAAAAAGCTTGTCAAATAGAAAGAAAGAAAAAAAAAAGTTTATTATGACAATCACAGTAATAAAAAACAAAAACATATTAAAAGCTACATAAAATTGACATAAAATGACCCCAACTCAGCATTTGCTGGCCTTACGGCCAACGCTGGTCTTCCGTTGGGGCCATCGGGTAACAGGCACTTTAAAAGAAGGAAAGAATGATATAAAAACAGTACGATAATAAAAACAAAAACAAACATAATACAATATAAACAAATAAGGAATAAACATTAAAACATTAATACATATAATTTGATGTGGTTGCCTACGCACAAACCTCTTTGCCTTTTAAAATATATAAAAAAAAACAATAAGCATAGACAACCACATCACAGACAAAAGAACCAATAGATGTATCAATGAAAACACGAGTACACTTTTAGGTTATAAACACAAAATAAGATTAAAAAATAAAAATGAATAAAATTACTAGACTACCCGAAATGGTCTAAGTTCATGGACACTTCGTCAATTTACGTAACACACGAGAACTGGCGATTGAGCCGCATCGCGACCTTCCTTAGGTTCTTACTTTAATCTATGTAACTTGGAAACTCTTAATGACTCGACGTTGACGTCAAAGTGAACTTAAACACGTCACTTACCAAGTTAATTAAGCCCTATAAACAGCCCGGCCCTGATTGGTTTAACCCACAATAGCTCGTAAAAACTTAGCCAATCAACGCGCGGATCAAAATCATTCTTTGGCGCTAATCTTGAAAAAGTTTGAGAAGTTAAATAGAAGTAGGTTTTAAAAGTTGAGATAGATCTTTATCTATATGATAAGGTTTAATAATATAATGTATCAGTTGCTACACTTCCCGCGCGATGGTAAAAGCCCATCGAGGGCATTTCATTTGTAATTCGGACTATTCTAGTCAGCTTTGCTTGGTAATTTTAAATATTCATTTGTTTGTTTTCTTTGTTATTTTTTATCTTTAGACTTTTTATTCATCTCCTTCCAGTACTCTACTTGTCTAATTAGAGTCAGTTCTCCTCTGCTGTTACACAGTAATATTCCATGTTGTTTCGACACTGAATTTTCCGGCGAACTCAAGCCCCTAAGGCACAGGTTTAACAACTGGACGTAGTTAAGCAGAAAGGATCCAATCCACGAAACAACCGGAATATGAGTTAAGTATACCAAACTATGCCTAAAGGCCAATACTTTCGACCTGCGACAAAGATCCAGCAAAAATACCAAGGCGTAGTGCTTAAACCGCATCGTGTTACCATCCCACATCTAATAATAATAATAATAATAATAATAATATGACGGGTTCTTATTTTAATTCAATACTAGGGATTCAACTCTTTTGGATCATTATGGAATATTTACCACTAAAAGGAACCAGATGCACAATACGTTAAATAAAGTTATTCAATCTGCTTGGATTCTTGTTCCAAAAACATATTTGTGACATATACAATACTCCAGTAAAAACTCAAAAGTAATCCAGATTACTTGGATCCTTTCTGTTATTATAAGCTTTTCAAAATAAATGAAACTAAAACGGATCCAAAGTGCTTGAATCATTTCTAATGAATTCATGTACTTAATATACCGAAATTGTCAAAAACAGCAGAAAAAGTCCAAAACACATGAATCGTTTTTATTAAATTCGTCAATATTCATACCTCAGCTTATTAAAAGTGACAGAAAAGACCCTAGGTTAAAATTTATTTTTTTAGTATTACTTTTTCATTCATTTTATCTATTAAATATTGCAAAATAATGGATGTCATTTAATTTTAATCCCAATAACACTATTTAATTTTCTACTATAACTCACTATTTGGTTAACTTGCAACACTGTTATTGCGTCATGTGCGCAAAAGCAGGATTAAACAGGTTTTTTCAATGTGATGTAATTCTTTTCAATAAAATCGTATTATTGTGTAGTTTTATGTGATAAAAAAGTGAAAAATGAGGAGGATAGACCGAATATTTAGTGCGTTAAGCGACTCAAATAATATTTGTGAAGAAAATAATAATAACGGTGTGTTGGTTTTAAAGGTTACATAAAGGGATCTTTTTGTCAGTCTTCTGCTATAAGTTTAGTATTAACTACATTTTTGGTTTGGTTTACAGCAGACATGGGCTTTGCAATTCAATCTGTCCTTTCGATGGCATGTAATGAAACACAAAGTGAAGTTTCACTAGAAAGTAAGTTCAAAGTAACAATATTTGGTTTTTCTCGCGTACTAAAAGTCTTCTGCTATATTTTACCCTTCGCTTTGCTTTGCAGCAGGTAAATGCTTAACGGAACCTATTGTGATGGCTGAAGCATACTGTGGAAAGCAGGACAAATTTCTACTCAACAACGATATAGACTCCCCAATGGCTCCGTTGTTTTCTCCCTTGACTCCACTGATAGCCAAAAAGAAAACAGATGATTGTTTCGAAAGTAAAAAAGAAAATTCATCGCCGGTGCGACCTATGTCTCCAGACACTTTAGCGTTATATCACACTTTAAAAGCTTTCGAAGATGACGATTTTTTATATGTAAATGAAGAACATGCCCAAGAAGTGATCAATGTCGCTCAAATCGATCAAAATTTAATAGGAGCATTAGAAAATGATGACGAATTATTTGTACATAGAAATGAAGAACATGTTCAAGAAGTTCTTAGTGTAGCTCAGAATTCAAAAGAAGTATTTTGTGACAATAATTATGAATCGGAAAATAGGAATGAAGAACTTGCTCGAGAAGTGACCGATACCGCTCATGATTCAAAAAGGACAGTAGTTGAAAACTATAACAAATTTGAGGATGGGAAAGAAGACCATGCTAATAAAGTGACCTGTACTATTCAGATTCTCAAAAATGCAGAAAACAATGACGAGTCAAGGAATAAGAAAGACAACTCGGCTCAAGAAACAACTGGTACCGTTAATACTTTAAGAGAAGCGTTAGAAAACGATAACAATTTTAAAACTAGGAATGAGGAACAGGGACAAAAAGTGACCGATTCTGAAAATTTTAATAAACACAAGCCTTATCAAGACAGTTCCGAATCAATATGTGATTTTAGCAGTGACACAGACTCAGACTATGTACCACCAGAGTTAAAAAGGTATTATTCCTCAAGTAGTGATGAAAATGTTTCTGTCATGCCAGGACAAGAAACAGAAAATGATAATGAACGTAACACAACTATCTTACACGAAAAAGAAGGTGATAATAATAAAGGTCATAACAGACGTAAAATAACTATTAGCGATGATGAAATACAAAGTGATTTGAATATTGAAACTGTCGTTAATGATAATTCAGAAAAAGAAGTTGGACTTGATGTACACGACGAAGGTCGTCCCAAAAAAGGGCGTAAAAGAAAACACGAGAGTAATACATTAGCACAGATAAAAGAGAGGAAATATGCAAATTTGCCTTACCATGGAAGGAAAAAGTACGTTGAATCAAAAGTGTTTCGCGACTATACCTGTACTTGTAATAAGCTGTGCCATCAACTGGTTCCAAAAGAACAAAGACAAGAAGAATTCCAGAAATTTGTAACTTTAGGATCTTATGAAGCTCAGTTGTTATACATTAGGAATTGTGTTACAGAAAGACCAAAAGCAAGGGCATATACTGTACTCAAGGGAAATAAGTCTGGAAAGAAGAGGCCCAGAGAATATGCCAGGAAATATACTATATGTGACATTGAAGTTTGCAGAGACATGTTTATAAATAATCTTCAAATTACGCCTAAGAAAATTGATATAACTTTAAGAAAGACACGATCTGGTAAATCATTAAAAGACCAAAGAGGAATCTCACAAGGTGGTTGGAATAAAACAAGCGAAGAAGACGTCGAATTTATAAAGAACATTATTAATGACATTCCCAAATATCAGTCACATTATAGGCGAGAACAAACTGGTGGCGGTCAATATCTGAAAGTTGGAACGACAGTGCAAATTATTTACAATTTGTATGTAGAAAAACTGAAAGATACGTACGGTGATAATAATAAACCGGTGTCATTTGCTACACTTAACCGTATATTTACAAAAAACTTCAATCTTCGCTGTAAGACGTTGAAAAAAGATACCTGTAGCAGATGCGATACATTAACTAACAAAATAAGGAATTCTACTGCACACGATGAACAGTTAAAGATTTTGAAGGAAGATAAAGAGAATCACCTAAAACGTGCTGAGAATTTGAGAAAATGTATGAACGATGACTTAAAGAGAGCAAAAACTGACGAATCATTTGAATGTCTCACATTTGATTTAGAAAAAACTCTTCCACTGCCTCGAATCCCAACCAGTATTGTTTTCTATAAACGCCAGCTCTGGTTATACAATTGTGGCATACACGCAGGATCTAACGATAGTGGACACTGTTATCTGTGGATTGAAGGAGAAGCTGGTAGAGGAGCTCAGGAAGTTGGTTCGTGCTTAATTAATTACATTAAGAATAAACTAGATCCAAAAGTTAAACACTTGGCCTTGTGGAGCGATTGTTGTGGGGGACAAAACCGCAATATAAAAATCGTACTTATGTTAAAGGTGACTTTAAAATCTCACGAAACTTTAAAGACAATAACACTGAACTATCTAGAATCAGGTCACACATTTTTGCCAAACGACACTGATTTTTCCAAAATAGAAACCCATCTAAAATTCCACGAAAGAATTTACACAGCTGATGAATATATCAATGTCATAAAAAGCTGTAAGAAAAAAAATCCACTGCAAGTGTACAAAATGAAGAAAGAAGACTTCTTGGGTACAGAAAAAATCGAAAAGAAAATAGTTAATAGGAAAACTTACGTAAACAAGACTAAAACTAACTGGCTGAAAACTAAACAAATAATGTTGAAGAAAGAAGACGTATATGCTATTTTCATGAAAACTAATATGGAAGACGAATTTCAAGAGCTCAATATCGAGAAAAAAATTAAAAAAAAATCTATTGAAATATCGGAAAACGACCTATCACTACTGTGGCCAAATGGCAAAGAAATACCCCAGGCAAAGCTAGACGACTTGAAATCCATGTTTGATCTCATTCCAAAAGACTGCTTAGGATTTTATAAATCTTTGAAGGGAAATCGTGACCTTGTAGATGATCTAGAAGGATTTGGGGGTCCTCTTGATTTTAACATTGACATGATTGAAGACGAACTTGATAATAATGTTCCTGAAGCTAATAATTAGATAGGTAAAGATTGATGATTGTACCTTCATTATTTTTGACATAATATTTGATTTTAGAGAAATTTGTTTTGTTTTGAGTATTTAGAAATGTTTAGTGTCTATCACAGTATAAATAATGACTCAAAGGCCAATAAATAATGGCCAAGAAATAGTAAAATTAACAAATACATTCGAGACAAATATTGAATTCATTTGAAGGTTGATTAATGCTAAGGTAGCCACAAAAATATAAATAATAAAGTTGATCTCATAATTTAATATGATTATAAAATTATTTTTCAATAAGAAATAAAAGTGATTAATGCTTAAAATGGTAGTATTATTTTTAAAAAATTTTTTTTTCAGCACTGTTTACATGTGGAACTTTATAGTGAAAATTAAATACGAATAAGTGTCATTCAAGATGCAATTTATCAAAATGGATCCAAGTCGACTTTAGGCTAAATATCTTAAGAATTATAACAATATACCTAAGTAAGTATATATAAACTTGAAAAGTAATAGGATACGCATATATTTGCATAAAAACATCAAACTAAAATGCAGGCTTTATTCATGAAACACAGTTTAAACTTCAAACCTTAATTACTCAAGTGCAACTCATCGTGGATTGGATCCTTTCTGCTTAACTACGTCCAACTAGGTGTAAAAAAATTACCGAACGTAATAATTTCTACTACTTAATTCTCTTCTTAATATATAGCGGGAATGTTATTTTAAGATTATTTTGCCTTTTACAATTAAAGAGGAACTATTAGTACCTATAGATAATTATTTTAAACATAGATTACAATGGCTGTATACGTATTTCCATTGCTATGTACCTCATTTGTAATAGCTAGAAAAAAAAATACTTTCAACCCAAGGGTCGCGATGAGTCACTTTCAACCCTATATCCAGATAATCAATGACCTACTTTCAGAGTATGAGAGATGAAAAAATCATTATGTTTAACTACTTACTTAGTATAAATCTATCATCATCATCAGCCTATGTTCGTCCACTGCTGGACACAGGCCTCTCCCATGGCACGCCACTTAGCACGATCCTCGGCCACTCTCATCCAGCTCTTGCCAGCCGCCTTGCGAAGATCCTCGCTCTACCGTGTCTGAGGACGTCCTACGCTACGTTTTCCGATCCTTGGTCTCCACTCAAGAACTCGTCTACCCCAACGGTTATCGGTTCTTCGGGTTATATGGCCGGCCCATTGCCACTTCAGCGTGCTAATGCGACGGGCTATGTCGATAACTTTTTCATCTCTCATACTCTGAAAGTAGGTCATTGATTATCTGGATAACGGGTTGAAAGTGACTCATCGCGACCCTTGGGTTGAAAATATTTGTTTTTTTCTAGCTAATCCAAATGAGGTACTATTACGTTCGGTAATTTTTTTTAGCTTGAAATATTTAAGTCGACAAAATAATTGATAGCGACCTCCGTGTCTGCAAGTTTAAAAAATAACTAGCCGGCAGCCATTGGTGCGCAGAAGAAATGCGCAATGCGCGTAAATCGCGTAATAGAAAAAAGAGCGGGAAGAGAATGACAAACGTAACAAAACGTAACAAATTATTAAGTGCGACCGTGCGACGTTAGTGAAATTTGTCATAATACCTTCTTTTAATTTCCTCATATTCGAAATGAAAATTAGAGTGTTCAACTCGGATGAAATTACCCATTTCACCCTCGAACCAGAAATATCTTAGGTGAAATGGGTATATTTCAACCCTTGTTTATCAATCTACTATTGTTCTCTGTGGGATCACTTCGTAGTATAAATCTATATCAAAATAGAAACCCAACGCGTGACCTTAGTGTATTTCGTTAAATCGATAAGGTTACCACGCGAGCCACTTAAATAACTATGACCTATTTAGCAGGTCATCTGTTCTGCGTGCCTATTCTGACCTTTTGACAGGAAGGTGCTATCTAGCTTGTTAGTTTTGACGACCATTATCCTGGTGCGGTGTTTCTTAACCTGTCGACGGTCTCTTGAGGTCCATGAAAGCTGCCGTGCAATCTTTAAACCACAGTAAGTGCTATTTGAACTTCTTACACTTACTGCGGTTTAAGGATTGCACGGCAGAAAGTACGTACCTCTATACACCTACTACCAAATCTAACTTCGCTAAGAGACAATTTACTCATCAATCTGCAAAAATGTATAATAATGTAAATAATAAATTAAACATCTACCCTCTGCAAGTTCATGCATGTAAGAAAACGATAAGAGCATGGTTGGAAATCTTAAGTTATGAGGAAACGGAACCCATACTGTTGTCAATTGTGAAACGTAGTCCTTATTAAACTTAATAAGTACCTTCACAAAAGTTTACGCAAGTACGCATGCACACACACACACACATAGTTATCATTGTTTAGATATATTAAGTAATTAATCGATAATTTAGTCCACTTGTTATTGGTTGTACACACAACATATTGCTATATTTGCGGAAGAGCGGGACCTCCTAACACAGGTATTTTTTTACTTAATGGGAGGTTCCAACCTTTTTCTTTTACGTGTAAAGGTGTCAACAATAAATGATTTTTGATCTTTTGATATACGTTTATAGATTGACCGCTTAACTGAGTCCTCGCCCGCGCGGGTACGGGGGCGCGGGGTAGGACGACAAAGGGGACCGAGAGCGGTGCGTTCGGGTAGTGCGCCTGCCGCCCGCACCTCTGCGCCCCCTTTTTCCCCTAACCCGCATCTCTGTGCCGCGCGGCGAGGACTCAGCTAAGCGGTCGCTTTATAATTTTGAAGTGAAAACTTCTTTAGGGGTTGAACACTTTTTGGGATGGGTAAAATTTATTAAACTCGCGTCAGGCGTAAGACGGAGGGAGTTTAAGTACCAGCTAGCTTATTACGTAACTCGCTCGCAATCGCCATCGTGTTCATTTTGACAGTTCTTGTATGAATGTGACAGCTAGCTGATTCCGATGCGAATTGTCAGCCCATACATGAACTGTCAAAATGAAGACGATGGTGATCGCAAGCGAGTTACGTAATAAGCATGCAGGATGTCAGATCCTCTAAGAGCTTATTTTGAAATACGAATGAACCGCGTTCGATTTTTGAAGTGTTTTTTGTTAAGTCGTGGTCGAGCAAAAGTACTAGGGCATCAGCACATTGTTAGAGGTCTGTCAATATAGATAATATGCGTACGTTTCTTTTGTAAGCGGCCAGTACGGTACGCGTCTTGAGCGTCATTAAAATCTAATCTAAGCTGCTGTTTTTACTTCTACGGGCACTCCCGTTGTTTTTCGCTTCTGTTACATACAAGGCCCACCCTATAGAGGACTTAAGATTATGTAGATTTAATTAATGTTTTGTGCAACAGGATTGCCGGGCCCCCCAGCAGCGATGTGCCCCCACACACGGTTCAGCAGACTTGAGACGGACTACATTGCGGTTATGTGGCGGCGTGGACAGAGCCGATCACCGTAGCGTTTCCCTGCGATAGAGAGGACAGGAGATTGCGAGTGAGTATCACAATCCTGACAATAGGATAGGGGCCTTACCATAACGTCCTAATTCAGACTCAGGTCAAGTTTTTGCTGTCACTTTTAGTATGAATCTGACAGCGAGCGAACCTAAACTGAATCTGTATGAATAAGACGTCGTGGTACAAGGCCCCAGTTCAGGTTTTTAAGATTCCATTGATACATTTAACATTTTCGCCGCCGTATTAAATACACGTCATCCATACGCCAGACTTCTTTCCGTAAGTAGAACCTAAGCTAGGATTGCCAGACGTCCCGGTACGCCGGGACATGTCCCGGTTTGAAGCATGGTGTCCCGGCGTCCCTTGTCATTAAAATAATGCAGAAATTAATTAATTACTTTAACACACACGCAGAAATAGATTTATTTTGTCCAGACAGTAAAGTAAATTGGTAATATTATAAACGGGATGTGAACCGCGATTACCTTTATTGAGAACCCGATATTTCGACGCATATATTTCTCGTCCAAAATCAATTTCGGTTGGGCGAAGTGACACTGTGAGTGTAGTGTGTTTGAATCGAGTTTCGAGTGAGAACGGTTCCAGTGGTACCTAACGAGAGTGCACGCAGTCGACGCGCAAGAATGAGGGTAGACAGAGCTCGGTCTACCCAACAATAACATCCACCCGCAATTTCTTCAGTCTACCCGTGATCATGATGCATGCAACTGCGTCGAAATATCGGGTGCCCAATAAAGGTAATTGCGGATCGCGGTTCATATCCCGTTTATAATATTTCTAATGAACTTGACCGTGAATCATTGAAAACTCTTAATTTAAGTAAATTGGTTCCTGTACCTATACTAATTTGGTCACCGTATATGTGTCGCGTAAGCTGAGCTGACTTGCACGTGTAGTCACGAAACAAGCTAATTGGTTTTTATATAAGTAGTGACATTGAGTTCGAGGGTCGTCGATGTTGAGTCGGTGTTGCCCAGTTTTCAGTCACAGGTTAACAACCTCGAGGATCGCGTCAACGAGCTTGAACAGCAGCTCCGTGAAGCAAACCTGGAGTTCCACGACATCACGGAACATAAAACTGAGAATTTGAACACATTAATTCTGAAGGTTGCTTCGACCGTCTCTCATCCGTTGTTGGAGTCAGATATAGTGCTTTGCACGCGCGTGGCTAAACTTGATAGGGACAACAACAGACCGCGCACTGTGGTTTTAAAACTGCATAATAGGCGTAAACGCGACGAATTTTTGTCAGCCATAATCAAGTACAATAAGGCGAACCCTACGAATCAACTGAATACAACTCTGCTTGGAATTACCGGCGAAGCAGCACAGGTCTACGTATCGGAACATCTATCACCATTCAATAAAAAATTACACGCAGCAACTCGTATTAAATCTAAGGCCCTACAGTACAAAGTCCAAGTGCGCAACGGGCGAATATACGTGCGTAAGAACGAGTCAGCACGGCCGATAATAATTAAAAACTTTACGGACCTTAATACTTTGCAATAAAGTCGTCATTAAGTTAACATCTTAGGGTTTATTTTTAATTGTTAGTTGCTTTCTTTTTGTTTACGTTCACTGTGGCTTTATCGATATATTACCAAAACGTACGAGGTCTTAAAACAAAGTGTTTGGAATTGTATAATTCTTTGATTGTGCACAATTATGATATAATTTGTCTAACTGAAACCTGGCTTGATGAAACTGTAAGCTCGAGTGAAATTTTCGATAACCGATACATTGTATACCGTCGGGATCGCCCTTCTTATTTTAGAAGTAACTTTGGGAAGGGTCATGGGGGTGGAGTTCTTGTTGCGGTGTCGTCCAGACTCTCGTCTGATTGTATATTGCACTATCAATCATCGCTAGAAGATCTGTGGGTGGTGATTAGGGTGGACTATATCGTCCTAAACTTATGTGTGGCTTACTTACCGTCTTATATACCTCATGATATGTATGCAAATTTCTTGAATAAATGCGAAGACAATGTTATGGCACTTCCAAGTGCTAAGACAGTGATATTGGGCGATTTCAACCTGCCTAATGTGATGTGGGGTGATACGGGTCCTGGCGTTGAACCGGTTTTTGCTTCCCAAGAACCTAAATACTTGGCGTTACGGGATTTTATTTCTGTCACAAATCTGTTGCAGGTAAATAATATTGTAAATTTTAATAACAAAATCTTAGATTTGGCTTTGGTCGACTCTGACATGGTTGTAAGTATAGATGAAACCGAACCGTTAAGCCGTGTTGATGTTCATCACCCGCCTTTTGAGATGACTTTAGAAATAAAAAATCATCGAACATTACCCGTAAGTAATTCTAGTCCAAAATACCAATTTCATAAAGCTAACTTCGAGGAATGTTCTATTGCTTTAAATAACATTGACTGGCAAATTCACTCACATTTGAGTTGTGAAAGTTTTTTACAATTTTTTTATAATGCGTTATGGAAGGTTGTGGATGATAATGTACCAAAAAGAACCCGAACCAACCGTTACCCGGAGTGGTTCTCTGGAGAGCTAATACGCTTCTTGAGGTTAAAAAACAAAGCACGCCTAAAGTACATTAAATATAAAAATCCACGAGATTATGAGGAATTCTCAAGTCTCAGGCGCAAAACCAAAAAGTTGGTATCTGCGAATTACAAAGCGTATATATGTAGGATGGAAGATAATCTCAACCAAAATATTAAAGCATTCTGGCGATACGCAAAGTCAAAGCGGTCTACAAATCAAGTACCCAGTCGGATGGTCTATGGGGGCAATGTGGCTGATACTGGTCAGGAGATTGCGGATCTTTTTGCTGACTATTTTTCGTCAGTTTATGACTCTTCGAATCAGGTAAATTATGTTCCTGACTTTCCAGAAAGTAATTATTCCATAAATACTATTATGTTTACCGAAGACGATTTGCTGAGGCGGCTGAGGTCAGTTGATATAGATAAGGGAGCTGGACCTGACGGATTACCAGCTATATTTATTAAGTCTTGTGCTGAGGCTCTAGTTGTACCTTTATCACTGGTCTTTGGAAAGTCTTTGGAAGAGGGTGTTTTTCCTAATCTCTGGAAGATTACTAAAATCACACCTATCCACAAGAAGGGTAGTAAGAATGACGTCTCAAATTATCGTCCCATTAGCATTTTAAACTGCTTCGCAAAAATCTTTGAGGGTATTGTTTTCACTGAGGTTTACAGCCACTTTGCGCATTTGCTTAGTCCCTGCCAGCACGGATTTGTCGGAAAACGTTCAACCACGACTAATCTTATCGCTTACGTCCAAAAGCTTTCCTCAACGTTCCAAAACAAATCGCAAACTGATTCCGTTTACACAGACTTTGCTAAGGCATTTGATCGAGTGAATCATCAGGTTCTTCTTATTAAGCTTCAGCACCTGGGAATTCATGGCAGTCTTTTCAGGTGGTTCCAGTCGTACCTTTGTCGTCGCACCCAACTGGTCTGTTTGTATGGATATGAATCCGAGCCGTTTATAGCCAAGTCTGGAGTCCCCCAGGGTTCGAATTTGGGCCCGCTTTTGTTTGTGTTTTTTGTTAACGATTTGCTGGGTCGTTTGACGTGTGAATGTCTGGCCTATGCGGATGATATAAAGATATACCGAACTATTAACTCCAGGGATGACTCCCTGGCTCTCCAGCGTGACATTGACACGATAAGTGATTGGTGTAAGTTGAACATGATGTCACTCAATGTAGCTAAATGCCAGTTTATTAGTTTTACAAAGAAAAAGGTGATTTCAGATTTTAGATATAGCATTGATGGAGCGGAATTAGAAAGGGTTTATACCGTGAGAGACCTTGGGGTGGTTTTTGATTGCGAATTGTCATTTCGTGGTCATTATGAACATGTGGTTTCTAAGGCAAACCGTATGCTTGGCTTTGTGATCCGCACTGCTAGGCCTTTTAGAAATATTAAAACTTTAATTATCCTGTACACGTCGCTGGTCCGAACGACCCTCGAGTATTGCTCCACGGTATGTTCCCCAATTTACGGAACGCATTCTGATAGGCTGGAATTAATCCAGAGAAGATTCGTGAGACATCTCTGTTCTCGGAATGGGACCCGTCGTGAACTGCCTGGTTACTCTGACAGGCTTAGGGCGTTTGATCTCGAACCATTGTTCGTTAGGCGACAGATAGCCGATCTGGTGACCCTTTATAAGATATTAAACAGCGATCTCGACGGTGGCCTTGTTGATCACATTTATTTCAGAGCTACGAGCAAAGCAACCAGAAATCGTAATTTGTTTGCCCTGCCAGTGGTCAGTAATAATAATGTCTCAAGTAATGCCCCAATCACGAGAATGTGTATCTACACATTCTCGTGATGACAATCTTGTTTAATAGCATCGAAGTAGAATTGGACATGTTTAACTCGTCATTAAATAAATTTAAATCTACTATAAGAAAGCATTTTGCAACAGCACTATGAATTCTGATTTTGTGTTGTTTGTTTCTCTGCGTTTAGTAATAATGTATTGTGCGGTCGGCCAAATGAGTGGTCTATCACTTCTCATCCAATTTCCTATCATCATATAAATGTCGCTAAAGTCGATTTTTCAAGTTCAAAACCACGTTTTATCGTCATGTTACGATTGAAGTGCAATAATTCTCAACCTTAGGATGGCACACCGCATATTTGGCTGATGGTACCCGCCTTTAGCATGTGAGCAAGTTGTGTCTTTTTTTTTGTTTTATATTTTTCTCCCCCTTTTTTTGTGTTGTTTTGAATGCTGTGTACAATTATTATTGTGATGCATGCTCCGTAATTATTGTATTGGGAAATCTGCTGTGCAATTTCATCAGCATGCATTATGTTATTGTACCTATGTTAATAAAATAAAATAAAATAAAATAAGTTATCAGCGCGTCGCGGAATGTTGTATTCACATCGTCTAACTGTCTTTGATTAATACATCTTACCGACTTGGCAACTGTCTCCGTGATATCGGGTTCTTCTTAACTTTACTCTATTTTTAGGTCATTCGTTCATTATTGTATTGTCGTACTCCTCTCATATACCCAAAGATTGACTGGATAAGATCACTTAAAGGGATAAGTCCGGCTTTGTGCATTTATCTCAGTGTTTCTCAAATTGTTTTATGTTTATTTTGCACAATAAAGAGTTTACATACATACATACTATCGGAATAGTGACACATAACACAAAAAAACGCTTTTTTTTCACAATAATTAAATAGTTTATAAGTAAATAGTTTATCGCACAAAAATGGAAGGTGTAACTTTGCGGAGTTCAATATAAGAACATGTTATTATTAGTTATTAGTATTGGAATTATCGAAATTAGTATTGTACCATCATTTCCACCCTTCTTAGGGATAAGTTCACCTTTGTACTACTCGTATTTTCTGTGTACTTCTGTATTTTTAAATTTGTATGTGCAATAAAGAGTTTACATATTTACCTACATACATACATACATTTCAATGCAATTTGCTATGCATGGGTTTTGGCGGCTAAAATCGATCTAGCTTCGCGGCTCTGAGAAACCGCGTTGTTCTGATTTTGAAAACACCATCCGAAGTAGCGTCATAATTAAATAAAAAACACGACCAGTAGAAACTGGAAGAGCCCAATTTTCTATCTCACAAAATTTCACCTAATTTCTACGCGTGCCACGCATTTTCTGTGGCTAACCTCATGTCAGTGGTTCTTGTGAACTGGTACTGACCTTGCTCAGTCTGTTCTCAGTTCTGTCAGTCTTCATATCAAACATAATAATAGTGATGGTTTTCATAAAACGGCGAAATGGTGCGTATTTTTGTTTATTTATATCTGGCACACGAAAAAAGACGTTGCGTTAATGTGTGACAGATGTTATGCGCGTGTTATAGATTGAATTTAGCCACGGTTTTGTAGACGGAACGTCTCTGACGATTGGACGATATGAACGTATGAAGTAGATATTGTAAAAATATTAAAACGCCATGTTTTCTCTTATGACAGATAAAGACCGCCTTAGTTTAAAAAAAAATTATTATATTTATGGGGTTTCGATGGCCAGTGACAATTCGTACAGACAAAAGTTTTTATTTTCTAAACGACACTGAAAATTAGAACACATAGAAAAATCCGAAAAGTAAAGCTATGGCCGGGAATCGAACCCGGGTCCTCGTCATTCCGTGACGCGTGCTATACCCCTACACCACCCATAGCAGGTAAAAGTAAAGCTATGGCCGGGAATCGAACCCGGGTCCTCGTCATTCCGTGACGCGTGCTATACCCCTACACCACCCATAGCAGGTGCAGGGGAAAGTTTTTATAACAAATAAAGCCAGCTGTCTGAACGTCAATTATTGCTTTGTATTCACATAGTTTTAATTTAGATTAAATGTAGAATGAGAATTTAATTGAAACAGATGACGACACAGCATTTGAAACGTAAAATCGTTATGGTCACTATGGATACTATCTACTAAAAAAACTTATTAGTGACCTAAACTCTATTAGAATGACTCAAGAGAAAGGTTTATAATATGTATAATACATGCATAATATTATAGTAGAGAAACACTGATTGCACCCGTGCAAAGCCGGGACGGGTCGCTAGTTAGATATATATATTCGAGGTTCGTAGAATGCCATTCCTAGAACGGAGACGCCTCTAATAGTGCAGTACTGCATGCACACATAGTTAATTCCGCGCTTTGTGGTTAATGTGTGTGATGTGTCTGTGGTTGTGGGTTGTGGTGTGGTGTGGTTGTCGGCTGTGGTGTGGTGTGTGGTCTGTTTTTATTGTTATGTGTGGTGTTCAATAAAGGGTTCTTTATTGTATTGTATTAGAGAGATCTCTCTCCAGGCAATGTTATACCTGGGGACCAAAGTCCAGTTAACCAAGTAACTGTGGGGAAGGCTACATTATTGTTAATCTGAGCTTTATCCCAACAGAAATGAATCTCCTGAACATGGACGCGGAGAACCGCGTCGTGCTGAACGTGGGTGGGATAAGGCACGAGACGTACAAGGCGACGCTGAAGAAGATCCCGGCGACGCGGCTTTCGCGGCTGACGGAAGCGCTCGCCAACTACGACCCGGTGCTCAACGAGTACTTCTTCGACCGCCACCCGGGCGTCTTCGCGCAGGTGCTCAACTACTACAGGCAAGTCATTGCTCAGTTTAAACACGTCTAAACTCTTAGGCCTGGAGACGATGACAGAAATTTATCAACTATTTGTACCAGTATGGCGGTTCTTCAGGGGTCTACGTAATAACAAAAAGGAAAATGATGGTCATAGCGCTGGCACCGGCGGCCCAATCGCGTGGACGTTAATCGAACGTGTCGTATAAATAACGAGTGTCGAACGATTTGTTCCACAAAAACTCTTGTATTTTCCGATAATCGATAAAAAAAGAAGGCGGTAACGCAATGCTATTTCTCCGGTGTGGCTTACAGCCCGCCATGCCGACGCAAATACAACAATTAAAACAAAACAATTCAACCATTTGTACCAGGCTAATTTTTGCTCAGCTAATCATCGTCGAGTAGCTGTATGATCATAAATAGCTGTTAGTTAGTTAGTTTTTATATGCATTTTGACGTCATTTGATTCGAAAGACCATGTTGATCATTAGATTGATGAGCCCGATCTTGTAAAATCCTCAGTTCTGTTATTATTCAATAACATCACCATATTTTTTCTCAAGTGTAAATTTTATTTACCATTACAAAAAAGAGCCGAGATTAGAGAAAGAAACTACTAGGTCTTCCAACAAATGAGCTTTTCAACAAAAACACGGATCAATGTCAACTTCCCTCTAATATTTACTACAAAATCGAAGTACAAGGTACCATAAAAAGACGATTTTCTTAAAAAAAGACCTTGAAAAAATTACAATAACTAACCTCTTGCTCATAACAATCAAAATGTCACGCAACAAATAAAAAACGATCAGCCATATTTAAAAAATAAAAACACTTACAAAATAACCTTCCAAAGATCATTATTCAAACTTCATATTCTTTGCAATATTTTCCTTATTCAAGCTCAGGGTTATTCGAATTTCAAATACATTATACCTTTTGATCATCCTATAAAGGTTGAATTTCACAGTCCCTGGGTGAGAAGGCGGTAACAAGCAAACGAGGTCCCTATTTAAAAGCAGAAAGAGTCCCTCTGAGTCGAAAGGGACGTTTAGATTCCATGAAAGGTGACAATTTGCTTCACGTAAAATAATATTTGGGTGTCGTGGACTGAATTTTGATCTGCAATCTTGTGATATACCAATTTTTCTTCTTTTAACGATGATTAACGGTTTTGCTTCAGCGTTAATTCAAAGGTGAAATGTGACTGTGTTTACGTGTGTGACTGGGTTGTCGAAAGTAATGTTAATTGTGGTAGCGACTTCTGTTTCTAAGTTTCTGGAATTTTATTTGTGCATACTGACACAAATCACATCTACTATCCCTTACTAGCTGTTGATCGGGGCTTCGTCCCTGCTCCATTTTTTTATTTCAAAATATAATTTTTCAATACGCGTTTCAGTACTTTCAGTGCTTCTGAAATACTGTTATGCTCCCATTTTACTCTTGAATCAATTCAGCAATATATTGTTAGATTCCTTTTTTCTAACATATTTTACGAAGGGATTGTAACGGGCGTAATCCGCAGAGAGACGGGGATACGAAAATTTCCCCCAGTGATTTATACGCAACCGAGTTTGGTCCACGTAAGCCGTGTTCTTTATATTAAAATTATATAAAATATACATTAAAATGAACTCGTAAGCTAGCAGCATTGTACGTTTATAATAAAAGTCTGCGGGATTGTAACTGTGACTTCAAAAGGCTTTACGAGTATGTAGACCAGGACAGAATTTTAAACAGTGAAGTTCTAAAAGCTCCTTAAGGATAGATAGAGAAGCGTTTTGGCCGGTGCACCCTGGGTAACAACGGTTAAACAATTAATACAAGTCCATAATAATTTACAAAACTCCCATTGTGGTATTAATTTGTATTCCTTGAGGAACATCCATGCAAAATGTTATATCTCTGGACTTACCAAATATCCAAATCTCTCCCTTTGTTCTTACTAAATGTGTAACAAATATACAGGCAGGGTTTACTCATACTTTGCGTATGAATAACAATTTCCAAATGATTCATTTCCCAACTGTTTCAAATGGGCAAATGCTCATTTTTTAGGAAACAGTAATTAATGTAAAATAAATTTCACCTAACCTATAGGGGTTCTACAGGATAATTGTGAAATAACTCCTGTAGAGTTTATGGTTTCAGATCGTTGGGAGAGAGAAGAATCATTTGGGAATTGTTGTTTTTGAAAAAGTCAGAACACCCATGCTACATGCAGCATGCTTCCATGATGGTCTGGGACCAAAGAAAAAACATAGAATGTACCAGTTGCTTCTCTTCCCACGCTGATGGTAAAAGCCCATGGAGGGAAAGGATTAAAATCTTAGGAATCACGTTTTAGGCGATCTGGCTGGCAACCCATCATTATCTTTAGCCCCCTTTCCACCAATACGTCCACAATCATGCTAAACGTGGCCTTTGGGTCTTGTTGCCCTAGGATCTGTCTACCCCGTAAGGGATAAAGACGTGATTTATGTATGTATGTATACAAAACGCCCACAGGCAGACATACAAACTTTAACATAAATTCAATAGAAGAATAACGAAACACGAAATGAAACTGACCACAGAGATTTTCTTCTACCAATAGCTAATTCTTCAACGATTTCCCCACTTACTGCAATCTCATTGAATCTTGAAGAGCCCTCCATTACAGCATTAGACCCAATACCGATCGCTTTAACAGCCGATTCCAACGGTAATCCTTCATTAATCCACTTGGTTTTGCTTTAACACAATCTTTATTACCTTTTTGGGTCTTCGGCGATGCTGAAAATCGAACGACAGTAGGTAGGATTCAATGCCGAAGCGTCTACGGCATGTAGGCACTCAGTCAGGGCTTTAATTTTCATAAAACCGATGAGCACGTATGAAGAAATTGATAAAGATAAATCGAAAGAAATCGTAGAAAGTGGAACAAAAGTAGTATCTGCCTACCACCCCTACGGGAAAGAGGTATGACGGGTGGCGGTATGTATGTAGGACTAGCTTCTACCGGGTTTCACTTTTGTGAAATTTCAGGATTTTAATAACTCATCTGTTCAGTTTTGAAGGTATTATTATCAAAGGGGTGATAGACCGCGATTACTTTTAACGAGCTCACGATAATTTAGACGCAGTTTACAGGCATCACAATAACGGGTAGAATGAAAGGAATTACGGGTGGGTCTTAATGTTGCATGGACCCTTAATTTGGCACGTCAACTGCGAGCACTGTTACTACCGTTGGACAAGATCTTACTTATTTCATCCAAACACACAACACTGACGCTGAGCACTGGCTGGACGGAGAGGAAAACCAACGAAGAGGTGCTTAACATAGTCGGAGAAAAGAGAGGGTTACTGGAGACTATAAGTACCAGAAGAGGGAAAATGATGGGACACCTGATGCGACGCAACGAATTCTTTCTAAACCTGCTGGAAGGAAAAGTGGAAGGGAGACGAGGCAGAGGAAGGCCAAGATTAACTTATTTTGACCAGGTGAAGGAGAGAGTGGGTGTCGCGTCGTATCAGGAGGTCAAGAGGCTGGCTGAGGACCGAGCGGAGTGGCGACTACTCCACCGACAAGAGCGTGGCTCTTAAATGCAAGAAGAAGACACAACACTGACAGTGTCACTCCACGCACCAACTACAAGTCTATATCCCGTTGATAATAATGTCTGATGTTATTGACCGTGGATCTTTTAAATTTGTTATTATTTTTGATGTTTCTTCCTCAGGACGGGCAAGCTACACTACCCTACCGATGTGTGTGGCCCGCTCTTCGAGGAGGAGCTGGAGTTCTGGGGGCTTGATGCGAACCAGGTCGAACCTTGCTGCTGGATGACCTACACACAGGTGAGGAAAGAGAAACTAAATTAATTATTAATGTCCAAATAACATCGGATCATCAGCTAGTGCTTGCCACTGTGTTCAGACGTAGTGAGTAAGGCAAACGGTGAAATGTTACATTAACTGAGGCAGCCAGCGCCATGTTAAGATAGTACCTATCATCCGTATGACGCTGGGCCGAGTCATTAGTATATTGATGTTTATTACACCTTTATCTTGATGGTCAATTTACATCAAAGAATAAAAAGAGTCATCATCTAATGAGCCATAGGACGTCCACTGTTGGACTGCCTCCCCCATAGACCTGCAGTTGCCTCGGTCGGAAGCGGCTTGCATCCACCGTGAACCCGCGACTTTAACCAGGTCATCTGTCCACCTCGACAAAATTAAGAGTGACTGAGTGAAAGTCAAAACAAAGAACCTGAGGTTGGTTTAAAATGAATCTGGTTCAGGTTATAAAATTTCTAATTTACGAAAACACTGTTTACGAAATATTTTTCGACGGGCGTGCCTCGGAGCTTCTATAAACAGAAAGTTCGTCGAGCCAGCAAAAGCTCGTGTGGTAAAGTTTAATGTTTTTTGAACGCGAACTTGGCTCGTTTGGTGGACATGTCCGTTTTTACGACGAACGTGCGGGCTGTTGTATTAAAAATACTTTAATTTAACGCCTGCAGTGCTGTTACAAGTTTTCCTCTTTTTTGTTATGTTCTTTCTATGTTACTAATCGCCGTGCAGCTCGTTTTACATTCCTGATGAGTAAAACAGGCGGTGAAATTAATGGCACAAAATGAGTATTCTTTTCTCTCTAAGCCCTTTATTATTATTAGGCTGTCTTCGCCTTCTGCAATCCTTTAATATAGCGGGTGTGGGTGGTGGGATAACTATAGAACGACAAATTGTATATATTGATTTAACTCGTAATTACAGGTGTTTCCCTAGTACATACCTGTTGCAAACTCTTTACCTTTTGATACTTTTTATATTTTATACTTTTTAATTGTTTTTGCCTTTTTTTGAACTCTTGTCAGTGTCAATAAACTAGTCCTGAGCTGAGGACCTGCTTTTCCTTGCGATCCATTCTTCTCAACCATATTTCTAATACAGTCCACTCATTACTACCCGCTTCAATACCTAATCGTCGGAAATTATTGAAAAATGATCTAATTTAGGAGATATATAAGAACATTTCCGAAGTGGCGCTAGTTTCGCGGCTGGTTTTGCCTTCAACATTCTTACGCCGCCATAACATTAATGAGTAGTTGGTAGGCTCTAGCAGAGCACTTTTGAAAAACTTCGTCGGCAAAACGTGAAAAACACTAAGCTTTCAGATGGCATTTTGCATTTGAATATTACTTAATTGTACACGACTCATGAATAAGTAATTTGGTTAAGTTAGGTACTCCTTTAAATGGTGTGATTCGCATATCTGTGTAAATGTACGTTTATACATTTTAAATTGAAATGACTAAAACAGAACTACCAAGTTGTTAAGTAAGTTACCATCGTCCTATGCTAATTATATTGTCTTAAAAAACCCATTTCAGCTAATTTATTCCGCTTTTTAATCGCAGTTCTTAAAGTTATTTAATACTAAATGGAAGAGCTTCTATTTACTTCGTCGCTCAGTTTTTCTTATACTAACGAAGTAGACCTGAATTTAATTTTAATTAGGTATGTCTCATTATAGAATAAAAACTTTATTTTAGTTACTATTCGAGAGAGGAGTATTTCGTCTCTAAACAATGCTTGAAATTTATATTTATTTTTAATCACAACTAATTTTAGAACAGCCATGAAATTTGGTTTGCAGGGGGTTTCCGGGGGATAAATCGATCCAGCTAGGTTTCATTTTTAGAAAACGTACCAAATCAAATACCGAGAGAAGCTCGGTCATCCAGGTACTTATAAGATGCAATACATCAAATCAAACTCAATACATTAGTATCCATTAGAATCCGAATTCCATCTCCTGCATTACCCGCTCAAAATATGCAATAACATTTCAAATCTGCATCAACTACATATTTATTCGTAACTTAACTTAAATCCTCGCGTTTTAGTGAAAATTTTAGTAACTTAAACCATCACGTTTTAGTAAAATCAGCGGAGCGGAGCCGTTCACCGCAGCACAGCTTTGGCCCAAGAGGCTAACGGCACAGTGACGACTATGCGCGATAGGCGTCGCAGCGAGCGAATTCTCTGCTCATTGCGTGATTATAACCTACACTGTCTTATACTGTAAAATTGGATTTTCGAAGTTCGTTTGGTGCCGTTCCGCTCATACTAATCGACATTCCTTTGAGAGTGAGAGGGACGGTATGACACGAACTTCGAAAATGGAATTTCGTAGTAGTCCCCCTGTACACTGATTCATTGTGACCAAAAAATTATATTGTATAAATCTCATACTAATAACATAATTTAAGTTTTTTGTTGGCTGCACATTTTGTTAACAACTGTACTTGCATTGTCGTCTACGTATGTGTACCAAATGGAAGATCAAAACGCAATCATGACGCTGCGAGAGAGTGGCAGAAAGCCAGATGTCTGAGCTTAGCATAAAAATAACTTCGCTATAATGTTAAGCGCACTTAAATAGATAAAATGCTTGTTTGTGGGTTGGTTTAAGATAAATCATTTAATGAATGTTAGACATAAACAAACAACAGTGGCTTTCATGGGCTAGTTTTATTATCAAAATTAACAGGAAAGATGCGCTTTAGAATATCAACAGTAACATCTATGAACAATATACAAAGTAACGCCTGATTCAATAAAATAGTAACATCTATTATTATAAATTCTTAACTTCTCCTACTGCGTTAGTTAAAGAGGCCAGGAGGTTTTAACTAATGCTGTAGAAGTTGGAATAAGTAGTAAAAAAATCAATCGGAAGTCGCATTGAAACATCACCTAGTACAAATGATCGTGGCTCGCCTCGCACCTCCCATTGCCTCACGACACCGGCATCAGCTTTTCTAGAGAAGGACCTCGCTCTTGGACATTGAGGCGAGCAAGATGTGCCATAGTAGGAACGAAGCGAGAGTCTCACAAAAAAACCCTAGTGGCTCGAGAGCCTGCCGCGGGTAGAAACAACACGTCCACACTAGCGTTTTCAGTTTCTGTTACGTGCAAGAGTTGCGGTTAGAGCTCTTAGACGAGTAGCAACATAATCGCTCGTCGCTAGCGCATAGTCGCGTCAGTGCCGTAACGCGGGTTACGGCTAGGGACATGAATATGTAGAGATTGCGTTTGTCAGCGAGCCCGTTCCGAGGACGCTGTTAAATATTGAGGAAGCTAATTTTAGTTCGGTAGTTGTGAGGCTTTAGCGGACAGGTTGGTATTTTGTGGAACTAAATTTGAGTCTGCGTCTTTTTTAGATCTCTTGAATAATTGCGGGTCATCTTCATTTTTAAATTATGATACTTTAAGACGGATCCAAAACATTGTAAAAATACGTTTCCTGCGTGGTGAACTCCATTAAGCTTTACCTTTATCTTTAACTTTATTTCAAATTGTTTTTATAGCGGCCATACTGCTATTTAATACCTAATTTAGACCATATATCGTCTCCGCAGGAATAAATTCTTCAAAAATTGGCCCAATTGACTTTATTATACATACACAAACATCATCCAGGATAGATAATAATAAACAGATAGTATAAATATATGTAAAAACTAGCTGTTGCCAGCGACTTCGTCTGCAAAGAATTCGTTTATTGCTATCCCGCGGGAACTACGCTATTTTCAGGAATAAAAAGTAGCCTTTGATGTGCTATTACAGACTTTTCTCTATGTGCCGAATTTCATCCAGATCCGTTGGGCCGTTCTGGCGTGATTGAGTAACAAACAAACATCCATCCATCCATACTTTCACATTTATAATATTAGTTAGATTAGATAAGCGCAGTAAAAAAATACAGCTAGCAAAAAGCTTCTGTTTTTTTTTTTTGTAAGGTTATTATTTGTCCTTTTTATTCGCTACATGCTAAAGAGAGAGCAATAATCTAAATATATAGCAAACAGTAGCATTTTGCCTTACTAACTTCTTAGTAAAGGGTAGAGGGCTTACAATTTATCGCACCGACTCGCCCCTTACCCTCATTTAGTCAATATTAAATACCTTCTGCTTAACCATTGATTAGAGAACAATTAATTAGAAAGTGATTTAGTACCAACATTTGGCAGGGACTTAGCGCTGAGACATTAAATTTAGGGGACAAATAGGGACTCGGAACTGTTTATTCAACAAATTGGGGACCAGATTTGTGGCAACGAGACATCGGGACGAAATGTTTGATCGAAAAATCGGCTAAGTGCGAATCGGAGGATAGATAACTTAGTTTCCGCTGTTGTGTTCCTGGCAACGCTTCTACAATCCTTTGCTATTGCGGGTGTCTAAGGGTGAATAAATCATTTACCGTCACACATTTCACCAACTTGACAATAGGGAATGGATGATTATTTTAAAAGTGCTTGGTGATTTTTCTATTGATAGGAATAACCATCCTTAGCTATTCATCTTTGGTCATTTTTATTGAAATTCCCCATGTATGGTTTAGTACCACGAACAATCTACAGACGGCGCCACTTAACCGTTGCTTCTTTCAGCTACAAATGTCATCGTGTACCACAGATTCAAGCAGCATTTTTTTTTTAATTTGTTATGCGTAGGCGTAACTGCTTAACTGCCGTATGAGGGCCGCCGAGTGACTGAGTAAAATGATTTTATTTTTATAAAATATTATGGCTCGACGGAAAAATCTGAAACTTTTTTCCGTAGCTAAGGATGGTTATTCCTATCATTAGAAAAATCACCAAGCACTTTTAAAATAATCATCTATTCCCTATTGTCGGTGACAAGTGTCAATTCGAAATGCAATGCGTATTTAATATGAAGCCAGCCGACGTAGACTCTCGTCAGTTTGGTAATGTAAACAGAATTGTCACCATGTCACCGACAATTGTCATGTTAGTGAAATAGGGGCCTGGTGGCCTACTTATTCGTTTGCCACTTTATTTTATACTAACTGTTGCCCGCGAATGTTTTCTTTCTTTCTTTCTTTTCTTTCCTATGTATGTATCAGGGATAGTCGGTCCAGTAGTTTCGGAGTCTATTCAATGCAAACAAACAAACAAACAATCCAATTTTTCCTCTTTATAATATTAGTATAGAAAACGGCGAGTTAACGATTTCACATCCCCTAAACAAATTAGGTAAGTATTGTTATACTTCAAATAATAAAATTATGGAAGCTGCAAAGTATAATTTATTATAGAAATTTAGCCCTTTCACAAAACTGACAATGTCCTTTTTAAGTCTGCGCCGAAAAATATCAAAGACATTTTTCACGGCAACCACTAAAAGGAACTCCTTTGGAATTATTATCACGAAGTTCTGGCCACGGCGACCCTTATTAGGGTGCCGAATTGAAAACCCTTATAATAACAAGATATTCGTTGTTGGTCCACCAAAGGGTGCGATATTTCCCGATAACTGAATCTAGTACCTCAGATTCTGTTTGATGCGGTGGAAAATTGTTAAAACAATATCTAAATGTGAAGTTCGGTGAAGGAAAACATCGTGAGGAAACCTGCACACCTGCGAAGCAATTCAATGGTGTGTGTGAGGTTCCCCATCCGCAATCAATGTTTATTTACGACGTTATCACATAAAACTATCGGCCGTAAACCGACTTTACAGACAATCGGTTATTTCCACAATTTATCTATCTTAGATTTTTCTTACTCAGTATCGCTTACCCAATCGATTCACTTAAAAGAAAAACTGTGAGCCAGGTTTAGTACCTACCTGTGGGATTTTAAAAATCTACTTAAGTAGGTACTGTGATAACTTGTTTGTATGTACAAAAGTTTGTATAATACAAATCTATTCACTGGCAGGTAATGCCAATATTTATAATTTAAAGTTAGAATTTATTAAAAAACTGAATAAAAACAAAGTCATTCTTGGGCATTACCTGGACAGCTGCCTCCGAAAGCATAACTGATATATTATTAGTCTAAGAGTTTGAAATATTAATACAATGAAATGGACCTCCGCAAAGTTACGCCTGATTCAATAATAGTATTTTATGCAACAGTTGTATAAGAGAGGTCAAAAAAGGCGAGTGGTGTGGGTTACGATGTGAGCGTAGCGAACATCGTAAAGAAAGACATCACGAGCATTTTTTGACTTATTTATACAACGTTGCAGACAATAATTTTTCTACGACTTCATTAAAATTATCATCATCATCGTCATCACATCATTAGCATTTGAAAGGTGATTAGCGTTGGACCTAGGCGTATGTTCTGTTAAATAAAACATAAATAATGCCAAACTCGGGCTCAGAGCGACCAAATTACCCAAAAATGATACCCAATCAACATTTTTGTGTCAAGTGTCAAAATGACATCCGCCATCTTGGATCCTAAATATTATGCCAAATTCGCGATCAGAGACACCAAATTGCCCGAAAACGACACCCATGAACATTTTTCTGTCAAAAGTGTCAAAATGTCATCCACCATATATTGGATCCAAAAAATTATGTAAAATTCGTGCTCAGAGCCACCAAATCACTCGAAAACGACACCCATGAACATTTTTGTGGCAAAAGTGTCAAAATGTCATCCGCCATCTTGGATCCAAAAAATTATGCAAAATTCGTGCTCAGAGCCACCAAATTACTCGAAAACGATACCCATGAACATTTTTGAGGCAAAGGTGTCAAAATGTCATCCGCCATCTTGGATCCAAAAAATTTGACAATTTCGTGATAAGATCCACCAAACTACCCGAAAACGACAGCCATCAACATTTACATGACAAGTGTCAAATTATGTCAGTAAAATTGAAATATTGTACACACTTTTTTTATTTTGTTTGCTTTCTAAATTGCCAACACCGTATTTTGCTCTAAACGGCTGAATAGTTTCTGGCCTTAGTCCGGACCAAAGACAATATAACCACTAGACTGCTCATGCGGGGGGAATCCGTACCGCCAAACATTAGCTCCGACAGAGCTAATACAGGCTCGCCCTACTCAAATCTTCGTTAGTTCCAATTCCGTACTACGCTAGGAACGATCGCTCGAAAATAATAAAAAAAAATATAAATATGCCGTTCTGCGCCATCAAGTGGTGCGGTAAAAATAGTAAAACATCGAACTATTCCACTGATGGTGTTACATTCCACAGGTCCACATTTTCATTTATAAATTCGAAAAACTTATTTAATAAATTAAATACCTTCGTTTTTAGCCGTCTCTGTCACTCCCAGGCTCAAATACATATAGCCATCCCGCTTTAGTGCGGCACGTGTAAGTTAGTGATGTCCCACCCGCTTTTAATAATCACTATCGAGGAATCTTAAGTAACAAGCTGCAGGATTACGCAGTGGAATAGTTAAATAAAATAATGATTAGGGTTTAGTCAGAGTATGGGAAAGTGGTCACCATTCGTAGACTTTATAGATTTCATTTTTTATTTTTTATTTAATTGTCAAATTTAGCTAGTTTATGTACATAAGTGTAAAGTGTAACAAATATAATTGTAGTTTGTTACAAAAAAGTCCGAAACTATTATGTCAAAATGTTATAGCCATTTTTCAACGATAATGGTGACCACTTTCCCCTAGGTAATAATAATATTGCAAGCTTTTTTTTAGTTTCACCTGTCCCGATGTTTGTTTGTCTGTAATCAAACCTTGCAAGTTAGATTTGATCCACTTCCCGGTTACCAATTGAGATGAAATTTTGCATACACATACAATTAAAAAAATTAAGTGTCAAACATGTATTGGTGCATTAATAGGCGACACAAATACTAAAAGTTATCACATCAAAAAGACGTTCAAAAAAAACTTTTTTACGGTTCAAATACAGTCCTAGAAATTTGTCGCCGGTGTGAAATCAATATTAAAAGAGCTATAAATGAAAATGGATCAAAAGTATTGCCACCAAAATATAATTCAGATTTCTTCGAAAGAACTGTGTTAAAGTCGTTTATAGGGTACAATTTGTTTCCTGACATACATTTTCATCAATTTGAAGTTGAAACCGAAAATCACATAATTGAGCTGACTAGGTGTGTTATAAAGAAATACGTCGATGCGAGGTTGTCATATTTTACCAAAAATTATAAAGATCCTAAGAAGTTCATTCGTAAAACTTTGTCAAAATTAATTCATTTTAAAAATCAATAGTACTACTATGTAACGTTAGATATGTTCCGATGCCGATTATGACTTCGGCTGAAACTAATAATACTGTTATTGTATTGTTCATTAAAAGTGTTGCCTTTATAAATATTTTTTTATATTTGTTGTTATTTAATCCAATTCCCTCTACATACATAGCCGTCTTTATTGTCTTCTACAAGCCATGCTATTAAGTTTGGTAACGTCCCATTTTACGAATCGGTTCACGGGCTGCGTTCGAAATCGCTATAGTAATCGTATGGTTTGGCTATGACATGGCTATAGCGATTTGGAACGCAATTTTTTTGCAATATTTAAAAATCTATGGATAATATGCCAAAGTTATCGTAAATCAACAAATACACGGTGTATAGGCCGGGATGATGACGATGATGATGATGATATACAAAGTAAGAAGCCGGATACTGGGCTCTCTTTGCCGGATAGTCGCCGATTATGTTAGTTGCAAAATAGTCGGCTTTACCGACTAGTCGGCACATCTCTAGTGAACATACCTACCTACATCAAAAAACGTACAGTCTAACATAGAAAGAACCTCCTTTTATTGAAGTCGGTTAAAAATAATAAGAGGTAAATGGGGAAATTACACACTAAAAGGTAAAAAGTAAATGTTTTATCGATAAAAGTCCAAAACGCGAATGGCACATCACTAAATTCTTTGTTGACATTGGGATGGCCTTGAGTCAGCCAATGAGAGGCTTTGTCTACCCCCCGCAGTCTTCACTAAACTGGCGAAACGGTTTTAAGGAACAAATGCGTCTTTTATCACTCCACTGGTTTACTGCTTCGTGGTCCGGACGGACAAAATTAAAAAAAAAAACAACTCTACTATAATGTTAGAAAGCTACTGTAATGTGAATATTATAGTAGAGTTGCGGGCCATAGAGCATAGACTTGTCTCCAGTATATTATGTGTATCATTATATTGGTGTTGGTGACCCTTTAACTGTCAAATAAAAGTACTGGAGTAGGAAAAATATATTAATACACGGTTAAAAGTTTTTAATGTTTTATTGATGCTCGGAGCGCAAGAACCCGTACTTTCCGTTGAATCCTTAGTAAAGTTAGAGTAGACCTGGCTACGCCCTCAGAGCCTTGCAGTACACTTTCTCTTGAAAAAACGCTCGAATACATTTGTGGTTCCAAGAGCCTTAGACAGCCTCAGTGGGTAACCTTACAACTTAACTAAAATAATGAGCTACTTTTTAAAACCACTCGCGTTTTATTAAGGCTTTCATATTCGTCCCCAGCTGGACCGCCCGTGGCTTAAATTTCGTTTAATTTGATCTCTTTGCGTCATCATTACTCGACACAATCGCTCCATTCGTTTCGTTTACTCATTCGATGAAATTGCATCGAAAATTCTTTCAACTGAATGCTTTCGCGGTCGAAAGGATAGTGGGATTTTAAATTAGTTTAGTTTTGACGTTATGCTGAGAATGCTGTTTTTGAAGAAGAAAGAAGGAAATAAATACATATTGTCGAGTTAAAATACAAAATATTAAAAACATTAACGAAATAGCGAAGTGCCGAAAAAAAACTGCTAAAATGACCGCATTCAACGTAGCATGATGCATGATTTCCAGTTTTAGAACTTTGTCGCAGTGGGAAACAAAGTGATCGTTATAATAATTAAAATTATGCTAAATTTACTCAATACAGAACGATAGGTCATATCATAATATATAATATTAATTAATTTAATTTTAAATTAATTTGTAATTTGGTCCGATTGGTCAATTCCGCATGCCTTTCTCCATTCCACTACTCCATTTCAATGAAAGCATACCCTATTGAATTTTGCGAGATAAAATACAAAACAGCTAAGGTTGAATTAATAACTTCTGTGTAATTCGTGTAATTTGATTTTCCTCTTCTGGAAAATGGTTGTAATTGTGTGATGTAAGTTAATTATTCGCATGTCAAAAGTTCCCCGGATAATGGAAAGTTTTAAATAAGTGTTGAGAATTGGGGAACTGCAAATCACACGACTCAAGTTGCTGACACATATCCAATTTATTTCAATTGTTACAAAAGCTTTTTTAAAAGGTTTATAAAAGACAGTAGAAAAAAGGTTTACAAAAAGAGTCTTCAACATCGCCGCCCACGTGTAGGAAACTACACAATCTGCTCATCTAATAGAGCTAGCTTCCTTATGGGTCTCTTTAGGAAGCCTCCCTTTGTAGCCACTTCAGCGACGCGCACGACTCCGTCTTGTCCCGGATAAACTGTAGTGACTCTACCCATGGGCCACACCCCCCTTGGTAAGTTGGGATCCACGACGAGAACTACATCATCAACCCTTATGTTCTGATAATGGCCTTGACTTTTCTTTGGCCTTAAACTGGGCAGATATTCTTTGAGCCACCTCGTCCAAAAGTGCTCTGAGAGGCGCAATACTTTCTGCCATTCCTTCCGCAGCGAGAAGACTTTATCTTCAAGGCGAGCCGGTAATTGTTGGTTGGAAGATGAGCCAATGAGGAAGTGAAAAGGTGTGATACTCTGGCATTCACTGTTCTGGGCAACATACGTTAAAGGCCTTGAGTTGACCAACGCCTCAGCTTCCAAAAGAAGAGTATGAAGCAGCTCCTCTCTAGGAGCTCTCTCTTTCAATGTTGCCATAAGAGCTGTCTTAACCGTGCGCACGAGTCGCTCCCAGCAACCGCCCATGAAAGGCGACGCAGGCGGTATAAAACTCCACTCGATTTTATTGTTGGCGGCGAAATCTTGCACCGGCTGGCTATAGAACTCGACTAAGTGTCGGTTGGCTCCAATAAACGATGTGCCGTTATCTGACAAGATCTTCCTCGGGATACCTCTGCGTGCCATGAAACGTCGAAGACATGAAATAGCAGAATCGGCTGTAAGACTTGCGACAATTTCCAAGTGAACTGCGCGTATGGTCATGCAGGTGAAAAGGGCTATCCAACGCTTCTCTCTGCGCCGTCCAATTGAAATGTCTACAGGCCCGAAGTAGTCCAAGCCTACATTAGTGAATGGACGGACATGGTGGTCTAGTCGGACTTCTGGCAAGTTGCCCAACGGTGGAATCTGTGGCGTTGCTCTGCGCTTGGTACACAACATGCATTGCCTGGCGACCGTACGTACTGCACTGCGGCATCGCAGTATCCAGTATCGCTGCTTCAACTCGTTACAAACTAGTTCGTTAAATCTGTGTGCAGCTTTTACGTGGTAGTGACGTATAAGAAGACGAACGGCGGGGTGGCGGCCATCAAGAATGACGGGTGAAGCGGTGTCGAAATCAATGTTTCTCATAAACTTAATACGGCTGTCCAGCCTGAGCAAACCGCATTGATCGAGAACCGGGGACAAGGAAAATAACTTGCTTGACTTGGGTAAAGGTTTGGAGTCGTGCGTGAGAGCGAGTTCTTCGCTAAAACTGTCCATCTGTGACTTTCTGAGGATCGCATTTTCCGCTTCCTGGATGTCTAATGCAGTAAGAGGAGGAAGCTTTGGGAAAGAAATATTAGTAGGTGATTTGGAATTTGGATCTTTAAAACGTGCTAAAAGAGACCGAAACTTGTACGCGCATTGGTAAACGCGCGCGGTCGCACGCACCAAACGAAACCAATCGCTGAAACGCGATAGATCTGGTACAACCGATGAAGGTTGCTCAGAAATCGTTAAGCCTACCTGCGCCTTTAGAGGTTTTAGCTCCTCAAAGGCCGGTAAGTCGCGAGACGATGGTTCTTCAGGCCAGTCTGTAACTGGTAATAATAAAAAAGCCGGTCCAGAAAACCATCGTTTTAAATCTATATCACGGTCTACTAATCTTGTAGCATCGTCAGCAACATTTAAACCACCTGGTACATATTTCCAATTAGAGACGTTTGAAATTTCGGTGATTTCACCAACGCGGTTCGCAACAAACGGTTTAAATGCTCGTGCATCACTGCGAATCCAACTTAATACCGTGGTCGAATCAGACCAAAAATAAGTTGCATTCGGTTGAATTTTGTGGCCAGCACAAATAGTACTAGCAAACCGAGCTGCGATCAGAGCTGCCTGGAGCTCGAGTCGAGGAATGGACGTGGGTTTCAAAGGAGCTAGGCGCGCTTTACTACCAATAAGAGACAGCTTGACGGAGCCGTCCGCGAACGTAAATCGCCAATACGCAACACAAGAGTACGCTTGCTCACTAGCGTCAGCTAACACGTGAAGCTGCCGGTCACTGATGTCCTTACCTTGGAACCCACATCGATACCATCGGGGAATTTTAAAATCAGAAATTCCTGCTAGCTTTCTAGACCACGACAGCCATCTACGAACAGAGTCTGGTTGTAGCTCTGTGTCCCAATCAACACCAGTTCTCCACGTTTGTTGAAAAAGGATACGGCCCTGTATAATTAGAGGCGTAAGAAAGCCCAAAGGGTCGTATAGACACATTAAATGAGACAATACTTTCCTTTTAGTCAGCTTCTCAGTTTCAGGTATTTGTACTGAAAAGCTGGCCAAACGGAAAGCATCGGACTGTGGATACCAAACAAGACCTAACGTTCTGATAAATGTTTCAGGGCCTACATGAACGTCGAGAGGTGCCGCGCGTAGGTCTTCAGGAACAGACGATAGTGCAGCAGGCACGTTCGAGACCCAACCACGCATTTCCATTCCTGCCTGTTTGTGTACAGTAACAATATCAGCCGCGAGTTGCGAAGCTTCCTTTTCGTCGTCTATGCTGCCTAAATAATCATCCATATAGTGATCATTTATAATAGCCTTTGCTGCAGCAGGATATGACTCCTGAAATTCTTGGGCATTTTTATTTTTAATGTACAAAGCAGTACACGGACTACAGACGGCACCAAAAATGACAGAAGTCATTCTGTATTCTTTTATCTCCAAGCTACAATCTTCTCTCCAAATAAACCGTAAAGCATCACGATCCTCAGTTCTTATTCTAATCTGAGGGAACATTTCTCTGACGTCAGCTGTCAGCGCGATACGACCTTCGCGAAAACGAAACAGAATGTGTAGCAAAGATTGTAGCATGTCAGGACCTGGTAGCAGAAGAGAATTCAAACTTATGCCGGAAGTCTTAGCAGCTGCATCATGAACAACCCTAAGTTTATTTTTCTGAGGATGTACCACAGAAAAGTGAGGCAAGTACCAACGAATTGTTGGTTGTGACAACAAGTCGATAGCATCGTGGTTTGTACCTCTAGGACACTCCTCAGCGTAACCCTTATCAATCATATTATTAATAAAAGTACAGTAGCCCTTTTTTAACTCTGCATCTCGTTGCATACGCCTTTCTAAACCGAGAAATCTTGAAAACGCTTGTTGGTAACTGTCCGGTAACTTTGGAATGTCCTTTCGCCACAGCAAACCAACCTCGAACCTCGAAGAAGGCAACCGCTTAGCTGTAGATTCTAAAATCTCCATGGCACATCTTTCCTGTTCTGAACAAAAGTCTTGGTCTGGCTTAGCGATTCCTATGGAGTCCAGTAGAAAATAATCTTTAATTTGCTCGTCCATAGAACGATCTATACGTTCAAAACAAGAAACGTGGCCGTGGTTAACGAAGTGGACAGGTTTTGTCCAGCTACTGGATTTGCCATGCAATACCCAACCTAAAACTGTGCGGGTAGCAATGGGTTGATTTTTGGAACCTTCTCTGACTTCCCGACTGACAGTTAAAAACCAGTGCTCAGCACCGAGCAGAATCTTGGGTTTTGCATCGACCAATGTCAGCTCGTCAATCAAATCGGTGAGGTGCGAGTATTGATCCACTTCGTTGCGGCTGACAGTTTGCGTGAACAGTGACAATGTGTCTATAGCCTTAGCGTTACTGACAGAAAATGCCTCAGAACAATGTTTGCCTCTGATTGAAAAGCTTACATGCTGAACAGACTTGCACGCCGACATGCCAGCGACACCGTCGACCTTGATCGAATCAGTAGGGCCTGAAGCACCGATGAGGCGAGCTACTTCGGAGTCGATCAAGGTTGCCGTGGAGCCGTCGTCAAGCAAGGCGAAGGTATTATACTTTCCTTTAGGTCCGCTCACTTCCACAGGAACAATTTTCAGGAATACACGAGTACAGTCAGCTGCATTTAAGTCGTTCGATTCGCATTGGGTTACATTAGATATAGTCACAGTTTTATTTTTATTATCAGAATCAGTAATAACATTGTAGGATGAAGACGGCGACTCGTCGACAATGTGTGGCTCGTGCGGTGTCGACGCTGAGTGTAACATCGGATTATGAAAGCGTTGACAATCGTCGATGCCGCAACGGTCAATCTTACAAGTCTTCCATCGATGCGATTTAGATTTAAGGCATTTATAGCAGATCCTAGCCTCACGCAGCCAGCACCACTTATCGTCCAAGCTGAGCGCCTTAAAGTCCTTACAATCTGTCAAACCATGTTTATTTTTGCAGTAACGACACGACTCGTTATTGGATCGCATAGACGCCACGTTGACGTTTTCACGGCGACTCGAGCTATGAAATGGCAGATTGCAAGGTCGCTTAGCAAAGTCTGGGACCAAACCATACTTGTTGTGCTTATCTGCTTCAATATTCAAAAATTCGGATAAAAGCTGCAGTTTCGATAAAGACTGCTTGTTACTATAAGCGAAATCTTTCCACTGACTGTACAATATAGGTGTCAATTTGCTTAGAACACTGTGAAAAATTTCTATTGAGAATAAGTATTCTTTCTGGTCTAAGCTATTGATGACAGCTATACTGTTACGCAATCTGCAGGCAAATAAGTTTAGTTCCTTTAGATCATAGCTTATCTTAGGCAAATCTCGCACGAGAGCAATCTCATGCTGCGCGATGACCTCGGGCCGCGCGAACGCCTGCTCCAGCGTGGCCAGCACCGCGCCGGGCTGCTCCGCGGTGTACAGCAGCGCCGACACGCTCTCGAGGGCGCGGCCGCGCAGCGCGCCCCGTAGGCGGGCTAAATTCTCTGCGGGCGTAA
This sequence comes from Pandemis heparana, assembly GCA_963854515.1. Taxonomy (NCBI): domain Eukaryota; kingdom Metazoa; phylum Arthropoda; class Insecta; order Lepidoptera; family Tortricidae; genus Pandemis; species Pandemis heparana. The sequence continues at coordinate 13,392,740 of OY978021.1, forward strand.
ATAAATGTTTGGTATCCTCATACGTGCGCTTAAACATAAGCCACTCTGTGGGTTTTCCACTAAATGTCATCAAATCGATGTATTTATTCGAAAATTGCCTTACAAAATTCGGGTAAGTCGGTTCTGGTTTAGAATGATCAGTTTTTAAAGGAAATGAGTCCATGGGCTCTTTTTTGACATAAGCCGTCGGCTGTTTGAAATATGTATTATTCGGCGCCGTATGCACAAAATCGCGCTGTGACGTTGCTGGAATCGTGTTGTCGCGCATTACTTCTTTATCGGCCTCGTGTCTGGCCAAGTTAAAATGCGAGACGGGTTCATAAAAAACGTCATTCCTTGGCTCGAGCTTTATTTTGGGCTCGTTATTCTGAACGTCACTTACCCAGGATGCGACACGAGACGCCGCAGTAAGTGAAGCACGTGAACATTCCTTATCCTCCTGAGCCGCGAGGCTGGCCTCCATCTCGAGCTGCTCCACCTGCTTCACCTGTTGCATGTAGTGGAGCTCACGCTCCAGGTGCCGTCGCGCTAGCTGTGCCTCCGCAGCCAACCTGTGCGCCCGCACTGTGGACGCTGACCGCGAGGACAAGCGCGACCTAAAAGTGACACTAGGATCGCAACTCGGGGGATTATTGTGAGTCGAAGCCATCGGAGGCGACCCGGAGCCGCGGTCGTCCGCGGGCGTATCAGTGGCGTCGGTCAAGACGTGGTCCAGTTCTGAGGACCTACCTAGCCCACCCGCGGGCGCCTCCGACTCCGAACGCGCCTCGAAAAATTCCTGTGGCTGAGGCAGCAACTTGGTCCTTGACCTGGTGATCATTTTCACTGTTCAAATAAGGCTCGTAAGGACCAAAAAATGTTGAGAATTGGGGAACTGCAAATCACACGACCCAAGTTGCTGACACATATCCAATTTATTTCAATTGTTACAAAAGCTTTTTTAAAAGGTTTATAAAAGACAGTAGAAAAAAGGTTTACAAAAAGAGTCTTCAACACTCAACTCGTCTATTGGATTCCAGTTTGGTTATAATGTATTTATATCGCTGTATGTATTATGTTCTTGATTACTTTGAATTATCGTCCAGTTCAATGTGCGTATATTTCACAATAAATTAGAATAAAAATACTCTTTATTGAACAGCACAATCAATAGACGGTCTTATCGCTTAAAACCTATCATCCAGACATCCATTTTATACAGAAACAAACAATGTTATGGCGTTACGAATGATTACTTATTTTAATCCTTACATGTACCTAGCAGTGGGGAATATATGTGCTGCTGATGATGATGATGATGTGTGTCCTGCCTCTCGATCACTATTATGCAAAATTGCTTAAATACAACTGAATCAAACATAATTTTTAATAACATCTTTGTCCGCAGCATCGAGACACACAAGAAACTTTGGCTGTCCTGGACAGGCTAGACTTGGATACGGAGAAGCCTACGGAAGAGGAGGTGGCCCGCAAATTTGGCTTCGAGGAAGACTACTTCAAGGGCACTGTCTCCTGGTGGCAACAGCTCAAGCCTCAGATGTGGTCGCTCTTCGACGAACCCTACAGCTCCAACGCCGCTAAGGTAAGTTCAAAAGACTTAAGCGTGTGTTTCTACACAATAACAATTTTCTTCCTATTGGTGACTCTTGCCGGAGCAAGTGCAAGTGCTTTTGTGTTCTCATGCAAAACTTAGTCGATTTCTTCTTCTTTTGATTTAAATGCCCTGCCATCCTTTTTTTCCTTCATATTTTCAGTTTTAGATTTAAACTATCAATTGTCTCATCATTTTCCTTTACAGACTAGAGTTCTCATTCCATGTTGCTTCCTACTTTGCTATAGTTTAGCAACATATTAAATAATGGTGCTCGCAAATCGACTAGTGAACCGAAATCCATATTTAACTAAATACAGGTCAGGTAATATTTATAAGGCCTTGTTTCTAATGTTTCCAATGTCTTTTCATACAGGATAGGTACCTATTCGCACCAAAACGTTACAATCAAACAATTATCACCGTTTGGTTTCATTTCATCGCGAAGCTTCGGCGTTAACTCAAACAATAAGTCGACACGAACCAACAAAACACTCTAAAGCTCACAGCGAAGCCTCGACAATGATGGAAAATTCGGAGTCTTCGTGCAAAATTCACGGACCGTGCTCTCAACTCACCAAACACGTTCCGTCATATTTAAATACCTAATTCCAAATAAATGAAGCGTTATTCTAGGCAGAGTTGTGATGTAATCCTCGAGTCTTACAATGTACATCAATTTGCTGAACGTTTCCCAAATTCGAGTGGGTTTAATTTAAATTTATGCTAATCGGGACACTTCCTTTGTTACTCCTTTTTAGTTGTTTCGGAAACGATTTACTATTATTGTAATTGGTTTGGTATTTGCCAAAACTTTTATTCAGAGGTTTTAGATTTTTGACATTGTTGAGTTTAGATAACCACGATTCTTTTAAAGGTGTTGGTTTTTAAATCTCTTGTTAAGTTATAGCTTGTAGCCTTCCTGCAACTTTTTTTTTTTAATGTGAATAGGAAGGCAAACGAGCAAGTGGGTCACCTGATGGTAAGCGATCACCACTGCCCATAGACACCCACAACCCCGGAGGGATTGCAGATGCGTTGCCAACCTAGAGGACTTAGATGAAATGCCTCTTGTGCCCGTAATTTCCCCTGCTAACTTGTGTTATAATATTATTTCAAAAGATTACCTTAGTAAATTATGTTATTACTAGCTGTTGCCAGCGACTTCGTCTGCAAGGAATTCGTTTATCGCTATCCCGCGGGAACTACGCAAATTTTCGGGATAAAAAGTAGCCTATGTGCTATTCCAGACTTTTCTCTATCTATGTGCCGAATTTCATCCAGATCCGTTGGGCCGTTTTGGCGTGATTGAGTAACAAACAAACATACATCCATCCATCCATCCATCCATCTATCCATCCATCCATACTTTCGCATTTATAATATTAGTTAGATGTTTTGCATCGAAATTCTTTTTTAATTTCGGGCTCTTTACATCGACACAAGTAATACTATCGGCTTCAAATCGACAGCATATCACTTTGCTAATAAGTATGACATTCTGTTCATATTTTAACCTGTCTATTTCTTTCCAGATAATCGGCGTGATATCAGTGTTCTTCATATGCGTGTCCATCATATCGTTCTGTTTAAAAACACATCCGGACATGAGAGTGCCAGTGATAAAAAACTACACAGTGACAACCGCGAACCAGACTAAGAGTTGGGCGCTGGACAAAGTGCAAACGAACGCCCACATCGCGTTCTTTTATATCGAGTGTGTGTGCAATGCATGGTTTACGTTGGAGATCCTCGTGCGTTTCATATCGTCCCCTCATAAGTGTGAATTCATCAAATCGTCCGTCAACATCATCGATTACATCGCCACAATGAGTTTCTACATCGATCTTATTCTCCAGAAGTACGCTTCTCACGTGGAGAACGCGGACATCCTCGAGTTCTTCTCCATTATAAGAATCATGAGGTTGTTCAAGCTGACGCGGCATTCGTCCGGTCTCAAGATTCTTATCCAGACCTTCAGGGCTTCAGCTAAGGAGTTGACTCTGTTGGTGTTCTTTTTAGTTCTCGGTATAGTTATCTTTGCGAGTTTGGTTTATTACGCGGAGAGGATACAGACGAATCCTCATAATGACTTCAACAGCATACCGCTGGGGCTATGGTGGGCCCTGGTTACCATGACTACGGTGGGGTACGGAGACATGGCGCCCAAGACTTACGTCGGAATGTTTGTGGGAGCTCTATGCGCTTTGGCTGGTGTAAGTATTCTATCAAATTCTTTAGCGATGTTTAACAATGACTTGAGCAAAAGATATAAAAGTATTTTTTAACTGTCTAAGTGATTTACCGTGATGAACGGTGAATAACTTAAAGGACATTTAAAGGATATAAATTTGTCCAAACAACCAACTTAAATTTCCGTACAATTTTTGTGCCAGATTATGTTATGTAAAAACAAAAACACAAAACGGACATAAATTAGGGTAATCTTTTAGAGATTCGGGTATACAGAAAAACCCAAATCTATCTTCGAAGAAAGTAAATGATACACTTCTTTCCGATTCTGTTCCGGTCTCAAATAACCAGTTAATAAGACCCCTGTCTCGATACACACAGGTGCTAACGATAGCTCTACCTGTGCCGGTCATCGTGTCCAACTTTGCCATGTACTACTCACACACGCAGGCAAGAGCGAAACTGCCGAAGAAGCGACGGAGAGTCATCAACGTCGAGCCAACAAGGCCTCCTATGCGTAAGTGACGCTTGTTTAACGCGCACCATCGCAATTGCATTCGTCTCATTCTGGCAAACTGTATAAAGAGGTGGCAGGAGATAGTGAATGTGGTTGTGACAATGCGCCTTTTAGGGCCTACACACGGTATCTTATATGACTGAATCGTGTCACCTGCACGTAAAAAATATGCCTTATGCATAAAATCCTGAATATCCCGATGATGATGATGATGATGATGATGATAATGACTGTGCAACGGTCCTGTGCTTTGTTTTTAATGTGATGCCAGTTAAAAATAATTGAGACCTCTTTCTCGACCGCCAGTCTTCATGTGCTTCGAGATCGTCTTCTCCTAGCTTCGTACTACCAGAAGTATTCACTTCTCGTATTATTGCAGGGCCTTAATTGATGCTTTCTTCGCTAAAATTTTTATCTACAATTACCGAGGTAGCAGAAAATATATTTGAAACACAAACCAATCGACAATTAACGATTATGAAACGAAAAAAAAAATAACAAAAATTAACAACATCTGAAGTTCGTAACAGTTGATTCACAATCGCGAAACTCATTTGCTCAGCCAACTTCAAACAAAATGAAGTTACAAACAGCTGCTGTCTGCTACAGACGCGTCAGCTGCAATTATTTAAAAACAAAGAAACAAGGTTATCTTGCGTCCTAAAATTCGTGTTAAAGAAGGGTGAAATCGTTTACGTTAAAAATTATCCTCCCCGAGGGCGTGTAGTGTGGTGTGTTTGGTTACAGTACCCAGCTTAAAGATTACACATCGGTCTTCTCGCCTAATTTCGGATTTGTAAAGCGTTTTCTCACTCTAACTTACGTGGCAATTGTCTCTTTCCAAATATCGAAGTGCAATCCTATGGCCGGGTTCTACCTTGGTCTACCTTGACCTCAACTCACGACATTCGTCAATTTTGATGACTCACGGAATATTTTGAAAAATTTCAAGGAACTCAGATCCTAGCTGTAAACTTATAATAAATGTTTTCGGATATAGCTAAATTGAAATTCTAATCTAAATAACAAAGCTTTGAAATTTGATACCTCAAATCCTTTTATCGAATTTCCTTCATCGTTAGAATTTAGATTGGTTTGAGAAATATTTTACAGTTCGTATTATCTGATTTACTGAGATGATACAATTTATTCGCTTTACCTTTAGTTAAATTGTTATCACACCTAGTCGTTTTTAGGGCTCCGTACCCAAAGGGTAAAAACGGGACCCTATTACTAAGACTTCGCTGTCCGTCCGTCCGTCCGTCTGTCACCACTGTCTGTCTCAAGAACCGTAATAGCTAGACAGTTGAAATTTTCACAGATTATGTATTTTTATTGTGGCTACAACAACAAATACTAAAATCAAAATAATAATAATAATAAATCAAACCGGAAAAGAGGCGTGACGATATGTATGTATGTATGTAATAATAATTAAGGGGGGCTCCCATACAACAGAGTAGTTGTTGGCGTTTTTTGCTGTATCTCATGAACCGTAATAGCAAGGAGGTTAAAATTTTCACAGATCTATGTTGTATTTTTACTGCCACAATAATAACAAATACTAAAAATAAAATAAAAATAATATTTACGGGGGCTTCCATACAAAAGTATTGTTTTGCTCGATATTAATAATGGCTACACGTGGACGCTAGAAATAATTACAAATTATTAAGGTTATATATTCTGGTACGGAACCCTTCGTGCGCGAGTCCGACTCGCACTTGGCCGGTTTTTTATTATAGTAAAATAATAATATTTAGTATTTCAATCCCACTTTATTGGCGTGAGATTTTTATAAACTCTAGTTCTGGTATCATAAGTGTAGTGATTTTACAATTTTATTTATAGACAACATTTTATATAATAAGATAAGTTTTTATTAAATAAACAAACAACAATTATACTAAGTATATCTAAAAGAAAGAAAGAAAAAAATTATTTTATAATTATACCTCGGTCATTGATAAAAATACAGCTTGGTTATTTTTAATTTTGTATAAAAAATATTTCTAAAATATCATCATCATCATAATATTATCAACCGGAATTATACCTATATTTATTATACACCTATAATCCATATCCCCGACGATCTTTTTGTTACATCTGTTGTTCCTTCCCACAATTTTACTAACCACCACCTTGGGAGACTTAATTATTAATACCAAAATTTCGTCTTCCAGTAAAACTAAAAATATAATCGTACCTTTACCAACAGGGGCCCCAGGCGCCCCAGGTGCCCCCGGCGCTGGCCCCATGCCCCCCGGAATGGGGCCTCAGGCCGTCAACCGCCGCATGAACGCCATCAAAACCAACCATCCCAAAGATATGATGGGACCTAACATGGGTAAGACATGACTAAAACGAAGCGAAAGACACCCAAATAAAATTTATTGTTGACTTTTGTTACATAAAATTGAATAATGTAGGGGAAATTAAATTACATTAATTAATCTAAAAAAAGAACATGGCCTAAAATAAAGTCAAGCACGCACTAGCGAAATGTACCGATCGAATTCTATGGCGAGATTCACGTGTGTACTTATAAAGCAAACTCCGAATGGACAGACCTCGCCACGTATCATCACGTAGCTAAAGTATCAACACAATTACAGTAACAGATCGCTAGTGAGTGGCTTATAACTTTTAATAGAAAGAGATACAGAAATTGATATTTCAAGAGGTATAAGTAAATTTATAATATCGATAACTTTTTAATTGGAATACGGTACATTAACTTGGATTGTATTCTAATGATCAATTTAACACTCATTTTTTATGCCATTCAAAAACTTTCTGAATCTTGTAATGCCAAAATTGTTGCGGTTAACAATTCTCAAGAAGAAATAAAATCTGAGGAACTGGGTGAAGTTGTAAGAGGGCCCTTAAATATAAATCCATTTTTAAACATAACTTCGTCGGGTCTATGCACTCAACATGGAAATGAAAAAGTTCTAGAGCTTACGAAGTTGCTTAAAAAGTTTGATGTTTATTAAGTATTTTGGAGTTTGTAGGTGCTGAACATATTATATTGTACCCTACTAATATTATAAATGCGAAAGTTTGTAAGTGAGAATGTGAGTGAGTGTGTATGTTTGATCCTTCTTAACGCTGAAACGACTGGACGGATTTGGATCAAATTAGGAACGGAGATAGCTTGTATCCTAGATTAAAGCATAGGCTACTTTTTATCCCGGAAAATTACACAGTTCCCGCGGGATAGCGATAAACATGTTAAAGGTCGTAGCTGTCTAGAATCGCTACGTAAGTAATTATAGCAGTATACTTTCAACGTCATTTCTTAAGTCTACGAAAGTCTACTAACGATTATATTGTTAGGATGTCCATCGCTATTAACAGATTATTTTTTGTGAAGGTCCTAGAGGTACATGTTCATTCACTTTAGAAATGGCACTAAATGTTGAAATTTACAGCAAACCAAAAGGAGACAGAGCTATGCGTAATGATTCCACTATAGATTAAGATGATACACTAACAGAAATAAAAATTACAAAACATTTAAATAACATGTTCATTCTTAACATTAAGTTTGCATTTAGAATTAGTCCAAGCTCAAATGAACGTTTTCAGTGTCAATTAGACATCGGCTTGTAAATAAGCATTTAAACTAAAAGTTATAACAACTAATAAGTCAGTACAACTAACACGCTTAGAGCCTGCCTCACCACTCTCTTTAAGTTCAAAAAGTGTCAGTTGTCTATGATTCGAATCTGACAGAGACATCATCAAGTCATCATAGATAACTGACAATTAAGATAACTGGAACATAACAGAGAGTGGTGAAACAGGCCTTAAAGCTAACACAGCCGAAACGGCATTGGACTGACTTTTGAGTTTTGATTTAAGTCAATGAATTAAATAAAAACGAAAATTTTTGGAGTCCAATACTATATAACATTTGGGCGCTGAAAACGTTAACCCGATTAATTCATACGGATGTAAAATACTCACAAAACTAACTGTAGCTTATGCAATGTAATCCTCCACAGATGGTGATCGTAGCGAGCTTGAGGCTATGATCCAAACGACACCAAACAACTGCAAAAGAAAAAATCTAAGCATGCTTTAGAAAGCATCACACAATTGGCGCCGTCGGACTCCCGAAGGCTTTCTATACTATCGCCTGCACCCACGGAACTAGCTCACAGGAATGCTACATCCGAATCTAGACATCACTAATCATTAACCTCATAATCATTGCACAAACGGTCTTCAAGCAGCACCAAAGGAGCCGACTTGTTCCTTTCGCTTCGCCAGTGACGTGGAAGGTTCGAGAACTTGACATTCTTGGGTTATATGACCCTATCCCGCGCTAGAATCTGCTTCCCGCTTTTCTCCATCAATGTTGTCGTAGTCACCTTTAGTCTGTGCTTTTAAATCATTAAGCAAAATGTGTTTTAGTTCTCATGAATGCTTGTGATCTTGACCATTTCTTCCAAATAGTCATTTCTTCATTTCATTAACTAATAAAACAGGGAATGAAATCGTGACTATTTACTTAGATATGGCCAGTTACTGATGATAGGAATCTGGTTTTTAGACTGCTCATTAATAATTTCGTTTCTACACCGGTGTCAGTTGGGACGTCTTATATTTTAAGTTGGTTTTCGTTGCTTAGAGTTTTGTTGAGTTTCTAGTGACCGTGTTTATTTTCAGGCAACAATCACCAAACTCCAGCCACCAAAAACAACATTACTCCAGTCGCTTCGAACACACTCGACACTGCGGTACACTTCCAAACAGACAAGCTTTACACTAACTGCCTGACAAAACAGTCATGTCACTTTTACAAGGCCATCTGTTTCAGACAAACCACCTTATAAAAGTGAACACGATGCATATTATTTGATAGTTAATTTACATGACATCTTTTTTGACTAGAGTAGTTTCATTATACAGTTAGACAAAGATGTCATAATTATCCTATCAGATTTTGTTACCTGTACTGTTCAATGTATACTGTTCTGTGTTTTGTCGCTACATGTGGTATTTAGTAAATGTGGTCCTAAAAATCTAACCCCCGTTTTTACTAACTTTAGTCCAATCTTTCAGTCTAGCTGACTATAAAGTTTCCTTTCGATGTCCAAGTAATTCAGCATGATAGCATGTTTCTTCAACTTGCGTGGTCGTGTCTAGGAGTATTGCTTGGTTTTACTCAAGATGCCTTTATTCCTACAGTTGCGAGCCTGATGCCTGGTATGGACTTATCAGTCACCACCCGCTTGACGCCGAGTCCTCGAGACATGAGTCCCGCACTAGCCATAGCTCTTCCCATGATGAAATCCGTCAACATAGTACCAGCCCAGTGCTTTGACAATATGGCTTTCCATGGAGCAGAAGACAAATCTGACATGAGTGATAAGGACGAGACATTCAGCAAGCGGTCGAGTCGACAAGAATCTCTAGAAAGCGATAACACTTTAAGAGTGAACAATTACAAAAACGAAAGATACATGAGCAAGGGTGCCGAAGAAAAAACAGACGCCAGGACACCTCTTCTAAGAGATCATAAGATAGAATCACTGGATGAGAACAAACTCCGTGAGAGCAAAGCTGAGAAAAGGAAGTCCTCTGCTTCAACATAACAGTAAATATTGTAAATAATAATGCTACTGCTATTTTAAACATTAAAGGAAAGCCGTTAAAAATATTCTGCCGTCACGCAGGGAAACGCAACGTAATTTATAAAAATCATACCAGGATACGCTTTAATCAATATTTTATTTACCATTAAAAACAAAGCTACAATTATAAAAAAACAACTAATTTATCTAGCCATATCGACTATAGGTACTCTTGTGATTATTAAAGTGTTTATTTTCACTCTCCACCGAGACTGTTTCTAATGTGTGACGGTATATTTTTAAATGGTCTGACCTATTCAACGAGACCAATAGAACTAAGAATGTTTTAACTAATAAAAGTTAAGATTTGTCCTCTTCATACAGTTAAAATAGTCCAGCGAACAACGTATGGTACACAAAGCAGAGTAACCAACATTATAACATTAAGGTCCTGTTTAATAATTCTGATAACATAATTTAACGTAGAGCACTCTCTCACGAGTCGTTGAGATTTCGGAGCGTAAATATTCACCAAACCGTGAGTTAACTTCGTTCAAATTAAAGGTCAACATGACAATCATTATTGTGCATGCCGAGCGTGAATTTACTCGAAGCTTACCAACCCGTGGGAGAGCATAGATTGTACAAGTATAACGCGTTTCTGGAGACTCGATATTGCCTTCGTATCCAGTGCTAAGTATTGAAGTTAAAATTTTATAAGTTGAAGCATTCAAGGCCGTGATAGATATAAGATAGCTAAGAGGTGCTTTAAGCACCTGCGACTTACACATACGTATGAATATTAGTAAATAGTTGCCTATCACAAACTAGTGTATTGTTACATACCTTTATACTTAGCACTCACTGTCGACTGTTTTAAGTAAAATTTTATTACTTTTCACTACTCAAATTAAATGAACGCTCCGGTTCCGATATGTCATCGATGTAGGTGTAACAGTTATAATCATTGTACGCATTATAACTTAGGTACAACAGTCTTTCGCAATGTCTTTGTTCCAAAAATCAGATTTCAGCTAACGCGTTTCTCCAAATCGTTTTGTCAAATTTATTAACGCGGAAGAACTCTTAATTAATTTCCACTCGCCTCTCATTTCACGGCATCCAGTTTTGTTTGAAATAAACCGAACGGGCGCTTGCACGAAATTCCAATTTAACATTTGGTCGAACTCCTCGAATGTCAGCTGTTTTCCAATTTTATTTGTGCGCGGCGAAATGTTTGCTTGCAAACATTTTATAGGTGTTTACCAAAAATACCGTTACGTTATTGTTGTAAGGGTTTTTTTGCGGATTTTATTGTTTTGCCCTTTCTAAATTTAGGAGAGCTATTTGGAATTGAAATTTAGTCACCTCAGCGAGAGTTGCATTTCAATACGAATAAAAAACCTTCTGGTTGGGTTGTATACGGCAACATATCTAGTATCAGTCGGAAGACGTCTACTGCTGGACATAAGCCTTCCCTAAGGATCTCCACAGTGAACGGTTTTGTACTCTTTGTCAGTAAAAGAGTAAAGTAAAGGTGGAAACACATTATTAACACGCGACGCGACCCGATGCAACGAATGCATCGCGTCGGATGTTCATAGTGTGGTTCTGGTCATAGAAAATAATACAATTTGATTCGCCTCAACACGCGTCGCGTGTTAATAATGTGTTTCCACCTTTAGTGTCTGATTTGAAACACATTTCGGAAAATACTTTCTAGTTTCTGTCATCAAATAAAGATCATAAAAAGTCTAGAAAATATTTAAAACAGTCGATTGATCTAGTCCTTATACTTTTCCATAATTCAATGGTTTAATTGGTTGTTTTAATTGATTTTTTTTTATCTTGTATACGTTTTCAGTCCATTAGTGAACCTTGGTTCTGGAAAGCTTTTTCGGTGAAGCAAACATAGTTTCAAATAATAATATAAAACTACGAAAGGTCAAAAACACTGATTCTATCTCTCTTATTAAAAAAATGGTAAACGTATGACAGCTTCAAGATTTTGGAGATCTTTAGTCATGGTATTATCTTTTGTTCGATTGTTCAATAGACACGCAAATGGACCGGAGTCATTCATTTTATTGAAATGTTTGCGTAATATGTCGAAATTCTGCAAAACCTAAAACCTGTGACGATGAACCTAGACTTAAGTAATCAAAGCCTCTGTGGCCGCTGCCCAAAAAACTTGTTTTATCATCACGTAAACGAATTATTTCATATTTTTATAAACTTGAAAATGGTAAATGTTAATCCTGACAAAGCTTTCTGAAACAGTTCAAATAAGTTAACAGGTTATATGAGTGTACATATAAAATATAGCGTTAAAGTTTTGTATTTCAACAGTTAAATATACGAATCACTAGATGCACATATCATTGGCACTCTTTCATTCTTGGTGTTATTTTACATGTAAATAGATATAATAATTATAATTGTAGTTATTAAGGGTAGATAGATGTCAACCAAGTTATGTTGCTTTTATAATAAGCGCAAATGTTTCAAGATTCAACAGTTTCTTCGATTTCACAAATTCAAAATTTTAACGACGTTAAATTAAAAGTTTACGTCATAAGCTCAGGGACCCTCGATGTTTTTATAAAATTGTTATCTGTTAAGAAATATTCGAATTGAAAACTTTTGTGTTTTTTTTTTTTTTTTAAGGCATAAAGAATTTGTTTGTTGTCAGAATTTTTAATCTACGCATAAAATGCAATAATTTTAAAGTAATAATATTATGTAGATAGCACGATACTGTTTATAAAAATATTTGTATATACTTTTAGGCTTATAAATATGATTTGTATAATTTTTACTAAGATTATTTGAACTTGTACCAATTAGCATGAAATAAATTAATTAGATCTCGTAGTGATAATTAAAAATATGTTTTACGGACGTTACAGTTTTGCTTCGAGATTGTTTAGTAAGAAATTTGGAGCTAGCGGACCATACAAGAAGTGCTCGTGAACATTTTTTATTTTTAATAAAATACTTGGCCTTTTTGTCACGTACAAAATGAAAAATCTTTGGAATTTGACGTATACCGAATGTAAACAAAGTTTTTGAACAGAATAAGTACCTCAAAAGAATTATTTAGGTGAACTGTAATAAAAAAAATACCATCCAGCAGTTTTTTTCAAAAAAATCACAAATTCCGAAATGATCAGTGTCTGATATACGATTTTTTTTAATACTTATATTCTTTTAAATTGAATAAGTATACACAAATACTTGAGTTTTGTTTTATATTTAATTATTAATGACGTGGTGAATAAAATATGCACAAGGCCTATAATTGGCAAATATGCCCAAAATCTAGGGTTTTATACGAGATACCTACGCACAAAAGGTAATGGAACACCAAACGATGGAAACAATTTGAAATTCAGAATTTGTAAAACAATGGGACACACCAATTTGTGTACACACCTCGTGCGGTGCGGCAGGAACTTGTCGCACGAGCCAAAAGGGAGGACGATAAACATGCGACCTGAGGCGTTCTTTATCACCGGCCAAGGTGTGTACACAAATTTACGTCTTCCCCTGGCCAGGAAGTAGAAATTTAGATAAATACGGCCCGGGGCGACGTAAATTCTTGGTTGTATCCACCATACTGACAAAAATATAACTTGCTGATATAAAAAGTATTTATATATTTCTTTAATAAGTTAATACTGTCACCGATACGATTTACTGTTGAAATGGTCATTATAATTATTATTTTTTTGTATCGAACTAATGGAGTTTCAGGATATTTTGAATTGTTTTCCGAGTAGAAATCTTTTTTTTGTAATCAATGTTGTCTTTGTAATTTATAATATCTACTGGATTTGTCTCCCTTTAACTACTTCCATTTGCTTCGTAAATTAGACCTCATCTTTTTTGTAGTGTATTTCTTCGTCAGCATTAAATATTAACTGTACCTGATACTCTAGACATCTAAACTCAGGATATCTAGATTTTTTTATGAAAGAGGATGAATATGGATCTATCATTCATTTTTTTTTTTAAATAATCATAATTTTCAGTTCCCAAGTCTTTTTAAAATTTGGTTACGCACAAAATACACTTAATTTAAGTATTAATATGGTATGATTCGATTTCTAATCGGAGAACGATTGTTACGAGCAATGCTAGAATAAGGCTTCACAGCGAGTAAACAGGGCTTGTATCTAATTGTATAGCATATATATATACATATACAATTTTAAACAATACAAAACAAATTATTTGAAATATTGTTCATTAAACATGTGAAAATTATTTTGGTGTTTTATTTCCTTACCGTGTTATTAGACGAAAAATTTAACAACAGCTAACTGTATTATGTAAAGCGTTTGATAAAAGTAGTTGAAATCTTTTTAATATTTCAAAAAACAAGGACACTACATAATTACTTTACAGCAGCTTGGCTTTCAAATTTTTGACGGAAATATTTTTTTTTTCTTTATATAAATAGGAAGGCAAACAAGCAAGTGGGTCACCTGATGGTAAGTGATCACCACTGCCCATAGATACCCGCAACCCCGGAGGGATCGCAGATGCGTTGCCAACCTAGAGGGCTAAGATGAAATGCCTCTTGTGCTCGTGAATTCACCGGCTGTCTTACTCTTCACACCGGAACACAGCAGTGCAGGCACTGCTGCTTAGCGGCAGGATTAGCGAGTAAGATGGTGGTAGCGATCCGGACGGACCTTGCACAAGGCCCTACCACCCGCAAATATGCTATACAAAAGCAAAGTTAAATTAAACGCTTTATTAATTTGCGGCATGGTGTTCCTCAAGGCTTAGTCCTAGATCTCCTTTTACTTTTTCGGTAGTGCAACAATCACTGTTATATCATTATCAAATTTCATCGTCCAATATAAATATTAACACTATCCAATACCTGTATCCTCACTCGTCAGCCTCTATTAAAATTGTAAAGGGTTACTTTGGTCCCTTTCTTATTACCGTCGACTCATCACACGCCAAACGCCATTATGGCACATAATCACCAGGGTCCTAGTAAACAGCCCTAATTTGGGTTTCAAACCCTATTAATTTTGACTGCTTTCTCTTGATACGACCTGGGTCATTAAAATGGTAATAGGTGATATAAATTTAAATAATTCTCCACGCGCAGCCATTTTTTAAATTTAATGCCTTATGATAAAGAGTATGTGTGTCCTTGTTATCATAAAGGCTCAGATAATTTAAGTCGTTAATGACGTAATTATACATTTTCGAGGACCATTTGTATGAGGGAGTCTTCTGTCCGGTAGTGGGACAAAGGTTCAGGCTAGGTAGTTCCAAAAACATACCTACCTAAATAATATATTTTGTTAGTACCTAATTTTCATAAATTTTAACAGTAGGCTGGTTGTTATGGTGATAATAAATATAAATACCTACCTAATATAGAAATGAGTTATTTACTTAATAATGTCGAAGTAATTATTATTAGCAACATATCTTTCCAAAATATATGAAAGAGTAACAAATGAAAAGATTTAAAACACCTTCTTTAAAACATTGCATTGCAATTATTATTACCCAATTAGTTTTATGGCACTTCTGAGCCGAAATCTTCTTTATGATCAAATTTTAACGATCTCATTCAAAATTCCGCATTGTTAAACTTAACAATGTGGGGTGTAAGAGATTTACCTCCATTGTAAGCATACGCTTCTTACCGTATCTTATCTTGAAGCAAAGGGGATTTCCATCGAGCCACAGTCTAAAGTTAATCCAAGATTGATAAATCTTTTCCTCCAGCCATCTATTATATGTCTTCAGCCAACCTTCTTGGGTTTCAATTTATCAATTTCTGTGGCACCAGGCAAGGGGATCAGCTTGGTCTTTTATCGGGAAACGAGATGAGTTTTTAAAAACTAGACTTTTTGCTGCTGTATTTTTTAACTTGCGTTATCTACTTTAGTCATGTCATGACAAATTTAGAGTCTGACCACTGTAGGTTTAAATTAAGTAGGTACAAGATTTGACCCTATAATAACATAATAATATATCTATATTTGAGGAGTGTCTTTACAAACGGTTTGTATGGTCTTCATGAAAAGTTGAAATGACTCTCCTCATTTGTAATAGTAATGACGATGATTAGAATAGATTTTTTTTATAGATCCTATTGAATGAAGTTAAGAAACAGAAAAGAAAAAGTAAGAATTTTAGAATAACACACAGGCCACGGCCACTTTCCACACAGAGTGATTTGAAAAGTGACTCGTTACTTTTTCATGTCTGTATAGTTCTATTATTAGTAAGAAAATCGATACAAACTTAACAAAGAAAGAATAGGTATTTCTTTCTTTATTTTGATGAGATTCAAACTTATGCCATCAAGGGCTATTAGGGACAGAAGGTTCAGATAATGATCCGGTAGGTACCTTAAAAAAGTGTCTTAAATGGAAAACAAACAATAAGAAAAGCAGCTATGAACATCCATTAGTAGATTGTACACCGAGGGGATAAAGCACTGTATTATGTCACGGGCGCGATATTGAATCCTGAGCGTACCGAAGGACTCTAGATTTAACCCCCGAGCGCAGCGAGGGTGTTATGAGTTAATTCCTGAGCGTAGCGAGGGAATTAAGATTGAGTCCTGAGAGGAGCGAAGAATTTAAGCGCACCCAAGACATAAACAGTTTTATCTCCGAGAAGTATACTCTACTTTTCTCACCTTTTGCGAGACAATAAAAACCAAGGCAACTAGAAAAAGAATTTCATTTAAACAACAGTAAGTAAAACAAAATTAAAAGTAAAAAACCGGCCAAGTGCGAGTCGGACTCGCGCACGAAGGGTTCCGTACCAGAAAAAAGGCTAACAACTACTCTGTTAACGTTACTCTGTTAAAACGCCAACAACTACTCTGTTGTATGGGAGCCCCCCTTAATTATTATTATTGTTTTGATTTTAGTATTTGTTGTTGTAGCCACAGTAAAAATGCATAATCCGTGCAAATTTCAACTGTCTAGCTATTACGGTTCTTGAGTTGCTTAAGTTGTTTTAAGTGTGTTCGGCTTAAGTTGCTTGGCGACGGTTGTTAGAAAAAATATCTAAAAAGAATTTGATGGAATGGAGAAAAGCTAATACACGTTTTCTTAAACTCAATCCGTTTCGTCATTTTTGCCATATGGCGACCGTGCAAAATAAATAAAATAAATACCTAGGTAGTAAACAGAATTTACACTGACGCGCAACATTTAAATAATGGAGGTGTTAAAACGCAAAAGAACCCAATTCCGCAAGGATTTTACTCGGGCAGCTGACTCCCTTGAAGAAGCTTTCAAGAAGCACAAGGATGGGCTGGAGCCGATTACCTATGTGGCGGGTAAATTTTATAGACTCTCTGATTGCGCAGAAGAATTGTTTGCTTGCGAAATTAATTTGAGGGATCTTTGGTGCGAAAGTGAGGTCTTCAACGAAGCAGCTTATGAACACGACCAGGATAGAGCTGCTCCTTATAAAGCTCGATGGTCAGAGCTGAAGGCCAATTACCAAAGCTTGAGCGAAACTAAAAAAGATTCCGACGATGCTAGCTCATTACAGTCTGCCAAGTCCACGATGAAACATCCGCAAGAACGCAAAGTAAAGATGCCCAAGCTAGAAATTACAAAATTTAATGGCGAAGTGAAGAAGTGGTTACTTTTCTGGGGTCAGTTTGTAAAAATAGACGAAGACCCAGAAATCAACGACTCCGATAAGTTCCAGTACCTACTTCAATCAATGGAGCCCCTTTCTAGTGCCAGGCAGCTTGTGGAGAGCTACCCACCTAGCGGTAAGAACTACAAGAAAGCCTTAGACGCTCTCAAATCTAGATTTGCGCGTGATGATATCTTGATAGAAACTTATGTGAGAGGACTGCTAGCATTGATGCAAGAAAAAGGGCAACGACCATCGAATACCAAGGAGCTACCGGCGTTATATGACAGCCTACAAACGCATTTACAAGCGCTCGAAACTTTAGGTGTCACTAATGATAAATATGCGTCGATTCTGTTTCCGATGGTAGAGTCTGCCTTACCTGATGAGGTACTTAGAGCCTGGAAAAGGTACCGAGCTGCTGATCGCCAAATCAACAATGATTTGTCAAGACTCGTCGATTTTCTCAGATTAGAAGTGGAATCAGAAGAGAGAATACAGTTGGCTCATCAAGGTGCTATTCAAAACTCCATAGCTAACCCTAAAGTACCCACATGCTGCTTTGTCGCCGAAACAAAACCTGAAAACTACAAGAATACATCTTCAGCATGTATCTGGTGCGACAAAGACACGCACTGCACCGCAGAGTGTCATAAAGCAGCGAAGATGACGTTCGAACAGAGAACAGAATTTATTAAAGCTAAGAAAGCATGTTTAATCTGTTTGAGGCCAAATCATTCTGCAAAACGATGCAAGAGCTTCCCTAAGTGCCTGTTTTGCAAAAAACGTCATTCGGTTTTAATGTGCCCTGACATGGACGGAAAAAGTACCAGCAAGAACAAGTCAGAAAATGAAAAGTCCAACAATCTACACTGCAAGTTGAAATCGACCACCTTACTGCAAACGGTAGTCGTGCAAGTGGCATCTAACGACGGCAAGAAGGTTGTTCGCGCGCGTGCACTCATAGATAGTGGCGCGCAGAGGTCGTACGTACGCAAGGATCTCGTTGAGAAGTTAGACTTAAAACCGGCGAGAAAAGAGTTCATAACACACTGTTTATTTGGCGGAAAAGAAGAAAAAACGGAAGAACGTCAAATTTACGAAATTTCTGTCAGAAGTCTGACAAATGACTTCGAAATGAAATTGACAACAGTACAACAGAAAAATATTTGTGGTTTTTTGCCGAAAATTAGGTCTAATGAAATAATTCAACAACTTCATAAAAGTAAAATTGTACTGACTGAGACGACGGACTCACCTGATGACGTACAACTATTAATAGGTGCTGACTTTTCGAGTTTACTTTTGACTGGTGAATTCGTTCATGTAAGTAGTACTTTGACCGCAATAAAAACCAAAATGGGCTGGACAATTCAAGGTCCTATAACGGGATTTTATAGCTCATTAGTTAACACGACAACTGCGTTTCATTGTCTCTCTCGCGTTAACATTTCAGATCAATGGAGGTTAGAATCCCTAGGCATAAAGAAGCCCGCTGACCATAATTCGCAGAGCCTACATGACGTCGAGGTACTCGAGAACTTCGAAAGAAACATGTCAGTAAACGAGGAAGGACGTTATGAGGTATCACTGCCGTGGCGCGCCGTGCCGGAGGCACAAACGAATTATTGTGTGACAAAAAAGAGGCTAACCTATACTACACAGCGGCTGAAGCAAATAGGTAAGATTTCACAGTACGATGAAGGGTTCAAAAGGTGGTTAGACCATGGTACTAAGGGTCCTTATATGCCGTACCACGCTGTTATAAAGGAGGCTAGTCTAACTACAAAAATTAGGCCCGTTTTTGACGCTTCGCCTCGAGGTAGAGGTGTTCGAAGGGAAAGACAAAGAGAAACGCTTGAAATTTTGTCTGTAGCACAGAACTATGTCTGTAGATAAGGTTCAACCACATGAACGACTTATGACTTCGACTAGACTCGACAAAGAAACAATTGACGTATGTTATTCTGACAAGGTTCTAGGGACTTCAACTACTACACGGTCTGGACGAGTCATTAGACCGCCAAATAGGTTCAAGGACTTTATGGATTAACTATGCAATATTTCATACGTTGAATTGTTTCATTTGTTTTCTATTATAACTCAACACGATTGTTTAACTAGTTTATTGTTAAGATTGATGTTGTGTGATGTTATTATTACTTATATATGTTCTAATAATTTATATTCTAACCTTCCGGTTACTTTTGCCGGGGACTGTCGCAAATGTGTGTTCGGCTTAAGTTGCTTGGCGACGGTTGTTAGAAAAAATATCTAAAAAGAATTTGATGGAATGGAGAAAAGCCAATACACGTTTTCTAAAACTCTATCCGTTTCGTCATTTTTCACAATCTAGCTCGGCGAGTGGTAGCCATGAAATAGGGCTAAAATATCACGTTACCTGGGACTCTGTCTATCCCGTAAGAAATAAAGACGTGATTTATTTATGGATGTCTGTATTCATTTCACCGGCAGTCTTATTCTGCCAGCCAGAACACAGCAACGCGAGCACTGCTGCACAACGGGATCAGCGAGGAAGACGTCTGAAAACCTTCAAATGTAAATCTGAAACAACAGAAGCATAGTTTGCCTTAAGACTGTGTGTAATATATTCCGTCCTAATGTCTCGACTCGACCCTGTTACCAACTAATGTGGCTAGTCCATTACTTCTGACATTCTCAGTAGGTCAAGGTATTTGCAACAATGGAAATCGTAATAAATAAGAGGAAGATTAAGTTAGCATTAGACGTTAGACGTAAAACTGTAAATAAAACAAATTAAACAGATACGGTTTTTTATTTAAGTACAAGCTTAAATTTTGAAATCAAAGGCTAACTTTAAGCGTGTGTTCAAAGTGAAACGCAACAAGGGCTGGACTAAATTTGAATCAATTTAAATGAGAAATTTTTGTTGGTGTGTTCAGTGAAACTAACCTCCACCTGCTGGAATATTCCAGAGTAATTTTAAAAGACCCTGTATAGGTAGCCGTAGTTTCCAAGCCGACAAATCATTATTCACTACAGCCGTAACGTCACATTCATAACCTATAGTTATTTATGTGGGTAGTGCATAATGAGAGGCATTAAAACACGAGTGGGGTTTGGTGAATCGAAGCGAAGCTGAGTATCATAAAGATTGTGCGAGTGATTTAATGCTTAATTATGTACAGTCGCATACACTATACCAACGTTCATAAGTTTTCTACAATAAACGTTTTAACATCAAATTACGTAGGTTAACATTATTTTTTGTTCTTCGAAAGTTTGAAATAGACGAAACAACTGACTTTTTTTTCTTAAATTCTAAGACAGTACCTAGACGTAGAGATTTTTTTATTTAAGATGTTCGAAGTTTGAATGTAATTAATTAGAGTATCGAAATTGATACTCTAATGTAAACATTATAATAGAACCACAGATAAAGTTTTCTTAATGTAGGCCAAGATAATCGGTCCCGAACATACTGTAGGCAAGTTATGATGGATGTAGATAAAGTTAATTAAAACATACGTCCTAATATTTCTCAACTGATCCAACCGTGGCCTTAGAGTTCACAACATCTGCGAGTTGTTATTAAAAAAGTTTCCCCCAAACGTAGGGTTGTGAACAAACATTGGGGGCAACGCAAACATTATTATAAGAAGTTAATGGTTCTTTAGTTAACTTGGTAAACACAATATCTTTGTGCCGTTACGAATGAAAAATGTGGACGGAGTTTTACTTTGTATGTTCGGTTAAGTTTGTGTAAATATGTATAAGGTTTCAGTTGTGTAGGTACGAGTACAAAATGTGTACCTACATTTCTGCACCTTCATTCAGTATAATTAGAGGACATAGTACTATAATTTGTACTCGACTACTGTAATATGTATACCTAATACTAACTCATGGGAATCATTCTATCTCGTAAGACTTTTGGAAATTTCCTTCTTAATGCATTTCTATGATCCTCAAGGACAATTGTACAATTGTTGTCAATTTTGTCCCAAACTAAGCAAAGCTAGTACTATGGGTATAGGCAATAAATTTACGAATTTTTCACAGACGCAACAGCAGTAAAATTTGTATTTATATTTGCACGAGTCCAACTCGCACTTGGCCGGTTCTTTGTCTTTTAATGTAGTCTAAACTCCGATATTATAGTTATTACATCTATGCTTCCCGTACTTGTCAAACGCATGCCTTGTTCGCATTAATGAAAATCTTCCCTGCATTTCATGTAACTACGTGTATATGGTACATAACAAACTTCCAGGCAGTATTCGTAGCAATTTGTCTAGAACAATAAAAACAACAGCGCTAAACAACAACCAAGTTTTTACAAGAGAAAACACAACGAAACACTTTAGGTTTCTTTACGAGGTAACGTTTGCGGTCTCAGACTAATGTAGAGAATAAACACAATAAACCTGAAGCTTCTTTTTTACTAAAGGATCTAGAAAAAAAAGGCCAAATGCGAGTTGTACTCGCGCACTGAGGGTTCCGTATAAATTTGGCAAGTGAATATAACGTCCAGTATTGGCAGAGCCCTGCTCTTAAGCAAATTGCAGTGCGAGGTAATTTTAGATTACTTCTTATGTATAGGTAAAGACAGACATGATAAATACACATTTTCATCTCTCATAATCGGAAAGTGAGGCAAATCATATCTGACATACGGGAGGATAACTATTATTTTCTTCCCAAGGGTAGATATGAATTTAAAAAAATAAAGGCATTTGCTGTCATTGGAACACATACGCATTCAGCCAAGTATTACGGCATATCCATGTTTTTTTCTTCATTAAGTAATTATAATTATAAATTTTATAATGCTATTTAGTCAAATTTTATTTTTATTAATTTATCTACATTACTTTATTCTTATACATACGTAGATTTAATGCTGTTTTAGAAAAAAAAATAAGAAAAAAATACATTGTAAATGTCAATGGTTATACTATATTATTATGTCCACACAGCCCATCTTTATTCCGCTTAACTCGTGGTTCAACTGACTAAAATACCTACTTTATCTACAGTTTTTCTCTAATCATTACTATATAAAACATTTTAAATGTTGTTTATGGGTAAATATTGAAATATTTGACAATAACCACATTGACCTATGTTTTAAAAAAACTTGATTTGCTGCCAATGCAACTAGTTTAGGAAAAGCGAGCTCGAATATGGCGCGAAAGCATACTTCATTTGGTAAAACTTTACATAAAAATATAAATAAAAAATGAGTAAATATTCCTGGAAAAACGTGACGTTTTCCTTTATGAACTGTACAAATTTTAATGTCTGAATTAATTTTAGTAAATTTTTTATTCAATACATTTTTTCTCATATACTTACTTATGTATATTTTTTTTACTTTTCTTGTAGTGGAAATGAAAAGTAGAGTGTTTAACTCGGGAAAAAACACCAATATAACACTCGAAATATTGGCACCCTCGCATGCTCGGGTGCCAAGTTACCTCGTGTGATATTGGTTCTTTTCCTCCCTTGTTGAACAATCTACTATTACCGGTTAGGGTTATAAAGACAAAGAGACAGGGGCCTTACCATAACGTTTTAATGCGATTCAATTCTGATTCAGTTTAGGTTCGCTCGCTGTCAGATCCCTACTATAGATATCCGTCCGCTTAAATGAGTCCTCGCGCTACCCGCCCGTACCTCTCTGGGTCCCCTTTGTCGTCCTACCCGGTCCAGTGCGAACTGAGTCCGAATTGAATCGCAATAAGACGTCATGGTAAGGCCCCAGGAGAAGAATAGGAACTCTTTAAATTGCTACTAAGCACAGACAATGTGTCCCCGTGAAAAACTGTTGCGCCTCTGGATAATGTCTCTCCTGTTTCAGGAAATGTAAACCTGAAACCCCACTAGAAAGAAAGCGATGATATCTTAGACTAAGGGCCTGTTTCATCACTTTCTGTTAAGTTCCAGTTATGTTAAGTGTCAGTTATCTATAATGACGTCTCTGTTTAGCAGTGGCGTGGCGTCAAGTATATCAGAAGGTAAGCCGAAGGGAACTTAACTAGCCTTTTCCTCTAATTCTGCACAATAATTTGCCCAACTGCCTTAAAATAGGCAAGCCAGTGGGAATCGAGTTCTATGGACGCCACGCCACTGCTGTTTAGTAGTAATAAATAGAGAACTTAACAAAGAGTGGAGTAACAGACCCTGCCACAACGATGTCTGATCATTTGATAGACAATCGTTTGACAGACAATCGTTTGACGGAATGTACCAGTTGCTTCTCTCCCCGCGCAGATAGTAAAAGTTCATCGAGGGATTTGGCGAAAATCTTAGGAATCACGTTATAGGCGATGCGGCTAACTTATCACTATATTTTGACTAGCTGTTGCCAGCGACTTCGTCTGCAAAGAATTCGTTTATCACTATCCCGCGGGAAATACGCAATTTTCCGGGATAAAAAGTAGCCTATGTGCTATTCCAGACTTTTCTCTATCTACGTGCCGAATTTCATCCAGATCCGTTGGGCCGTTCTTACGTGATTGAGTAACAAACAAACATCCATCCATCCATACTTTCGCATTTATAATATTAGTTAGATTCCCCTTTTCCACCTTTACGCCTACAATCATTTAGGTCTTGTTACCTCTGGGTTCTGTCAATCCCGTAAGGTATAAAGACGTGATTTATGTGTGTAGAGTTTTCTTCATAAAACTGAGATCTTCTAAGACATATTTTAGCTTTAGACACTGGACAATCCTTACGCCTGAGCTCAAATAGGCTCGTCTTAGGGCCGTTCTACGGAACGACGTCGTTATAGCAATGGGTACTTAATTCAATCGCAACGTACCATAAATAAGGAGGATACCATAAAGTTTAAAAACGAATTGTTTCCAATTTGAAAGGAAGCTCTGGCAAAGGACATAAGTTAACGTAGAAAAGGGATTATAAAAAGGAAAACGCTTTTTCTTCCAGGGTGACTTTGATTTACATGGTGACTTTAGAAATCTAACTAATCTAACTAATATTATAAATGCGAAAGTATGGATGGATGGATGGATGGATGGATGGATGGATGTTTGTTTGTTACTCAATCACGCCAAAACGGCCCAACGGATCTGGATGAAATTCGGCACATAGATAGAGAAAAGTCTGGAATAGCACATAGGCTACTTTTAATATTTATATAGATAGCGATAAACGAATTCTTTGTAGACGAAGTCGCTGGCAACAGCTAGTTAGTTATAATTAATGATCAAATCATTAATTTTTAGTTTGCGTTTACTGCTTCCAATCGATATCTTCATCAATCGGCTTTTAATGTGTCAAAAATTCACCGCAAATGGACAACATCGATTTTATAGCTATTATAAAACGATCAAAGCAGCCCCAAATCTATCAAAGTCACCCCAGTTAGCGGTACTTCCCATCAAACAGTTCCCATGTGCTATAGCGTCTAGTTACTAGACTCTAGTATATCCTTCTTTCCCTCACAAAAAAACCGTACATCTTTATCGCTGGTCGTAAATAAAACAGCGAACATCTATCAAAATGATAGCCCGACATTAGATTTATGGCGCGAGTGTGGCTTATCGTGAACTAAAGTGCACGAAGGCATTTCTATGCAAAGTAACGTGTAGAAAGTTAGTGCATATGCACATGTATCCATGTAGAATGCTTAGGCCATGCGTGTAGGCTTAAGGATTAGTTACGTCGCCCCGGGCTATAAGTAGAAATTTACTTTTTTCTTTGCTCCCAGACTGGCATACAACAACAAAAGTATCATCAATAGTCTTAATATTGTTTCGGAATTCAGCAGGTGTTAGGTGAAGAGGCTGACAACACCTAATTTTGTTGAAATTGGTGTTATCTAATCACTTTTTTTAAGAAAAACTACACATAATAAAAATACAAAAAAAATATTACTTATGTTAATTTTCATCATATATATTTCAAAGACGTTGAACGGACTCGATATATAATTTTTTGAACAAAATTGGCTCGATAGAAAATAATTGCAAAGATTGGTCTTAAAATCATCATTAAACGGTTCTATGTCTTTATTTTTTCGACGTATGGGTCTGCAATTAAAAACATGAAGTCAACATATTCATACCTAAACGGCTAACGAGTCATATTTCACAAATAATCCATACTTTTTTTTATTTCTTATTATTTGTGTCTTATTTACAAGATTTTAGACGCGCGCCAAGCTGCCGGAATAGTTTCTTGTCTTTCACTAACAGGCACGCGAACCATATGTGTGAAGAGTGGCGCTGCTCAAGGTCGTTTGCTGTTGACAGCGCCTTTTTAATAAGGTCAAATAGGAGACGTTTTGAATAAAAGGTCAGGTCAGGGGTAACCGAAACCGGTGAGCATGCACGAATATGAAGAGATTTATGAATGTGGATGAAGGAAAAGAGGTATGTCAGGATCGCAAGTGGAACAAAGTAGTCTCTGCCTACCCCTGTGGGAAAGAGGCACGGGTACAGACAGACTTGGAGACCGAAACACCTTTATTAAGCAATCGATGGACTCAAGCTAAGCTCTAAGCATTTAGAAACTAGGACGATAAATCAGTGTGATATAATCACTGTTTGGCCAACAGTGAGTAGGTACTAAGCAGCCGTCAGCTTATTTGAGAATAATTAATGAGAGTATAATTAATTTACAGCATACTAGCTTTTGCCCGCGGCTTCGCTCGCGTATACATGGAGTATTTAATCTTAATTGGACAAAAAATGTCCCAAACTTCTTTTTCTATTTTGTAACTATTTTCCATACACTTTGTAAAAAACAAAATATTATGAAAATTTGGGACATACTTTCTCTCGTATAGGGATGAAAAAACTCGTGATTCTGAGTGGCACCAGCATGCAATTCGCAGACAAAAAATTCAATGGGGTGGTTTTTTTTTTTAATTTCTTGGGATCATCATCATCATCATCACTCTCTCCAGCTTATACACGTCCCACTGCTGAGCAAAGGCATAGATCCATGTTCTTAAATTCCCTACATCCACTAGAAAGGATCTTTTCTTTTCTCCGGTCCATTATTGTTGCCTGGTAGAGATCGCTCTGGAGCGATAAGGCCGCCTATTGTTACCTTATTACTTCTGTATACCTTTTTTCTGTTTTGATTGTTAAATGTGGTGTTCAATAAAGAGTTATTGTATTGTATTGTAGACAGACAACTAGATTTCCTTCTTTCTGTTTGTAAACCCATTAAAACATCGAATGGAACATCTACATCCATATTCCATTTAAAGTAATCTCCAGCTGCTTCCAGATTATCCCTTATTAATTTTTCCTCTGTTTACTCAGGACGGAACGAGAGGTGTCTCGGAGCTTGGGTTTATCCGAAGAAAGGCTCTGGGCCATGGCAAAATGATATGTATTGTGCAGCTGATAAGGACTTCAACAGAGGTCTTCTTTTCGTTCTCCGCGAGTGAGGCATTCCGAAAATTGGTTTTACGTTTTGTGTGTTTGAAAACGAAAAATAATTTTGAGAATACATTAATTCAAATTAAAGCCGGTACACATCTGCGGGCTGTAGGTACCGCATAACGTCTGCACTAAGGTTTTTGGTTACTGTAACGTACAAAAGTTACGGTTAATGTAATGCTACTCTCAATGCTACTACATAAACTTAAGAGATCAAAAAACTGAAACATATAAATTTAATAAGATGACAATAGAGGTAACAACAATCACAAGGTAACAACTTATTAATATAGTTACCGTAAATCGGGGTGAGAAGGGATTGTGGGGGAAGGGAGTTTAAACTATAAAACTAAACGACAGATAATCATTATTAACCTAAAATTCATACCACCGGAACATATTTTATCTATAAAAATCAATTTGCCACATTATCATTAATTTTACTTATCTAAGTGACTGTAGTAATTTAAGTAATAATAATAGCATATAATAATTGGCCAACGACGACGAGGCAGAACAAGAAGGCGATGGCGGGACGATTTGGACGCGAATATGGAGGACTGGCCTGATATTGCGTCGGGCCGAGAGTTATGGAGGTCAAGAGGAGAGGCCTTTTTGCCCAGCATTGGGACACCGCAATAGGCTATTAATATATATATTATATAATCGAATTCTAATTCTGCTTACGATCTTTCACGTGTCCATGAAAAATGCCTGTTGCATCGATAATGTGAAGAAAATGGCACTTAGCCAGCGAACGCCTCGCTCCAAGCTCAGCATAGGTACGGCTGAACATAAAAAGCCCAACTTCCACCAACTAAATTCAACTTCGGCTCATTTATCAATCCAGTTATCGCAGCTTGAATGTTTAAGTGATTTGCGATTTTCACGCCTTTTACGTTTACTTGTAAAAGCGGGTGAAAAATTCTTATAAAGTTTGTTGCGAAATGGTTCGACACTTCGGAGGTTTCGCATAGCGTAACGGGTTGAGTGTTGCCGTTTTATAACTTCGTTGGATTCATGAAATACGAATGTTTGAAATTGTTGAACAAGACAAGGTTTCCTCAAAGTATCGCGTGAACTTTCGAACAATCTTTACAGCGGAAATTAAAAATAACCTCAAGTAAAAAAAAAAGCCGTGGTAGCCTAGTGGTTTGATCTGTGGCCTCTCAAGCAGACCTCTGAGTTTTTCGGAATTTATGTGCGATAATCTCATTTGAAATTTACCATGAGCTTTTCGGTGAAGGAAAAACATCGTGAGGAAACCTGCACACAACTGCGAAGCAATTCAATGGTGTGTGTGAAGTTCCCAATCCGCACTGGGCCCGCGTGGGAACTATAGCCCAAACCCTCTCATTCTGAGAGGAGGCCTGTGCCCAGCGGTGGGACGTATATAGGCTGGAGATGATGAAAAATTGTTTCATCACTTATTAAAAGACCGTCCGCTTAAATGAGTCCTCGCCCGCGCGGTGCAGGGGCGCGGGGTAGGACGACAAAGGGGACCGAGAGAGGGGCGAGAGGGGGGTTAAGTAAAGGTATGTAGATACACAAAACAGAAAATGGTTTCCAACTGTCGCAATTCTGGATAATAACGGTCAATTGTTCCGTTGGAAACGGCAAAAAAGGGCGTACGAAAAAACACGTGCGCTTAATCTAATCCCCAAGTTTCATCTGCCAAGTTAGGGGTAATTAGGGGGAAAGTATGTTTATAACAATCCGAACAGGGCGAAACTTAAGTGTTGCCCTAGTTGATTGATGCTCTGCAGGAACAGCCCGAAGTTTAGACAAGACTCGGGGAATAGAACGCGGTCGTTAATTAAAAATGGTGGTCAAGTTTTTTTTATTGCTTTAGTAACATACAATGATATTTCATGGTATAGATATGTTACGTTCCTAGTAAATTGCGTTTGAAAAACGTTCCCTCTGTCAACTGTCACATTGACTGTCACGGACTACTCAAACTGTGGCTTGTTTGAGGTAAATGAGACAATTGGGTCATTTATGAATCTTCAACTCTGGCGCGGTATTACGTTCCTAGTAAATTGCGTTTGAAAAACGTTCCCTCTGTCAACTGTCACATTGACTGTCACGGACTACTCAAACTGTGGCTTGTTTGAGGTAAATGAGACAATTGGGTCATTTATGAATCTTCAACTCTGGCGCGGTAGTGACATATCTACTCCCAGTTTATATGTAATATCATTGGTAACATACCTACTTCTATGGTCTGGGAGCAAAAGAAAATCATACAATGTACCAGATGCTTCTTTTCCGAATGGACGAAAATCTTAGGAATCATAATAGGCTCATATTTAAAGTCAAAATTTAAATCACCATTAAAACCATATTATAAATTAAAATTAAAATAGCACTGTATGTAATTTTAATTGTATTAAAACTGTCCCCCTATTTCCAGTTAATACGCAGTTAAAACGATTCAATGACAAGGTTGCGTATTCGGAAATTCAGTATTAATTGACGTAACAAGAGAAACTACTTTAAATTACATCTGCTTACAAAATTAAACAGATAGACACACGCTTACCGCCTTCAGGCTTGTTTACCAATACATAGATACGCACATAAATCACGTCTTTATCCCTTACGGTATAGACAGAAACTAAGGTAACAAGACCTAAAGAAAAAGAATCCCATGGTCCCATCGGAAGACCAGCGCTGGCTGCAAGGCCAGCATTATGCTGAGATGGGACCATTTCGTGATGCATGTTCTTATGTTTTTTTTCTTCTTTTTTCTTTCTTTCTTTCTTTTAAAGGCCACGTTCAGCATGATTGTGGGCGTATTGGTGGAAAGGGGAATCAAAATAATGATGGGTTGTAGCCTACAACATGATTCCCAACATATTCGCACATTCCCTCGATGGGCTACCATGCGCGGGAAGAGAAGCAACTGGTACATTCTATGTTTATCTTTACACTCAGAAACTTTGTCTAGTACCCATAGTACAAGCTTTGCTTAGTTTGGGACTAAGGACAATTCGATTCAGTTATCCCAAGATATATCCCAAGACCAGCATGGAAGAAGCTTCAAGCAGCAAAAAAGTTCGTGTATCAAAATTGAAATTTTTGACAGAGACTATTTAATCTTCACTGAAAACACCGCGTCGCTTCACCCACTTACACTTATTAATACCTTACTCCCGAAACACCGTAATACTTTAAGCATTAATTAACGGAATAGAATTACACGTCTCCGACATCAAAGGGAGTTTTCGACGAACATGCAAAACATTCCGTTTAATTGCTTGTTAAAATCGAATCAAGAGCGAATAAACCTTATACTCCGCGAATCCAATTTACTGTTTCGTTTCGTGCTGTTTCGCTCGCACTAACATTATGTAATTTGAGTGTAAGAAGGACGGTGGGATACCAATTTTGAAAATCTAAACTCGGAGTAGGCCAGGACACGGCGACGTCATCAATATTAAATTACGTCGGCATAATCGAGGGTATAGGGTACGCATGCCGCTTTGCTTGTAAATAAAACATCATCATCGTAAAATAAATAAAAACATCCATTACCACAAAATAGACAGATAGAATTCAAGACTATAAATCACGTCTTTATCCCTTACGGGGTAAACAGAACCTAAGTTTACAAGACCTAAAGGCCATGTTTAGCATGGTTGTGGGTTCATATGTGGAAAAGGGGAATCAAAATATTGTCAGGTCGCTAGCCGCTCCCCTATAACATGATTCCTATGATTTTCGCCCATTCCCTTGATAAGCTTTTACCATATGCGCTGGAAGAGAAGCAACTGGCACATTCTATGTTATTTCTTTGCTCTCAGACCAGTAGGCTTATTGTCTAACTCGCTCGCAATCGCCATCGTGTTCATTTTGACAGTTAGACAATAAGCCCACTGTATGGAAGAAACTATTTAAGTAAACGGGTCATGATCGTGTACGTCATTTTGGACATGTCGTTGTCGGTACGTCATAAGATAAAATATGCCACCGATTCAACACAAACACAATTAAATTATAGAAAAGATTAAAGGCAGTCGTGTAACAATATACGTATCGGTCCCAAAGGCCGCACAACATCGTTTGTCTCCCGCAAATCCGACACGGACGACAAATGGCCGTCGGGCGCCGGACGGATGCCGCGCGTGATAGACTCGCGCTCACATGTGAAGAATGAGGATAAAAGGATTCAATGCGAAGAAAGTTTTGTCTTCACGGCGGAGATAGTTTTGAGCGTCACGAATCGCTAAAATAAGGTATCATAAGAGGCTGACAACACCTATATCGTTGAAATTGACGTTCTTTAAGCAGCTTTTGAAGAAAAACTATTTGTTTTATGTACAGCATTTAGCTAAAGTTTGGGAAATAGCTAAATAGTCAAACTGACGGACCGATTTTTACCAAACATGGTTTAATTTCTAAACGACACTGAAAATTAGAACACATAGAAAAATCCGAAAAGTAAAGCTTTGGGCGGGAATCGAACCCGGGTCTTCGTCATTCCGTGACGCGAGCTATACCCCTACACCACCCATAGCAGAATACATGACACATGAAACATGAGACATGGTTTAGAACCATCGCAAGGAAACTGACTTTCGACTTTCGTGTCGACCAAATGTTAAAGCGCTCTTCATCATCATCATCATCAGCCTATATTCGTCCACTGCTGGACATATGCCTCTCCCATGGCACGCCACTGAGCACGATCCTCGGCCACTCTCATCCAGCTCTTGCCAGCCGCCTTGCGGAGCGGAGATCCTCGCTCCACCGAGTCTGAGGACGTCCTACGCTACGTTTGCCGATCCGTGGTCTCCACTCAAGAACTCGTCTACCGCAACGGTTATCGGTTGCCCGAAGAACCGATAAAGCGCTCTTACTACTTAATAAATTATACACTCTTCTGTAAAAGCGCGCAGCCATATTGGTTAAATGAAAATTCATAAATCAAAACACTTTTTTTGTTTGAACAACGTTTCCGAATTGTAATAATCAGTGAGTGGAGCCTTATCGTGCCATCTAAGTGGTGTGATTAGATAGTGATAGTCCACACGGCGACCGCATCAATAATATTGCCGCGGGCTATAGATGAAAATATTAGTAGATTTGTTTGATACAAAAATATACAACCAAGACATTACAAGAAGATTTTAATGACCAAAATACATTTTACTTTGCTACTCCGCTACCACACGTGCAAGACAGACGAAATCCAGGCATTTTCAGATACATTTTCTATCCTTCGGTAGCCGTAGCGGTAGCGAAAAACAAATGAAAGTCTGTTTGCATCCAACGCTATATAACAATTTGAAATAACTAAATCACAACACTTTGTCAACAATTGTCACTAACACTAAGCTTGACTTTAACAATACTGTTAATTGAGCAAACCGGTAGGTTCAGTCCACAAATCTCGTCATTCGCGCTTTTCATTTCAAGTCAACCAAATAAAACTCACATAACCTCAAAACCAAATCTCCTTCCCGCTCAAGTCCTACGGGCAAACTCCTCGTCTCTTACTGAGACTGCTTTAACCACCGAACGCCGCCATGACAGTCTGCTTTACCGACTCTACCCAGGCGTATCGCCCGCGTTTACTCAACAACAGTTTAGAATTTGTCCGACAGATGGCGTTTAAGCTACAAGCTACAACTCATTGAACAAATAGTATTAATTGTAACGTCAATACAATAAAATTATCCCTGCTTCAATTAATCTCCGACATATACATAAATCTCACAAACCTAATCCGCAACACCACAAAAACTATGAGTGACGATTGAGGTACAAGCCTTACCATGACATCTTAATGCGATTCAATTTACATTCAGTTTAGGTCCCGTCGCTGTCAGATTCATATTAAAAATGACAGCTAAAACCTGAACTGTGTCGGAACTGAATCGCATTAAGCGGTAAGGCCACAGAATCCTTAAAAATGTAAACGGTCAGGTTTACTTATTTAATGGATCTATCGTCATGGCCACCGAAACTTTCGTACCTACGTCTCATTGATTTTGTTATCGCTCGTGAACGTGTGCTATTTTTAGGCACTTGAAATGACCACCCACCCAATTCATGTGACCTCTGTACTGTTCAAATAACTCCGGTTTCAATTTTTGAGGCTAACTTAACTTGCTTCAGCGCGGCTAGCACAGGTGTGCGCGAGATAGATCCGTCTTTGTCTATTGTTCGTTCTATACTTCATTTAATTTAAAATGAGAAACCACAATAACATTATATTGCGTCTGGTCAACTATTTCTTACCTAGCAAATAGTACAGTGCAATAGTTAAGCAGCCGCAAAATAAAATTGTTTTAATGCCACTTTATTTGCGTGGCGTCAATTGTTACTCTAGTACAAATCGTAAAGAGATTACAGTTCACGAGCCGCAATACAATTTTGTTGTAGTTTCTCATCCTAAATTAAATGAAGTATAGAAAGAGACGGGTAGTGCCTTGTGTGAGTTGTGTGAGACAGTTCTCGCGAGCTCTTTAACTAGCCGTGCTGGACGTTTTGTAAAATTACATACATACATAAATCACGCCTGTGTCCCTTACGGGGCAGACAGAGCATAAGGTGACAAAAATTTGAAACTGCGCAACTGAGAAATTACGTGCCAACAAACACCGAATTTAGGGTTCTGAGCCTACTTGAATCGACAAAAGCGGAAACATTACAGGATCGCCTTTCGTCTGTCTGTCTTTCAAGACCATTTTCTCTTACGCGTGGAGGTATCAAGCTGAAATTAATATTACATACTCACTTCTGCTACACTTTAGATCGGCGAGAAAATC
This sequence comes from Pandemis heparana, assembly GCA_963854515.1. Classification (NCBI taxonomy): domain Eukaryota; kingdom Metazoa; phylum Arthropoda; class Insecta; order Lepidoptera; family Tortricidae; genus Pandemis; species Pandemis heparana. The sequence goes on from OY978021.1 coordinate 13,426,459, forward strand.
AAAGAAAGAAAAAAAGAAAGAAAGAAGACATTTATTCTCTTTTGAAAGACACAGAAATAGAGCATAAATGAAACATAAAACACAGACATGAAAGTAGATCAGCAATGTATTAATGTGTGTGTGTCTTCGCAAAAGTGAAACGGTCGCTGGCTCAGCATTACGCTGACAAACTTCAAAGTCAATGCATTCAAAAGATACAGTCATTAGAAAATGTGTTACCATGCAAATTTCATTTACTTACCATGGAACTAAAGCCCTCTTATACTGAGAGGCCTGTGCCCAGCAGTGGGACGTATATGGGCTGGAGATGATGATGATTCCAAATCAATAAAATAGTCCTCCTGTCATTAATTACCAACGATATTTATTGTGAAACAGTTACACAATGGTGCTGCTTTCAATTTGTGCGACTATCTTCCTAATGAGCGTTGGGTCTTTTCCTAAAGAAAAACTGCTGACTTTGCTAAAATAATTACCATCCCAAGTGATTAATCCGGAGATACCCCACTATCCTTTAACCATTTAGCTGGCCTTTGGAATAAAAGCCATCTTATATGAGACTCAAGTGAGAAGCGCACAAGAGATTATTGTATCCAGGGGTCTTGGCGTCTTAATGAGATTCAATTCAGACTCAGCTCAGGTTTTAGCTGTCATTTTTAGTATGGATCTGACAGCGAGTTAACCTTTTTTTTTTTTTTTTTATGTGTATAGGAAGGCAAACGAGCAAGTGGGTCACCTGATGGTAAGCGATCACCACTGCCCATAGATACCCACAACCCCGGAGGGATTGCAGATGCGTTGCCAACCTAGAGGACTTAGATGAAATGCCTCTTATGCCCGTAATTTCCCCGGCTGTCTTACTCTCCACACCGGAACACAGCAGCGCAAGCACTGCTGCTTCGCGGCAGGATTAGCGAGTAAGATGGTGGTAGCGATCCGGACGGACCTTGCACAAGGCTCTACCACCCGCAAAATCTTAATGCGAAGTCTTAATGCGATTCAATTCAGACTCAGTTCAGGTTTTAGCTGTCATTTTTAGTATGGATCTGAGAGCGAGCGAACCGAAACTGAATCGGAATTGAATCGCACTAAGACGTCATGGTAGCCCCCAGTTCTAATTTAAATTGGATTTTTAAGTTTTTATACACCTAAGACACAGGGACATTAATTATCCTAGTTCAGGAAAGTATTTATTATTTTTCTTTTTTGCTATAAATAGGTACCTACTGTATTCTTTTCTTTTCTTATTTTGATAGACTAACTTTAATTTTTCTAAATTAGGAAACTGCATTTTTTTTTCACAAATATTTTTTAGCCAGTTTTGTGTAGGTATTCTACACGTGTAGTGCGTAAGCCAATGACACTTTCTTCTTTTCGATCAATAATACTCTTGATTCTGAGAATGAAAATTAAAAAAAAATCCAAGTTTCCGAAGTTAAAATGACATTTTTCCAGACACTACCACCGTAAATAAATATATCTGCCCATCCGAGAATTGAACAAATCGGAACTTAGTAGTGTCAAATCGTGCAACTGTTTAGCTTGAAACCAGTAAGCTTATTATCTAACTATCAAAATACTGTCAAAATGAACACGATGGCGATTGCGAGCGAGTTAGACAATAAGCCTACAGATTTAGCGAAATCAAGTCAAAAGTCAAAAGTCAAAGTCAAAAGTTTATTTTGCAAATAGGCCGCCGAAGGCTCTTTTACATGTCTTTTTTTGAATCTACCAGCGCATTCGGAAAGACCATCATTGCCAAGAAGAATGCGCCGCAAGAAACTTGGCAGAAAGTCATTTTTTCAAAATAAAATAGATTTACAATAGTACTTAAATTCTACTTAACTTACCTAATACAATTAATACATTTTATAAAAGGGATGTAAAAGGTCCCTAAATTAAGTCCGTACCTTAAATTACATTGGTCTATAGTAGAGATGTATAAAGTCTCTACTGGTCAAAGCGAAACAAAATATGCGATAATGATAAGAAAGAGAAAGCAAAAGCAAAAAGTGAATAAAAATAATCTAAGTTTAGTGGAGGTGTAAAACGCCTCCACCGTCAAATAAGTTAATTGGAGATATCTCCAATGTCGATGAGAAAAAGAGCAAAAAAAAAAAATATTATATATAATAAAAAATATGAAATATGCATTTCATGTCAAGTAAGTAACTGATAAGCTTTAATTTATCCTATGAGACGCCCTAGATTTTAATCATTTCAAAAGAAAAACTAATACGAGAATTCTCGTATGTCAAATATTGTCACGCAACCGCACGCTTGCACGAATAATCCTTCCTGCAAACATGCTTCAAGCTTGCGGTCTTTATTTTCCTCACACTCCAAATTCCGCTAAACACATGACGTTAAAACGTCTCTTTAAACACAGCCGACTAAATACATGGTTTTACTCCACAAGCATAATATAAGTAAGGAAGTCTCAGACAAAATCAAAAGTTTTAAGTGTAAAAGTGCAAAAGTTAAGCCTGTTTAAACTACTCGGAGCCCAAAGAACCAATTCAATTCGAATTTTATTGTAACCCTATTCTTCATTTTAAGATATATAATTTATGTAGATAAAATTTTGTATGCGACTGTCATAATTAGGCAGTAAAACACTCGTGTGATCTTTATGAAACTCATTACGTTCGTTTCATAAAATCGCACTCGTGTTTTAATGCCTCTCATTATGCACCAGCCGCATAAACTACTGTTCGTGATATTGATATCGTAAAACTTCGTTTTTCTCAGCAATCTTTCGAACATGGAAGATGAAATAGCCTAGAGCGGAAGTAAAGTAACAAAGTTTTTCCACAAATTCTAAAAGTGTTGCAAATTCTCACACCGTCCTTTGCTTGCGGGAACATAAGTTTGCATTTTAGTTCCGTACACTAAGGGTCCAATCGTAACTATTCGTCTCGCTCATGTAGACGCAGTTGGACGTCATCATCGTCATCATTTTTGACGATGCGGTTGGCCTAGTTGGTAGTGACCCTACCTGCGAAGCAAGCGTCCCGGGTTCGAACCCTGGTAAGGGCATATATTTGTGTGATGAGCACGAATATTTGTTTCTGAGTTGTGGATGTTTTCTATCTATATAAGAAGGGGTATATCTTTTATTTAACAAAACTCCTAAAATACAACTTAAATATAAATAACAAGATAAATTAATTTAACTAAAACTAAAATAAATCTAAAAACGTACTCCCCCGCGGCATTGAGCCAAAGATGCTGGCAGCATTTCCCCGCTGTATTGCAATACTGATACGCTAAAATTGTATAAAATAAATAAGAAGTATGTATTTCTCTATATAAGTATGTATATCGTTGTCTAGTACCCATAACACAAGCCTTACTAGCGCTTATTTTGGGATTAGGTCAATTTGTGTGAATTGTTCCCTAATATTATGCTGACCATAGGTCTCCCCCAAAGAGCTCCATAAAGACCGGTATTGCGGTCCTCATCCAGCGAACTCCCGCGACTTACACCAAGTCATCAGTCCAGCTTGAGATCTAGAAAGGCGAAAATCTTAGGAATCATGTTTAGGCGATGCGGCTAGCAACCCATCACTATTTTGATTCCCCTTTCCACATATACGCCCACAATCATGCTAAACGTGGCTTTAGGTCTTGTTACCTCAGGCTCAGTCTACCTCGTTAGGGATAAAGACGTGATTTACGGATGTATGTTAGAATTGCTCGTTTCTCTCTCTCTCTCCAGCCTATATACGTCCCACTGCTGGGCAAAGGCCTCCTCTCAGAATGAGAGTATAGTTCCCACGCGGGCCAATTGCGGATTGGGAACTTCACACACACCAATGAATTGCTTCGCAGTTGTGTGCAGGTTTCCTCACGATGTTTTCGTTCACCGAAAAGCTCATGGTAAATTTCAAATGAGATATCGCACATAAATTCCGAAAAACTCAGAGGTGCGAGCCCGGGATTTGAACCCAAGACCCTCTGCTTGAGAGCTTGAATTGCTCGTTTAAATGTATTAAATTATTTTTGGTGTTTCAAAGGATTAAAAAACGGGTATCCTGTACAAAACCTTATCTTCATACTTACACCGCTCCCCATCGTAACTGCCAACAATTAACCGCTTATTTCCCCCTAGAATAGCACACTGCAGGAATTAGTTGATTCCATACCTAATGAATGCCCCGGGGTGATACGTTGCCCTACTAATTGCAATGTTACTGCCTTTCTTCCTTATTAAATAGCACAAGTGTTTTTTTTTAACTGAGTGTATGTAGTCTGCTTTGGTCGATTTTTGAAGTGAAAACCTCTTAAGCGGCGTTAGGCATTTTTTGGGATGAATAAAAAATGTTAAACTCGCGTCAGGCGTAAGACGGAGGGAGAGTTTAAGTAGCATGATATCAGATCCTTTAAGAGCTTATTTTGAATTACGAATGAATCGCGTTCGATTTTGAAAGTGTTTTTTTGTTGAGTCGTGAAGCAAAAGTACTAGGGCATCAGCACATTGTTAGAGGTCTGTCAATATAAATAATACTTACGTTTTTCTTTGTAAGCAGTCAGTACGGTACGCATCTTGAGCGCCATGGAGGTTACAACATTAAAATATCTAAGCTGCTGTTTTCACTTCTGCCGGCACTCCCGAAGTGCTACCCATCGCTTTTTTGTCATAAAGGCATATTGGTCGAATGATCGTTTGGTATAATTTTATTTTTCCAGTGGGTGCTGGTTTTTCGTAAAATCTTCGAAAGGGCAAAATAAAACAACAGCGCCCGTTTTTTTACAAAAGCAAAATCTTACGGAAGGACCAAATCCAAGCCAACCGTAATAGTTTAGTCGCAGTCTATGTAAAAACTACGTTTCACTGCAGTCCATCAAAGTTCCTCTGCCATAAAACGTGCCATTATTTGACTTGGTAACGGGGGATTTACGGTGCCGGCCGTTGGCGTAATTTACGACGCTCCCAGCTCAGTTACGCCCGAGATTGAGATTGAGTAAAAAAATCGGCAAAGCCCGTATCAGATTTGGTGCTGTGTTCCGCTGTGGCGTAACGTCAATTTTCGGTACACTGTAATGTGATAGTGAAAGATAGGTCTAGTCCTATTCCTACTAATATTATAAATGCGAAAGTTTGTGAGGATGTGACGATGTGAGTGAGCGAGTGTGTATGTTTGTTCCTTCTTCACGTTGAAACGACTGGATGGATTTGGATCGAATTTAGAACCGAGATAGCTGGTACCCTAGATTAAAACATAGGCTACTTTTTATCCCGAAAAATTGCGTAGTTCCCGCGGGATAGCGATAGATATGTCAATTACTACTTCGAGAACGAAGACGGAGAAGGACGAAGTCGCGGGCAGAAGCTAGTATCTATCTAAATAATTTCTTGAATTTATTCTTTCTGCTATTCAGGGTTGAGACCTTGGGGTCATTTTGTTTAAGGAAATCACGAAGAGGCTGATCGACTTCAATGGAGAGCAAAAAGCTGGCAGCTTTCTCGCACAACGAATCATTATTGCCAAACATCGAGGAAATGCTGTCAGTATCTTTGGTTCTATGCATATTATGGCATATTACAGTCGGGCAAATAAGTGTATTCCAAATAATGGGTTCAATAGAAAAAGTAATGCACTCGTACGTATATCAACTTCACCTCTTCTAAAGTGACATTTCAAGCACGTTTATTTAGACCAAACCGATGGCCGCATTTCAGCCGCGTATGCGTCGCGTCGCAGCCATTCATCCAATGAACGACGATCTTAAGTAGACATAAATCAGCCCAGCGAATCGCGGCACAGCACGTAGAACGTGGAACATCCTAGGCATGCATCCTAGTTAATATATTGCGGAGATACTCGAAGATGAACCATACTACAAACGTTATTTTGTACTTATTTATAGTTATATAAGGATCACATCTGGGAGGTATAACATAAAATGAAAAGAAAATTGTTTGTTTTGGTTAACCTTGTTTTTTTAATAAACCGGATAAATAGGTACCACAGATGGTGGTCTGGTTATTTATTGCATGTATAAGTCTGGCATTTACCATTTGTTGTATAAACTTTGCTTAGTTTGAGAAAACAACATACTTAATGATAAATTTGGGATTTTTGTCTGTCCTATATTTATTTTAGTTTTAAGCTTTCTCATTACCTTATTTACTAAGTAACAGAGTTTTCACAGTAGGTACAATCGTCCCTAGACCACAATATTTTGGTGTATTATCTCAATACTTTGATTACAGGATATTTCCACAATCCCTAGCGATTTTCAAAAACCCCATCATCCAAAAATAACCTAAACCGATTGCGTATTCAATTTTAGACTTTACACAAACACAGTTAAGCTGAATTTTAAATGTCTGCGCAGTGGAAATAAGACGTTTCGGAAAATCGCAGCAACTCGCTCTAAAGATATCTCACCACCCCCTAGAGATTCCCCTGAAATATAGCTCATTGTATATTTTATAACATCTTATGACAAAAATGCTGACTGAATTTGTAGAAGTATGTCGTTATTTGTTTTCGTAGAAAATTACATGGCCCTTGTGAAGTTAATAAATGTAGGTAAGGTACAGATTTCAAGATGTATAATATATATCCGTAGATGCACAGTATAAAGATAATAAATAAATAAAAAATAAGAAATTGCTTACGTGTCATTTCAAAAATCCAACTACCTATATACATAATTTCACCCAGATCTTTATATAGCCGTTATAGCGTGAAAGAAGAACAAAATAAATACGTACTTAAAAAAATACACAAACTTTCGTATTCGTATTTAAAATAGGTATTAGTATGATTTGGGTAAATTAAAATACCTACATTAATTTTAAAATGCATAATGGGTCAAAATACATAATGGTTTAAAATATAATGCAGTTTTCCCAGAAAATGGCTACCTTAACACATAATCTTCTATAATATAAAATAAAATAAATAAATAAAATAAAAATCATTTATTTCGGACATCAAGGTCCATATCGGGTTAGTAATACAACTTAGAGCACTATGTTAGTTAATTAAAATTAAAAATAAAAATATATATATATATATAAAAATGAATCGCGAAATGTGTTGGTAAGCGCATAACTCAACAACGCCTGGACCAATTCGGCCAACTCTTTTTTTAAAATGTTCGTTGAAGTTCAAAAATGGTTTTTACGGCGAGAAAAATTCGAATATTAATAAAAAATTCCCACGGGAACGGGAAAAAACGGGATTTTTCGTTTTACTGGTCGTAGAAAGCTGAAATTTGGCAAGTTGGTTCCTTGGGGAGTATAGGGAAGCTATAAGAGATAATTTCCCAAAATTCCCACGGGAACGGGAAAAAGGGGCTTTTCGTTTCCCACGGGAACGGGAAAAAACGGGATTTTTCGTTTTACTGGTCGTAGAAAGCTGAAATTTGGCAATTTGGTTCCTTGGGGAGTATAGAGAAGCTATAAGAGATAATTTCCCAAAATTCCCACGGGAACGGGAAAAAGGGGCTTTTCGTTTTACTGATTGTAGAAAGCTGAAATTTGGTATGTAGGTTGCTTGAAGAGTGTAGAGGAACATTAAGAGAGCATTTTCCGAAATTCTTACGCTAACGGGGAAAAACGGGATTGAAATTATACTCCTAAAAGCAAAAGCTATTTGTCAATAAATGAGTCTACGCGGACGAAGTCGCGGGCAAAAGCTAGTTTGTTATAAAATAAACCTAACCTAACCTGAAAATATAGTCTAGCTGATAGTTTCACCAAAAATTGCATTATTTATATTTTGAACATTATGTCTTTTGACGTTAATTTTATACTTTTTGTTATTCTGAGCCGAACCCGAATGATTTAACATGGTCTTCCTCGTCGTTTACTTTCATGCTATTCCGTTCACACTAAACTACCTAACTATTCTTTCTAAATATCTACCCCCTTGTTCATAAACGCTATAATAGCCATAGGCTTCTGTTAACTTAGCAATTGTTTGTCCTTATCTGTGAAAGGTAAATGTCAAAGTGACAGATAAGGACAAACGATTTCTAAGTTAGCAAGAAGCCTATAGAGCGGCGTTTATGAATAAGGGAGCTAGTCATTAATTTGAGAGTGAAAGGGACGGTACGGTACCTATGATACAAACATGGACGTCGACATTCGGCATAGCCCCCTCAATATACAACAGGAAAAGAACCATTTTGAAGCGGAACCCTATAAAGTGCCAATACATATTTTTACGTTGGCTAAAACGATATCTTAAAAAGTAAATTAGACGGGAACAAAAAGGTTGAAGAGTCCATTGATAGCGAATTTCTTTAGTTTATTGGAGGTATTCGGGAGATTTTTTATTAGATACTTGGCCGAATGTTATGGTTACGGTGAAAGGAAAGTGTTTCCACATCAACGCACGTGTATTTTTTGTGCAAAATTATTAGTATACTATAGCTAAATAATTAATAGTATTTGAAGCGATGAATAAGATTTTTAATTTAATTATTTCTTTTCGTAAAACGACTCAAAAAAAGGTTACAGTATTGATACAACAATAAAGAGTCTTTTCTTATTACAATGTATCTTCTTTATTTTATTTCAATTACTTTAGAAACTAGTATAAATTTATTTTTATAACAAACTCGAAAATAAAAATTCATTCATAATTATTATAAAGATAAAAGAAATTAACTCCCAAAATATGCTACAAACGTCAAATTTGTCACGACTACGCCTTTATAACACCTTTAATCTCAGACTAGAGAGGGGACTTTACTATACGCACGTATCGATAATCTGACTGCAAACACTGGGCTGAATTAGCCTGGGGACCTGGTACAACAGAACCAATAATGCGTGACGCAAATACAAGTCAACCAGCACTTATTGACGACACTTGGTGACTTACTATTAAATAGTGTTTGGGACCTGCAAGGAAAGCGTTCTTTGACGTTCGCATTGTAAATGCTGACGCTTCCTCTTACAGTAACCTCACTTGGCAAAAAACATACTAAATACGACCGTGCAGCTGAAGATTTAAGAGCATCATTTACTCCACTGGTCATCTCCTGTGACGGAGCCCTGGGCACTGAATGTAACAGCTTCCTAAAAAAAACGGCATCAAAATTAAAAGAGAAATGGGGAAAGGCATATTCTCAAGTAATTTATTGGCTTAAAGTAAAAGTACAGATCTCAGTCATAAGAGCAGTGTCCATAAGATTGAGAGGCACAAGGAGGCACATTAAGGCCCTTGGCTGTCAGGACGGAGCTGGGATTTTGTGAAGAATAGGCTGCCATTGCCACCAACAATACCAACATTATTGCAAGCTACTAATGTTACATCTTATTGCGCCGCCAGTCGTAACTTTGGTTTTCAACAGCTTTCAAATTCTACAACAGCCGAATGTTCACGTCGGTGGGCACAGTATTCGTGCTCTCGACTGCTATGCTGGTTAAATCGCTCGCCAAGAACGTCACTGCTAGTGCTAGCCCGTTGCCCGTCAAATGGTGTCCATGAAGAAGCCCATATTATATTGTACCTATTGTTTTTAATAACCACCATTGTTTTATCACTAATAAACTACATAAATCCATAATCTTCGTGAGGTTGATATTCACTTATGCAGTACGTCAATTTTGACCTATTTTAGAGATTATTAGATTTTTTTTAACCCCGACTCAAAAAGAGGGGGTCATAAGTTTGACGTTGATGTCTCTGTGTGTGTGTCTGTAGCATCGTAGCTCATAAAAGGAATGAACCGATTTGGATGCGGTTTTTTAATTTGAAAGTCAGTTTCCTTGCAGTTCTTAGTCATGTTTGGTTTCGGCCCAATAGATTGAAGAGTATCCGCTTATCTTTTATTTGTGTTTCAGTAGTCATAACAAAACGCTCTGGAAAAATTTTGACTTCTTACCTAATACGGAAAAATACAGCGCCAAGACAAACGGACAGGCTGACACACAGATCGAAGAGAGAGAGCAATATATACTTGGTTATAAAACCTCAAAAGGCCAGCAATCATTGTATTATACATACATACACGCATAAATAACGCCTTTATCTCTTACGGATTAGATAGAGCCTAGGGTAACAGGACCTTAATGCCCACAATTTTGCTAAACGGTTCTTGTGGAAACGGGTAACAAAATAGAGAAATCTAACTAATCTAACTAATATTATAAATGCGAAAGCATGGATGGATGGATGGATGTTTGTTTGTTACTGAATCACGCCAGAACGGCCCAACGAATCTGGATGAAATTCGGAACATAGATAGAGAGAGTCTGGAATAGCACATAGGCTACTTTTTATCCCGGAAAATTCCCGAGGGATAGCGATAAACGAATTATTTGCAGACGAATTCGCAGACAACGGCTAGTCAAATCATATATTGCTGCAACAAAATATTTTGTAAACTAATTATCGACAGATATAATACATTTTATCGATACTTCCCCAACCCTAAGCGAAATATTACGCCGATAAGGTGACTCGGACGGCAGAAGTGCCATTTTATCTCATAATTCATACTATTAATTCTGGAGACAATGTAGACTTGATTAACTGGACTAATCTAGATTTAGTGGGTGTTACATTTTACATTGGAATATTAGTTGGATTGAGTCCCATTATAAATCGGGTAGGTAGTTGAAAACTAATTAGGTAGAAACAATAAGGTACGGTCAAGGAATTTACTACCCAATTTTTTTTGTGAATTAGAAAAAGCTGTCAGGTCCCCGAAACCGATTTATGAAGACATTGATGAGGCAAAAGAGGTGTGTCAGGATCGTAGTAAGTGGAACAAAGTAGTCTCCGCGTCTACCCGTGTGGGAAAGAGGCGTGACGGTATGTATGTAAGGAATTTATTTCCTCACCCACCATGGAACCTTTTTATAGTAAGCTTCGTAGCAGAGCCTAAGGTAAAGTCAAAGACTACGTTTAGCATGATGTGGGGGGACTAGGAGGAAAAGGGAATATAAAAATTATTAATTAGGAAATTAATTAGAGCCTAGCAAACGAAAGCGTGACCTGGATTTTTTTAAAGTTTTAATATGGCAACATTATTTTTCTGTCAAAGGCAAGTCCAATTCTTGTCAGTATTTTATGAACTCAATTATTTTTCATTTATAATTGCCGTAATATATGGGTAAAACAATAAAAAGTAATGTACGAAAGCTGCTACATACCATGATCAGTAAGTTCAAGCAAAAACAAGAGGACAAAGAAGTAGTTTTCCAAGAGAAACAACAATGTTTACATGCGATGTTGGATTTTTTAGGTTAGTGCCTATCTATGACTATGTAATCTTAATCCTTGTTGGCCGATTATTTGATATATTGACCATAATTATGATGATGATGATACCGTTGATGATAATCTTGAAGATATTCAAGGAATCTGCGAAATGAAAAACAGTTAGTAATACCACATGTATTTTTTTTGAATTTGCCGCGTTTTCTCAGGTCACGCTTTCGTTTGTCAGGCTCTATTTTTCAATAATGATACTCGCGCCAGAAATACTGTCACATCTGTCAAACCCACTTGTTGTCCTGTGTGTCCACGGTACCGGCATAATCCACAAGGGCCTCAATGATCCGCAGAAACATTCATCCTTTTCAATATTTATAGACAAATATCTTTTCATTTCGTAAGCCGTGTAGACAATACATTATTGCCTATATCTCGTTCGCCGGGCACACAAAGAACATTCGACATCCAATATTACTTCCCCGCAAACACGTTATGTCAACAAATATAGCAATTTCGTCACGTTCCAGCGTTTATCTACTTATATTATGTCCTTCAGTTATAAGGGTTGTGGCGTATCGAGATGCTTGGCATTCCTTCCATTTGTGAACATCGGTCATTTGTTCATAATAAATTCATGATGCAAATCTTCCTGCCTGTATACGTCCTACTGCGGGACAGTCTCGACTTAATAATTAGGGCTTAGTATGGATTGAAATCTTCACACACACTATTGAAGCTTCGAAAGTGTGCAAGTTTAATCACGTTTTAGAAGCTCATGGTGAATTTCAAAATGTTTTTGAAGGTATAACTTCTTTAGCGGCGCTGAGCACTTTTGGGATGGGTAAAAAATGTTAAACTCGCGTCAGACGTAAGACGGGGGGAGAGTTTAAGTACCAGGATATCAGATCCTCTAAGAGCTTATTTTGAAATACGAATGAATTGCGTTAGATTTTTGAAGTGTTTTTTTGTTGAGTCGTGGAGCAAAAGTACTAGGGCATCAGCACATTGTTAGAGGTCTGTCAATATAGATAATACGTACGTTTTTTTTACAAGCTGCCAGTACAGTACGCGTATTTAGCGTCATGGAGGCTACAACATTAAAATCTAATCTAAGCCGCTGTTTTGACTTCTGCCGGCACTCCCGGAGTGCTTGCTGCCCGTCTCTTTTTTTTCGCACAATTTCCAAATTAAACGACTATAAAAGATCTTGGTGGTTAGCAGCGAATGGCGGGCAGTGGGAGACGAAGCTCAAACCATTATAACTAAAAAGGGTAAAATAAATTAAATGATTTAAAAACAAAAAAGCCAACTGCAAAAACATTTGTGCGAACAGAAGATAAACAAGCCCTGAAACTCCGGCAACAGACGACCTTTGAATTAAAATACAACAGGCGGGGGGCGGGGACAAACCTGGATTGTACACAATAAAGATGCAGAGCGCCTCATGTGAACGCACTTACCCTTGAAGATGATCTTCAGAAATACTGAAACCAGTCGAGCCGTCCTTATCCTTTGTGAGTCCGTCCGTTCAATATTCACTTTTTACAGGCTTTTACTTGACTTGAAATGTATGTATGTAAGTATGTTTATCCAGGTGATAAGTATCTTGCGACCCAATTTTGAAGCAGATATCTTCAACCGATTGAGCTGAAATTTCGCATACTTGAGTAAATCAGATGACAATACAACAATCTGGTAGATGATGATTGATGATGATGACGTAGATGGTTGACAGTGCAAGTAGTCACAAAAAAAAGCTTGTATTAAAAATGAATGTTATCAGAATTTTTTATCAATAATTAATATTGTATTGTCCGATATCCTTTTTTAGATTTTTTGCGAAAGAACTGTATTCTGATTTTTCACTATTCGAGCAATCGCGACAATCTATTCAGTTTGCGCAAACAAACACCGCCTGAAGCAATTTTCTTATTCTATTTCATAGCTAGTTTTTTGTGGCAACGGTCGTGGACAGTCGCAGTGTAACAGAATCAATCAATCTAGCTTGGCGTTTTTGTTCAGGCGGGACCTGTATTCCAGAAGGTGAGGCCAGACGACAATTCTTAGACATGTGATTTTTACAGCTGCACACCAAAGTTTTGTGATGTGAAAACTTTTTTAGCGGCGTTGGACACTTTTTGGGATGGTTAAAAAGTATTAAACTCGCGTCAGGCGTAAGACGGAAGGAGAGTTTAAGTACCAGGATATCAGGATCCTCTAAGAGCTTATTTTGCGCTGGTAGATTTAAAAAAATACATGTAAAAGAGCCCTTGGCGGCCTATTTGCAAAATAAACTTTTTGACTTTTAAAATTCGAATGAAGCTAGAGTCGCGTTCGATTTTTTCAGTGTTCCTATGTCAATTTCGTCGCTCTAACGTATGTGCGTTTGGCCTAGTGTATAAGGTGTGAAATAACAGTGCGATCACTCAAAGACCGCAGTTCGAATCTCGTGTAGAAAAAGTTTTTTTTTCTCTTTCTTTTTTTTGCGCGAGTGTGCCTGTATGTATATTAATGTAATGTAATGCGTGTATGTAGTTTCACTTCTGCCGGCACTCCCGGAGTGCTACTAGGTGTTTTCTTTTTATACTTAAAATAGGCTTACGTTTGACCTCAATCTCGCTTGATGGAAGACGAAGATGAGCCCTAAGATACTCTTCACGCCGGAACAACAGCACAATCACTATTGCTTAGCTACGTGTAGGTATTTGACATTATAGTCAAGAAGCCACGTCTGTTAACTTATTTCATCAATCTGCCTCACCTAGTACGTAGGCATTCAATTCGCTTGAGCATGGCTTCCATATCACTTAGGCATCGTCGAATCAGCTCGACTGGCAACGACGTTTTGTACACATTTCTGTTTTTTTTTCTGCAAAAAACCCGGGATAAAATTCTGCGAATGGCCGCTGTATTTGTGCGGCGATTCAGAATATATGTCGTCCCATCCGACGAATAAAGTCACTTCTGCAAAATTGGTATTTTTCACTAGGGCCATTTGAATTTTCTCTTATTTAATTTTAATTATAACTTTTTAAGTAAAAGAACTACGTCAATGCTATTAAGTATAGTTCTTAATAGAATTGGGAGGATTAACTTTTACTAGCAATATATTTTAAATGTTAAGGCTTTCAAGGAATTCTGGGTCTTAAAGTAATATGTAACTGTTTACGTGGGAACGTACAACCAAAAATTCGGTATTATGAGAATATAGAACTATCTTTCTCGAAATTTGAGTTTGTGAACCGGGGTCTATAGGCATATGAAACTTTGTTCCTCGGATATTTTGATATTTTTTTTAACAACATGTGACCAAAAGGCTCTAAGACGCTAGCGATTATCGCGGGACTTAATATTGCCGTCCTCTGGATAATGACTAAGGTACCGTGATTATTCGCGATGACGACATAAAAAAATAATTAATGCTTAAGTATGAGATCTTTCTTAAAAACGATGTCCATCAAAGTTATAAAAGAACCCCAGGCAACAAAAATATTAAAAAAAACAACATTCAAGACCTGCGCCCAAGCCGTAGCAATTTTTACATAAATAAAAAAAACGTTCTTTTCACAAATTATAAATCACAACATGCTCATATTGCTCTTGCAATGCAATAAGTATAGAAAATAACATAGGTACTTTTATCAAATAGAAAATTATTCAGTCTCAGTAATAGTCCCGTTTCGGTCACAACGAGGAATATTCTTGAATAATAGTCGTGATGTGCTCTAAGTATAATATCCGAGTTGCTTATGCAACTGACTGTCTGTCTTTAATAGACATAAAGGTCTTTTTATACTTATCGAAAGTAATTTGCAAAAGACTGTAACATTTTTTCAAATTGGCATTGCTATTGGAGTTTCTCGTGGTGCTGCCTACTGCAATAGTTTCATAATGCTACACTTAAGTCATATTTGTAGCAAAGCTTGTTGGATCAGCGGCGGCAACGTGCACCTCTTTGATGGAATTCCACTTAACATTTTGACCCCCAATATTTGTGTTCCACAATTTATCAGAAACTCGCTCCTTAAAATCATAAAAGTCATCCTTTGTCATCTCTCTGACTTCATAAGGACATTCGGTACCTACTAGTTTTTGCCCATGTGACCAAAAGCTGGCATTCCTTTGGAATGTAATTTTTTTTACTCTCGCAGCATTTTCTATTGAAGAGTGCATGCTATCGCCCTCATTTGGCGTTAGCCCCTTCTCCATGAATCTATGTGTAATCTAAACATGGAATTGATTAGCTGCATGAACATATGACGAGTATACAAAGCGGTTACGGTTCTGCCCTGGGAATTTATCTGACCAGAACAAAAAAAATCTAACACCATCTCGAGCATTAGCCTCTATAAAGTCGAGCAAGCAACTGCTTACCTCGTTTGCCACCTGTTTCGCTATTGTCTCATCCCACATGTAACATACAGCACGTTTCCGACCCATATCAAACAGAGTAACTTCAAAATCGAAGACAGCACTAACAGTTGCACCATCTGACTCCTGAGACGTTATTTTGTCTTTCTTATTCAAGTCTCTAGCTATTTTTCAGCCCGAATAGGATATTTAATTGCTATCAGCCCAATCTTTGCACATTGCGAACATACGAGAAAAACTAAGACTCCCATCTAAACTAAATACAGCTTTGTAGTCTTTTCTCTGAGATAATGTGACTCAATAGGTTCGAAAGCTTTCTCGTGATCACATACACTAGTTATCATTTCGTCAACAATAATTCTCTTGTGCTTTTAATGCCTACCTCTTTGATTCTCCTTCATAATAGCACTATCGTCATATTTTTCCCATACAATATGAGGCAAGGCAAGGCAAGTGTGCTAGGGCAAGTCAGTCGGTCGAGGGCGTCCTCGAAAAACGTACACCGACCATATTGGCGGCATATTAAAGACAGGCCAGATTATAATCACCCGAAACCGTCGAGCATTGTATGAGACGTGAGCGATGAATGCAGATGAAGCGAGAGAAGTATTTTAGAATGCAGCGTCGCTGCTTACCCTGCAGTGAATAAGGCGTGATGTATTTGTCCGTATGTATGTTATTTTATTCTATAAAAATAAATAGAAAAGAAAATGTGAGACGTAAATGGTATTAACTTAATTGCGGTCCTTAGAAAAAGGTTACATATGCACAAGTGAACTGGACAACGCGTGTCTGTTCCGGCGTAAATGGTTACAAGTTATTTTATAACTTTGAAATTCTATCTAGTTTCCATCGATTAATGGTACACAACTATATACATCGTGCCTATTAAACCTTTATTTTAAGAGTGAAATCTAAATAAAACATATATTGCTAAGATCATAATACGTAACGAATACATTTTTTCCGGTTTATATTGATTTACTATAAAAAAAGTTCTAAAAAGTAATATGCTACCTTTTACTTGGGAATCGAATGGTGACAAGTGACGATAGAACGGCGCGCGCGCCCCTCCGCGGGGGGATGCGTCCGGCGTGTAAAGTTCTATCGAGGTGTACAACTTTATACGTCGGGTTCATATCACATGGAACTTTTTTAGGGGTCGAAATCTCAAAAAGTACTTGGATTTGAGAAATAATTTATATATAGAATTGAAGCTGGAGAATAGCTTATTAAAACAAAACAATAAAATTAATTTAGTTGTTTATTATCATATAACCTTTTACGTGGGATGGGACGATGTGGTTGTTAAATGTTTGCTAAATGAATTTGATCTTGATGATAAAGCTTCCATGGTAGCCTAGTGGTTTGACCTGTGGCCTCTTGAGGCTCGCACCTCTGATTTTTTCGGAACTTATGTGCGAAATTACATTTCAAATTTACCATGCGCTTTTCAGTGAAGGAAAAATCATCGTGAGAAAGTCTTTGTCCGGGTGGCATCTTGTCAGAGACTACTTTGTTCCACTTGCTACGATCCTGACATACCTCTGTCGCTTCATCCACATTGATCAATCTCTTCATACATGCACGTCGGTTTCGGGTACTCTTGACCTGACCGTTTTCCAAAACGTCCCCAATTTGATCACGGAACGTCCGTCTATACCTTCCCCTCCCAACGCACCCATCCACACTCCCCATATAAATCTGTTTAGTTAATCTTCTTTCATCCATCCTCTCTACGTGACCAAACCAACTAAGCATACCTTTTTCTATCCTAGTCACTATATCCTCAACCGATTAAACTGAAATTTCGCATACTTGTGGAAGTCGGATGACAATACAACAATCTGACTGTAAAATTCTGGTGGCACGACTAGTACAGTCTCCGGAGGAGGGAACTCTTCAACGCTTGATTCGATTGACTTAAATTAGGTACACATCATGTCAAACGAATGACATTATAAGTACAGTCAGCAAAGAAGCTTGTATTTCAAATGGATTTTTTACAAAAATCTTTTACCTACCGTACAGTCAGCATAAGAAGTTGAATCTACACTCGAGTCTATCGCTACGTTAATAAGGTGTGTAGGTCATTTTGAGCTCTTCGACTGTTTGTCATCTTTTGTTAACTGTACACGACGAAACCACAAATTGTCTACCTATAACAATTTTCCCGCGGTGTGTTGAGTCCCGACTTCGTCCGACGTACGACGTGACGACCATTACTCACCACGGCCGACATGAAATATTTACACGAGCGAAGCGAAGAGAATGCCCTAGGATTTCACACGTGGATTTATCTTGGCTGTTTCACGTTTGTAAGTAAATACAAAATTAAGAGTTTTCAATGATTCACGGTTAAGTTCATTCGAAAAATTACAGACGGGATTAGAACCGCGATTACCTTTATTCAGCTCCCGATATTTCGACGCAGTTGCATGCATCATGATCACGGGTAGACTGAAGAAATTGCGGGGAAGTAATCGAGGTTCATACATACATACATACATATCGTCACGCCTCTTTCCCACAGGGGTAGGCAGAGACTACTTTGTTCCACTTGCTACGATCCTGACATACCTCTTTCGCTTCATCCACATTCATCAATCTCTTCATACATGCTCGTCGGTTTCGGGTACTCTTGAGGTTCATACCCCGTCTATAATTTTTCGATCATACAAAATTGATAACAGAGTAAACAAAGTGGGACAATTACGGACAGGGGCCTTACCAGGTCTTAGTGCGATTCAATAGCAACTCAGGTTCTTGCTGTGATTTTTAGTATGGATCTAACAGCGAGCGAACCTAAACTGTATCGGCATTGAATCGCGTTAAGACGTCATGGTAAGGCCACAGCTCTCGCTGTTCACTATGGCGAATGAATCCTACCATCCTACTAACACTATAACTAAGTTAGTGAATATAGATGTATGGATGTTTGTTACCTACTCTTTCACGCCAGAACGGCTGAAGAGATATGTGTGAAATTTGGAACATAGATTTTTTTTTTTTCGGCGTGCCTCATGGCATAAGCCTCCTCCGTGTATTGGAGGGTTTGGGCTATAGTTCCCACGCGCGCCCAGTGCGGATTGGGAACTTAACACACACCATTGAATTTCTTCGCAGATGCGTGCAGGTTTCCTCACGATGTTTTCCTTCACCGAAATGCTCATGGCAAATTACAAATGTAATTTTCGCACATAAATTCCGAAAAAAAAAAGCCGTGGTAGCCTAGTGGTTTAACTTGTGGCCTCTCAAGCAGAGCGTCGTGGGTTCAAATCCCGGGCTCGCACCTCTGAGGAACATAGATACGAGTAGATTATAGTCTGGAGTTACACATAGGCTAATTTCTATCCCGGTTAAAGTTTCGTGATAGTGTTATAGATTTGGCAAACAGTATTTATTTTTATTTTTATGCTTATCGTACCCGCTTTCGCTCTCACGCACACTTCGGTACGTATACAGATACGTGTTCACCACACTTAAAGCTCACTCGCCATCGTTAATTGCAAGAGCTACTAATACGCCACTCCGAATATTAGTGTTATTAACGTAGCGACATCCAAACGAAAGTGTCTCTCTGTCTCTCAGTTTGTGCGTGTGTAAAAGAGAGGCAAATGCGATAGTTTTTATTTAATCCCATTCCCTATTCCTATCTCGCTTGTAGAGATAAAAAAATAACCCATATCAATCAAAAGTTCGCCCACGCTCGGCACAATGGAACAAAAACTGAAATTGTAATTCCGTTAGGCCGGTATTGTATGGAAATTTAGTTAAATATTTGCATACCAAAATATTCCCGAGTAACGCCGCGTTTACACTATTGTTTAAAGCGCTCAACAAGAGCCTTCTGCCAAGATCGTCTATTGCAGTGTTTCCCAACCTGTGGTCCGCGGACACCTGGGGGTCCGCGGGTATATGTATGGGGGTCCGCGGTGTCGTCTCTGGACCATACATAGATGCTAATAAGTCTCGTAATTTTGTATTTGTAATAACTAAAAAAATACGAAATCCGATTTTTTTTACTGTTTATTTTATTAAGGGGGTCCGTGAAAACTGTGCTTGATTTCCTAGGGGTCCGTGGCTGAAAAAGGTTGGGAAACGCTGGCCTATATCTAATCTAACTAATATTATAAATGCGAAAGTATGGATGGATGGATGTTTGTTTTTTATTCAATCACGCCAGAACGGCCCAACTGATCTGGATGAAATTCGGCACATAGATAGAGATAAGTCTGTAATAGCACATAGGCTACTTTTTATCCCGGAAAATTGCGTAGTTACCGCGGGATAGCGATAAACGAATTCTTTGCAGACGAAGTCGCTGGCAACAGCTAGTAATATTATAAATGCGAAAGTATGGATGGATGGATGGATGGATGGATGTTTGTTTGTTACTCAATTACGCCAGAACGGCCCAACGGATCTGGATGAAATTCGGCACATAGATAGAGAAAAGTCTGGAATAGCACATAGGCTACTTTTTATCCCGGAAAATTGCGTAGTTACCGCGGGATAGCGATAAACGAATTCTTTGCAGACGAAGTCGCTGGCAACAGCTAGTATTGTATACTTTGTTTTTTGTTTCTGTATTGTTTTGTACTGATTTGTGGTGTTCAATAAAGAGTGTTTGTATTGTATTGTATTGTATTGTATTGTCCTCCTGAGTTCAGAGGGGTTACAATGACGTCTTAATGCGATTCACTTGCGATTCAGTTAAGGTTCGCTCGCTGTCAGATCCATACTAAAAAATGACTGCTAAAAACTGAACTAGGTCGGAATTAAGACGTCATGGTAAAAGGCAATACTACTGTATCAAAAATGTTACTTCACAATTTCGTTTTTATTTTTATTACGCATTAATGAGTACGAATGTCTGGTGAACTTTACTGTTCGGACGTTTCTTTGTGTTTAATATCGTTTAGAAGTATACAATAAGTACCATCAGCCAAATATGTGGTCTACCACCCTAAGGCTAAAATTCCTTTGCACGTCACAATATATAACGTCGATAAGACAGGCTGTCAACTTGAAAGTTCGACTTTAGCGACATTCTCATTTGATAGGAAGCTGGATGAAAAGTGGTAGACCACTTTTCTTTTTCTTTTTTATGTGAATAGGAAGGCAAACGAGCAAGTGGGTCACCTGATGGTACGCGATCACCACTGCCCATAGACACTCGCAACCCCGGAGGGATTGCAGATGCGTTGCCAACCTAGAGGACTTAGATGAAATGCCTCTTGTGCCCGTTTCCTCGGCTGTCTTACTCTCCACACCGGAACACAACACCCTTATTTGGGCGACCGTACCTATTTAAATATTTTAAATTTCCGCAGTGACAACGCAGCTTTAGGATTTTTTATTGAATCGGAATAGGAAAGAAATACGTGAGAGAAATGAAATATTTGACGGTCTTTAGCCAAATGATTGTTACGTTAAATTAAATTCGCTCTTCGAGGCAGGTAGTCAATAAAAACCGGTCAAGCGCGAGTCGGATTCGTGCACAAATTTTGCGGGTGGTAGGACCTTGTGCAAGGTCCGTCCGGATCGCTACCACCATCTTACTCGCTAATCCTGCCGCCAAGCAGCAGTGCTTGCGCTGCTGTGTTCCGGTGTGGAGAGTAAGACAGCCGGGGAAATTACGGGCACAAGAGGCATTTCATCTAAGTCCTCTAGGTTGGCAACGCATCTGCAATCCCTCCGGGGTTGCGGGTGTCTATGGGCAGTGGTGATCGCTTACCGTCAGGTGACCCACTTGCTCGTTTGCCTTCCCATTCACATAAAAAAAAAAAAAAAAAAAACAAAGCATCCAGTAATTTAAAATTAATAAACATGTAGGTATTATTTTTCAATTTATTCGTATTAGTAGAAGCACAAATCAAAAGAAATCATAGACAATCAATGATATTAAAATAATATTACATATATGTCGGAGTTATGAGGTAGCTGTAGGTGAGTCTGTATATGCCTGGCGCTCGGGTAAAGGCCAGAATAGTCAACTACTACATATGAGGACGTAACTCGTTTTAGTGCTATAGTGGAAACGCATGATTATAGATCTGCTTCGCAATGTTTCGTCCAACACAGTGCGAGTAGGGCATTATCGGGTAATCACATAGATTCTCCTTAACCTAGTTTTGGCTACACAACTGTACAGGTTGCACATAAGAAAGCCGGGGTCCACAGGACCCCGGGAGGTCCACCGTATCCTTCCCCACGACCTCTCCTCACGCCTCCTTTGTTAATACGAACCTCCGTGGAGGCAAGTATTGTAGTATTGACTACGCGCTAACAACGGCGCTTACAAAAGACAGTGCACTAGTACAGTTCTGTATCAGTGCTAGAAAATACACAGTAAGAATAACACAGCTAGTTATTAAAGAACGAACTCACCGGTTTCTTCTTAGGACCATACTAATCGGGCCCACCCACTTACTAGACAATTAGACGGACGGGCCGCCCGGTAGTCCTTCGTGGTTGAAGCTCAAACGTGGGCCAACCCACTCACTAGCCTAAATAGGGGGTAGGCACACAAAAGACAACAAGAATACCTAGCTCAACACAGTGAAAGTGGTTCAGGTGGATACGCTCACCAAGTTCGACGACTGGGCGGCTCGGCGGTCGGACCAAAAGTAACTCAGTCACGCTATTGTGAGAACCCCCCTACCGCCGATCCCGATCTCCGATCCACAGAGTGAATTCCAATCGTAATTACAGCATCCGTCGCTAGATGGCGTCACAAGAAAGGCTGTTACGATTTAAACAATCTCTGAACGTTCATAGCGCCACCACTAGATGGCGTAAACATCAATCGCGCCGACACGGCCGTCCTGCAACATGTCGCGCTCGACAGGCACTACAAAAACAATATCATTATCACTCACATCATCATTCACAAAATCAATAATTAACCACTCGGCCAATTCTACAGCAAGATCGCATAGAAGGAGGCCCCTGTCCTCAATCGGCCTCAAGCATTCGCGTTTATAGACGGAGGCCCCTGTCCTCAACGACTATATGAACCATGCGTGTGTGTGTGTTTATGTTTAGGTCTATTTGATCATTCAATATAAAATTACTATAATTATTATTATTATAATTAATTAAGAGGTATGTCAGGATCGTAGCAAGTGGAACAAAGTAGTCTCTGCCTACCCCTGTGGGAAAGAGGCGTGACGATATGTATGTATGTATGTATGTATATAAAATTACATCATCACAAGTGTCCAAGAATTTATATTGAAATTGTCAGCTCAGAAGAAATGTCAACAATTAAAAATTAAAACAAGATAACAAGTAAACTAAAATAAAGATATTTTCTTCATTATGGGTCGTCATGGGTACAATACGATTTGTGTGTGTGTGACTATGTGACCTCAAGCGTGCGTGTTCATAGAAGGAGGCCCCTGTCCTCAACAGCTATGTGACTGTAATGAATGCCAAGAAAGGAGGCCCCTGTCCTCAACGACCTTAAGCATTCGTGTTCATAGAAGGAGGCCCCTGTCCTCAACAACTATGTGTTCCAACCAACAGCGTGGAGGCCCCTGTCCTCGACACGTGTTCCAACCAATAGCGTGGAGGCCCCTGTCCTCCATGACTATGTGAACTATGTGTGTGTGTGTGTGTGTGTGTGTGACTATGTAAGCTCAAGCGTGCGTGTTCATAGAAGGAGGCCCCTGTCCTCAACAACCATGTGACTGTAATGAATGCCAAAGAAGGAGGCCCCTGTCCTCAACGACTTCAAGCATTCGTGTTCATAGAAAGAGGCCCCTGTCCTCAACAACTATGTGTTCCAACCAACAGCGTGCAGGCCCCTGTCCTTGACACGTGTTCCAACCAATAGCGTGGAGGCCCCTGTCCTCCACGACTATGCGAACTATATTGTGTGTGTGTGTGTGTGTGGCTATGTGAATGTGTGTGAACGTTAAGGAAGGAGGCCTCTGTCCTCAACCGACCTCAAACGTTCGTTTTCAACCAACAGCGTGGAGGCCCCTGTCCTCGACACGCGTTACGACAGTAAAACTTACACAGATAAATTCCAAATAAGAACGGCCGATAGGTAATTTGTTACTTCCTTAACCTTTAATGATCTGTTTGTGTCGTACATTCATCCACAATGATACGGTAATAAATAATGTAATTGAATTAAATAAAGCAAAAGTAAAACATTTTGTTTAACTCAACCAGTCATTCTTTTAACACAGTTTGACCTTGAGTTTTTAACAAATCACACGCAACCGACTACGGGTATATCACTAGAAGCAAAGCAATCGACATCCTGAAATTTGTGAATGAATCTGATAATTATTCTATTCATTACATTACTAATCTGGTGTCGAATATATTCCAACTTTTCCACCATACTAGCAACTTTAATAACAATTAGATATTTCAAATATCTATTCACGGTATAAATTTTTAATCCCTTAAGAATACACAATTGATACCGATAAGTTTATTCCTCTCGTCCGTAATCTGAAAATTTGAATGTTGGAAAATCATAAATCGAAAACCAAACATTCGATTAGCTTGTTTCAATATTTTTTTACTCCTTTTTGCCATGTTACTAGACATTGAACAATCGCGTAAATGTTAATGTTAATCAGGTATCGCAAAACTAGTAGGTAACAAAAGAACGTTCTTTTCAAAACACTTTAACTACCTACCTGTGTAATTTTTTAGGACAGTTCACTCGTATCAAAATTTTCTATACTGGGTATTTTACTCGCCGACGCGGTTATTTTTTTTTTTTTTTTCTTTCTAATGTTTATTCGGGCACAAACGGTTAGTGATGGTCGCTACTACAACAGCAGATAACGCAATGCACCATCCGCACGCAACGAACAACACATTATCGAATCGTCAACCATCCCGCCATCACTATTCGTTGTCCGTTGTCAACGCCGTTCACACGCGCACCGCTGCCGCACTTGGCATAGAAGCGCAAGCGAGCGCGCAACAAATCAAGTAGCTGTGTGCGAGAGACAGCGCCACACGCGCGAGCTCGCATCGCAATCGCAACTCAAATAACCGACCTTTGGCGTCACTACTAGCTGCTGCTGCCCGCTGTCAGTCAGTACAAAATAACAAACAAGGCAACAGAGCGCTGCCTCGCGTTTGTTCTCGTACGCTTCCACCACGCTGCGATCGCGACGAAACAAGTACAACAATTATTCAACAATAAGCTCATTATCGTTCTGTAAAACAGCAATATAATAGGATAACAGACAACAGTTTACAACAACAGCCATTTAAGAATAACATAACACTGTTATTCACCACTGTAAAACATCCGTTATTGCCAACACTACAAACGGTACAATACGACTTATACAGTTGCCACAGGTTACTGATTCACATAATAAAACAGCAAACTGGTATAAAAAGAGCATACACGAAATGAATCGGCTACAATTCGAGGATGTGAATTTAATCTATTTTCACTAAACAAAGAAACAAAACTAAGAACTACTACAGGCAATCAAATTATAATCCAGCAAACAAATTACATTATTACTAATGATAGCCTTATGTCTGGCTAAAGAGATGTTAAAAAGGTCAATTTCAGAGATTATTTGGCCATCACAAATTCCCGGCCTCGGTGCGAGGCGGAGCCGGTCACGAGCAACCCTTTTCGGTTTCCCCTTGCCACATACCCTCTTAATCCGGTAGTGGTCTTTGGGAGACATTTTCCAAACTTCGTAAGTTTCGGGGTATTTTAAATCTAGCCCGATTTAAGTTCTTGGGTTAGTTTTAAGCAATACAGTTTCGCTTTTCTGAAATCTAGATACCCGTGTTTTGCCTTCGTCGAATCTTTGCTTGTCTTCTAAGCCTTACTTATCTTTTTCTTGCGAACGTAGGTATCCGGCTGTGTACGATCTACAGTGCCTTCTGCTAATTTATAGTAACATTCATATTTTAATTTATTTCCATTTACTGTTTAATAATAATGAAAACACTGTAAAATATGCTATTTCAAATTTCAAACTGCAAAATCCACTTTAGAAAATAAGATAATGTTTGCATGCCAATTTATTTGGTTATACGCGTTGCTGGACATTAACACTAGATAGATCACTTTTTTTTTACCATTTAGACATGGTAAAGCAAATTATTTCATTTAATTTCATTTCATTTCATTTCAATGGTACATCTTAGGAATTAGGGAAACTAAATTAGAGGGTAGACCCTCGATATCAAAATCTCAGTAACACAACGCGAACGGTCTGTTTGTCTGATGTTAAAATAATTATTTATAAGGATATAGTTACATTCCGAAAACTCGGTGTCAAATATCGGGCCTCGATATCGGGTCGAAATTGATGATAAAAAGATCTTTATATAGTTTAAATTAGGTTAAGACTAATTCGAAATAATAGCAGTAAGTGACACAGAAACACTTTGATCAAATATCGGTTCTAAATATCGGGTTGAGAATAGTTTTCAAAAGTCAGAAGCACAATAATAACGGCTAAAAAAAGAGTTGAAATAGAGAATATTTTATTGAATCAGGCGTTACTTTGCGGAGGTCCATTTCAATGAACAAAAATACCCACCTTGCTGTTGATTTGTACATTTTTCTAAAATAACGGCCAACGACGACAAAATGCAACCAGATACCGGGTTATTCGTTAGGTCAGATACTGGCGGGGTCATATTAGCGGGCGATTATAGTTGCTGATTCTCACTTCCGATGTCGGAGTTATGAGGTAGCTGTAGGTGAGTCTGTATATGCCTGGCGCTCGGGTAAAGGCCAGAATAGTCAACTACTACATATGAGGACGTAACTCGTTTTAGTGCTATAGTGGAAACGCATGATTATAGATCTGCTTCGCAATGTTTCGTCCAACACAGTGCGAGTAGGGCATTATCGGGTAATCACATAGATTCTCCTTAACCTAGTTTTGGCTACACAACTGTACAGGTTGCACATAAGAAAGCCGGGGTCCACAGGACCCCGGGAGGTCCACCGTATCCTTCCCCACGACCTCTCCTCACGCCTCCTTTGTTAATACGAACCTCCGTGGAGGCAAGTATTGTAGTATTGACTACGCGCTAACAACGGCGCTTACAAAAGACAGTGCACTAGTACAGTTCTGTATCAGTGCTAGAAAATACACAGTAAGAATAACACAGCTAGTTATTAAAGAACGAACTCACCGGTTTCTTCTTAGGACCATACTAATCGGGCCCACCCACTTACTAGACAATTAGACGGACGGGCCGCCCGGTAGTCCTTCGTGGTTGAAGCTCAAACGTGGGCCAACCCACTCACTAGCCTAAATAGGGGGTAGGCACACAAAAGACAACAAGAATACCTAGCTCAACACAGTGAAAGTGGTTCAGGTGGATACGCTCACCAAGTTCGACGACTGGGCGGCTCGGCGGTCGGACCAAAAGTAACTCAGTCACGCTATCGTGAGAACCCCCCTACCGCCGATCCCGATCTCCGATCCACAGAGTGAATTCCAATCGTAATTACAGCATCCGTCGCTAGATGGCGTCACAAGAAAGGCTGTTACGATTTAAACAATCTCTGAACGTTCATAGCGCCACCACTAGATGGCGTAAACATCAATCGCGCCGACATATATAAACAGGGAGAGTTATATGGGGAGTGTGAATGGGTGCGTTGGGAGGGGAAGGCCTAGACGGACGTTCCGTGATCAAATTGGGGACGGTTTTGGACAAAGGCCAGGTCAAGAGTACCCGAAACCGACGAGCATGTATGAAGAGATTGATGAATGTGGATAAAGCGAAAGAGGTATGTCAGGATCGTAGCAAGTGGAACAAAGTAGTCTCTGCCTACCCCTGTGGGAAAGAGGCGTGACGATATGTATGTATGTACCTATGTACAGGGAGAATAACCAGAATACTGACCTCGAGTATTTGCTTTGCTTTAGTGACAAACTAATACAAAAATGATAGAAATAACCTAACCTAAAAGCTTTTTTGCTTACTGTACTTTTCTTTTTGTATCTGTCCTACATATGTGTATCAAATTTCAAGTCAATCAGACCAACCGTTCAAGAGTTCCCTCCTGCGAAGACGGTCCTGGCTGGACCACCAGAATTCTACTACCAGATTATTGTATTGTCATTTAATTTCCACAAGTATGCAAAATTTCAACTCAATCGATTGAAGATATCTACTTCGAAATTGAGCTGCAAGATTCCACACATACATACATTGCAACTTAATAAAAAGCTTGTAAAAATCTTCATAGTTGTACTACGTACCCTAACTCCAGATACGTTTATATGCCTATCACGTATATGTTTATCGTGCAAAACTTTGGAGTGGACAAAGTAGGCCGCCATACAGAATTTATGCGGGACAATATACCTAAAGTCAAGAAGCACCCATGACGAGAGATTCCGTAAAAATATAATAGAATATAACTTTTCTACGCAAATAACGACACTGCTAGCCTAAATATGTTTACCTGTAGAACTTGACGGCGAAGCTTGAAGTCCAGCTAGCTTATTACGTAACTCGCTCGCGATCACCATCGTCTTCATTTTGACAGTTCATGTATGGGCTGACAATTGGCATCGAAATCAGCTAGCTGTCACATTCATACAAGAACTGTCAAAATGAACACGATGGCGATTCATTGCGAGCGAGTTACGTAATAAGCGTGCTGGGTTCAATCCATTATCGTGACAGATAATATTATATGCATTGGATGTATTATTTTGTTTTTATGTATTGTATATATATGTAGTTGAACTGAATATGAACTTCCAAGCTGGTGTGGGAGTAAAGAAAAACATAGAATGTACGACTTGTTTCTCTTCTCGCGCAGATGGTAAAAGCCCATCGAGGGAAAGGGCGAAAATCTTAGGAATCATTTTATAGGCAATGCAAAAAAGTCAAGTCAAAAGTCAAAAGTTTATTTTGCAAATAGGACGCCAAGGGCTCTTTTAAGTACATGTCTTTTTTTGAATCTACCAGCGCATTCGGAAAGACCATCATTGCCAAGAAGAATGCGCCGCAAGAAACTTGTCAGAAAATCATTTTTTCAAAATAAAGTAGATTTACAATAGTACTTAAATTCTACTTAACTTACCTATACTTAATACAATTAATACATTTTATAAAAGGGACTAAATGCGACTAAACAGCCCACATTTTGATTCAACTTTCCACCTATACGTTCACTCTAGGTCTTATTACCCTAGGCTGTCTGCCCCGTAAGGGATAAATACGTGATTGTATGTACCACGCGATAGTCCTGATTTTAAAATAATAAATAGGCGACTCCTGTAATAAATGCTCTTGCACTAAGCCTAACACTGGCCGTCCTGAAAAAACTAAACATTGACGGGTCGATGAATGTGGGATAGTAGATTCGATATACGCTATGAATAATTTATTTTTAATGTCCGTTTGGGGTCTGAAGGGGTTACAAGCTACAAATAGGTACCTAAAGCTAGGAAAGTAGAATTTAAGAATATAGTAGAATTTAAGAAAATAAGTAGAATTTAATTTATAGTGGTAGCTATACTTCATTTAATTTAGAATGAGAAACCACAACAACTTTATGTTGCGGCTCATGAACTGTATCTCTTTAGAATTTGTACTAGAGTAACAATTAACAACACGCAAATAGGGGTGCGACCAAACCGCCGCGTATACGCAGTGACGTATCGTATGCGTCACGTTTTCTCACCGTTTCTTCATACATTTTGTTGCGATTCCGTAACGTCACCGTTTTTTAAGCGGCGGTGTGGTCGCACCCTAAAGTGACATTAAAACAATTTTATTTTGCGGCTCCCAGACTATTATACTATACTGTACTATTTGCTAGGTAAGAAATAGTTGACCAGACGCAATATAATGTTATTGTGGTTTCTCATTCTAAATTAAATGAAGTTTATAAATGTATTATTTTGCAAAAATGACATTCTGCCAAGTTTCTTACAGCGCATTTTTCTTGGGGCTCGTCCTGAAATCATGTGATCATAATTGCCTACTTTTGACCCCCCCCCCCCCCCCCTTGGTGATATTTGTTGATTATAAATAACTAAAGATGCCACGAATATTCGGCAACTATTCGGTATTCGGCCTATTCGACCACTTTTTTGCTATTCGGTATTCGGCCGAATAGTGCGTACTATTCGGCCGAATACCGAATAGCAAATCATGTCAAAAAAGACACGTTATTTTACTCAAAATAATGTATTTATTTCCAAATTACAACATTTAGTACTTAAAATTAATCAGTGGTAAGTTGTGATGGATAAAAACGAGCTTTTCAGCATTTTTTGGTAGCAAACGATTGCGCTTTTCATCGTAAACGTTACCAGCCTCAGAAAATAACCTCTCACTATAAGCGCTACTTCCAGGCGAAGAAAGATAAACTTTTGCAAATTTCGAAAGGTTCGGTCTTATTCCAGCTAACGGTGGTGGTGGGGGCACCAAGCATTCGGCGGCCGAATATTCGGCGCTTCGGCCGACAGCGTTGCCGAATATTCGGTATTCGGTATTCGGCCAATTCACTATTCGTGGCATCTCTAATTATAACGCTACCCCCTTCCCCCCATTCAAGATCACGTGTATGTTTTGGACTTAGTATGAATTAAGTTAGCTTTAAAAAAACAGCAATAACTTGATTTTACGTTATTTTTGATTTCCTGCCGTGTAAAAAAATTACACGTGATGTGTTCTCGTGTATGTACACTGATGTAACTGGCAAGGCAAAGTTGGCTTCAAGCTCATTTGCCAGCTGATGGTACGCATCTAAACTTTTTCGCTTCCCCAGCATTGACGCAAGACGTGTTTCCGAACGCGTCGGACGTTAATGGCGTCGCTTACACACTACGACGCCGGATACTCCATTTAAAGTAACAGAGGGGAAAAGGGGAAATAATCAGTTAGCTAGAGGAAAAGCAAACATACGGAGAAAAAGGGCTATAACCTGACTAACTATCCCCGATTCCCCGCTAATATTATAAATAGTCGGGGATACTGCAATACCGCGTAACTAGCACTGGTAAATACTGCGTATCTGTACAACACCCGTAGAGAAAATCGCGTAACTGGTATTGGTTAATACCGCGTATCTAACAAAATGTACCCAAATTGGCGGGAAGCCAACGAACGTAAAATCCTGATTAGAATATACCAGTTCAAACCAGTATAAAGTTGGGTGTTGTGTGATAAGCAGTATTTACTAGTGCTAGTTACGTGGTTTTGCACTATGGATTGCGGGTGGTAGGGCCTTGTGCAAGGTCCATCCGGATCGCTACCACCATCTTACTCGCTAATCCTGCCGCTAAGCAGCAGTGCTTGCACTGCTGTGTTCCGGTGTGGAGAGTAAGACAGCCGGGGAAATTACGGGCACGAGAGGCATTTCATCTAAGTCCTCTAGGTTGGCAACGCATCTGCAATCCCTCCGGGGTTGCGGGTGTCTATGGGCTGTGGTGATCGCTTACCATCAGGTGACCTACTTGCTCGTTTGCCTTCCTATTCACATAAAAAAAATGGATGTTGTGCAGATACGCAGTATTTACCAGAGCTAGTTACGCGGTATAACATCCTCGACGAAATGCGATAGTAACTCTGCCTGTCTGTCTGTTACGCTGTCACGCCTAAACCACCAAACCGATTTAGCTGAAACTTGGTATACATATAGTTTCAGTGCCAGGAAAGGACATAGCATAGTTCTTATCCCGGGGAATTGCAAAGTTCCCGCGGGATGATACATAACTTTTTCTGATAATTTCACCCTATACGTCAGAGACCCCAATATGTACGTTCAGCGAGAAGGGTTCGACTCGTGAATGATTAATTCGGAGTTTTTGTCGAATAACCCTAGGGGTCTTCCAATTCTCTGGCCGGTAATAAAATTATCATTATGTATGAAGGACGTGGGTTGCCATTGTTTCGCCCTCTCACTGAAATTAAAGGGTGTAATAAGTTTGTATTCTTTCATCTTCATCTTCAGCAACACGTCCCACAGCTGGGCACAGGGGCCGTACAATGACGTCTTAATGCGTTCAGTTTAGGTTCGCTCGCTGTCAGATTCATACTAAAAGTGACAGCTAAAACTTGAACTGCGTCGGAATTAGGACGTCATGGTAAGGCCCCAGGCTTCCTCTCAATAGGGCAGTGGGCTATGGTTCCCACGCGGGCCCACTGCGGATTGGGAATAATATATAAATAAATATTAATGTAAACAAACGGATAACTCACGTTTTATTAAGTCGGAAAAGGTCCGACAGTTACCGGTTAGGTCCGGTTGTTTATATTAATATTATTTCTGAGCCTCACGGTAGTTTTATATTAAAAAAACTATATAAATAACATAAAAATATTAGGTGCTGGTTTCTGGAAGTGAAATGTTCGGACCTTTTTTGGACGTAACGCCCTAGGGTAACTTTGATAGTTTTAAAATTCATATAAAAACAATATTGTCCACATGCGGTGAATATTTGGTATGCAGACGAAAAGACGATCGATGAAGACATCGATTGGAAGCAGCTGCAGCAGTAAACACGAATAAAAATAAATGAATTCGTCAAATCATCGAAGCCGTAGTAGGCTAGTAGTTTGACCTGTGGCCTCTCAAGCAGAGGGTCGCGGGTTCGAATACCGGACTCGCACCTCTGAGCTTTTCTGAATTTATGTGCGAAATTACATTTTAAATTCACCATGAGCTTTTTGGTAAAGGAAAACATCGTGAGGAAACCGGACCAATCCCAATAAGGCTTAGTTACCCTTCTGGGTTGGAAGGTCAGATGGCAGTCGCTTCTGTAAAAACTCACTGCGCCATTAGGTTGAATTAGGTTGTCATAGCGGACCCCAGACTCACTGAACCATGGCAAATGCCGGGAAAAACGCTAGAAGATGATGATTTCGTCAAATCATTAAAACTACTTTTTTTTAATTGACCCCGTAAATGAAAGTCACCACGTTTTCCGTTATCTGCCGCTCTGACGTCGCGTCACGGTCATGGCAATCGAATGAAACAAACATTTCTTTGTCATCTTTATTTCCCTGCAGGACCTGTAACCGTACTAGTTTTCATCGTAGTAACCCGCATTTTTAACACTTCACAGACCTTCTTGCACACCGAGACGGCTTTCAAGTCGTTTTGTTGCAGCTTAATGATCGAAGGAACTGCCTGAACCGATCGCCTTTGCATTGCTAACAGTCGGACCAAATCATGAGAGTCAGAATAAATCAAATGGTTGTCTTTATCAAAAGTTATGGCCAGTACACCAGGGACACTGACCACTCTGACTACTTCCTGAAACCTGTCATCATTTTTGATCGTGTAAACACCATCTTCACTACACACGTACACTTGGCCTTTATTATCAACAGCCAGTCCGTAGAATTTAGGAAAGTCTTTTAATAACACTGGTTTCTTTTCGTTCCGCCGCAAACCATACAGCCCTGACGAGTTTATGAAGAAAATGTTGCCTTGAAAATCGAACACGAACTGCTGCATCACAACGTTCTTTAAATCTTTGACTGGCTTCACTGCTTTCTTCTTATACACGAACGCTCGCAACGTCGGGAACTGGATGTAGTATATACTCTTTTTAACTGCTAACCACCACACATCCAGATCGCCTATGCCTAGTTTCATCAGTTTCTTATCGGTAGGTATATATCTGTAAATCCCGCTGCTCCCTCCGAAGTATATATAGCCGCTTTTATCTTCGCTCGCTATCGCAAACGCGTCTTTGACACCTTTGAGCAGTTTTAGCTTTTTTGTTTCGATGTTGAGCATGGCTGGTATGAATTCTCCTTGGCCAGCATCAAAGCTGAAATACAGTGTGTTTGATTTCTTGTCTACTGCCAGTTGATTTGCACTGTGATCAGCATTCGTCAGTAACTCTTTGACGTAGCAATGTCTCCCGTCATCAGAAACCATGTTGCATACGGGTTGGGACTCTTTACTCGCACTCACTTGTATCATAAAGATGAGATGGAATATATTTTTGATCATTGTCTTTTCATCCACAAGCTGACGTCGACTCCTGACCGAAGTAAACTGTGAATTAGAAAGTTGCGTCGAACCACTTGATTCTTAACAAGATTTGACGAGGCACGGAATGAAAGTTGTTTTCATTTTCATCATATTTCTCTTCAGATCACAATAGTTATTTGTGTACGACTAAAATGCTTGAATTGTCAACGTCAAAGATTAACTTGTATTGTTTCTAAGACCAATGAACAACGCGCGCGTACAGTTCATCTCAGTTTAATATATCACTAACACTTGTTAGAATTTAAATGCGAACTTAAATCAATTAATTACCACACGTGCGAGACGCGTAAAATTTTATTGCTTTAAAATTTTGAGTACAATGTTCTTAAGATATTCAATACATGGAAGTTTTTTGATAATTTATTCTTTACTTTTAATGACGGTTTGAAAATATTGGGAGTTTAGTTATAGTTATCTGTGTGGCGTATTACTATATTTGATATCCTGCTTGCACGCATCCATAGCCAAACAAAGTTTGCTTCCTTATTATTTTGTACTAGGTAGCTGTTGTCTGCGGCTTCGCCCCCGTTCCATTATTTTTCAAAATTTTATTTATACGAATCTTGTTCAGACAACAAACACAATTAGAAAATAATTGACCTATTTGGTTGAGTCGTTCGGAAGTCATGTATACATTGCGAAGATTCATTTTTAACCTTCAACGCAGAAAGGGGGTGTGTAAGTTTATCGTCGATGCGTGTGCGTGTGTTTGTGTCTCTCAAGCCGATGGACCGATTTCGATGTTGTTTTTTTATTGGAAAGTCAGTTTCCTTGCGTTGGTCCTTAGCCATGTTTGGCAAAAATCGGTCCAGCAGTTTGAAGAAAATCAGCTCTTTTCCAAAATGATGTACATAAGGCATGTTTGGCACAAAATTGTTCATTTACGTATTACTCGACAAATGCGTGGGAGGCTTTTAAATTTTGAATTTAATGTTTCTTATTTATAGATAGATCATGAAATATATAATAGATTATGCATTAAATTGTGTCAGAGTTAAACAGAGTCAACTGTACTTAAAGCATAACAATGTACTGTTGTTAAATACATGCTGTTTGTTGATTTTAGAATGTCTAATGATAAACTATTTAACTACCTAAACATCGATGTTTAGAATATCGCGATTATTCCAGAATTGGTTAACAATTATAGTAAAAAATTAAGATACAATGCCAAGTTTATTCTGATATTAAGAATAAGAATAATTTATTTGAAAATGAAAATACATTTTACAAAATTGAGTTATCCATGTCACCTACACTAGGCTCGGCCTGTTCAATAGAATGACACCGATATTGCCTATAATGTCGTTAGTTAAGTAGTATCTTACTCTTACTTCCTACTAATATTATAAACTAGGGAACTATGCAATTTTCTGGGATAAAAAGTACCCTGTGTGTTAACCTAGAGTACCAGCTATCTCCGTTCCAAATTTTATTCAAATCCAGTCCTTTCAGCGTGAAGAAGGAACAAACATACACACTCACATCGTCACATCCATCCTCACGAACTTTCGCATTTATGATTTAGTAGGATTTGTAAGTTTGGATGTATGAATGGATGTTTGTTACTCTTTCACTCATGAACAGCTGAACAGACCTGGAAGAAAATTGACACAGAAATTTTGGTCTGGAACAACACATAGGCTACTTTCATCCCAGAAAATTGTGTAGTTCCCGCTGGATAGCGGAAACGAATTCTTCTGAGACGGAGTCGCGAGCAACAGCTAGTCAAAAATAAATTACATTTATTAATCTTAGAAACCATTATGTTACAGGCAAATGCGGCTAGCAACCCAGCACTATTTATTCCCCTTTCCATTAGCCCACAATCATGCTAAAACGTGGCCTTTATGTCTTGTTACCTTAGGCTCTGTCTACCACGTGAGGGATAAAATACGTGATATATATGTATGTATGTGTGTACAAATAAGGCGTGACGTCACAGTCCTCGCGTGCGTCGTATGTCTGTCTGTCCGTAGTAGCTTCCATTTGGCAGCGTTTTATGCGGCACTCAAGGGACATCTAGCAGTTGTTTTAACCTACAGACGCGGGAACAGGGTAGGAGGGTACAAAGTGTGGTGTGAGTCAGTATTTTTATATTTTATTGAAT
Source organism: Pandemis heparana (assembly GCA_963854515.1). Taxonomy (NCBI): domain Eukaryota; kingdom Metazoa; phylum Arthropoda; class Insecta; order Lepidoptera; family Tortricidae; genus Pandemis; species Pandemis heparana. Next base: position 13,462,139 of record OY978021.1, read on the forward strand.
CGGGCGTTACTTTGCGGTCCATTGAAATGAACAAAAATATTTACCTTGCTACTCCGCTACTTATGTGCCAGATAGCCAATCCTGTGTGAAATAATTATATTCTCTTTAATACCCGTATTTTTATAATATTTTTTATTTCTTTTTTACTTTTAATTTTAATTTCACGTATCTTTAATTTGTATTTAAATTGTATGTTATTTATGGCGACCGTTAATTGAGAAAATAATAATTATTTTAGTTTACTTGTAAGTATTTACACACATACAAACATACATTGTTGGAGACACCGTAAAACACAGCGGAACACGGAGCATGCACCGTGTTAAACTCAAGTTCGGCTTCTGTCGGCGCCGTGACAGACGATATACGATCGTGGTCAAGCACACACGCAAATTTTGTATTTTTTTTTATAAATCACGTCTTTATCCCTTACGCACGGGGTAGACAGAGCCTAAGTAAAGTAACAAGACCTTCATGTACTAAATCGTTATATTATTTTTTATTGTTGACGTTTTTATTTTAGACTGTCGATTTAATTTTAGGTTATGTGCCGAGTTGCTGTTTTTGTGGATCGAGTCGATTCGAGTCATTTTATGTAGTATTCGAATCCTGACTCGATTCTGCGAGCCGAGTCAGTTAATATGGTGTTCGAATCCTGACTCGATTTCGCGATTCGAGTCCATTGAATACCTACTCGAGTCTATATATATTATTATCAATATGAGTTGAGTAAATGATAGGATGAGTTTTTTTAGGTGCTTTAATAAATTTGTTGTAAGTATTTTTAAAGTCATTAAATTCGGACTCAAAATTTTTGCACTTTATTTTATCGTCCACTTTTTAAAAAAAACTTCCATACTCCTGACGATTTTCTCAGCGCCAATTTGTGATAAAATAAAGCTAATCACAATAAAATCACTCCACTATTGTAAACAAACAATAAATTGATCTCGAGTCAAGCCGTACTCGGCACATCACTAGTGATGATGTAATTTTCTTTTGAATGATGAAATAAACTATAAAACTAAACGATTTAAGAACAAGATATCTTTTAGATCTTTCTCATTAGTCGATATTTTCAACTGTTACGCATTCACGACCCCTTTAAACAACATCAAACAAAAAGGTCACGTCACATAACTCGTATTGACATCCATCCCAACCCTACTTATAAAATGACAGTCGGCCTGTCAAACTCACTTTTCCTCAACAATATACCGTCACACGTTTGTAGCACCCCCTTACGAAAGCGTTTGTCGCTCTGTTCATAGGAATCAACCTTATTCGCTTGTAGTAAGAACGGTATACGCTGTATTGGGATGGTCCATCGGTATAAGATATACTCCATCGCGACGCAAAGTAAATAATGGAAAGATGGATCACTTAAACTTCATGTTATTTCAGTCAACATACCAGGAAAACGTGATAAATTACGGATACAGCCACAAGTTGTCAATTGTTAGTTCGTGTTGTGATGACGCGTGTTTTATTTACCCCCGACACAAAGGGGGGTTAGAAGTTTGACGTCGATATCTGTGTGTCTGTGGCATCATAGCTCTCAAACGTGTGGAGTTGTGGACCGATTTCGATCCGGTTTTTATCATTCGAAAGCCAGTTTTGCGATGGTCCTTGGTCATGTTTGTCAAAAATAAGTCCAGCAGTTTGAAGAGTATCAGCTCTTTTCTTAATGATTTAAGGCAGTTTTGGCATTATTGAAGTGATAAACTTCTTATGGGATGGTAAACCGCTTCGTAACGTAACGCGTTACTGCGCCAGTCTAGACAGTAACGCGTTACGTCAAGCCAGACGGCTTCCCTTTCTCTGACGCATACGGCAGCGGTAGGCAGGCTCTTCTTCTCTCACTCTAACTCTCTTGCGGCTCCGCAAGATCGTTCCTATTAAAATGTAGCGTCGCGTCGCGTCGCGTCTCGGTGTGAGTTGACCCTAACCCACAGCGCTAGTCTTATATCGGACAGACGCTTCCCCCTCTCTCTACTCAGTGTTTAATATGCGATAGACATTATACTGTCAGTAACTTGATTAGTTTAAGTTATCACTTCTGTCAGGCGTTCCGAGACGCACACGTTTCTTTTTTATTTTTTTTATTTACGTGTGATATCATCTTACTTTATTTATGCGTGGGGGGTTTTAAAATTAATTTTATGTTATTATATAGGTGCTTATTATGATACAGATACGTACATCATAATATCTGCATTAAAATAGCCATCTGCCGGATACGGCCGGAACTATAAACTAACCTGAAGAAGCACAGACAACGTAAATGTAGATAGGTCACTTGTAAAAAAGCTGCAGTTACATAGTGGTTTAAAAAACGTGGTAGCCTAGTGGTCTGACCTATAGCCTCTTAAGCAGATATAATCAGAAATGATGATCCGCAATTCCGCAGTAGAACTAAAGTTACCGACATAGCCCGAAGAATTGCGAAACTGAAGTGGGAATGGGTGGTTCACATAGCTCGCAGGACCGATGGCCGATGGGGTCAGAAGGTTCTCGAATGGCGTCCGCGGACCGGCAGACGAGCTGTTGGTAGGCCTCCAACGAAATGGAGTGACGACCCGATCAGGATCACGGTGGATACGGAAGGCACAGGACCGGTCCGAGTGGAGAGTCTTGGGGCAGGCTTATGTCCAGCAGTGGACGTCTTTCGGCTGACATGGTGATGATGATGATGATATATAGATATATATTTATAGTCTGGAATTAAAACCAGTTAAGAGGAAGTTCGTGGAATTAGGCACGCAATTTAAGTTTCCGCATCCGCCGAACATTTACGACCTCCAGACCTCGCCCCGGGGTCTATGGAAACAAACTGAGCATAAAACAGAAAACAGAGGGATAGAAATTACGAAAATTAAATTAAAACTAAGCGTGTACTGTCAAGGGCATAAATATATGTATTCTATTCTATTTTCTATTCTACCAAGACATCAAAAACATCTATTATACACCTCTATGTCACAAATAAAAAGGTCGATGATACATATATTTGACGTTATGGCTGTATCGATATTTATGCCCTCGACTGTCTAGTCGACCAAAAAAGTGCTTTATCATTTTTTGTGACAGTTCCTCCATCAAAAAAAGCAATAAAGCTGATTGTCACATAGACTTGTGAGTGAAAATGGGCTTATATATTTTAATTTCTAAACAACACTGAAAATTAGAACACATAAGAAAAATCCGAAAGTAAAACTATGGCCGGGAATCAAACCCGGGTCCTCGTCATTCCGTGACGCGTGCTATACCCCTACGCCCTACCCTACCCTACCCTATATTTTAATTCGTACAAAAGACATTGAACCAGGGTGGTAAAAGACTTTCTTGGTCGACTATACTTTCGATCAACGAACTTATTTGCCGGGTCAGCTGGAGCATTGTGTTGCCAAGTTCACAACTCGAGAAAGGTCCGTGAAATTAAGAATAAGAATTACTGGCATATCCGACGACCTTTGGTGTTGGTGGTGTCCATGGGTAATACCAGGTGACATGTGACTAGCTCGTTTGCCACCGAATTAAAAAAAAGAATCGGCAAAATTTCTAGGACAACTGGAAGTAGGTACTCAAAATTTCTAGGATAACTGGAAGTACCCCAAATTTCTAGGATAACTAGAAGTACCCCAAATTTCTAGGACAGCTGGAAGTACCCCAAATTTTTTGAGAAATATCTTTTCTAGTGACTATTTTATTGATCGAGTGAACTTTGAGGTCGATTTTTTGACAGCTCCAAATGATATAATTTCAAAATACCTCTACGTCTGACAAAATAGGTCTTGAAAGAAAAACGGACGGACGGAAGGTAGTTACAGAACACTAAAAAGGTAGCAACATAACATAAGCACAGACATGCAAGTGAAGTCAAATAAAACTTTGTAAAAAAAACTTAAAACCTTATGTACCTTATGCCCAACGCCCTTCCGTCCTAAAAAAGGTCTATCGACCCTATTCTAGTAACAAACTGCCTCAATCTGTGCCCGCGCCGAAGCAATACATTAGATGCCTTTGCATCCGCAATATAGCGGTGACTGATTTATTATTAACCCACAAGAATGCCCTAAGACACATTCATAGACAGGCCAAATTTCAACCCTGAAGCGGAAATTATAGGGTTGAGATTTTATTAAATTCATGATGAGACTTGCGGTTTTATTGGAAAAGGCTTGAGGCTGATAGTGGGATGGATAGGTTCTTCTTTTACGTAGTGAAGGTGACAGATACGAAAGTTTTAAATTAAGACATCGGTTTAAAAAGTTTTTCTTAGCTACATTTGCTAAAAGAATTTTGATGAAAGTGTAACTAAACAGATCTATATGGAGAGTGTGAATGGTTGCGTTAGGAGGGGAAGGCGTAGACGGACGTTCCGATACCAAATAGGAGACGTTTTGAAAAAAGGTTAGGCCAGAAGTACCCGAAACTGGCGAGCATGTCGATACCTTTAGGTTCAATTGGCGTAAAGGACAAAATGCCGAAAATGAGTTAAATATACAGTTTTGTTCAGAATTTTAAGCTCTATCGAACTGTATACTTAAAATTTTGATATCTCGTAAAATTTGACCTTTACGCCCCATATTTTTGGATCACTTATCACCAAAATGTGCTTTTTTTGTGGGTGTAAGTAACAAACCTGAAATCACATGGAACGTAAAGGAAATCATGAAGTTATAAACAACGACGTATAAACCTAAATTTACCATATTGTCCTTTAAGACCTACTTTTATAGGACTGAATTTACTTATTTGTCCTTTACGACCTTTACTTCTGTACATTATACTTTAATACCAAATCAAAACTACGGCGTAAAGGACGTATATACAAATAGATATTTATTTCTTGGATTATACGACCTGATTAAGACACAAACATAAATCCTTAGGTCTAATTTTGATGAGAAAGTAAGTGTATCTCTATAAATTCGACACTTTAAGGTTCAATAAAATTGGTGTAAAGGCCAAAAATGCTACTTTTCAGGAGAAGTAAAATATATTTTTTTAAGCTAAATATTTTTTTTATTTGGGGACCTATATCTTCGATGCATATGACAAAAGTGCTTAGAATTCTTCAACCTACGCAGTAAAATGGTAACCACAACGATAAATAGCATATTTTAGAAGTTAAGCATCCTTTACACCCCGGAAAAAAGCGTCGGTAGTCCCTTACGCCCCGACCTTTCTAAAGAACTCAAAAGTTTTGAGGTTGTAAAGGTCAGTTTTATATAAAATTATACAATTTTGGGGTGTATAGTTCACTGTAACTTACTAAATAGTTCTTAAATAACTTTAATTGCCGATTCCCCTTTCCACCTATACTCACAATTATGCTGAACATGGCCTTTAGGTCTTGTTACCTTAGGCTCTGTCTACGCTGTAAGGGATAAAACGTGATTTATGTATGTTATATATGTATTGTTCTTTATAATTATAAGTATTTATACGTGTCGTATAGATTAGCTAAAGTTAAACGTTAGCAATCGTTATCTTAATAATATGTATGTTATTAGTTACGATTATGTAGCATTGAAATTTCATTTAACAACATGTTTTAAACAGTTTAGTTATATTTATAAACGATTATTTATGTAATAAAACATGTAGACTTACCCAGGGTAAGACTATCTGTAGTAAATGAAAGCACAATAGTCATAATTGTAACAAAATGTCCAAATATTATAAATCTTAAATCAAGTATCTAAGAGCTCACAAATATTAAGTACGTCACTTATTAATTACTAGCTGTTACTAGAGACTTCGTCTGCAAATAATTCGTTTATCGCTATCCCGCGGGAACTACGCAATTTTCCGGGATAAAAAGTAGCCTATGTGCTATTCCAGACTTTTTTCTATTGTATGTGCCTAATTTCATCCAGATCCGTTTGACCGTTCTGGCGTGATTGAGTAACAAACAAACATCCATCCATCTATCCATCCATCCATCCATCCATCCATACTTTCGCATTTATAATATTAGTTAGATAGTTAGATTAGATTCAATCCAACTAAGTGTCATTGGAAGATTTCATGTACAATTTATCATTAGTTATTGCTCACGTAAACTGAAATCATTAATTGCCAACAAGTATAAACATAGGTATACCTTATCAGACAGATTTTGAAAGCAATATTCGTTTGTTAGCAATATTTAACAAAAAACACCAAAATACATAATCTATTGGTACCTAAATGATACAAAATTTAACTTATAACGATCTCGTTATGTATATGGTTGCGTTAAATGATAAATGTAAGTGACTTACTTATTAATGTTTATGATACCTGATTTAATACTTATAAAGATCAAACATTTTGTTACAATTATTATAATTCGTGCTTTCATTTACAATATTCTTTTCTTTCTTCTTCTTTCTCAATGACTTTGAGCAGTGCCACCGTTCACACATATGGTTCGAGTGCCTGTTAGTGATAGAGAAGAAACTATTTTGGCAGCGTAGCGTGCGTCTAAAGTCTTTGCAAATAAGACATAAATGATTGTCAGCCTCTTAATGACATTTGAATGCTACATTACCAATAAAATAAAAATATTATAATTCCCAAAGGTACATTTTAGCAAATAGTAAAATATTTTGCGTCATTGATACCTTTAATTACGGTTATGTAAGGAAAATAACATAAAACGTCTAAATTATAGTGAGCTATACACCCGAAAATTGTATAATTTTATAAAAAACTGACCTTTACAACCTCAAAACTTTTGAATTCTTTAAAAAGGTCGGGGCGTAAGGGACTATCGACGCTTTTTTCCGGGGTGTAAAGGACACTTAACTTCTAAAGTATGCTATTTATCGTTGTGGTTACCATTCTACTGCGTAGAGAGAAGAATTCTAAGCACTTTTGTCATATGCATCGAAGAAATAGGTCCACAAATAAAAAAAATACAAAGGTTTTAAAAATAAAAAAAACGTTTTTTGCCTCTCCTGAAAAGTAGCATTTTGTCCTTTACGCCAATTGAACCTAAAGGTATCGATGTATAAAGAGATTGATGAATGTGGATGAAGCGAAAGATGTGTCAGGATCGTAGCAAGTGAAACAAAGTAGTCTCTGCCTACCCCTGTGGGAAAGAGGCGTAACGGTATGTAAGTATGTAACTAAATATGCAAATCCAAATAGTTGCCCGTATAGTTTATCCGTACCTATAGTTTACTAGCTGTTGCTCGCGACTTCGTCTGCAAATAATTCTATTATCGCTATCCCGCGGGAACTACGCCATTTTCTGGGATGAAGCCTATATGTTATTCCAGACTAAGTATAATCTACCTATGATTCAAACTGAACGTTGTTTTTCGTTTGTAAATCTAAGTTCAACATGGTGTTAGATTAGGCATAATTTTGTTCTATCAAAATATATGATAAGGCTCTGTCTACCCCGTAGGAGACAAAGACGTGACTTAATGTATGTATGTATCAAAATATGAGCTAGCATACTTTCACAATATGACAAATCGAAAAGCATCACTGAGAAAAGCAATATTCAGTTTGAATCATAGGTAGAAAGCAATATTCTCACCGGCAAGTCCGCGCCAATCTGGGGTCACGTAAATTTACGCTGATAAGTTCGTGCCCCCAATGTGGAACAACACTTGGACGTGAAATTGTCAGATCATTTCGTGTGAAGACAGGGAACGTGTTTAAATAACGTAACCTAAAGCGACTGCACATCTGTCCGCATTTCATCGGGACAAATCACTTTTGCGAAAGTACTTTCCAAAGTACTCGGAGATTCTATTTGAGTGCAAAATAACAGATTTTCCTTCAATCAAGCCTTCGTATCGTGACATTCCGCTCACATAAATAGCCATCAATATGAGAGCGAGAGAGACGGTATTACGGACTTTGAATTTCGAATTTCGTAGTAACCAAGTAGTAACCCTCTGCTCGCTTATCGCGCGCATCAGACCGTTCGCGCCAAATGTTGCCAAGAGGCAAAAATGTTGACGTAATTTGCTTAAGAGTGCGAAGGTTTCAGAGTGTGGAATTGATTTTGATTTTTGGCCAGTGTTAAACATATTTTATATAAGAAACTAGCTGTTACCCGCAGCTTTGCTCCCGCACCAGTTTTTTTTTTTTTTTTTTTCAAATATTGTTACATAAGAACCTACTCCTGACAGACACTGAGATAAATGAGGCCCAAAATTAGCCTAAATACCTAAATAATTAAGCAACTATTTAATTGAGTAGGTACTTCTATAATAACAACATTATGTCACACAAATTCAAACATCACCATAACCTTACCATTGCATTTTTCAGTAAGCGAATAAAAATAAATCCAAACAAACCATTCTTGACTTTCATTAAAACTATCCATTTTATTTTGTCTCCATTGAATTCGTTCTGAAAAATCCCACGTTACCACCGCAATTTAGGGACTTATATCTATAGTTCCAGAATCCACTTTCGTCTGAATACCGGTGAATGTGTGGACTACTTAGTGCAATTTCGTGAAAAATGCACTGGGATTGCCGTTAAAGTGAGTTAGTCGCTTTATTAAGCAGTAACTCGGTAGTTCAAAGTGAATTTCTGTGTATAAACCGAGTAATATTTTTGCTAACACAATCCGCACCGGGCCCGCGTGGGAACTAGCCCAAGCGCTCTCATTGTAAGAGGAGGCCTATGCCCTGTAATGGGACGTATATGGGCTGGACATGATGATGATGACACGACAGAAACGTAGAAGTTTTGGAAGTTTGAAGCTGTTCTGTTTTAGGTCTACTGATGACCAGAGGTTTTTTCCCTAACACTACTTCCAGTCAATTTTCACGTTCTTCTACTGGTCACCGACTTCACAGAATGAAGCAATAACCACCAACCATGTACATTCATAATATAGAAGCGTTAGGAATGCGTTGCCGGCCCTTTAAGAGAAGAATAGGGTCTTTTTTTGAAGATCCCTAAGTTGTACCGGTCCGGAAAAATTGGTGCCGCCAGCTTATTCCAGAGTTTAACCGTACGTGGTAAGAAATTCCGCGAGAAACGAACGGTCGTGAACTGCCAACTGTTAAGGTGTGAAATGAAATGAAAGTCTCGAGTGGTACGATACAAAAACTTAGCAGCAGGCAATAAGAACAATTCCTGAGAACACTCCCCAAGATAAATACGATGCAAGACGCACAGGGACCAGTGTCACCCTGATATAATAAAACTGCAATGTTTATATTGACGACGTTATTGTGTGATCTACCAGGCGCCGAAACCAGCAAACTACACTAATGTTTAGAAAGTCGTTATATTAATACCAGATTTGTTTTGTTGACTCTGTTTTTTGCTGACTGTGCTCGTATTGTCATCAAATCTCTATATATCAGTAATATTTCATTTACTTAATGAAATTTTCAAGCCAGAGAAACTGGTCGAAAATGATTTGCAAAATATTTGCAAGTGTGCCCTGAAACCATAGAGGAAATAACCAATTAGAGTGGTAATAAGGGCTATCCAATTGTGGCGACACATCAATCTTTTTTGTCATATACCATACCAATGCAAATTTTTCGCAGTGGTTTTTCCTTCATCTTCTACATGTCACTAACCCATTTATGTAACATGGATTTTGACTAAATATGTACTATTCGGTTTCTTTTAAAATTAATCCAGTTTTATTTATTATGCCGCACAACGACTAAACATTAACCATCAATATCAATCATAATAGCTGCTCGCTCAACTTTATTAACCCTTTTGACAGCTGGCCAATCAGAGAGCAGCAATGACCAATTTCGGCTTGACGTAATTTTATCTCATACTAGCGATTGCCCGCGACTCCGTCTGTGATGGATTCGCTTATCGCTATCCCGCGGGAACTGCCTATGCTATTTTCCGGGATAAAAATTATCCTATGTCCTATCCCGGGACTGTAACTATCTCTGTACCAAATATCAATAAAATCGGTTTAGCCGTTTTGCCATGAAAGAGCAACAAACATCCAAACTTTCATAGGTACTTTCGCCTTTATAATAAGTAAGATAAGAAGATAAATTGTATGACGTTTTCACTCTATTAGAGAGTTTGCTCTATACCTTAAACATACTAAAGCTACGGATAAGGTTTAAGTTAAACCCACAATCCCTTGGCCCTTTTGTATCTGTTTGCTTGGGTAGTAATTAATATACTTCGGAATCTGTCAACCCTCAGGGGCAAGTGTAAGAGGGGTCGTTCACCCCAAGACTAGTACTAACGAGCCCGTAGGGTTGCCAGTATGTTGAGTTTGCCTAATTAGCGTTGTCAAGTTTTCTTGACTTGTATTTTTTTAACAGTGCACGTTTTGCAGAATATAGCGGCAGGTGCTGGTCAAAATGCATGAAGTTTGGAATGCAATCATCATCTTCCTAGCGTTTTTCCCGCCATTTGCCACGGCTCAGTGAGCCTGCGGTCCGCTTTGACAACCCAATCCCAAGATTTGGCATAGGCACTAGTTTTACAGAAGCGATTGCCGTCTGATCTTCCAACCCAGAAGGGTAACTAAGCCTTATTGGGATTGGTCCGGTTTCCTCACGATGTTTTCCTTCACCGAAAAGCTCATGGTAAATTTCAAATGTAAATTCGTACATAAATTCCGAAAAACTCAGAGGCGCGAGCTCGGGATTCGAACCCAAATTGACAAAATTTCTTATTTCTGAGCCTATAATTTTAATGGTTCTCTGTATTTTGTTTGAAAAGATGAACATGCTGACAGTTTAATTTTTTCGCTAGGGTATGTATTTAATTTATTAATTTTTGCTTATTCTAAAAGGGCGTAACTCCGATACTATCACAGAATAGATACTTATCCTTTTGTCTTTTCTGTATAGAAAAAAAAACTGACGTTAATTTCAAATTGTCTATGTCAGGCCTTATTCTCCAATATTCGATTTTCGAGGTTCGCTTCGTGCTGTTCCGCTCATACTAATATAGTCATTAACTTGAGAGTGAGAGAGAAGGTATGCAACGAACTTCAAAAATAGAATTTCAGAGTTGCCCCCCTTGTACTTTGAAGTTGTCAAATACAAAATTATGGTCGCTAATTTTTTCTCGTGAAAAAGGCAAAGGCATTTGACCTATCCTGTGGTAGAATTGGTAAAATTAAGACATGTTTTTAATTAATTTTTATTCTCTATAATTAAAATTATATAATCATATTGCAGTGATCAAGAGGCAAAATGCTTTCGAACCATATATACATTTTCAGGTGTTATAAAAATGAAATGTTGTCAATTTGCTCCACGACTCAACAAAAAACACTTCAAAAATCGAACGCGATTCATTCGTATTTCAAAATAAGCTCTTAGAGGATCCTGATATCCTGGTACTTAAACTCTCCCTCCGTCTTACGTCTGTCGCGAAGTCATTTTTTACCCATCCCAAAAAGCGCTCAGCGCCGCTAAAGAAGATTTCACTTCAAAACCTATTATTATCATAACAACTCTATGGCATTCGCTATCCAGTTAACTTCAGTTATTTACGATAGTTGTGAAACTTCGACCCAGAGGGAGACTAAAGCGCTGAACATCAAAATTCTTGGCAAACCGAAAACCTTTACTAGAACCATAGATTAGTTCTCAAGTTGTATCCAACAGTAAATTATTTGTGAACAGTAACATTAGTACCACAAATATTAAATCTAACTAATATTATAAATGCGAAAGTATGGATGGATGGATGGATGTTTGTTTGTTACTCAATCACGCCAGAACAGCCCTACGGATCTGGATGAAACTTGGCACATAGATAGAGAAAAGTCTGGAATAGCACATGGGCTACATTTTATCCCGGAAAATTGCGTAGTTCCCGCGAGATAGCGATAAACGAATTCTTTGCAGACGAAGTCGCTGGCAACAGCTAGTACGTACATAAATCACGTCTTTTTTCTTGCGAAGTAGACAGAGCCTAAGATAACAAGACCTAAAAACCAAATTTATCATTGTCAAAAGAGTATCAAAATAGTGATGGGTTGCTAGTCGCATCGCACATGGTTCCAAAGATGAATTTAGAGGAATTCGCAAGAAGTAGTTAGTTTCACTGTTCTTTATCCGTCACTTTGACATTAACCTTTGACGGACGAAGACAAAACACGCATTTTGCTGTAACAAGTTGGCATTTTTTTTTAAATAACGAAGAGGAAATAAAAGCTGATAACACTGTAATATATGTAAATGTATTGTAAATTTTATTGCTGACAAGTTGAATTGCTGCTTGAAAGTTGTGGGAAACCGGTGGATGCAGGTGGTGACTTGTCGTTCAGTATGGTGTGCTAAGGGAGAGGCCTTTGTTCAACAGTGGACGTCTTCAGGCTGGTGATGATGATGATGAAATTGTCTTGAAAATAAAACCAGGTTGTAGCACCGGCTAGCTTGCTAGGTATGGTTGTTCGTGCGCGAAGGCTTGTGGTGACTTTTGAGTGAAAATGCGAGACGTACGTAAAGAAAACAGTTTAATTCTGACACACAAATAATAGTCTTACTAGACACAAATAAGAATTTCTAACTCTAACAATAATTGGAACAGATTATCTGTAAGCTTGCTTAGAGCTCGTATCGCGGCGTTGGTCGGACTGCGCGGGGGCGGCGGGATCGGATTATCGGTGCGTCCCCGCGCGGGGCGCTTTGCTGAGCCGTGATTGGTTTTAAAACGGCGGCGCGGGATTCGCTCGCTCCGGTGCTGTCATTGAGACGGGGTTGCCGTGCTACACACTCCCCCTCCAAGTTCCCAGAACGTCCCGTTGGGGACTTGGCAACACTAACAGGTTGCACGGGTTTTGGAACAATACGAGGGCGACCACGAAGTCGCCGTGGATGAATAGGCCCAGAGTCAACACTCTGGCCTGGCTTGAACAAAGTCAAATCAGAGCAATGCATTGTACCAAGATCAGTATTGGTTTGAACGTCAGCAATGACGTAAGAAGTGGGGCTAACGATTTTACTTATACGATAAGGACCATCTCTTTTCGGTAGGAACTTCTTGGTTATACCTTTAGCAGCATTACTAAGCAAATGAGTGGCTACCAGAACTAAGTCATTAACACTGTACCGAGGTGACGGACGTCGATGTTGATCAGCACCATCTTTCTTCTGATCTTGTTTTCTATCAGACTTCTCTCTTACCGCCTCTAAGTTGTCTATAAACTTCTCTAAGTAAGGAGTAATTTGCGGCAGAAAGTTTTCTTTAGACAGGATAGCTCGTAGATCACGTTGAGCCTCAAATGGGGTCCTCATCTCTCTAGCAAACATCATATAAGCTGGAGTGCATCCAGTAGTGGCACACATGGCACTATTCATGGAGAATCTGATCTCTGGAAGGAACTTAGGCCAGGACCGATGGTTTTTCTTTACCAGGATGGAGAGTTGAGTCTTGAGGTCTCTGTTTTTGCGCTCCGCTGGATTTGCAGCTGGGTGAAACAGAGGAATCAAATTCTGCTTGATCCCCAGCAAGAACATTGTTTGTTGCATGACAGCAGAGACAAACTGAACTCCGTTGTCGGAGATGATTCTTCTTGGGAAACCATATCGTAAAAAATACTGTTCAATAAGGGCTGGTGCGCAAATCTCTGCAGTGGCTTCTTCAAGTGCTATCAGTTCCACCCAGCGCGTAGCAGTATCTTCAATCAGAAGTATCCACTTTTCCCCATTATCCCCTTCAGGGAGAGGGCCAAAAAGATCTATAGCTAGAACCTCCCCTCGTTGGTTTAGAACTGGCGTCTGCAGTAATCCAGCAGGCTTCTGATTGGTTATTTTATATCGCTGACAATCTTCACATCTTTTGAGATAATCAGTCACGAATTTACGCATTCCGGTGAAGTAGTACTTTTGACTTATTCGTGCGATAGTTCTCTCTATCCCCTGATGTCCAGCAGTGGGAGCATCATGAAATTCTTGAAGAACGGACTCTTTCATGGAATGAGGTACTACAAGCTGTGCTTCTTCAGAATCCGAGTTGGGGTTGAAACAATAAAGAACCCCTTGGGCCATAAGGTAGCCTCTCTCTAGCCATCTAGTTGAGGTAAGAGGATCTGTGCTTTCCAGGTCTTGAATAATTTTGGCCACTTCTGGATCTTCTAGCTGTGCAGTACGGAGTTCCGTCGGGCTTACTTGAGGGACATCAACTATAACTGAACAGACTCCACAGTCATTTTTGGAGCTCTCGTCGCACACTGGACGACTTAGTGTGTCAGCTATGACATTGACCTTTCCAGGTGTATATTCATACTTGATGTCAAACGCTTGCAGTTTAAGTGCCCACCGGATAAGGCGGCCACTAGGCGATTTATGCGTCAATAACCACTTCAAGGGTTGGTGATCGCTTTTAACAAGAACGGGATGACCGTCAATATAGGGGCGAAACTTCTCAACTGCCCAGATTACAGCCAATGCCTCCCTTTCGGTTGTGCTGTAGCGGCGCTCAGCTGGAGTGAGCAACCGGCTGGCGTACTCTATAGGGTGCTCATTGTGTCCTTCTCCTTGCATCAGGACACTTCCCAAGGCATAGTTGCTGGCATCAGTGCGCAGCACAAATGGTTTGCTGTAATCAGTTTGCACTAATATGGGAGCAGAAGTCAATCTTTCTTTAAGGTTGTTAAACGCTTGTTGTTGATCTTCTTTCCAACTCCAAGGTTCATTTTTCCTGGTGAGCTTGGTAAGCGGCTGAGCAATCGCTGAGAAGTTTGGCACGAACTTCCTGAACCAAGCGCAGGTTTGGAGAAATGTTCTCAGATGTTTAAGATTGGTCGGCTCCTTCATGGCTAAGATGGCTTCTATCTTGCTGTTATCTGGCTTGATACCTTCAGGTGTTATGAGGTGACCAAGATACTTGACCTCTTTGCAGGCAAAAACACATTTGTCACGATTGGCCCGCAACCCAAACTGCTGAAGTCTATCAAAGACCAGCTGCAGGTCTTCCAGGTGTTTTTCGAAGCTGTCTGAAATCACCAGAAGATCATCCAGGTATGCGAGGATGGTAGTGTTTTGCAAGGCGGCACCTGACTTGAATTTGTCCATCAGCCTCTGGAACGTTGCAGGGGCATTTTTGAGCCCAAATGGCATGCGGGTGAATCGGTAAGTCCCAAAAGGTGTTATGAAGGCGGTTTTATCGCGATCACCTGGATTCACGCTGACTTGCCAATAACCAGATCTTAAATCAATTGTACTTATGTAGCAGTGTTTTCCGGTTGACTGAAGTAACTCATCTATTAAAGGTAAGGGATAGTTATCTGTTTTTGTTATGCTGTTCAATTTTCTGTAATCAGCACAAAATCTAATAGTGTTATCCTTTTTAGGCACGAGGACTGCTGGTGAGGTCCACGCAGACTCACATTCCTCTATAATCCCTTCCTGGAGCATCTTCTCAATTTCTGCTTTCATTATTTCCTTCTTTGCAGGTGTGAGCCGGTATGGAGGGACAGATATAGGTGCATGGTCTCCGGTATCAATGTGATGTTCCACAATTGGAGTCGGGGCTCCCCCTAGACTGAAGACTGCGCTATTCTTCTCCAAAATATCGGCTAATTTTATACTTTCTTCTTTACAGAGCATGGAACCTTCTTCAGCACGAAGTATGCTTGTAGCAGCGAGGGCTAATTGGGTCGGAGAACCAGATTCAAATTGCAGCGGTTGTTTCTCACCACCAGGAAAGCACCATGTTGAAGTTGCAAAGTCCAAACTGAGTCGGGATGCTTTCAAAAAATCTATGCCCAATAAAGTTTCATTATCTTCGGCTTCGGGTAAAATCAAAAACTCTGTAGGTATTATTTTCTGATTAACCTTGACATCTAAGGTGATTGTAAGAACCTTTCCAATTTTACAGGAACCATCAGCTAATTTAATCCTCATTTGATGCTCATTAAATTGTTGATTGTGCTGTATTAACAATGAATAGAGCTTTTGTCCAGCAATGCTCTTCTTAGCAGCTGTATCAATCAATGCTCTTCCACGCATGTTGAGAATTTCAATTCCTAAAATAGGACGCTGATGTTTAGTGGAAATGTCTGGTTCCAAGGCATACTCTTCGACAGTAGCCTCTAAACAGCTCATGTAGTCTGTGGGGAAATTGGGTGAATTTTCATAGTTTACTGTTCCATGTAATGGGCCCTTAACTTCCTGGCAAGATCCTAAAAAATCCACCGATGAAAAAATAATTTCCTCACAAGGTACGGTTAACTTACTGTTTTTATTCATACTATGACACGCAGGTGTGGTACTGTTTTTATTTATACTATGACACTCAGGTGTGGTACTGTTTGCAGTATTATGAAGATGACCATCAGGTGTCATACAAGGATCAGTGTCAATGACCTGTTCTGGTAGCATGGTTACTCTGCTGTCAGTATCTATACTGTTGGTAACTAACTCAGTGCAAAATAATGTATCCATTGTTTTAGACACATTCAAAGAACAATTAACGGTAGCAGAAGGCTTTGCAAATTGTATGACCGGATTGTAAACGACACACGGGTCGTCACAGGAACACGTCGTAAAACCGTCACCAAAAAAATTTACAGGAAGCGCATACCGAAAATCAATGAGAGACACAGCATCGTCTAGAAATTTTGCATTTTGACAGTTAAGTACTGAATTAATAGAATTACTCACCGGGGAACACGGCTTACCAGAGGTCATCGACCCCGGAACGAACGAATCCTGACTGCAGCTGACCGAACAGAAAGCAGCGTTGCATTTATCGCAATTTGGACGTAACACTCCTTTTTGACCGCAACCATAACAATGTAATACATTAACATCAAACGTATTAGTATTATTATTGTCATTAGATGTACTAGAGTCTTTAGAAGACAATTTACGGCACTCGTCTTTTACGTGACCGAAACGCTTACAATACGCGCACTTCTTACTATACGAATACGATTTATCACTTTGGGATTTCGCGGCACTCGCACTGTTGTTCGTATTGTTATCGTCAGCTGATCGCTTCGGCGGCGGCGGCGCGCGCGGCTCGCGAGGCGGCGGAGCGCCAGAGGCGGCGCGCGGCAGCTTCGTCGCGGCGGGATGAGTCGGCGCAACATGTTTCGCGCTCTTCATGTCGGCGGAGCCTTTTGAAGGCATTTCTGTGCTTTCTTTAAGCGAGTCCTCGATACTACGTGCCTTCTGCAGTAGTATTCTAAATGTAGTGCATTCTTCGCGTTTTACCCGCTTCCGAATACGTTTGTGCAACAAACCGTACACCATGTCTAACTGTACCTTCTCCGACAAATCGTCCGACGGCAATTTCGACAACAAGGCTCGACATTTAGCAACATAAACATGTGTGTTTTCTT
The DNA here is from genome assembly GCA_963854515.1 of Pandemis heparana. NCBI lineage: Eukaryota > Metazoa > Arthropoda > Insecta > Lepidoptera > Tortricidae > Pandemis > Pandemis heparana. The sequence continues at coordinate 13,479,408 of OY978021.1, forward strand.
CACCTTGAGGTGTGGCGAATAAATCGCGGTAAATACGCGGCGGCGCACGACTGTCGCCGTAGGTATATCGTAGGTTATTTATTACGTCGGCCCATGAATTGGTTTCAGATTTTATACCTTGCCACCAATCTGCAGCGGAATGGGTTAGTAACATCGATAAACCTCTTATGGCGTTCTCATCAGTAATACTGGAACAGTCTTTGTATGCCTCGATGGCGTCAATAAAACCTTCAATGGATTCTTCGGGTGTGCCGGCAAATCGAGCTTTACAGCGAGAAAAATTTCCTCCCTCAGATGGAAACGGCGTAGATGTGGACGTAGCTTGTCTGGTCATAACGCTTTCAAGTAGCTCCTTGAACGCGTCGGTCTGCGACCGTTGCAGCGATTAGACCAGCGTGGCAATGTCCTCTCTCGAGAACGAAGCTTCGTCAGCATGAGCATCGCGCTCCTGCGACATCTCACGATTTCCCCTTGCACGATTCTTTCGCGGCGGCATGATTATGAGTCCGACAAGTCACAACACAATGAAACAAAGTCACTTTTTCACAGTTTTAGCCTCACACTTGGGCAGCCATTTTGTAGCACCGGCTAGCTTGCTAGGTATGGTTGTTCGTGCGCGAAGGCTTGTGGTGACTTTTGAGTGAAAATGCGAGACGTACGTAAAGAAAACAGTTTAATTCTGACACACAAATAATAGTCTTACTAGACACAAATAAGAATTTCTAACTCTAACAATAATTGGAACAGATTATCTGTAAGCTTGCTTAGAGCTCGTATCGCGGCGTTGGTCGGACTGCGCGGGGGCGGCGGGATCGGATTATCGGTGCGTCCCCGCGCGGGGCGCTTTGCTGAGCCGTGATTGGTTTTAAAACGGCGGCGCGGGATTCGCTCGCTCCGGTGCTGTCATTGAGACGGGGTTGCCGTGCTACAATTAGTTTGTATTATTATTTTCTTTTTACTTTAGTAATATTTTTATTTTTATTATTATTAATTATTTACAAGGACATAAATATTGCTATGTCGTATGTGTATGTGTGCTAAGTTAGGTATTAGGTAGGTATATTGTTAAGCTTATGGATTTCCGTTTTCTTTTGTTGTTTTATTTTTTCATTTACTGTCTAGTTACAGGCTAGCAGCGTCGAAGTTCCTAAAACGTCCCCATAGCGAGCCTGTGGGGACGGAAGTGATACATGCCCTCGGTACCGCTCTGCTTTCAGAGCATGACATGAGCGCGTGTGAGCCAACATTGGGGGCGGCAGACGTAAGCTTGCCTTCGGAATCCAAAAGCTTATCAGTTACTTACTTGACATGAAATGCATATTTCATATTTTTTATTATATATAATATATTTTTTTTTGCTCTTTTTCTCATCGACATTGGAGATATCTCCAATTAACTTATTTGACGGTGGAGGCGTTTTACACCTCCACTGAACTTAGATTATTTTTATTCACTTTTTGCTTTCTCTTTCTTATCATTATCGCATATTTTGTTTCGCTTTGACCAGTAGAGACTTTATACATCTCTACTATAGACCAATGTAATTTAAGGTACGGTCTTAACTTAGGGAGCTTTTACATCCCTTTTATAAAATGTATTAATTGTATTAGGTAAGTTAAGTAGAATTTAAGTACTATTGTAAATCTATTTTATTTTGAAAAAATGACTTTCTGCCAAGTTTCTTGCGGCGCATTCTTCTTGGCAATGATGGTCTTTCCGAATGCGCTGGTAGATTCAAAAAAAGACATGTAAAAGAGCCCTCGGCGGCCTATTTGCAAAATAAACTTTTGACTTTTTTGACTTTTTGACAAGGTTTATTTTTAATTCCCAAAAAGGGCAACTTAAAAACTTTCGTACTGAATTCACAACGTAAACTGTGAGCCTGGGACATTCTTCGAGTGTCAAGGGCCGAAGTTGCCAACTGTCGTAGTCAACCGCAGGTCTTCAGTAGTCATCATTTTACGTGGGCTTACCGATATCATTCAACTAGTTTCGCCCACAACTGGGTGAGATAAACAGGTTTTGGATGTGGCGGGGAAAAGGGTCTACTGAGGACGATTGAAAATAGAAGAGGAAACATGTTGGGGCACCTGATACAGCATGACAATTACATAAAAACTTTGATAGAGGGGAAAATAGAAGGAAGAAATAATGAAACAACGAAAGAAAACTTTTATTCGTGACATTGTGGCATAAATTTTAACTACATAAAAAAGCACTTACATCACGAAATGGTCCCACTTCAACATAATACTGGCTTTACAACCAGCGCTGGTCTTCCGTTGGGACCATCAAGTGCTGCAGTTAGCACATAAAAAAAAAACAAAACAGTGAACCGGCATTACAACTTAGAAGAGGCAGAGGAAGCCAAGGCCGAGACGTGCATTTATAATAATAATAATAATAAATAATATTTATTTATTTCGAGCAACTACATGACTCATCATACATTATTGGGTTAGTACATGGCTTATTCTCTAAGTGTTAGTCTTATTATATTATATAAATAGGTACATTAAAAAGAAAACAATTCAACAAAATATTCATTACCAGGCGTTTTTGGTCACATGTATTTTGGTCCAGTGGTGCAGTATCGGACACGACATATCCTCCGATATTACACGTAGGAGACTGTTACTGCTGCCCCTCATTCTATCCATGGCGGATGATATTCGTTTGCGTATCACTGCTCCAAAACTATCTGTACGCGCTTCCGCAAACATGCCGGATGCACTGCAAAAACGGGGCAGCCGCAACAGCATCCTAAAGGTATTGTTGTACTGGACTTTCAGAGCATTGAATGACTTCTGCGTAAAGCGAACCCACAGGCAGCAGGTGTAGAGAGTCTGGCAGTAGGCTTTAAAAAGAGTTACTTTTACCTCATTAGTACACCGTGCGAACCTGCGGGCAAGCATATTGCATCTGACAGTCAATGCTCTGCGCTCTCTATCCATGTCCAAATCATCAGTGAGCGCATCGGTAACCCAGTGACCAAGGTACTTAAACTCTTTCACCAGTTTGAGTGGAGCACCATTCAGTACGACAGGTGGAACAGTCTCGTACGTTTTCGCGCCTGCCTTAAAAAGTAATAACTCACTCTTCTTTGTGTTGTATCTAAGTCCATGGATCACCGCATACCGCTCACAGATTCTTATTAACTTCCTCAGGCCATTAATTGAGGGGCTCAACAAGAAATAAACAAAAAGGTTTGTGTCATATCAGGAGCTCGCCGAAGCCGTGAAGCCATGGTAGCCTAGTGGTTTGACCTGTGGCCTCTCAAGCAGAGGGCCGTTGGTTCGAATCGCGCTCGCACTGAGTTTTTCGAAACTTATGTTCGAAATTAAATTTACCATGAGCTTTTCGGTGAAATCTTGTCATGTAACAAACTTATATGTATTTAGTAAGTTACAGGGCTCAAAATTTCCCAAAAACACAAGCTTGCTTGTTTGTCTATCCGCATAAACAACGACCAAATGATCATTGTAATCAATTAAAGTCTGAACCAAACCAGTAGTTCCCAACCTTCAGTTGCCCAGGGACCACCTAGTTTTTTTGCTATCAAACACATACATACATACATACATATCGTCAAGCCTCTTTCCCACAGGGTAGGCAGAGACTACTTTGTTCCACTTGCTACGATCCTGACAACACAACAAACACTATCTAACTAATATTATAAATGTGAAAGTATGGATGGATGGATGTTTGTTTGTTACTCAATAGGGTTTCTGCTCGAGACTTCTCTAACTCGAGACAACTCGAGAGTTTCGCCTCCATTCGAGACGAGAAAAAATAGCCAACTCTCGAGACTCTCGAGTTCCGGCGAACACGATATAAGGGCTTAAGTCAGACTCGCCATTTTGCCACTTTTAATAGTGATAACACCGCCCGTATTAATGTTAAATAACAGGCATAGTTTTAATTTTGTCTAATATTATAATCAAAATAAATCTGCCTATTTAATGTAAATTTTTTAAACACCTTAAAAAACAGTCCCCTGCTGGGTGTCCCAAAAACAGTCCCCTGGTACAAAACTAATTTTATGTCGTTATTATATCAAAAAATTCTTCATATCTAAGATATTTAAAAACAACTGTAATTCTTACTGACAGTATCACAGGAATTTATTTTTTAATAAATTAGTATACCTAAAAAAACTTAATGTCAATACTGTCTAGCTTATATTTAAAACTGCCTCAATAATATTTAAAACAATAAATCTTCATTTCTGTGTAGTATTTATTATGCCTTTTAAGTTTGCTCAGTGATAATAATGAAATAAAATAATTAACCTATGAAAAAGTTAGCCAAGGGACTATTTATCGGGACAAAATTCGGCCTAAGTACTTGCCCAGTTAGTGGATAAATGCCCATTTCTAACTTGCAGTGCAAAGTGCAATATGAGAATTCTGATTTTTATTTGTTTTTGATGCTATTTTCAGCAATAATTTACATTTTCTTACCAAACACTCGAGAGTCGAGACAACTCGAGAAATTGGAGCCGAGAATTCTCGAAACTCGAGAAAAAAAATGAGGCGAGAAACCAGAAACCCTATTACTCAATCACGCCAGAACGGCCCAACGGATCTGGATGAAATTCGGCACATAGATAGAAAAAAGTCTGGAATAGCACATAGGCTACTTTTTATCCCGGAAAATTCCCGCGGGATAGCGATAAACGAATTCTTTGCAGACGAAGTCGCGGGCAACAGCTAGTACAACAATAATAATAAATATCAGGGAACAATTCACACAAATTGACCTAGTCCCAAAGTAAGCGCTAGTAAGGCTTGTGTTATGGATACACTAGACAACGATATACATACTTATATAGAGAAATACATACTTAAATAGATAGAAACATCCATGACTTAAGAACAAGTATTCGTGCTCATCACACAAATATTTGCCCTTACCAGGATTCGAACCCGGGACGCTTGCTTCGGAGGCAGGGTCACTACTAACTAGTCCAACCGCGTCGTCATAATACCTATCCTACTAATATTATAAAATGCGAAAGTTTGTGCCGATGTAACGATGTGAGGATTTCAGTAAGTGAGTGTGTATGTTTGTTCCTTCTTCACGCTAAAACGACTGGATGGATTTGGATTAAATTTGGAACGAAGATAGCTGGTACCCTAGATTAAAACATAGGCTACTTTTTATCCCGGAATTCAGCATAGTTTCCGGGGGATAGCCATAAACACCTCAATTGCTAATTCTATGCAGACGAAGTGACTGCTGGACCCATTTTTACCAAACATCTTCATACCTATACACTACAGCTGCTTTGCTTGTCGATTATTTGTGCGCCGGCGATGCTCGCGGAACAAACGACGCCTGCGGACCACTGTTTGGGAACCACTGGTCTAAACCAATTTATTGGGCTAACTTTAGCCCAACTAATGGTCACATCCGATTGAAGGCCCAATTAGGGAAGAGTTATGTAAATCACTGGCAAATTTACGCTGTGGTTTCTGAAAACTTAACGAATGTTAAAGTGGTTAATGTTTACTGTGAAAATCCGCTTTTAACTACTACTACTACTACTACTACATTTTTTTCTGTTATTATGTGGTGGTTCAATAAAGAGTTATTGTATTAACCCGGCACGAATCCAGTAAACTAAATAGTATGGGGATTTTGTGGAGATTAGCAAATTGTAGAAACCTCTATTTTTACTGTGGTAGCGGGTTAGCAAGGTAAATGTTTTACCGATATTTTCCTAAGGGTCTACCCTTAGGAAAATATTTCGGCCTCATCGCTTTGGATTCATATTTATTTACGCCTAAATATTTTTCGCTTACAACCAACCCAACCCAACTCAATATGGCTGGAATATGTTTGCAACCAATATAAAAAAACCGGTCAAGCAAGTAAGTAAGTAAATGCTTTATTGTACAAATATAAAGAAACAGACACAAATCACAAAAAAAATACATTAGATATTATGCACAAAGGCGAACTTATCCCTATAAGGGATCTCTACCAGTTAACCTTTGAAAAGATGAGAGGAGTATTAAGCGAGGGACCGACAAAGAGTGAGTTTAAAACATTAATATAGTGAAAGCCACAATAGAGCGTACATCTCAAAATATAACAAACAATTCATAAATTAACTAATACTAAATATCATTACACACATGCTTAGGTACATACACACTACATACAATATGAGTACACACATACAATATTTAAGGAGATGGTGTGAGCCACATCCTCCTCAAGCCCTCCTTGAACGACGCCACGGAGGCAGACTGCCTGATGGAGGTCGGTAACCGATTCCACAGCTTAGCAGAGTGGACTGTGAAGGATTTGGAGTAAGTTTTGGAAGATGAAAAAGGACAGGCCAAAAGGAGATTAGTATTCGACCGTAGCCGATGCTGGCTACCGGAAGCCAAGTAGCTGAATGGCTCGAAAAGATACAATGGAGCAGAAGGATTGAAAAGAATATTGAAAAGCAATGACAGAATGTGGATGTTCCTACGATCTCTGACAGGTAGCCACTTAAGCTGCGTGTGGAAGTGCGACACGTGGTCGTACTTTCGGAGTCCAAAAATGTAACGAATACATACATTTTGAAGACGATCAAGCCTGTCAAGTAGCCCCTCAGTAAGGTCTAGATAGGCAATATCGCCGTAGTCTAGAAGTGGGAGCAGAAGAGATTGAGCTAGTGTAATTTTTGTTTGGATAGGCAGAAAGTTCTGCAAACGCCTGAGCGAGTGAAATGAGGCAAAAAGTTTCAGACTAACTTCGGAAACTTGTGCCGTCCAGGAAAGCGTCTGGTCCATGATTATTCCCAGATTTCTGACGGTAGGCGAAAAAGGAATAACTGTACCATCAAAATACAAGTTAGGAACTACCAGGTCAGCCATCCGAGAAATAAAATATGGACTACCAATAACGATTGTCTGCGTCTTCCTGGTATTTACCATGAGACCAAAGCTCGCAGCCCAGTCACGAATGGCGATGAGATCCGAATTAATGCGATCAATCAACAGAGGAAAATCGTCAAGATCAGCAGCAGAATATATTTGCAAATCGTCGGCATACAAGTGGTACGAAGAATTTAAAGAAGAGGTAATACCGTTAATAAAAATAGAAAAAAGGAGAGGGGAAAGTATACCAGCGGTTCTTACCGCACCAGCTTGAAAAAGCAAGTGTCAAGTGTGAGTGGGACTCGCGCAACAAGGGTTCCGTGCAATTTTGGCAAGTAAATATAAATGAAGTGTTATCAGAGCCCTGCCTCCTGAGCAAAATGTAGGCAGTGCGAGGTAATTTTATATTGGTTATTTACATATACAGACAAACATAGAAATATTCGGGTTTTAGTATATTTGTTATTATAGGGGCGGCAACAGAACTACCTACGTCATCTGTGAAAATTTCAACTGTCTCGCTATCAGTAGTATTAATACTACGTATTTGCGCATAATAATGACTGCTTGCCTTTTCTTTTGTAAACTATTCCTCTCTGTATCAGGTTAGCTGGAAGAGATCCCTAGATAAGTTCGCCTTTGTACTATTTTCTGTGTACTTCTGTATTTTTAAAATTTTTATGTGTAATAAAGAGTTTACATACATACATACATACACGGTTCATGAGATAGGTACAGCCACAGACAGACGAACGGACAGTGGAGTCTTTGTAATAGGGTCCGGTTAGGCCCTGTTAGGGCTGTTAACTTAATTTGAACGGACAGTGGAGTCTTTGTAATAGGGTCCGGTTAGGCCCTGTTAGGGCTGTTAACTTAATTTGAACGGACAGTGGAGTCTTTGTAATAGGGTCCGGTTAGGCCCTGTTAGGGCTGTTAACTTAATTTGAACGGACAGTGGAGTCTTTGTAATAGGGTCCGGTTAGGCCCTGTTAGGGCTGTTAACTTAATTTGAACGGACAGTGGAGTCTTTGTAATAGGGTCCGGTTAGGCCCTGTTAGGGCTGTTAACTTAATTTGAACGGACAGTGGAGTCTTTGTAATAGGGTCCGGTTAGGCCCTGTTAGGGCTGTTAACTTAATTTGAACGGACAGTGGAGTCTTTGTAATAGGGTCCGGTTAGGCCCTGTTAGGGCTGTTAACTTAATTTACAATCATGCTAACGACCGGATGGCCTAGTGGTTAGAGAACCTGACTATGAAGCTTGAGGTCCCGGGTTCGATCCCCGGTCGGGGCAGATATTTGTATGAAAAATACGAATGTTTGTTCTCGAGTCATGGATGTTTAATATGTATTTAAGTACCTATGTATTTATCTATATAAGTATGTTTATCCGTTGTCTAGTGCCCATATCACAAGCTATGCTTAGTTTGGGACTAGGTCAATTGGTGTCAATTGTCCCAAGATATTTATTTATTTATTTTTTTATTTTGCTAAACGTGTGGCCTATAATACTATAGGTATATTTTCACCTTAAGCTCTGTCTACCCCGTAAGGGATAAACACGGGATTGATGTGTATGTGTTTAAACTTACTTAATTTCTAACCTTCAACAGCATGCCAACTCGAACAACAAAAACAGTACCTACACTACGTAGGTATATCGTATTTCTTCATATTTTAAATCTACGTGTATCGAATGTGTGTAAATAAATGTCTCTCTTTCTCTTTCTCTCTCTCTACGAAGATAAAACGAAATACTTTCAGAAATGAAAGCCTATACTTTAAAAGTGAGCGAATGGAATAATAAATTGAAACAAAGAATCACTGTCCATTCCGTAATGAAATACAAATTGCCGTCTACCAGCGTAGATATACCTGCGGAGAGAGCAAACGAACAATATTAATAAATTGTAAATGTATGAAGAATATACAGTTTCATTAATGAAAAACCGGCCAAGTGCGATTCGGACTCGCGCACGAAGGATTCCGTACCTACCATTATCTATAGATATCAATAAATAGTGGTGGTCGTTATAACAACAGCAGATAACGTAATGCATTATTTGCACGCAACGAACAACACATTATCGAATCGTCAACTATCCTACTATCATTATTCCTTGTCTGTTGTCAACGTTGTTCATACACGCACTGTTGCCGCACTTGGCATAGAAGCGCAAGCGAGTGCGCAACAAATCAAGTAGGGTGTGTGCGAGTGTAAGGTGTCGCATCACATTCGCAATTCAAATAACTGACTTTTGGTATCATTATTAGCTGTTGCTGTTTGTTTTCAGTCAGTATAATAACAAACAAGGTAACAGAGCGTTGTTTTGCTTTTGTTCCCGTACGTTTTTATTACGCTGCGATCGCGACGAAATAAGTATAACAATTATTTAATAATATAATTATTAAATATAACAGGATAACAGACAACCGTTTACAATAAGAGCTATTTAAGAATAACACAACACTGTTATTCATTATTGCAAAACAGCCGTTATTGCCACCACTATCAATAAACCAGTGTAAGCAGAGCCCTGCTCCAAAGCAAAATGTACAGACATGCATACATTATTCTGTTTTTAACATTTGTTTTTATAGCGGCAACAGAACTAGGTACATCATCTGTGAAAATTTCAATTGTTTAGCTATCACGGTTCATGAGATACAGCCTGGTGACACACGGACGGACAGACAGCGGAGCCACACTAATAGGGTTTCCGTTTATACCCTTTGGGTACGAAACCCTAAAAATTTAAACTTTCGCGCACGGAACAACGAGTATAAGTATTTAACTAGCGACCCTCCCCGGCTTTGCACGGATGCAATATAGATGGCGCTTACTACAATCTTAAAGTCGTTATAGGCGATGCGGCTAGCAAACCATCACTATTTTGACTCTCCTTTCCACCTATACGCCCACAATAATTCTAAGCTTGGCCTTCAATGTTTTTGCTGTGTTCAATTACTATTAAGCTCTTCACACCTTACTAAAGCAGTTTTAAATACAATAGAACTATCCGGAACCGCGTAGAGTGACAATGCTCCCTGATACTGCGGCCTCGCGGACAATAAGCGGAGATTTCATTTAGCACGGACTGTCTTATTGGAAATTCCTCTTATTGTCTCGAAGCGATGCCACCCCCATTGTGGCAGCAGTTTCATAATACGATTGCATTTGTTCTGTTAATGTTGTTGACTGTATTACTTAACGCTGTAAGGATTGTATTGGAATTAACACAAAGCGCAACTAGGTATACTTCATCATCAACATCATCAGCCAGAAAACGTCCACTGTCGAACAAACCTCCCCTTAGAACGCCACAATAAATGATAGGATAACCAGGACATTCTAAGGTAAAACAAAGACTCTATTTCTAAATTAATACAAACAGTGCGCGGCTAGGTAATTATAAGTCTAGTTTTAAGGTTACTTTGCATGCTTATGTGGCAATAGTACATTACTGCAGAGGCCATGAAGTAATGGATTGCAGGACGAGATTGGGGTACACGGCCGCGTCGTAGACGAGGTCGGATAAAGTGAGTCCTGCAATTCCTGTTTCCGGCCGAGGATTGTATAGTGCTTTTCTCAAGCAATGCGAGGAAATCAAGTAAAAATTGTTTAATTAGCCGCATTTTTAATTTTTGAAACATGCCATTTGAACAAAACTATTGCTCGCGCCATGTTCCCGCGCACCCACCGCCGCGCCGCCGCACCGCGCCGACCGCACCCGCCGACCGCACCACATTACTTCTTGGCCTAGACCGTAAATGTGAAACTTCTTGGCTTCATTTCGACCGCACCACATTACTTCTTGGCCTAGACCGTAAATGTGAAACTTCTTGGCTTCATTTCGACCGCACCACATTACTTCTTGGCCGAGGCCGTAAATGTGAAACTTCTGTTACTTTATCACCCTATTGTACCATATTTTATGGGGATAAAGAATTTTGAATTTTTAGGGGTGCCTAAGGGCCACCCCCGCCGCACCTAAACCTAAATTAATCCAAATTAATCATTCTACATTGGTTTACCAATGCGGGTTACGTAACTTAGTTATGTACGGGGAACAAGTTTATTTTTCGCTCTTTCGCACACGAAGTCGCGACCACCAGCTGGTTTAGCACGTCTAGCAGGAGCGCACAAGAGTCGCGTCGCGCGCGAGATAGAATAATAGTATTAGTAATAGTATTTCCCGTCTTTTTCTTACTGTTCATTCCAGAAAGAGACGGGTGTAACTCGCGCGCGACGCGACTCTTGTGCGCTGTATATAACTTGAAATGAAAATGCCTCGTCTAGTCACGAAAGATCACCGTGTTGCATTGAAATATCGAGACAGCGAGAGTCCACGCGTTATTCGAGATGCATTACGAGTATGCGAACAAACCTAATCTAACTTGGCTTCGTCTGTACGGTAACTTTGAACTCACCTCTATAAATGTTTGATGTTTAAATATATACTAGCTGCTGCCCGCGACTTCGTCCGTGCAGAATTAAATATAGCCTATGACACTCACAAACAATGTAGCTCTGTATTGGTAAACGAATTTTCGAAGTCGGTTCTGTAGATCCAGATTAAACCTCACAAACTCACAAACTTTATCTTTGAAATATTATTACAGAAGTACCTATAGATAAATATACTAAACCGTATACAGATATAATGTATCTTTTAATCATATTTCGTTTGTTTTACATGTATTAAGTACACATACGCACATATGCAGACGACGCGATTGGCCTAGTTGGTAGTGACCCTGCCTGCGAAGCAAGCGTCCCGGGTTCGAATCCTGGTAAGGGCATATATTTGTGTGATGAGCACGAATATTTGTTCCTGAGTTATGGATGTTTTCTATCTATATAAGTATGTATTTCTCTATATAAGTATGTATATCGTTGTCTAGTACCCATAACACAAGCCTTACTAGCGCTTACTTTGGGACTAGGTCAATTTGTGTGAATTGTTCCCTGATATTTATTTATTTATTTATACATACACATAAATCACGTCTTTATCCCTTACGGGGTAGACAGAGCTTAAGGTCACGTTTAGCATGATTGTGGGCGTAAAGGCGGAAAGGGGATTCAAAATAGTGATTGGTTGCTAGCCGCATCGCCTATATTATATGATTCCTAAGGTTTTCGCCCGTTCCCTCAATGGGCTTTTACCATATTGCGGGACGAGAAGCAACTGGTACATTCTGTTTTTTCTTTGTTCCCAGACCAGAGTGAAAGTAGTGCTTAGATAGAATCGGGTACGGTCGGCAAAATAAGTGGTATACCACTTTTCATCCAAGTTCCTAACAAATGAAAATGTCGCTAAAGTCGAACTTTCAAGTTGACAGCCTGTCTTATCGACGTTATATATTGTGACGTGCAAAGGAATTTTAACCTTAGGGTGGTAGACCACATATTTGGCTGATGGTACACAAATAGGTAGACCCAATTCTAAAGTCTATTTATTTATTTATTTATTTATATATTTATTTTAGTTAGATACTAAATTGACAATTGTAAATGTCAAATTGTGAAATAATGATACCAGCTTTTATTGTTTAGTGGTGTACTCGAAACCATCGACAATGTTTGTGGTCTGGATACAAGAGGTTTGGTCATGTAATATTTTAAGAAAAAAATACGATTAGTATCGTAATCAAGCAAATTTAAAGGTTTTTTATTACACTAGCTTACATACAAAAAGCTATTTTTTTTTATTTATAAAAAAAAAAAAAAAAAAAGCTATACTAAATTTAATTTATCGTTAACTTTCGATAGTGGTGGCACATCACTATTTTCGAATTGCAAAAAACAGGCAACACAGGTAATGTCATTTAAGTATCTAGCTATAATAAATAGACTATACACTGACGAGCAAAAATAACAGGTCACTTTTCATACAAGTTTCTATGAAAAGTGACCCTTTATTTGTGCTCTTGAGTATATTTATAAGATCACATTTTTTAGAGCTCGTTGCTTGATTGTCGATTGCTTCTAGATCGATAAATAACTTTAAACTTTAAATATATTTTCTAAAACAATTTCCTACGGACGCCCTTGCAAACGCCATATATTTCTTTTCCTCAACAATACAAGAAAATTGAAACATACCCCGGTCCCTCAGGCCGCATAAAAGGGTACATAAAGGGTACAATATGTCAGCCGCAGCCGCGCATGCCGATTGTACTGAGAAGGGTCCGCTTCGAAGGACCAAGATATACCTGCAAGGTACTCGTATATACTACGCTTCTACGCATCCTTATAAAAAACTTTTTCTTTTATTTTTCTATTTTAATACGGTGGAAACTTTATTAAAAGCGTAAATAAAAAATATAAAGGTTTTTTAAAATTGCCTGATGGAGGTTGGTAGCGGTGATTCCACAGGCTTGTGGAGTGTACGGTATTTGGAATAAAGTCTTCGAAGCTAGAAGGACAGGCCAAAAGGAAATAATGGTTTTTAGTATGAAACTCTAAAAAAGGTTGTCTCTAGTGAATGAAAATACCTATTTTAAATGTACCGAGATCATTCCTTGGCAAGGAAAAAAGAAGGAAATTATGTCTCAGATTTATAAAAATTGGGCTCGACCCTGGCCAAAAACTCGTTTTTTGCACAACTTTCAACGATCAATAAATATCCAGATATCTTTATAACAGTTCCTGCCAACCAGGGTGACCAAAAGAACTCTTGTTCTTGGGACTTTTCACATTTAAAATTTACATTTGATCGGACAGCTTTACAACGCGTGCTGCAAAAGTTACTAGATATTTCAATCGATAAGGTTATATTATACCTTACAAAATAATACCTAATGATAAAAAATTAAGGTCCATCTTAAAAATGGTTGCGTAGGCTTATTAACCCGAACTTAGTAACCCGCAAATTTTATAAGTCTAACATAGACCAGGTATTGACGAATGCTCAATGAAAAACATTATACTTTTTAGCTTTTTGAAGCTCATCGAAGGAAAGGACAAAATCTTAACAATAATTTTGTTATAGTATAGACGATGAGGCTAGCACCATCACTTATATTATTCCCCTTTCCACCTATACGCCCTCAATCACGCTAATTCCTAGATTCAGTCTACCCCGTAAGGGATAAAGACGTATGTATACAATGATATTATATGTTACTATCGTATGTTACTATGTATAAGCTCACTGTATGTATATGTAGTTATGTGTATTTTGTTTTATCCTGAAATATCCTGTTTTTGTGGTCATCCCACGGTAGAGTCACGTGACCGTCTGTTAAAGTTTATCTGCGTACGTTTACGGGTCGTTCGGCAATCCTCGGTCGTGTTAAATTTTACGATACACCCTGTATCGGGTTTATCATCTCACTCGTGACGTTTAGCGCGTTCGCTTTTTTTATTGTGTGTTTATATTTGGCTTGTGTGATGAAAAATTCCATATTTTTACAAATATAGTTCGAGTGTAAATGTGTAAATAAAAAAAAAAGAGATTTATTCACAAGTTTGTTTCAAGCTTTATGGCGCGCGTCCGTATTCGAACTCAACGACCCTCTGTTTGAGAGGCCTAAGGTCTACTTACTACAGCTTTTTCTCAATACAAGGGCAAAAATATATCCTACTAATATTATAAATGCGAAAGTTTGTGACGATGTGACGATGTGAGTGAGTGAGTGAGTGTGTATGTTTGTTCCTTCTTCACGCTAAAACGACTGGACGGATTTGGATAAAATTTGGAACGAAGATAGCTGGCACCCTAGATTGAAACATAGGCTACTTTTTATCCCGGAAAACTGCACAGTTCCCGAGGGATAGCGATAAACATGTCAATTGCTAATTCTACGCAAACGAAGTCGCGGGCAGAAGCTAGTATTTAATAACTTCTAAATACTTTAGCGGGTAGTAGGGTTAGTTTGACTCAACACCCCTGAAATGATATTCAGGATTTTATTATTGTGTTTGCCAAATAAATATTTCCGTACCTACCTAGCTACCTACGTATCTAATATTCAATCCAACTATTCTAACCACATGCTGAAATATTTGTGAATAGTTCTGAGACATCTTCTGTGGACAAGAATTCCAGAAATGTAAAGTAACAAATCCTACTCGTGACACTGCCAAATTAGTAGACTGATTCTATTTAGAGAACATCAAACGAATAGATTCCACGTAACTCCAATAATAAATGGCGCAAAGGGTAACCGTCCATTCCACAACAAACTCGAATTACAATAGCATAAACGGTGCTGTTTAGAAAATAATATCAATTGACAAAAACATGGAAACTCGAATACAAAAGCATTAGGATCGTTTAGATCACACCGCGGCCAGTGAATTCGCTCAGTCTATAGAAACTGTCAGCATAACAACGATGAAAATCCTAATACTCGTCACAGTCCTAAATATGGCTGCAATAGCGAAGAAAAGCACAAAGTACTGCAGCTTCCTGAAGAACGACATTCAAAAACATTGCTTTCTCAAAGAAGTCTTGGCCATCCAAAGCCACAGTCCGAACCAACTCGCCATAGACAGGAAATCGAATACTCTGTACTTCAGCTTCGACAACGGCCAAGGGGAATTCGTACCAGCCATGCTGAACCTGGATACCAAGCATATAAAGATCCTAAAAGGCGTAAAAGACGCTTTCGCGATAGCAAACAACAATGGCACCGGAGACACATACTTCGGCGGCAGCAACGGGATTTACAAATACAGATTTCACGAGAAGAAGTTGTTAAGACTATCCGTGAAGGTCGACGTCTGGTGGCTGCATATCAGAAAGGACATATATTTCGTGCAGTTCCCTTCATTAAATGCCTTTGTGTATAAGGAGAAGACTGTCAAATCGGTGGAACAGCTAAGAAAAACGATCGTGCACCAATTTGTGTTCGACTCGGAGCAAAACGTTTTCTTCGTCAACGGTTCAGGTTTATACGGGATCAAGAAGGGCAGCTGGAATCATATTTTGTTGAGGGACAGGCCGCCATTCTTCGCCATGGCTGTAGATGCTTTGGGACAAGTGTTTGTCAGCAGTGAAGATGGTATCTACGTTGTGAGTAAGTTGGCGCAGAAGGTGAAACGCATTGTCACTGTGCCGGGTGTCCAAGGCATTGCCTTTGACAGGAACAACTTCATGATTTACTCAGATTCACACGAGTTGGCGCGATTGGTGCCGGTTTCAGCTGAAGCGTATTATCAGGGCTTGTCTAAACAAGAGCGAGCTAAAGCTGTCTATTTTTGTTAATCCTAAGTGGTTTCTTGGGCGATAGGACGCGAAATATATTGCGTGTTCATAAACATTGGTGTTTAGTCAGATTCGAGTTTGCCTAATATAGTTTAACATTAAATAAAATAGTGAATTATGTTGTGCCAACGTGTATAGGTACTTGTGGTATCCATGAGGCAAATGATTTTTAATAGTTCTAGAGTCTTAGCAAGTAGCAGTGCGGTTTCGGGTCATTTTGTTTCGACATTGGATTTATAGTAATTTAAAACGATTTTCAGAATGTTTCTGCTGTATTAATTTATTTCATTACAACCTATTTGTACCTAATAGCACTGCAGCATAGATTTATTAATTAATGAAATATATATTTGAATAGATATTCTAAGTAGGTATATTTTGTAATAAGTATTTTGAGTTTTTATTTTTTGACTTTATGCCATTGCCTTACGCAATTAATTAAAATTCCGAATGATGGTTAGTCATCATTCACATTTTGTCATGAAGTGTTTTGTTTCTAAAACAACATTATTTTCGGCATTGTTACCTACGTATTATGTTATGTCATTGGTCGTCCTTTTTTTACCTACAATGGTATCATACAAAAACGTGTGACAGATTTATAATATTCTGTTTCCTCTGTCACAATATTTTTTTGACAACGCGTAATAGTACACCTGCAATTGAAATATATTAAAATATAATGTGTTTACTTAATAATGACGGACCTGGTTGACAGTGCCAATGACACAACTAGATTGAAGCGATGGCAAATACTACAGCTGGATGCAAGACACTGAGAATGGGGAAGAGTATTTGCTGGAATACCTCCTGAAACTCCCACTGAATCAAAAAAATCTGACTATGGCTGAATATCCGATGACAGGTGAAAATTGAAAAAGAAAAAAAAAACATTGTATTAAAAATAGATTAAAGTTAAAAGATTGAAAAAGTGTCATTTTTTTCTAGTATATTTCAATTTATTTATTAACTTACTGCATTCTATGATGCCATTTTCAAATATCCTGTTAACTGCAAGGTTTTAATTTTTTAATTTTTTACTTTTTACTTTTTATGACTCAAAATTCGAAACAATAAACTAACAAGGGCATCGGAATACATCTTTATAATCCACAGTATAGGCCGGGTTTGAACCCCTGACCCATTTCCCCCTATTGGGATTCAATTATGCGAGAGTGCGTCGTAAATAACGGTGAATCGAAGTATTGCAAGACAAACAAAAAACTGCCTAAACTGGGGGAAACAATAAGCACACATACGTACTGTAACATTAAAACAGTAAGTAAGGAAGAGGAAAAAAGGGGAGTTTGGCTTAATGAGTGGACCTTGTATGCTTTTTGTATGTGTATAATTATATAATGTATATTGTATATGTATCATATATGTGGCAAAGGCCTCTCCTCTCGACCTCCACAACTCTCGGTCTGGCGCAATATCAGGCCATTCCTCCATTATACGCGTCCAAATCGTCCCGCCATCGCCTTCTAAGACTAAGACCAAGACTGCGAAGACTAAGACTGCTAGGCTCAAATGGGACTGGGCTGGACATGTCTGCCGCATGCATCCACAGAGGTGGGCCCACTCAGTCACTTGGTGGGTGCCAGAGAATGGCCAACGACGACGAGTACAGACTAATAATTATTCATCTTCTATATATATAAAAGGCAAAGTCCTGACTCACTCATTAATTGATCATCGCCCAGCCCAAACCCTTCAACCTAGAAAGCTGAAATTTTGCAAACAGATACCTTATACAATGTAGGCATCCACTAAGGAAGGATTTTTGGAAATTCGACCCCTAAAGGGGTTAAATGGGGGTCCAAAGTTTGTATGGGGAAACAAGATTAGTTAGACTATTTTATTCGAAACTTCACAGGAGTATTCCTAACGATAAATGAGTAAACACCTGTTTCAGGGTTTTTGAAAATTCAACCCCTAAAAGGGGGATATGTGATGACAAAGTCTGAAAAGCAACGTGGGTATTATTATATTATTATTATTAGTGGGTAGTATTGTTTGTACGGTTTATCGGGTCGCTGATACGAAAACAATAACACACATACCTACCTGACACACACACACACACAAATTTCCACGGGAACGGGAAAAAATGGGATTTATGTACTTATTGGATTCCGAGTGACCCTATCTCGGTAACTATAATAACTAGACTCTCCAAATTTCGTACACAAGTACGTGATTACAACATTAAGAAAGTAATTTCAGGTTTTTGTAAATTCCTACGGGATAAGGAACAAACGGGATTTATATATTCAGTTCAACGAAATCGATTTTTCGTTTTACTGGTCGTAGAAAACTGGGTCTTCAGGTTCCTTGGGGAGTATAGGGGAGCACTACAAAAGGATTTCCCGAATTTCTGATGGAAACAAACGGGAAAAACGGGATTTTTTGTTATACATTGGTCGTAGAAAGTTGAAATTTGGCATGTCGGTTGCTTGATAAGTGTAAGAAAACTTTAAGAGACAATTTTTCAATATGAGTGTCCAATGATTCACGGTTAAGTTCATTCGAAATATTATAAACAAAATAACAAAAAAAAAAACGGGGGGAAATATCGGGTGCTCAATAAAGCTAATCGCGGTTCACTCACATCCCGTTTATAATATTTCGAATTTTTCAATATTCACACGGGAACGGGAAAAACGCGACTTTTCGTTTTACTGGTTGTAGAAAGCTGAAATTCGGCATGTAGACTGCTGCTTGATGAGTAACGAGAAGCATTAAGAGAGGACTTTCCAAAATTCCCATGGGAATATGGAAAAAGACGGGATTTTTCGTTTTACTGGTCGTAGAAAGTTGAAATTCGGCATGTAGGTTTAAGTTGCTTGATGAGTGTAGGGAAGCATTAAGAGACAATTTCCCGAAATTCCCACGGGAACGGGAAAAACGAGACTTCGTTTTACTGGTTGTAGAAAGCTGAAATTCGACATGTAGGTTGCTTGGGGAGTGTAAAGAAGCATTAAGAGAGGACTTTCCAAAATTCTCACGGGGACGGGAAAAAGCGGGATTTTTCGTTTTACTGGTCGTAGAAAGTTGAAATTCGGCATGTAGGTTTAAGTTGCTTGATGCGTGTAGGGAAGCATTAAGAGACAATTTCCCGAAATTCCCACGGGAACGGGAAAAACGAGACTTCGTTTTACTGGTTGTAGAAAGCTGAAATTCGACATGTAGGTTGCTTGGGGAGTGTAAAGAAGCATTAAGAGAGGACTTTCCAAAATTCTCACGGGAACGGAAAAAGCGGGATTTTTCGTTTTACTGGTCAAAAGCGAGCCTTCCTGTTCTTGAAAGGGTCGGCAACGCACCTGTGATTCCCCAAGTCTTGCAGGTGTCCATGGGCGATGGTGATTACTTTCCATCAGGTGACCCGTCTGCTCGTTTGCCCCCTCTTATATATAAAAAAAAAAAAAAAAAAAGAAAGCTGAAATTTGGCATGTAGGTTGCTTGAAGAGTGTAGGGAAGCTATAAGAGATAATTTCCCAAAATTCCCACGGGAACGGGAAAAAGGGGCTTTTAGTCTTACTGGTTGTAGAAAGCTGAAATTCGGCATGTAGGTTGCTTGAAGAGTGTAGAGGAACATCAAAGAGAGCATTTCCCGAAATTCTTACAGGAACGGGGAAAAACGGGATTGAAATACTCCTGGTACACGCGAGCAAAGCCACAGGCAAAAGCTATTTGTCAATAAATGAGTCTACGCGGACGAAGTCGCGGGCAAAAGCTAGTATTAAATACAAACACTGAATATCTGTTCAAACAGCTTAGAGAAATACTAAGTTAATTAAATTAATATTGTCTGTTTGTTATTAGTACCTATATACAGGTTGGGTTACATTTTGGGCTTTACTAATAAACAATTTAAAACTATTTCCATTCTATTGCTATGTTCCGGTGTGGAGAGTAAGACAGCCGGGGAAATTACGGGCACAAGAGGCATTTCATCTAAGTCCTCTAGGTTGGCAACGCATCTGCAATCCCTCCGGGGTTGCGTGTGTCTATGGGCAGTGGTGATCGCTTACCATCAGGTGACCCACTTGCTCGTTTGCCTTCCTATTCACATAAAAAAAAAAAATTTGGTAAGATGCCTTCCCTATATTTCAATACTAAGGGCCTGTTTCACCACTCTCTGTTAAGTTCCAGTTACCTTAAGTTTCAGTTATGTATGATGACGTCTCTGTCTGTTGCGTAGTAATAAATAGAGACGGAATCATAGTTAACTGACACTTAACAGAGAGTGGTGAAACAGGTCCTAAGTGCTGCCTGTGACTTCGTCCACGCAGTATTAAATAAAGCCTCTGTTATTCCTCAGGGATAATATACATTAAAAGATTTTTTTAAATCGGTTTAATATCTTGAGTTAATTTGTTACAACCAAAAATACAAAATGTCAATTGCAAATGTTACAGCTTCTTGTGGACATTATAAAATATTTAATTTATTTTTACATACAGACATATACCGTCACGCCTCTTTCCCACAGGGGTAGGCAGAGACTACTTTGTTCCACTTGCTACGATCCTGACATAACCTCTTTCACTTGCAGCTCGCTTATGTATTTTTTTTTTTTTTTTATTTAAGGTTAACTTTTTTTCTTTCCAATTAAATTCATTTCCAATTAAATTCCAATTGGCCATTTTTGTTTCCAATCGAGTGCAACACACTCTCAAAAATTCATAAACTTGAAATTTCTTTGTCAATTCATAATTCAAAACAGTTTCCCTCCAGCCATTTTATCATCCGTCGTTCATAACACCCTGTGTAACACATAGTACGTTCACAGAGCGGTTTAAGCATAGTATGTTTGTTTACACTTAGCGTCAGTATACAGAACAACAAACAACGCCGGGAATAGTAAGCAGTATCGAACAGAACTAATCTGAGATAACAACCAGGCCCCTATGTCACCATCTTGACAATGACAACTGACAATTCTGTTTACCTTACAAACTCGACAAGAATCTACGCCGATCATATTAGAGCCTGGCAAACAAAAGCGTGACCTGTTGTTTTTTAAAGTTTTAATATGGCAACATTATTTCTCTGTCAAAGGCAAGTCAAAGTCTTGTCAGTATTTTGTGAACTCAATTATTTTTAATTTATAATTGCCGTAATATATGGGTAAAACAATAAAAAGTAATGTGCGAAAGCTGCTACATACCATGATCAGTAAGTTCAAGCAAAAACAAGAGGAGAAAATAGTTGTTTTCCAAGAGAAACAACAATGTTTACATGCGATGTCGGATTTTTTAGGTTAGTACCTATGACTATGTAATCTTAAGCCTTGTTGGCTGATTATTTGATATATTGACCATAATTATGATGATGATGATACCGTTGATGATAATCTTGAAGATATTCAAGGAATCTGCGAAATGAAAAACAGTTAGTAATACCACATGTAATTTTTTTGAATTTGCCGCGTTTTCTCAGGTCACGCTTTTGTTTGCCAGACTCTACCAGCGCATACGCAAAGACCATCATTGCCAAGAAGAATGTGACTTCTGCGGCATTCGCGCGTTTCTTAAAAAAAACCCAAGAACTCTGTAATAAAACAAAATTGGCAAGACAAGCCATATTCAGCTAAGGGCGATCCGTTTTCGGGCAAAAAGAGGGTTCACTCATTACCCACTCCCGGCTGTACCTTAGAACCCTAATTCTGTAACGAGCATCACTAACTAAATCGCTATCGCTATCGTTATCGCTCACATATCACTATATTATAATCGAGAGCAAAAAAACGAGTCACTTTTCATACAACTTTCTACGGGAAGTAAAACAGTTTTTTTTGTAGTCAATTTTTTTCTCCATTACTCTCATTGCTTGATGGGACTTTGAGTGAGACTCTTCCAACGCTGCTAATGTCTTAGGTACTTGATAATAATGCCGCTGAGCAGCAGTATTTGCTGGTATGGTACGACAGCCCGAGAACTTACTGGTACGAAGCATTTCGCAACCACACTCTTAACGCTCCTGTGTTATGAATGTCTATATAGGCGGCGTTGATCACTGTCCATCATTCCCCTCATCACTTAAAAATAGCCCTTGCGTCTGACGAGAATTTTACACTTTCCCAGCAAACACACGAACAAAAAGCTTTTTCTTAAATCAGGTACGATCTTGAAGTATAATACTTAATCATAGATTTAGGGGCAGATGTAGACCATGCTATTCCGTTGAGGCTGTCTGGCCCTTAATAAGCCCTTAATATTTTTTAATGTCACTTCAAACAATAGAAATAGCGATGGTAATTACCTCTAGCTAATCAAGCTGGTTCCATGTCAATTATATCCTCTAATAAAAACTGACGACGCTTTTAGTGGGCCAACATAAGAGGGGACAATTGACAGACCCTCGTATTAGGGGGGAGGGGGGAGTAGGTACAAATACCTAGAGCAGGTATGTTTACATTTGACAGGTAAACTGGAAGAGAAAATTACTGCTGCATACATTACCCAAGTCATTTTCGGGTTCCGTAACCAACGGGTAAAAATGGGACCCCATTACTAAGATTTTGACAAAACTTATTTTAAAATCACTATCACAACATACACTATAGTCGCTTTCCGCTGTCTATCTATCTGTCCTTATGTATGCTTATATATTTAAAATTGCGCAACGGATTTTGATGCGGTTTTTTTTTCAATAGATAGAACGATTCAAGAGGAAGGTTTACTACGCAGACGAAGTCGCGGGCAGAAGCTAGTTATAAACATAAACGTTACAACTTTTAACAGGAAGTTAAGTGTACACTTTAAGGAAGTATAAACTTAAAACTTGGTGCGACTAGTTGGTGAATCGTGAAGTCAGTTTCCTTTCACCAAAAGCACAGTACAACCCGGTATATTATCTGCTAATTACAAACCGCAAAAAATGATAGAAAATCGTGTCATAAGCGATGCGGCTAGCAACCCGTCACTATTTTCCCCTTTCTATACCTAACTATCCTCAAAAAATCGCATTGAAATTAAGCCTGGAGACGAAATGCAGCTCTTTTCGCAGTCCATCCGCTTGAGACCTACGACACTACAAACCGATACACACAGACCCCCTTATTCATAAACGCACTATAGGCCTCTGCTAACTTAGTAATCGTTTGTCCTTATCTGTCACTTTGACATTTACCTTTCACAGATAAGGACAAACGATTACTAAGTTAGCAGAGGCCTATAGTGCGTTTATGAATAAGGGAGAGAGACATCGACGTGAAACTCATAACACACTGTCATTTTGCATCGTGGGTTAAAAAAAGGAATCCTTTTGGATCACGTACTATTTATTTTGCACTGTGATATAGTCTGCAGCCTGTCTCCGTGTAATGCAGTCGATACCTGATATTCCTGCAGGTGCATCCGCGTCCGTGCGATGCTACTGCAGTGATAGGGTTGACATAATCACTACATAGTATAGAATAAAAGTAATAAATATTAAATAACTAGATGCTTAGTGTAAGTTTTCGGTCACAAAAACGTCTCTTACGCGTTAGTGTTAAAATGTCAAATACTATGAGAACAGTTTGTTGCCGTTTCGATCTGCAAGTGGCGCTGCCGATTTTTCCATAGTAATTGAGACGTTTACGTGAACGCGATTGATACGATTTTATATGCGAAAACTTACACTAGAGGCTCTGTATGCTTGGTGTAAGTTTTCGGTTACAAAATACGTCTCGACCGCGTTTGCGTTAAAATGTCAAATACTATGTGAAATTTTAGTTGTCGTTTCGTTCCGCTTGTGGCGCTGTTAATTTTCCCATAGTAATTGAAACGTTAACGCGAACATGTTCGAGACGTTTGTCGTGCCTCAAACTTACACAGAGGCTCAGTATGCTTAGTGTAAGTTTTCTGTTACAGAATACCGTCTCGAAAGCGTTTGCGTTAAAATGTCAAATACTATGTGAAATTTTAGCTGTCGTTTCGTTCCGCTTGTGGCGTTGTTAATTTTCCCATAGTAATAAACGTTAACGCGAACGTGTTCGAGACGTTTGTCGAGCCTAAAACTTACACTAGAGGCTCAGTGCAGAATTCGCTTATTGCTATCCCGCGGGAACTATGCAATGTTCCGGAGAAAACTGTCCTATGTCCTTCGGAAACTATCTGTAAAATGTAAAATTTAACAAATTTCAACTAAATCAGTCCAGCGGTTTTAGTGTGAAAAGGTAACAGACAGACAGACAGAGTCGCTTCCGCATTTATAATATTAGAAGGAATAATAAGATAATGGTTCTATCGATTTTGAATCAAAATCCGTTCGTTAAAATTAAAAACTAAACACAAAAACATACGTACACTGTGACGACACGAACGCCAGTGGAAAGCACTTCACAATTAGTCATGCTGCAGTCATACTAATAGTCATACTGCAGTCTTACTATATAGTCATACAGCTGTTATTCTATAGGCATTACTACACTATTCTGCAGTCGAATTATATTCAAACCTTAGTCACGCTGCAGTCGCACTATAGTCAAACTATTAGTCATACTGCATTGGTATTATAGTCATACTGCAGCCGTACTATAGTCGAGTTTTGCAGTGAAGACAAAGCCATGGGCAAGGCTAAATCAAGTATAAATCTGTGCAGGTGGCAACCATAGTTCGCATCGGAAATGTAATCTAGCACAGTGCTCGGAAACGGAGCTACGGCTTAAACCACGAAGCTAACACTCACTGAAAAGCCTTTCAGCTCTAGTGACGTAATACTATCTTATCCTCGTACTATAACGGCCATAATGAAGGCATAATGGAATGAAGTGATAGAATGGCACAGACTATTCTACAACAGGCTTGAGATTTATCCCCTTTTTCTTTTATTTTTTTGACGATCGGATAGCCTAGTGGATAGTGACCGTGACTATATGAAGCTAGAGGTCCCGAGTTCGAATCTCGGTAGGGGCCGACCTATTTGTATGATGAATAAATGTTTGTGCCCGTGTCATGGATGTTGTATGTAATTATCTACATTATATATGTACACACAGCAAAACTATTCGGTATGCACCCTAGTTGTCCATGTGTGTCATTCTATACACACATCCGCACCTATCCGCTGCCTTAATTACACACACATCAAAATGGTTTTGTATCCACACGAGTATTCACACTAACATGGCCTATGTGTGCTGATTGTGTTCTCTGACTACCTTCACATATCTCTTATTGTATAGGTTATTGTTATTCAAACGATTTTGCTCAATGGAAGAATAATTTCGTCATGAATAATATGAGCGCGGTGGCTCAGTCGTACTGATTAGGACTATGAATGTTATAGACCTCGGTTCGAATCTTGCACAAATGTGTCTATTTTGTATTTTTTTTTTCAATTTATAACTATCTCAAAACCAAATCATGACTACTTCAAACACGAAAAAAAGAAAGTAAAAGAACAAAATAAGAAAATAAAATCATTGTTTCAAATTGTTTATTACAACATTTAAGTAATTATTATTACCTTAAGACTATAACTAATTCAATTAGCAAAATAAAATTGCATGCTGTTCCTTATAATATAACAGAAGAAGAACAACATTTATTCGTAAAACAACACACACTATAATAGTGACCAGTATGATTTTAGGTCAATTAAAAATTTCTGTTACAAACATAATTTAAAATTACAATACAAATAGTAAATTGAATGCACATCACAAAAGGGCTATTTTTAAGATGTAATTTATTCGAATTAAAAAGGGTTTTGAAAAGAGTATCATTTATAAGAATTTCCGATTTATTAAGTTTACTTAAGTCTGAGAAAGATGAACGAAACGTTTTATTTGTTGAGAAATAAAGTCAGTGGTGAAATGAATCGACATGTTAAATGACAGCCATTAACAATAACATCATTGCACACTGGATTAAATCTCCACTTTCAAGTGACTAAGCTACCTAAATTTGCTTTGGATTTTATATCAGATCCAGACTGGGATCCCCAGTTAATAACAGTTAAGGAATCTTGTTGGGTGCTCAGCCAGTCTTTGACTATGACACAATAATATTATTATGCACGAAATAGGTCACACATCACTTTTTTTTAGCACTGTTATTACGACCCCCAACCCACTAACTCACAAATCCCATGGATGACATCCAAGCACTTTTCGCCACAAAATTTTTCGTCCATCTTTTTCAGACGTAAATGTTTTTTCATCACTAAAAATCACTATATTATTACCTATTCGAATCAAAATTATAAATATTCACGATCAAAGTTCATTCTGTTTCTTCTATGCTGGCTGATCCGTTGAAGCATTTTTTTTGCTGGTTTACGAGTTACGACAATGCTATCCTGCAACATGCAGATGAAGTCGCACAGTTTACAACGTAGGTAACATTGTCTCTCGTTGATGTGAAATTGGTCCCTTTAGCGTGTGCGGCAACTACTTATGTCCAAATGGCGTGAAGATGAGACTTCTTGTTTTGACACAGAAGGAATATTCTTATCGTGCCCGAAGTCTGCATAACGGTGAATCCATAATTGAAGTCTTCCGCTGCAAAATAAATGAAGTTTAATAAAAAACATTCTTC
Source organism: Pandemis heparana (assembly GCA_963854515.1). Lineage (NCBI taxonomy): Eukaryota > Metazoa > Arthropoda > Insecta > Lepidoptera > Tortricidae > Pandemis > Pandemis heparana. Next base: position 13,506,037 of record OY978021.1, read on the forward strand.
GTCAAAGAAAGTTATTTGGATACATTACGGATACAATAATAAATCATTGTTTTTAACACCATGAACAAAATTTGATGTAAAATAAGAAGTAATTATTTTATTAGACACTTTGTCTACTTACCGATATCAATAAACGCCTTGCGATTCCTTATAGAAATATTTTGTTCGTAAAGAACAATAATTTCTGCTCTTTTCAAAAAAGATGATGACTATCCATATTTTGCAAATCACAAGGTATTTCAAAGGCAAAATTAAACAGTTCGTTGTTGTAAAACCACTTGTAAAACAAGGCGTAACGAATGGCGGCTAGCGTTGACAAATTCATATCACTAATAATTTGAGGGTAGAATATACTTTATATTGTTAGACGGCAATTAATAAAATGTGCATCGTCTAGCAAATTTCAACCTTATTTCAAAGCTTGTTAAACAACTATTTACACATTGCAAATGCAGTAGTCACAGTTTGGACGTAGTAATTCATAAATTCACCAACTATATTAAATGTCTCGGTGGCTCAGCGGTCACAAAGGCAAGTCGAATACTTGATTTGTGCACTCGCTCTCTAGTGAACCGAGTTCGAATCCTAGAAGAAATGACATTTTTGGATGTTATTTAAATGGCGATGCTGGTTGTAAGGAATATTGGTTGGAAATGTTGGAATTGAATCTCAGACCAGACTTGATGAGAAATAAAAATGTAACACGTTGAATCAGTGAGATGGTAGCTACTACGCTGGTAATAATAGTTCAATGCGTCAGATTGCATAAATTTAAAGATTCAAGGTCAAAGTAAGACTCGATCCGGGGTGCCTTCTCTTGCCAATATCCAATGTAAGATAATAATGTAAAATGTTTTTAGGAAGATGCAAAAATAAAACAATACTTTTACATTATTTCTGTAGAATTAACTTAAACCGGAGATATTGAATTTTTAAACCTTTGAGCCAGGCACGATACCAAGGGGATTTTTTAGTTTAATTTGTAATTATTTTTAACTTAGTTTATTATAAACTAACTAAAATAGTTGCAACTTTCTTCATTGTTATTTTATAGTTATTGTTGTTGTTTATATAATAAATAGGTAGTTTACAGCGACATTACTTATTTATCTTATTACTAAAAAAAACTGTACTGAGAGGGTAGATATACGATCGAACTCACTCACACATTCACACGTGGATTCTACGTAATGTTCATGTCGGCACTCAACACATAGACGACGTTTGTGTGCGTGCCTATGCTTACCGAATTATTTTGCCGTGTGTACATATGTTTATCCGTTGCCATTATATATAGTACAAGCTTTGTTTAGTTTGGGACTGGATCAATTGGTGTAATTTGTCCCATGATATTTATTTATTATTTATTTATTTGTGAGATAGGCTAACGAGGCAAAAAATAGTTTCTAAAAGTAATTGTTAGGGTGTCGTAGTCAACAAGAAACCCTATAGTTTCGCTATGTCCGTTCGTCTGTCCGTCTGCGGCTTAGCTCAGTGATTCTTAGTACTAGAAAGCTGCAATTTGTTTTTGATATCATATCTGATGGATGGCCATGGGCCTGCAGGCTTATTACGTAACTCGCTCGCGATCACCATCGTCTTCATTTTGACAGTTCATGTACGGGCTGACAATTGGCATCGGAATCAGCTAGATGTCACATTCATACAAGGACTGTCAAAATGAACACGATGGCGATTGCGAGCGAGTTACATAATAAGCCTGCTGTACTCGCTGATAAGTTTCTGATGTCATATCTGACGGATATCATCAACTTCATTTTTTTGTCACCACTCTTAGATAAGTTTCTGATATTATATCTGACGAAAGAAATAAATGAATAGCAACACCTTGGCAGGGCCTGTTGGCCGCGCGCCAAAACAACGCAATCGGTCGCTTAAGCGCTGACATACTCAAACTGGAGGGTGATGTTAAGATGCCTTCCATGCAGGGCCCTTACAATGACGTCTTAATAAATAAATAAATAATAAATCTATCTATACATATAATAAAGCTGAAGAGGGTCGAAAGTCTGTACATGGAAGATATAAAAAAAAAAATAGGCTGGGGATACTTAGAATCGATAACAGAACACGTTTCAACAGTTTTTAGAATTTTTGTCTGTTTATCTGTTTGTCTGTATATTTGTGCGCGCATCACGCGAAAACGGCTGAACGGATTTTGTTGGAAACTTTACTAATCTGTTGAGAAAATCACCGACCAGGTTATAGGCTACTTTTTATCCCCGAAAATTGCATAGTTCCCGCGGGATAGCGATCAACATGCAAAGGTCGTAGCTGCCTAGAGTTGCAACGCAAATAATTATTGCAGAATATAACTAATGTTCTTAAATCTAATTCTACGCAGACGAAGTCGCGGGCATAAGTTAGTAAATAAATATTAGGAACAATTCACACAAATTGACCTAGTCACAAAGTAAGCGCTAGTAAGGCTAATGTTATGGGTACTAGACAACGATATACACATACTTATATAGAGAAATACATACTTATATAGATAGAAAACATCCATAACTCAGGAACAAATATTCGTGCTCATCACACAACTTACCAGGATTCGAACCCAGGCCGCTTGCTTCGTAGGCAGGGTCACTACCAACTAGGCCAACCGCGTCGTTAATGCGATTCAGTTTAGATTAGCTCGCTGTCGGATTCATACTAAAAGTGACAGCTAAAACTTGAACTGAGTCGGAATTAGGACGTCATGGTAAGGCCCCGGTTCATCGTGCTAAACGTGGCCTTTCAGGTCTTGTTACCATAGCTTTGTCTATCAGTAAAAGACGTCTCTGTTTGTTTGGTAGTAATAAATAGAGACGGAATCATAGATGACTACCACTTAAGATAACCGGAACTTAACAGAGAGTGTGAGGTAGGCCCTAAAACTTACACTAGATGCTCTCATTCATTACAATTATATACTCATGAGTAGTATTATAGTTTTTTTTTTTAGATATAAATCTTGAACAAAAATATAATCTTACTTTGTGAAGAAAAACTAACGCAAATTGTAGTCGAATAGTTTGAGAAACGTTGACTATTGTACAATCGCCCGCCTGGGGCCGATTGCAAAAACTCCGCGTCACTGTGTTTTGCTGCCAACTGTACGATAACTTCGGAATGATGGCTTTCGGATAGCGTTTTTGTGCACCGTACCTGCTTGGGAAACATTCTGCGTAAAATTACGGTTGAACACAGAACCTCCTCCCTTGTTGTACATACATACCCAAATCACGTCTGTATATCTCACGGGGTAGACAGAGCGCAAAGCCTATGTCAACGAGACCTAAAGGCCACGGTTAGCTTGATTGTGGACGTATAGGTGGAAAGGGAAATCAAAATAGTGATGGGTTGCTAGCCGTATCGCTTATAACATGATTCCTAAGATTTTTGCCCGTTCATTCGATAGGCTTTTACCATCTGCGTGGGGAGAAGCAACTGATACATTCTATATTTTTTCTTTGCTCCACTACCTACCAGATTATTGAATTGTCATCCGACTTACTCAAGTATGCAAAATTTCAGTCCAATCGGTTGGAGATATCTGCTTTAAAATTGAATCGCAAGATTCCCCCCGTACAAACATACTGACATACATACAACACATTGCAAGTTTAAAAAGAGCTTGTAAAAAACACACTCAGCGACAAAAACTGTGGCCCTCATACATACCTACGCCGCAATAGACGTAATCTCACATTGACGAACAGAACTGTTTACATAGATTTCTTTTATCCCGGGAAGCCGCAAAGTTCCCACGGGACACCGTCAAAATGGAGGGCAACTGGTTTCAAAATAATGCGCTAACTAATTAAGTAACTATTCGATTTCGTATCATTTAAAGTTGAAAGCAACACGTGGAAAGTCTCAATGGACAGTGGCTTTCATTTCATTACGCTTCTGTGCGTGCTGTTGTGCGTACATGCTAAGACGTAGTTTGACCCAATTTTCTCAAATTATCGTTTAGACAAATTTCATTTCGCCAAATAGCTTTTCACAGTTTTACGGTTTTTTTATGTGAAAGGGCATGCGTTTGATCACAACCACGCCTGATGGTAAACATAAATGTAATCTGGGGTGGAACACGTTTGCCTAATAAATGTCCAATTAGCCTTGATTTTTCAGGGAACAGAAGCTGGCAAGGAATCCATTCATCAGTTTTCTGAATAATAAATAAAAAAAAATAAAAATATAAAAATTTTTTTCAGACGGAGATCCATAATGAAAATGTTAGTTACTACATACATTGCCTTAACCTATTGTTAGTTGTTTTATTTTTAATGAAATAATTTAGTTTTTAAAACAATGAAATCAAAATTCATAGTAACATTAAAATAACTTTAAATACCTACCTAATCAATATAATAAAAATAAATAAGTAAAATTCAAAATAAAGGACTATTTTCATACTACCATCATCACAACTATCATCATAATATCAGCCGTAGGACGTCCAATGTTGGACATAGGCCTCCCTCATAGACCTCCAGTTGCCTCGGTTGGAAGCTTGCATCCACCGTGAACCGCGATTTTAACCAGATCTTCCGTCCTCGTTGGTGGACGTCCTACGCTGCGCTTGCCGATCAGCGGTCTCCACTCCGAGTGGAACTGCTTTGTGCGAATTTAGGAGATGCTAACGCTAAATATGACGATGATGCTGATGATGATATTCTGGCAAATGAAACATACTCTAACCCCCTTATTTATAAACGCTCTGCCAACTTAGAAATCGTTTGTCCTTATCCGTCACTTTGACATTTACTTTTCACATATACCTAAGGACAAACGATTGCTAAGTTAGCAAAAGCCTATAGAGCGTTTATGAATACGGGGGATAGTCATTTAACAAATAAGACTGTCATATATTCCGATTCCGACTGTACCTTGCCAGTAAATCGCTCTGATTTACCGCCAGTAAGATAACCGACAATTAATATTCCAGAGTCGCGTCGAAGTGTACCTACATAATGAGCTTTATATATCACTAGCCTTTTGGCCGCGACTTCGTCCGCATAGACTTCATTTATTGACCAAAGTCAAATATTGCTATGTATATTTGAACATGCACTTAACACCCCTATTCTGACATTTAATTGGTATTTTTTTTATAATAAGCGATATTAAATCCCGTGGGAATTTTGAAAATCCCTCCTTAGTGCACGTTACGTATATACGTTGCGAGATTTATATACGAGGCAGCTGCGATTTTCGACATGTTCATCGCTATCCCGCGGGAACTATGCATTTTTCCGGGATAAAAAGTAGCCTATAACCTGGCCGGTGATTTTTTCAGCAGATTAGTAAAGTTTCCAACAAAATCCGTTTTGCCGTTTTCACGTGATGCGCGCACAAATATACAGACAAACAGATAAACGGACAAAAAAACCTAAAAATTGTTGGAACGTGTTCTGTTATCGATTCTAAGTATCCCCAGCCAATTTTTTTTAAATATCTTCCATATACAGACTTTCGACCCTCTTCAGCTTTATTATATGTAGGTATGTAATGTATGTATGTATGTATGTAAACTCTTTATTGTGCAAAATAAACAAGACAAATACAATTGACAAACAATGAGATACATGCACAAAGGCGGACTTATCCCTTTAAGGGATCTCTTCCAGTCAACCTTTGAGTGGATGAAAGGAGTATTACATTAGGGATGGACGAGTGAGTTTAAAATTGCAAACACTGAGAGCCACAATACATAACTTTACCGAATATAATACATAAACTCATAAAACCTAAACATCAATAAACTACTTTATACTACCTATAATATATACCTATCAATAAAATATAATACATAAAATAAATAAAGAGCACACTAAACAAAGGAATATTTACCATTAATTTAAGAAGATGGTGCGAGCCACATCTTCTTCAAACCTTCCCTGAACGACACTATGGAGGGAGATTGCCTGATGGAGGTTGGTAAGCGATTCCACAGCCTAGTCGAGTGTACAGTAAAGGATTTGGAATAAGTTTTGGAAGAGGAAGAAGGACAGGCCAAAAGGAGATTAGAGTTGGATCGCAATCGATGTTGACTGCCAACAGACAAGTAGCTGAAACGTTCGGAAAGGTATATCGGAGCTGAAGGATTAAAGAGAGAATTGAAAAGCAATGACAGAATATGGATGTTCCTGCGGTCCCTGATAGGCAACCATTTCAGCTGAGCGCGGTAATGAGACACATGATCGTACTTACGAAGCCCAAAAATGTATCGGATACACACATTCTGGAGGCGATCAAGCCTGTCAAGCAGCCCCTCAGCAAGATCTAGGTAACTAATGTCACCATAGTCCAGTAAGGGGAGCAAAAGTGACTGAGCAAGCGTAATTTTGGTCGATAGAGGCAGAAAATTCTGCAATCGCCTGAGCGAGTGAAGCGAGGCAAACACCTTCCGGCTGACATCAGCAACTTGGGCCGACCACGAAAGCGTCTGGTCCATAATAATCCCCAGATTTCTGACGGTAGCTGAGAAAGGAATAATTGTTCCGTCAAAGGACAAATTTTTAACCACCGATTCAGACATCCGGGAAATAAAATACGGACTGCCAATAACGATCGCTTGCGTCTTCTTGGCGTTTACCATGAGGCCAAAGCTCGCAGCCCAGTCGCGTATGGTGACAAGATCAGCATTAATACGATCTATCAATAGAGGAAAATCGTCAAAACCAGCAGCAGAATAAATTTGTAAGTCATCAGCATACAGGTGATAAGAAGAATTTAAAGAAGAAGTAATACCATTAATGAAAATAGAAAAAAGGAGGGGGGAAAGTACACCCCCTTGAGGGACACCAGCGGTAAGATCACACCAGCTCGAAAAGGCATCATCAACCTTGACTCGCTGCTGCCTCCCATAAAGGTAAGAGCTGAACCAGGATAATGCAGTAGAAGATATATTCAAAGAGTTGAGAATGCCAAGAAGAATGTCAAAGTCAACGGTGTTAAATGCACTACTGAAGTCTAGTAAAACTAGAACTGTGAGCTTTCTATTCTCAATATTGAGACGAATATCATCAGTTACCTTAACCAGAGCAGTGACAGTGCTATGCCCAGGACGGAAACCGGATTGGAAAGGATTTAGGAGATTGTGTGCATTGAGATGAGAGGAAAGGCGTCGATTTACAAAATGATCAACTATTTTTGATAGAACTGGGAGAATTGAAATTGGACGATGTTCAGAAAAGGAGCTAGGATTCGACGTTTTAGGAAGAGGAATTATATGAGCACGTTTCCACAACTTTGGGAAGCAACCTGAGGAGAAGGAAAAATTGATGATATGGGATAAGATAGGTGCAATAACTTCCGCCCCCAGCATAAGCATGTCCAAGCTCAGGTCGTCTTCACCAATAGCTTTCGTCTTAATCGATTTTAGAATATTGAGAACATCTCGCGAAGCAATACTACCTAGATCGAAAGAGGGGACATCAGGGTGTTGTACACTGGCAAGAAGTGAAAGCGTTTGCTGCTTTGTTATAGGATCCAATTGAACTGGAGACGTGCTAAAATGCTTATTGAGGCCATTGAGATCAGTCAAGGTAGAAGAGTTTTGTTGAGATTTGCCCACCCCAAGTGTTTTTAAGAACTTCCACAGCGCTGCAGGGGGACACTTATCAATGGACTGATAAATATACCGTCGCTTTGCATCCCTACACACCTTATTGCAGCGATTACGCAAGGCTACATAATTTCGACGATTTTCCTCCGAAGGATCTTTGCGCAGCTTAACGCGAGCTCCGTTCCTCTTTGCCATCATGCCCTTGATTTCCGGCGTGAGCCACGGAGCTGGGTCATGTCTGACACGCGTTGGCTTGAGAGGAGCATGTTTGTCGAAGATCGCAAGCAACGCGCTATTAAAGGCTTCTAGCTTCTGCTACATATAATAAAGCTGAAGAGGGTCGAAAGTCTGTATATGGAAGATATTTAAAAAAAATTGGCTGGGGATACTTAGAATCGATAACAGAACACGTTCCAACAATTTTTAGGTTTTTTTGTCCGTTTATCTGTTTGTCTGTATATTTGTGCGCGCATCACGTGAAAACGGCAAAACGGATTTTGTTAGAAACTTTACTAATCTGCTGAAAAAATCACCGGCCAGGTTATAGGCTACTTTTTATCCCGGAAAAATGCATAGTTCCCGCGGGATAGCGATGAACATGTCGAAAATCGCAGCTGCCTCGTATATAAATCTCGCAACGTATATACGTAACGTGCACTAAGGAGGGATTTTCAAAATTCCCACGGGATTTAATATCGCTTATTATAAAAAAAATACCAATTAAATGTCAGAATAGGGGTGTTAAGTGCATGTTCAAATATACATAGCAATATTTGACTTTGGTCAATAAATGAAGTCTATGCGGACGAAGTCGCGGCCAAAAGGCTAGTGATATATAAAGCTCATTATGTAGGTACACTTCGACGCGACTCTGGAATATTAATTGTCGGTTATCTTACTGGCGGTAAATCAGAGCGATTTACTGGCAAGGTACAGTCGGAATCGGAATATATGACAGTCTTATTTGTTAAATGACTATCCCCCGTATTCATAAACGCTCTATAGGCTTTTGCTAACTTAGCAATCGTTTGTCCTTAGGTATATGTGAAAAGTAAATGTCAAAGTGACGGATAAGGACAAACGATTTCTAAGTTGGCAGAGCGTTTATAAATAAGGGGGTTAGAGTATGTTTCATTTGCCAGAATATCATCATCAGCATCATCGTCATATTTAGCGTTAGCATCTCCTAAATTCGCACAAAGCAGTTCCACTCGGAGTGGAGACCGCTGATCGGCAAGCGCAGCGTAGGACGTCCACCAACGAGGACGGAAGATCTGGTTAAAATCTTTTCTTGGTCTTTATCCCTTACGGACCACGTTTAGTATAGTTAGGGCGTATAGGTGGAAAGGGGAATCAAAATAGTGCCAAAATAGGGTTGCTAGCATCACCTACAGGGTGTATCAGACACCCCCTAACAATAATCCACTGGGATATACCATAGCTATAATAATAATAATAATCAATCACTGTCCCGATAGTAGTTTCGGCGAACGGTCTGATAGCGAAGAGCCTTGACCATCACCTTAAAAGGCTCTCGCTAGGTGGTTGGGTCAAGGGTCAGATACAGAAGGCGGTACTCCTGGACACGGCCCGCATAGTCAGGAGGTTCCTCTCTTTGTCGCCCTGACCACCGGCAGCTTAGGCCCCGCCTCGCTGCCGGCGGCACCCTAGGTTAGGTTTTTATAATGTTTTTATATTTTGTATTAATATTGCTTTATTACTTTTTATTTCAATATTGTAAAAACCTAACTTAAGATAAAAGATAAATATACCGAATAATAATAATAATAATAATAAACCATTTATTTCGGACAGAATCCATAGGGGTTAGTGTACAAAAATAAGCTTATAATCTAATATTAGTCAATTAGGCACAGTTAAAATAAAGGAGCGTGGAGCTCCGTCCATCGCTGAAGCAAGGGCGAGTCCCACCCGTCAGATAGCGCCGCCAGGATGCTGTTAGGGCTGCCTCAGTAGGGAGGCGCACCGTTTTCGCATATTAGCCGCGAATCCGTCAACCTGTGCCTCCGTAAACACTGCCGAGGCAAAAAAAAAAGCTAAAAAAAAATGAGTAATTTTTTTTTATACTTTCTATAGGAATGGTAGTATTAACTGTAATCTAACTAATATTATAAACGCGAAAGTATGGATGGATAGATGGATGGATGGATGGATGGATGGATGTTTGTTTGTTACTCAATCACGCCAGAACGGCCCAACGGATCTGGATGAAATTCGGCACATAGATAGAGAAAAGTGTGGAATAGCACATAGGCTACTTTTTATCCCAGAAAATTGCGTAGTTCCCGCGGGATAGCGTTACACGAATTCTTTGCAGACGAAGTCGCTGGCAACAGCTAGTCATACCTATAGAAAAAAAAATACTTACTCCAATTTTTTTTTAATATTTATTTTAGCTTCTATAGCTATGGTTATATACCCCAATGGATTATTGTTAGGGGGTGTCTGATACACCCTGTATAACATGACTCTTAAGATTTTCTCCCATTCCCAATCCATTCCGATCTTAATATCCCTAACAAAATAACTTAATACTTGTAAATAAATCCCGTTTCGAACAAATCCAACTGGAATGAGCGGATTGCTGAAACTTTTCGCTATCCCAAAGTAAATCCCAAGAAATTTCTAAGTGGATATTTATAAGTTACCCTAAATTGACGGGAATTTCGGCCGAGGCGCTGCGGAAATGAGATAATATATACAAATCGCATTGGTTATACTCAAAATCAAGATGGCTGCTGGCGTAAACGCTACGCGACGCATTCCACTTTATTTGAACAATCAACATGTGCCATTAATATAATTTACTACGTACTATTTAATTATTTGCAATTTCCCATGACTAGCACAGAAGCACCTTAATAATGCTTATTCTATTCAGCTATTAATAATTGTCGATATAAAAAAAATGATTTAAGTATGTATTTGGTATAATGCTACGCTTGATATACTTAATCCGATTTATTGCCAATGTAAACTTAACAGAATTATTAAAAGTAGCTCTTATTATAACCTACGTATAACTCGACGCATAAATCAAATCGAATAAAATCAAACATTGCATTATACCGATGTGCACTGATTATAAATAATTCTGTATTTTATGATTCTTCAAACAAATATCAACCTCCTTCTTTAAAAACACTTGTCTTAACAATCCTTTTATATCTGTCAATTTTAGATACATATAGTTTTGCCTGACACAAACCAAAACATTAATAATAACAGCGATTTATCAATAAAGAAGTAAGTGTAAACGAACCAAATATTCACGAGTGAGTAAAATTAAATGTCGTTCGTCACATACTATTAATACGAGTAAATTTACAAAAGATAAAGCACACTAAGAGTTTTTAATGATTCACGGTTAAGTTCATTCGGTTAAGTATCGGGTGCTCAATAAAGGTAATCGCGGTTCACATCCCGTTTATAATATTTCGAATAAAGCACACTATCATCACTTCACGTACGTATAAAGCATCGGGCCAGCCCGCTGACAGAAAAAAACTTATCTTTTCAAGACGTGATCACGATATCTGCATCATAAACAATTTCACTCTCGAAAATTTCAGTTTCCGTCCCATACTGGCCCATTAATTTTGGAAACTGATCAAACTTTCCCGTAAAGCTGTGGATAATCTTGGGGCTTATAACACCGAAAACTGTTCATTATACACACGGGCTCATTGCCGTTATAAGTTTTCCCATCGTACTGTATGTGTTTCTTCTTCGTTTTGATCAGAATTTCGTTTAAACACGCACATTGCCACGGGTTGCGGTCGAAGTAGAAAATTTCCATCTTACCCTGTAGCAGTGTGAAGAACTCATTCGGTAGATAAGTCAATCTATTACCCCCTAGGTTCAAATCCCATAAGTCTACTGTATCCTTAAAAGCATTAGGAGGCACATGCTCTATGAGGTTGTCAGCCAAGTTGATGGTCCCTAAGTATGTTTTATCCTTAAACAAGTTTTCAGGAAGATACCGAATCCTGTTGCCGTTCAGATATATCCCAGTGATCTGAACTAACGGACTAAACAAATCTTCATGTAAATATTCTATTTGATTATTCTTAAGATTAAGGGTCTCCAGATTTGTGACTGTCGCAAACGTGTCTGCCTTGTCTAGCCTTCTTATTTGATTTTCTGACATATATATGTTTACTAGTTTGGGCAGCTGATGTCGTGTGACGAACGTAGGCACTTCCCGCAAAGCGCATTGCACCAGGTCTAACATGTTTAGATCCAATCCCATCAGTAAATCGGAGGGCGTATCCCTCATATCATTTCTAGAGAAACGAAGAGACCCCAACTTGTGGCAGTTGCTGAACAGATTTGGTGGCAGATTCTTCCCGAGAAAAGTATTGTTGGACAAAACGACCTCTTCGACGTCGGGGGTAGCATCGAACGCGCCAGCTTCTATTTGTTGAATTTGGTTGTCCTTCAAATGTATTGATCTTAATTTAGGGGAGTTAAGGAAACTGCCTGACTGTATTCTCGTCAGTCTGCAGCCCTCTAGGTGTAGCGAATCAGCTGTCTGGTCTACGGTATTTGGTTGTAAGACCCGAAGTCGATCGCCCCAGTAGGTGGTCAGCCGGCAGCCAGGCCAAGTCGCAAAATCTGCCTGCGCACACACCGTCAAAGCGAGTACTAGTGCTGCCCATTTCCACCACATAGCTGAATAAGTATCCATGCCTGAAAGTGCAAAAAATTCAATTACAATAGTATAAACCCAGCCACACAAAGAATATTGTCAACAAAAAATCTTGCAAGTATGAATCTCTTTGACAAAAAAAATAATAGCCTCACTATATAGGTACAGTGACACGCAAATAAACGATATGTACTACGAGTAACTAATAATGAGCACGTCACTCGGTATTTTGGTGTTTCCTATTTCCCCTTGATGTCGAAATTCAGCTGAATCACATCTTGCTGTTTGAAATGCTTATGTGCATCAGAAATTTGATTTTGTTGAAAATAAATCACGGTTAAGAATTGAGGGAGATTATTTATAATTACTTATTATTTATAATTAAAATGGATGACGAAGGCGAACAGGAATATTATCTGATGCGAGACATTACAATACTATAATTACTCTTTCCTGTTTATGATGCAGGTACGTACTTAATAAGTTTCAAAGTCTGTTTATCTTATAAACTTTCCAATCAACGCATGGGCTACTTTCGTGCTTGCCACCGACAAAGTCATACAGGAAAAAATATCTCAATTTATTCGCCAAATCTGGTATATAAAACTTGATAGCTCCATACATTAACACTGAATCTAGTTTAACGCAAGATTTCACTTTTTCTAGCAAGACAGTCTTGTTCAACATTTTTATATGTCAATCAATTTTATATCCACACAAATTGATGCACATAAGTAACGCCACAAGCATAAAGAATCACAAAAACTTACCGTTGATCAAGGAAGACACAGAACGTATAGCATTAGTTCCTAAAACTGTGACACAATTAGTTATTTATTGCGTTACTAATGAAGATACAGGAATGGATGAAGATTGTCTAGACACTTGAGTCTGACACGGCTTTGCTTTTTCTTCTGAATAATAACACTAGGTTTTTTAATCATTTGTAGCAATTTAGTTTAAAAATGTATTGTAAACAGTGAAAAGACGTGTTTATCATATGGACCTAATGAAAATACTGTTGAGGATAAGTCAGTCAACATACGGAGTAGTTTTTATTAAATTATCTCACGTACGCGCCGATTAACTTAATACTATATTTCCTTAGTATTTGGGTTGAAATTTGAACTACTGTGCGTTATAATTTTGTTCGAAGTAAAGGAACCGGTCGCGAGACTGCTATTAAAATCGCCAGCAGTAACTTGAGTAGTTTATGCCACAAAAATTGATTTAACATGTTCATGTTAAAGTCTCATTTGCAATGACAAGAGCAATGCTTTCTAGCGGCGCGTATCAGCAAACTAAGGGTGCGACCACACCGCCGCTTAAAAAACGGTGACGTTACGGAATCGCAACAAAATGTATGAGAAACGGTGAGAAAACGTGACGCATACGACACGTCACTGCGTATACGCGGCGGTTTGGTCGCACCTTAATACTGCAAAATTCGATTAAGTAGTTGGTTTTAGCCGTTTTTGGTAAAAATCGGTCCAGTAGTTCGAAAAATAGTATCAACTTTTTTCAAAAATGATGTAAGACATGTAGATATGATTACTCGATTATGCGTGAGGAGCTTATTTATTTATTATTATTTACAAAAACCTCGTTTTAGTGCTAAACTGGTGTTTCGCTGAAAATTAACAAAAGCTTATCATTTGTCTGTCTTTCACGTCACTTTTACTTTTGCCCTGGACGGGCACAGACAAATTCAACATAAAATAACAATACAAATAATAATAATTGCGTATCTAACTTCTAACTAATATTATAAATGCGAAAGTATGGATGGATGGATGTTTGTTTGTTACTCAATCACGCCAGAACGGCCCAAAAGATCTGGATGAAATTCGGCACATAGATAGATAAAAGTCTGGAATAGCACATAGGCTACTTTTTATCCCGAAAAATCGCGTAGTTCCCGCGGGATAGCGATAAACGAATTATTTGCAGACGAAGTCGCTGGCAACAGCTAGTATAATTATAATATTCATGACTAAGGATCCTAATAATAAATGTAATACTTATCATTAGAGTAATAAAGCAATGATATGAAAGATCATAGGTCCATTTCGATGTGGATAGGAGATGGGCGTTAACTTTTAACCACAGACTGTCTTGCGTGCCTTAATACTTATCACTTAGCATAATTATTTATAAAATCGACCCATTATGAGTTGGACTCCCGCACCAGAGTTCAAAATTTTCCCACGGGATCGGGACGTGCGCGTGCAAAATCCAGAAATATCAACGGCTACTAAAAACTAAGCATAATAATAATAGCCTTTTTATTCCGAATTCGCTACAATTTCAGTAAGTACCTACATGTTCTTGTTGTCGCGTAATTCGGCGTGCCTCATGGCATAGGCCTCCTCCGTGTATTAGAGGGTTTGGGCTATAGTTCCCACGCGCGCGCCCAGTGCGGATTGGGAACTTAACACACACCATTGAATTTCTTCGCAGATGCGTGCAGGTTTCCTCACGATGTTTTCCTTCACCGAAAAGCTCATGGCAAATTACAAATGTAATTTTCGCACATAAATTCCGAAAAACTCAGAGGTGCGAGCCCGGGATTTGAACTCACGACGCTCTGCTTGAGAGGCCACAGGTCAAACCACTGGGCTACCACGGCTTTTTTTTGTAAGTCTTACCTACTTGTTGCTGAGCAGCAGTATTTGCTGTTACGTTCTGGTGAGGTAAGACCAACTTACTGGGTACGAAGCATTTCACAACCACACTCTTAACGCTTAACTTAAAAAAAAAAAAAAAAAAAAAAAACTAAGCATAAAGAAGAATATTTACTAATCAGTGGGTGCCTTAGGTGCGTTGGGAGGGGAAGGCCTAGACGGGCGTTTCGTGACCAAATTGGGAGCGTTTTGGCAAAAGGTCAAGAGTATCCTAAACCGACGAGCATTTATGAAGAGATTTATGAATGTGGATGAAGCGAAAGAGGTATGTCAGGATCGTAGCTAGTGGAACAAAATTTTCTCTGCCTACCCCTGTTGGAAAGAGGCGTGACAAGTATATATTTATGCTTGTGGAACTGCCACTGCAACATATATAAAGACTACGACGAGATTTTTGGGAATTCCCCGAGGATTTTTTGTAAACAACCGTGGGAATTTTGACACGCGTGAGCGGAGCCCGGAGCCGCCGTACATACCTACTTGGACTAGGTACCCAAATATGTTTCCTATTTATCTGTCGCGGCAAAAATAAAATAATTAATTGTAATTTTGTACTCAGCTTGTCGATTCTTGATGTATGATAACGTTTGACCCCGGGTTTTCCATTCATAAGGAAGACGGTCGAGGGCATAAATATCGATACAGCCATTATGTCAAATAATGACTGTTTTACCGATCTTATTGTTTGAGGCATAAAGGTGTAATAGATGTTTTTGACGTCTTGGTAACGTACATTAAGTATATTTATGAGGAGGTTGATCAAAAAGATCTGTACATTTTGTGGAAAATATACCTTAAATTTTTAACAAACAGTTTAAATTACAGTGAAATTATGCATGCAAAAGAGTACACACTATAGGTGGCATCTTTCATTTTGGCATGACGTATGAGCGATAGGTATTTGTATCTTGTTTGGAATTCGATTCTATAATTATCACGTAAGGTTCATTTTCCACAAATGTTCAGATATTTATGGTCACCCTGACTGCGTCGATACCTTTGACAATTTGTGCTTCCTGATATTTTTACCTCATTCAACGTCCTGAATTTATTAAAAAGTAGCTGCAAATTTAATGCTGCTCCTAAACACTTGAGGACCTCGTCCTCTACGATATAATTATCTGATGGCCACTGTACACAAACTTCCGCTCCGCTAGGCTATATATAGAAAAGTACCCTCTATACTATCTTGATAACCCGGGAAACCCAGTGTGGTCAGCAGAGTCCCAAAGGAACACTCCACGCAGTCGCTAAATGAGGTTATTTGCATGAATTTACATATCAGGTTAGCCTAACATATCACCTGGCTTCACAGGACACTTACGACAGGAGGTACCGTCGAGGTCATAAATATCGATACAGCCATCATTTCAAATATAAATATGTGTCACCGATCTTATTTGTGGCATAAAGGTGTATAGATGTTTTTGACAATTTGCTTATTTATTTGCTTGCGTGCTATGCTCCACGTGAGAATTAGAATATCTAGTGAAATGACGCATGAGTTACCTACTTAATTTAGCCCTTTAGGCTATTCATCTACAATTCTCTATTACTCACTTTATCATCAGTTAAACCACTTGTTTGTTTGCTTTTCTGGTTGGTTAAAAACATATTAACATAAAAACTCCTAAACTGCAAAGTACGTTTTCTAATGCGGCCATTGTCTTTTTTTAGCAGCGGGAAAAGGGCGCATTGTCGTCTCCTCTAATACTTTGTACAAGGCTCACATACGTGGACGCTATATATTATTCTATCTATCTATCTAGGCTATCTCGGCAATGTCTGACATATCAGCTAATAGCTATTGATTCGGTACTGTTTGCTTTGAAACACGCTGTATAATGTTTTCTTTGTCCCCTTTGATTTAAATATGTTTGCGCACGAAGCAATAAAAAGGTTTTTTCACAGGGAGTTGGTTTTTTTGACAAAGGCTACTATTAAAAAAACACTAAAGCCGAAACGGGTTAAATGGTTTGTCACGATACATCGGAAAACTAAAAGGTGGAAACACATTATTAACACGCGACGCGACCCGATGCAACGAATCAGTGTTGTTATGGATATCCATATCCGTAACCGAATCTGAAATAAAAGTTTTGGATAGTTTCGGATAGGGCGGAATCTAACTAAATACTGCAACTCGTACGAATTAACTGTGCACTCCGCTGGAATGCGACACCTCTCCCGCTACCTAATGACGTCACAGCGCGAGGTGCACAGCAGTGTTGTTATGGATATCCATATCCGTAACCGAAATTATCGGATAATCCGAAATAATTTAATATCCATAACCGTAACCGAAACCGATATATTATATTTTACCAATATCCATATCCATATCCGGATCCGAAATTATATATCCATAACATCCCTGCAACGAATGCATGCGCATGGCGTCGCGTCGGATGTTTATAGTGCGGTTCTGGTCATAGAAAATAATACAATTTGATTCGACTCAACACGCGTCGCGTTGCATCGGGTCGCGTCGCGTGTTAATAATGTGATTCTACCTTTAAACCGAACTGACACCAATGAAAAAAAGAATAAAACGTCATAGTCAATGGACATAGTAAGATTGTAATAGTTTGTTATTTGTAAAGGGTAACTAACAAACCACCTCTAAAGAAGTAGTTCTATTAAGTTATTATTGACAAAACGCAAAATGACCTTCGTATTTGTATGACCAGTACTCTATTGGATATTGTACTCGAGGCATTGCCATTGTTGTGTGTGGGTGTGTTATTGTTGCGTTGTTGTTGTTGTGTATCGGTTGTATACTTTGTTCTTTTTTCTGTATTGTTTTGTACTGATTTGTGGTGTTCAATAAAGAGTATTTGTATTGTATTGTATTGTTACGATGCTACAAACGCATTTCAAAATAATACTGACCCACAAATGCCAGCACGGCTAACATAAAAGCGCGCGAGATAGATCATCCGTCTTTTTCTTACTATTCGTTTTAGAAAGAGACGGGTAGTTTATCTCGAGCGCGATGCTAGCCGTGTGCAGATACGAAGTTTCTCATCACTTACTGGTCATGTATTTGGCAGGTCACGTAGCCTTCTCCCGTCGTAAGAGCTCTGTGGTGTAATTCATTTATCGTGGTCTCAAAAGAACTATTTTTCCTTATCTGTGCTCTGCGAATCCTTACTGCAAACTCCCTTGCTTATTCCACGAATATCGGTTCAGTGGTTTTTGCGATCAGTTAAATGAAAAAGGAATTTCAGAATAAATTAGAATTTTTACAAGCATTTATTTAAGATGAAGCCGTGGTAGCCGAGTGGTTTGACCTGTGGCCTCTCAAGCAGAGGGTCGTGGGTTCGAGCCCGGGCTCGCACCTCTGAGTTTTTCGGAATTTACGTGCGATATTTACATTAGAAATTTACCATGAGCTTTTCGGTGAAGAAAAACATTGTGAGGGAACCTGCACACATCTGCGAAGCAATTCAATGGTGTGTGTGAAAGTTCCCAATCCGCTTTGGACCCGCGTGGGAACTATAGACCAAGCCCTCTTATTCTGATAGGAGACCTGTCCCAGCAGTAGGACGTATATAGACTGGAGATGAGTGATGAGACGTTTCTACTTTACTTGGGTATAATTGGTATATACATACATACATGAATCACGTCTTTATCCATTATGGGGTAGACAGAAACTAAGGTCACCTAAAGGCCACGTTAATTATGATTGTAGGCGTTAATTGATTTATTTGTGTTGGAATTCCAGGGGGGCTATTCTCGGTCGATACAATTGCCAACTCGTTTCTACTTTGTCGTCTTGTAAAAGTTTCAGAATCGATCCCCTGAGCGAAAGTTATGTACAGAGTAAAACTGCTACCGATTTATCACTATTTAGATCTTTGTTGAATCGTGTTTTGGATCAATTATGTAAAAAATTGTTTCGGCAAGATAATATTAAGTTTTTGTTGACTACTTCTTGTTAACTTACAGAATTTGCTGTGGAAGCTAATTAAGCTTTTTGATTCGTCGTCTAATCCTGATAAATTGAATACTCAAAAACTACCATCTACTAGTAATAATTAATTAATGAAATCAGGTCTATACTATATATTTATGATCAAAAAACTTTTACCTTGCTAACTACAACTTTTGTGTTGGAGCTGGTATAAACTATTATGAAACCGAATAAAAGGAATTTCAGAAATAGGGTACAATAATTATGTGTTTTTCTCCGATTTTAGAGATTTTTACATGGATCAATCTGTACTGAGGATCAATCGAATATATGGCGTAAAAATGTCCCCAGTTTTTCTTACAAAAATTTGTGTCGGTTTTCTTACCTTCAAACATTAATGTATAAAAAGTAACAAAACTGACCTCGGGAATACCCTAACCTAAAAAATTCGATATGTAGGTACATACAAACAGATCAACATACATAGGTTTTACCTGTCTGATTATTATAAATAAATAAATAAATATCTTGGGACAATTGACACCAATTGACCTAGCCCCAAACTAAGCAAAGCTTGTAATATGGGCACTAGACAACGGATAAACATACTTATATAGATAAATACATACTTAAATACATATTAAACATCCAAGACTCGAGAACAAACATTCGTATTTTCATACAAATATTTGCCCCGACCGGGGATCGAACCCGGGACCTCAAGCTTCATAGTCAGGTTCTCTAACCACTAGGCCATTCAGTCGTCAGTATTGTAGACTAACCCCCTTATTCATAAACGCTTTATAGGCTTCTGCTAACTTGGCAATCGTTTGTCCTTATCTATCACAATGACATTTACCTTTCACAGATAAGGACAAACGATTGTTAAGTTAGCAGAAGGCTCTAGAGCGTTTATGAATAAGGGGGTAAGTTGCGTCTAAAAACAATGTAGTATCGAATTTCTGTTTTCATAAAAATCTTTATTTCCTTTTGAAATCAGGTTATTGTAACGGTAGTAGTAGTGATAGAAACATCTAAAACTATTTATCTAAAAATAAATACCCATATATGGTAAATGCACATAAACGGCTACGTAATGTTAGCGGGATGCAGCGCAGTTGGGCGCAAGTAGTCAAGACACGGCGGAGTGTGTGAATATTTAAACACCAATCACAGCGCCGCTACATAATGCAGATCAGATCTGCGGCTGGGAAAGCGTTGCTATATGATATTAATAGTGGATATTTATTTATAGACAAATCAGGAATGAGAGTTTACCAGATCTCTTAGAATTTGTTATATTCCGGAATGTTTCAGCGGATTACAAAAATATGTGGGAATGAGGGTTGAAAAATAAAGACAACACTTCTGCAAATAATTTTACTACATTACTCATTTTTTTTCAATTCCTTGATCAAATGATGAAACAATCAATAAATAGTATTCTTTGTAAGAATTAACTGATTTATGTAACCCGTACACAATGTAAATATTCAATACAAGCTCATATCGAATGTAAATTAAGAGCAATAAAATTCAATAAATACTAAAATAATATAAAATCAACTACTAATAAGCTAAAAAACTGAGTATATGTTTTTATTTGCAATTTATATACACTTATAATTCAAATAATCATACTGGAACAAAATATAAAAGAATCATCTAAGATAACCGAAAAAGTCATTCTATTTTCTTAATATTTCTTAACAGACTTCGTTATTCATAATGACTGACGTCTGAACTGAAGTAACGCGAAGTTTGCCAAGAGACAATAAGAAACTAGAAGCACTCACTGTAGAATATTTGAAGATATCAATCATTTGTTAAACCTACTTTTATGAGCTGTCAAATTTTGCCAATAAATTCAGTATCGCAATAAACCATATTACCATAATTTACTTTCCAACTCAATTAACTTAATGTATTCCAAAAGCTTTTGATTTATATCAAAGCAAATGTTACATAATATATTTAAAGTAATTATGGTTTTCAGAGCTAATAAAGTGTTTCTATTTTAGAATTGTGCCTTAGAATTATTATAAAATACTTTTGTACATCAGTTTGGGCTATAGCAATAAAATGGGATATTAAAACAACAAACCTTTAAATAACAGACTTAAAAAGATTAATAGCATAAAAAATATTTATTGTCAATGAAATATGGACCGCAATTACATATAATAACGAGATCGCAACTTCATTCTACCCGTGATCATGATGGTCTATTCTATTCCCACCAGTTCACTATCCAAGTAGTACCATCAATGGAACGGATAATAGAACTAGTGGGAAGGCACCGATCATGATGCATGCCACTGCGTTGATCCATCGGGAGTTCTTTAAAATAATCGCGGTCTATATTCAGTGCCTCCAGTGAAAAAGGGAACAACTAAAAATCGCTATCCTTCACTGAAAACAATATTTAACCAAACTACTTCGGCTATTTCATCAATAACTATAATTCGGTTATTAAAGTTAATTGTATTTAACAAACAGGTTTATCTATAAAGAACAAAACATAACCAAACATTTTGGTATATAAGATATTGCCTTAGTTGTGTAGTCACTTTTTTATGATACAGGCTGACGAAAGTTTGGTTTCATTTAGCAAATATTTTTTTTCAAAGATCACTCACTATACGCAACCGAACACACTGGATCCAATGGTGTAATAAAAATAAGGGCATAACTCGTCTTATTCCTGTTTTCACTGAAATCACTGAATTTATTACGTTGATATATTTTTTTCTTAAACATTCAAATATTGATTAAAGCGATTTGGTTTATCTGCGTTATATTTAGCTTGTTTATAAATTTCTGTAAGCTGCACAGACTTATCATGGCACAACTATTTATTAAATATACAGGATGATACCGAAGACGCGATCAGAAGTGGGATCCTAAAATAAAGGTGTGTAAATGTTTAGATGAACATTCAGACTTAATCACGCATTGGTCATAATTATAGTAGGGTGGTGAAATTAAGAATGTCTGAGATCGCAGGAACTTGTCGCACGAGCCAAAGGCGAGGGCGATAAACATGCGACCTGAGGCTTTCTTTATCACCGCCCGAGGTGTGTACACAATTTTACGTCATCCCTTGGCCAGGAAGTGGAAATTTCCGCTCGCGTGGCCGGCGACGCAAAATAATTTATTGTAAACAGTGTGGTCACCCTACTTATCAGGAAGTGTCCACCATTTCTGTGTTTATCATTTGAATAGGTGAATTTACTAAATCGGTGATAGAATGAAGGGTAAAATTAACAATTAAAAACATTTTGATTCTTGTAACTAATATTACTTGGAATTGGCCATCAATTACCCAACCTGAAAAACTGGTTTTATATCACTTCTTCGATAACACCCTGTGTAGTAAATATGCCCTAAACATAAGCAATATTTTATAAAAAGTATAAATAAATATATTTTGATGCAAATGAAGCCATTTAAAAATATTCAAATTGCCTCATTTGTTTTCAAATTTCAACAACCCTAACTAAACAATACAAAACAACATTAGGAACCACAATAAACTTTGTCCAAAAATAATACGAAGATAATAACATATTTAAATAATACTACATAAATGCATTTTTAAGATCTCTTTTACAATATTTAAGTCTCAGCCAAAATAAAAAAGCAAGACGACGTTCTAAAAACTGCAAAGTGAGGCCAATGTAAACTACGATTTGCTTCTTGTACAATATACTCGTACATGTGCATAGCTTAACCGGTGCATAGTGTGTACAGTTTACAATCAGCAACCAAATCAAAACATTAATAAGCCTGGGGCCTTACCATGACTTCTTAATGCGATTCAGTTTAGGTTCGCTCGCTGTCAGATTCATACTAAAAGTGACAGCTAAAACTTGAACTGAGTCGGAATTAGGACGTCATGGTAAGGCTCCTGATCATCTGCTGAACGCTATTAAGACCTCTCTCGCGTGGCCTTCCAGAGGACTCCCACGACCATCACCAGGTCATCAATAAATCTTGAGACTGATGGTTGTCCAAACAAGAGAACATCGTGATAACCTATTACATCTCACAAGGCATTTGGGTGTACCTTAAGCACGCACCAATGTTCTCTTCGGGATTCGTTTTCCGCGATGGAGGTCCGAAGTGCACGGACACCGCGAAAGGGGATATAGAAGTGTCCACGTAGCAATCCTCTGGTCTCTTGTTGGGACAGAAGCTGGAGCCGCAGTGATGAGGATCGCAGACGCCCGCCATGACGGATGAGCTCTGGAGACGAACAATGGAAGAGTTTGAAAAGTTGAACAAGATACAAAAGGTGTTCAATGGGAAAATGTAATGCAAACATAATTCATTCACTTTGACATTAGAAGTTATTTGTTTTATAATTAAAAGTCTTTGGCTTAAACCACACAAAGTATCACACTGTCTTAATGATGTTTCTGACAAAATAATGTACAAACATCTTCCAAATATTGTATAGCTCCTACAGTATCAGACAAAAATATCGGCGAGTAAGTTTGGTTTGAAAACTCGGCAATCTCGAAGACACAGTTGAGAATCCCTTTAACCCTAGAGTTAAACTGCGCTAGTCTGCCTCATATCTAGACTAGTCTTTGCAAAAAAAACAGCGAACATCAGAGAGAAGACAAAAACATTATCACTGTCTTACTTCTTTTGATAATCAAAGGCTCCAGCGAAAAAACCGGGAACTCTTGAGAAGCAAGTCGGTGATCGTCTTCCTATATCTTCTCTGGTGCTCTCTGCTTTTGTAATTTTTTGCCCATTTAACAAAAAAACTTGTAACAATTATTAGACTCACCGACACCAAATATTCATTTTCGCACGGTATGGTAATCCTGTCCTTACATCCCTGCCGCCCCGCCAGGCCGACGCCGAACAGCCCATACCCAGAGTAACGGAACTTGTCATCCTCAGGAACGGCAAAATGCTGGGCGTACGGAGACCAGCGGCTCCAGGATATTGTGCGAGCTGACTGCCACTGCCAGAGCCAGGGGGGCCAGATATAGCTCCAAATCTGTTAGGGTTAGTAAGGGGTGAAGATACTACAAGAGAGAACGGAGATGGTTCAGGCAGTAAGTAGAGATTTTTAAATGGATGGTTACTCGTTGGTTACCTTGGAAATTAAAACCAAATATTATACCGGGTCAATACAAATTACTAAAAAGGAAGGAGGGTCAATCAATCAAAAACCTATCACACTCGAATTAACGGCAATCTCAATTTGCATAGAAGTCAAAATATCTCGTTGATATAGGATTGCTTTTTCTCCCTCATCAATGAAACTTCTATTGAAGTTGAAATATTCCATGATCTTTTAGGTCAAGAAAAACATAACGAGGAAACTAACACACGCCTGCAAAGCATTTCAATGATGTGTGTTAAGTTCTCAATCCACACTGAGCCACACACAATCCTACGTGAGGATGGTTAAGCTTATTATTTATATTTAAGAGGAATCTGTGTCCTACGTGAGGATGGTTAAGCTTATTAATTCTATTTAAGAGGAATCTGTGTCCAACATTAAATAGATTTGTGAAAAGTGAGGATGAACACAGTATAAGGATAAAGAAGTTGACCCCAATACGCTAAGGATTGCTTATTTAACAATACTTTTCAGGGTGGAATACGATCACCGACAATTTTCTAAAGTTTGTGTAGACAAGAATCCAATTAACCTCCGCTGTGGATAGCTCGTGGCCGCGGACTGTGCTTTGGACAGCCCTGCCTCATGCCACAGAAATTCCATTCGGTTCTGACTTAAAATTGTGAGAAGTTTTACTAGGATGAGAATGCTACGGAAACGACAAAGGTAAGGTTCATGCGTGGGTTTCTAAAAGGCTTTTAAAGAGGTAACTCAGGAATCTAAAGGTTTTTTGTCTAGAATAGTTTAATGATTATGAGGGTAAGTATTACTTGTTATACTGTCTTAATATTATTATTTCGTATAGGTACACATTATTCTACAGATTGAATAAAAATTAAAACGATGGCGATGGCGGTTACTTACAAAACTACCTACTCAACTATTAGAATTAGAAAAATTAACACTGTATTTCCTTTGTTGTGCTAATGGCTGTAGTTATCACAGACAAGAAAGATTGAAGAGATGAATTCACCTTTCTGCAACATGTATTCATTTGTCTCACTACCAGATTACATACATAGGTACAGCTTATACTCATTACTTACCCTAGAAGCCATACTTGGCACAGGTGTCGGCTGAATGGCTTGTGCCATCTGAGGGTCTGCTCCTGAACCTTCCATCTCGTCTTCTTGGACTTGAGGGTCTTCAGCGGGCATCGTATCTTCTGCCACCATGTCTGCGCAAAGACGTTAACAGATATTATAATTTCAAAAACTGTTATCATCGTCAACATAATTATACATCCTGAAATAAGAGAGAATAATGAATTTATTTTCCGGTATTCATTATATTTATTGTGTTGTTATAATTTACAGTCATCACGTCTAAAGCGTTTTGGCATTCCGAATTCCAAAAACTATTACGTGTAATTTTGTCCATAGTTATTTTAATTTTTAATTAAAGATATCCCAAGGCCGAATCTTTAGTCAATATCAGATAGCGAAGTACAAAGACTCAGACAAAATCAAGATTACCTTCGCGATTTCAATTTCTCAAGTGTTTTGTTTCAGAATTGAAACAATATTAATCTCAACTACCAATCTGTACTCAAATGAAAGGTAGATAATGTAAATTGTTAGGTACTGGAAGCTCCGCGAATTCTCGAAAGCTTTCAAGTTCGGGGTAAAGCTGAGTATCGATTGGTTGAACAGAAACAAAACTTTGGTGTTACCGCGCTTCCGCCGAATTGTCAGTCATCATTAGACAATCCTAACTTTAAATAGGTCCCCGGGGAACTAAGACGTTTGAAAAATACTTTTCCAATCATTTTAAGTGCTAGCTTAATTGCAAAGGTATCTAGAGTTCTACATGGGTTGGGGAGTATTTAGAAGCCAACACTACATCATCCACTAGAGATGTACGAGTATAGAATACTATCATCTGATCAATTTATGATGTTAGTATTTTATACAGAAGCGAATTATTTCATGTTACAGTTAAAAGTGATTATTTTGTGGCGGAAAACAAGTAACGGGGTCTTTTGGTGAGATAACCTCTCTTACTATAAGGCTAATAAGGTATAGTGCGTCTATTATCTTATTGTTCCTCATGAAACTTCGCGTGTTTTGACTATTATTAGCGGGATGTTAGTGACCGCATAGAATTTTCCAATTGTCACTGTGTGCATTTGGATTCAAATAAAATAAAAAAATTTGGAATCTCAATTATTCCGACAGGCGTTAAGAAAATAGAAGCACTGTACAAGACAAGGACAGGCTAAATGATAAAGGCGAAAAACAATAAACAGTACTAGGAAGTAGATCTACTATAATTATCACAACTAAAGAAATGGAAAAACATGACACTACTGGTGGTACTGGATCTTATCTACTGAAAAATAAGCAGGGGAAACTACAATAAAGAAATTCGGGTGAATTTCAAAAACCTTATCGCTTCAAGCTCAGTTAAATGTTGCAATATCATCAAAATATACACCTTTTCACCACAGCACCAACTGGTTTCGTGAAAAGTAGACATTTAAGTTTACTTGGTAAAATGCTGAACGAACTCAAAATTCAAACAATGATAGTTTACAAAAATCCTCGAAAAACGAAGGTTTTTATTTCACACATCAAGATCAAGGGTGTCTCTCTACATGGGGTAGGTACAGTCCACCATTTTGACACATGCGGGTTTGAATTAACCATTTATGGTGTCCACTCCTTGGTTCTCTTGGTCCAAGACAGGGGGCGGTGGTGTGGCTTCAGGTCCGGCGAAGGCCCCGTCAGGTCCATAGAACCCCGTCCCAGGCCCTCCAAGCCCCCCTGGGCCCGGCTCGAGCAACGCTATGACATGGTACAGTCTCAAAATACCAATTGCTAAACAGTAGATTACCTTAATTACAGACTCGCTCGACTCAAAAAAAAAAAATTCACAAAAAATTATAGACGTCTACGATTTATGCCAGTATCCCAAATAAGTAATCTTTCTTTATTTTATATTACTCTACTCGTGTTTCAAATAAAATACGGCTCTATCTAAAAAAAAAAACTACTCCATCTAACTAATATTATAAATGCGAAAGTATGGATGGATGGATAGATGGATGGATGTTTGTTTGTTACTCAATCGCGCCAGAACGGCCCAACGGATCTGGATGAAATTCGGCACATAGATAGAGAAAAGTCTGGAATAGCACATAGGCTACTATTTGTCCCGGAAAATTGCGTAGTTCCCGCGGGATAGCGATAAACGATTTCTTTGCAGACGAAATCGCTGGCAACAGCTACTATAAATTATAGTAAACTAGGTTCAATACATACATACATACATATAAATCACCTCAAATCCTTCGATACTGGTCTGGGAGCAAAGAAAAAACATAGAATGTACCAGTTGCTTCTCTTCCCGCGCATGGTAGCACATCGAGGATTCTGGGCGAAAATGTTAGGAATCATGTTACAGGCGATGCTGCTAGCAACCCATCACTATTTTGATTCCCCTTTCCACTTATACACCCACAATCATGCTAAACGTGGTCTTTAGGTCTTGTCACCTTTGGCTCTATCTACCCCGTAAGGGATAAAGACGTGATTTATGTATGTGTGTAAAGGCCACCTAGGTTCAATGCCATATCGAATTCCCATCTTGCTAACTTAGTAAAGACTATCAGGATAAATGGAAAATGGAACATGACACCTCTATCACTTGAGAACATCCCGCATTAATGTAGAACGGATCAATACCTAAGGTTTACCGCTATTGTGATGTGACCATACTTTTGTAGCAATCACATTTTTCTTCATCGAGTACTTGAGTTGTAGCTATTACAGAAATCCTATGAAGCTTTATCCAATAAACAGTCTCATTTTATAGCTAGGTAAACTAAACCTTTGCTGGCCACAAGCCAAGCGTCAATACTTGGATGTGTCCGCGAGAAATGCCAATTATTGGTGAGATTCCAATAAAACGGAATTGAGCCGAGTCTGTTCGATTAATCTTTTGATTCGTTGATATTTCATCTCTAACTGGGTCATACGCAGGGTAGGAAACAAAAGTTGCGGTGAACAAAGTAGCGATAAGTTAGACTTCATAATTAAAACGAAAAGTTATTATTAAATGTAAACTTAAAAGTATACATACATACATACACACACAAATCACGTCTCCCTTATGGGGTAGACAGAGCCGAAGGTGGCAAGACCTACAGACCACGTTTAGGAAGACTGTGGGCGTAAAAAGTGATGGATTGCTAACCGCATCGCCTATAACATGCATGATTCCTATGATTTTCGCCCATTCCCTCGATGGGCTTTTAAAGAAGAGAAGCAACTGGTAAATTCTATGTTTTTTCTTTGCTCTCAGACCAGCATGGAAGAAAAAAATGGAGCAAAAATAAAAAAAGCATATTGGCTTTTTAATTTTGTCACGTTCCGCTGAAAAAACGCGAACCACAATCTGTGTTACATGTAATCCGCGTATAATCCAATTAGTAGGGAAAAATGGGTATCTCTCTTCTTTATCACAATAACGCTTGCATATTAAAATATAAATAAAAATATCTTACTATTCTGATCACCCAGAGTCCCTATCCTGAAGGAACGGTTGTCGCAGGGACTATATCTGACGGAGCACATGTTCTTATTCTTTCGGACGCACGCCTTGTATTCTTGGTTTGCCAAGTACCGCCCGTTCACTGCGTAGTTGAAGGTTCTTATTGTACCTAGAAAAAAAACATTAGTCACTTGTTTCGTCTAATTCTCCCTTTTCGGCCGAATTTGAAAGACCCTATTGATCATTCCCAAAGACCTCCAAAATAAGGTGCAAGAAGTGTGTCGAATTTTTTGTAAGTGGTTTGGCTGAGTATTACCAATTTACATATTTGAAATAAAATATTTGTAAAGCTCAAAATAAGATCAGATCCTATCTCGAGCAAGGAAAGTAGCTATAAGGGCTCTTGACGTCTCGGAGGTACTTGGGATAAAAATCAGCTCAAGCATGTTTACAGTGTAAAATTGAACAAAGAATACTTGAAGGAGATAAATTTGAGGTTTTCGTTGAAGTTATAAAATTAGTAAAAATTAAGCATACTTCTTAATTTCAAGTGATACATTAAAAAAAGCCGTGGTAGCCTAGTGGTTTGACCTGTGGCCTCTCAAGCAGAGGGTCGTGGGTTCGAGCCCGGGGTCGCACCTCTGAGGTTTTCGGAATTTATGTGCGATATTACATTTGAAATTTACCATGAGCTTTTAGGTGAAGCATTCACATAAATTTAGACATGGCATAAATAAAGGCTAAAACTGTAACGTGTCATTTTTCAAACTTATAATTCATTCCATCACCAGTGCACTAACAAACAGGTGTTAGCTTTAATGAAGTCATCCGAACCGCCTGCGTAAATAATTTATCGCTCGCATAAGCTAAAAAAATTGCTAATTTAAACATGTAGGCGCTTTTCTGAAATTACACGCGTTAAAACACTTCGAGTGCCATGGGACGTCAATCGTTTAGAAAACTGGCTCGGTTAGGAGACGCTGGCATTCTGCGGTGAGGCTTAGTTGCTCACGACGACTGAGCCCGTGAAAAGATTAATGATACGTTGGCAAAATGTACGTTAATTTTAGAAAATATAACTTGCCGGGCCAATCATTAGTGGGTAATTAAAAGTGGATTAAGACTTAATTAGGTGACCAAATAAATTAGTAACAATAACTAACTATAAAATCGTGGGAAAATTGACACCAACCGACCTAATTCTAAATTCCACTAATCCCAAATTTATGTGCGATGCCAAAACAAAAATTATTAGTGGAATTTAGGATTAGGTTGGGTCGGTTGGTTACAAACTGTCCCACGATTTTATTGTTAGTCTTTATTATAAATATGCCGTATGCCGTGGCACAGACATAGTCCTGTCTAATTGACTGACTGACTCATCAAGGCCCAGGTCAAACTCTCAAACCTAGAAAGCTGATTTTTTTATGATGATTAACCATACAGTCGGATCTTTCAAAAGTCCAACGGGAGAGGGAGTTCTATGTAGTAAAAACGATCCACGACAAATTACCAAATACTTATGTACCTACATTATGCATGTAATATCGTTACCAATAATGAAAATTACTTCGTAATACTAATGAGTTACCCTTGTTATTTAATCTCGCTGTATTTAAAAACAAGTAAACATGGCAACCCCGAGGGAAAGAGCATTAGAGCATTCATTCATTAAAACCATTCTAAAGAGGTTTAAGTCCTAGTGTTGAAACTTGCGAAAATAATAAGCTAGTACTTTGTCTGGATAATAACTTGAAGACTTCCTTGTACTTTGGCGTGAAATTTCAAAGACAGGACTTAAAGTTCCACCTTTCTCAGCTTATGCTAAATCAATATTATAATACTGACTTCTAGTTCGAGAAGTGTTTTAATTTATGTAAATGGTTGTATAATTTTAAGGTCCTGTCAAAACATAATTAATCGTAAGAGTAAAGTCAACATTACATTAATATTTAGTTTGCTTTTGCTAGATAGTCGACACGTTGTAATTGTACAGTGTTATAATCATAACATTTAATTTTTTATGTTAAAAGGCAAAGACCGTTAAATGAAATGCTGTAAGGTTTTAAGCCGTAAACCGTTCAACGTAACGTCACATTTTTGGTGATTTTTTGCGATTATTTCACAGAAAATTAATGAAAGTCTCAAATGTCCGACTGTAGTGCACTTCGTTTTTAGTGTATTAATGTGTCTAATGCAATAATTGATCGTGATGTACTTTAATTTCCGTATTAAAGGGATAAAATACTATATCTCGTTTAATAAGAAAATAAAAGTCCATCACGATCAATTATTGCATTAGACACATTAATACACTAAAAACGAAGTGCACTACAGACGGACATTTGAAACTTTCATTAATTTTCTGTGAAATAATCGCAAAAAAATCACCAAAAATGCGACGTTGCCAGCTCAGTAGGGATGCACCCTCTTAATGGCGGCGTAAAGGTAAGATGCAAGAGGAATTTTTTATCGCTTACCGTTGTCTCCAGTATAGTATTGTCGGCAGTCGTGCGGCGCAGCGTGGGCAAGAGGCATCTGCGCAAGTCGCAGCAGCCAGAGCCGTGGCATTTCTGCGCCACGCATGCGCACCGAGAGCCTCGTAGACTTTGTGGAGGGCAGCTCGCCTGCCTCGCGAGTCTCGCTGCCCGTGGGTAAGGTGTAGTATACTGGGGACAAGGAAACTTGTGCTGTATCAAATGGAAATGGCGATGGAATGGACACACGTTGCAATTGACTCCCGTCTCAATAGATTGGCTGCGGAAGCAGTGAAGTGTAAAGCCTGTACTTGTCAAGAATTTTAAGGACCCAAGAGGAAAGACGCTAAGCTTTGTCAAAAGACAGAAACTGTTGTTGCTGTGCCAACACAACACACCCAAGACAGCAACATTCGTGCATACAATTTTATAAATTTTTCAGCTCTCTCTGATGATGCTTCGTTTATGGCGTGAAACTTAAGCCAGAGATATACGTGTAGGTGAGTCTGTGTGATGTATGAGTTTTTTTATGTGGTAGCAATATTATGAAATGGGAAATGACGGAAAAGAATCTTAATTCATTGATTCACAAATTTCACAATGAACCTGCGCAGATTAATAACTGATACAATTAAAAGTTAAACATTTTTTTCCGTTCTAGAACATGCGATTTCAATCATTATAGGTGAAAAACTTAAGTAAATGACCATTGTATGTAGTAGTGTACAGAACTGATATGGGACTTAAGTCATTTTCTAATTTGGAACGTCAATTTGTCTATTCGCACACATTACTCACATGTTTCAGTAAATGTGTTGTATGTGCAAATTGTGCAACAGGTCATTTACTTAAGTTTTTCACTTATACGTTCCTTTTTCTCTCAATAATGAAGAGGATCTTATGCGTCTTTTGTTTTTAGCAGACTCTAAAGCCTGAAGTTTCAGAGCGATCCAATATTCCAGCTCAGATCGACAGCATCTGTCTAGACGCGGATTCTGCTTAATTATAAACAGAGCTCGCTTCCAATTGCTAATTGGACGTATTCATTATTAAAGTGTTAGTTTCGCTGTGAATTCTGAGTGCCATTTGTCGTTAGATGTGAATATTGTGAGAGTAAAAGGGTAATGAAAGGAGAATAGATGATAAACTTTTACAGCCGAAATTAATACCGCCGGAACATTTTTTTATCTATGAAAATCAACTTGCCGCATATGAAAATATTTTTTCACACCCCTCATTCAGAAAAGTAAGCTTTGCTCCCTGTCGAGAGGGAACAAAGTGCAACTTTTCTGTTCTAGGCTTTTCTAAGTTTTTTTTTGCAAATGCAATTTTTTACAGTTGATAATTGTAAAACCACGCCGTTTTCTATGCTGGTAAAATCTTTAATTATATTTAGAATTCTTTTTTCAAGTTTTTTAATGTTCGGTGTGAAAAGTTGTATAAGCCACTCGGGAGCAAAATTATTTTCATCTTGGGCGTTAACACTTGAATCCCTCATTACGCTCTGGATTTTACTTTAGAATCCCTCGCTACATTCTGTATTCAATGTAGCGCCCTCGCCGTAAATACATCATTTTGCTCCCTTGTGACACAAATAACTATTTATCGAGGTTCGAACTTCAATTTTGTCCCTACTCACTCACCCCGTTTTAAGGTACTGGGGCCTTACCATGACGTCTTAATTCCGACTCAGTTCAAGTTTTAGCTGTCACTTTTAGTATGACTGACAGCGAGCGAACCTAAACTGAATCGCAGTAAGGCGTCACGGTAAGGCCCCTGGTCAAGAGTATTTTAAACCGACTTCAATTCCGAATTCATACTAAAAGTGACAGTTAAAGCTTGAACTGAGTCGGAATTAGGACGTCATGGTAAGGCCCCTGACCTTTTTTCAAAACGTCCCCAATTTGATCACGGAACGTCTAGGCCTTCCCCTTCCAACGCACCCTCGCCATATAAAGTTGTTACTTACTGTGTTGGCCATGGTTTTGTCCGCAGACCCTGATCTCACTATCTCCGTCTCCGAGCACCATGACGTCCTCGTCGCACTCGCCGGTCAGCCGGTTGGGCTGGCCCTGGAAGGTACAAACATACAGTACCCGGCCATAAAGATTGCAATTCGGTCTTTGGAAAGAGACAATTGGCGTCACGTAAGTTGGAGCGAGACACCGCTCTACGAAGCCGAGAAGAATGTGTGTAATCTTTATAGCCGAGTCGGGTACATATATAAATCACGTTTTTATCCCTTATGGGGTAGAGAGATGGTAAAATGACCTAAAAAGCCACTGTTATCATGTTTGTATGCGTAGAAATGGAAGCGGGAATCTAAATAGCTATGGGTTGCTAGCCGCATCGCCCATAACATGATTCCTAAGATTCTCCCATTCCCTCGATAGGCTTTAACCTGCAGCTGGTACCTTCTATGTTTTTTCCTTGCTCCCAGAGAGGGAGAGCGTAACGTGGTGTATTCTTACAGCCTTATTCATAAATAGTTAGAAGCTCGTTATAGGCTCGCTATAGGACCGATGCAAAAAAACATGATTCATAAACGTCATATTCATATTCATTCATATTCATTTATTCATTGTTTATGTCATGTACATTATAGTTAAAGATGTTATAATATATTCAAGTCGGTCCATGACGCCCTGTAAGGGCACACAATGGTACTTAAGATTAGATTAAAATTAACACATATTTCCAATTAAAATAAGATAAAATTACATTAAAATTACAGCCATCCATTAATTATTATTATTAATATTATTTGTTATGATTATTATGTTAAGGAGTTATTAAAAGATGTCATGTTTATAATTATATTGGAATCCAATTTAAAATATTAATTTAAAAATGGACAATGTTAAATGTTAAAATTATAAATAAGTACGAAATATATTAAATTTACTAATGTCATTTTTCAATTTCATCATTCAAGAACTCGTCAACAGAATAATAACATTTATTGGTTAGGTATGTCTTAAGATTGTTTTTGAAAATATTAAATCTGGTCTCCTGTCTCATTGATTCTGGGATTTTATTATATATTTGTATACATTTACATTGGGGACCATTTTTGAACAATTTTAAATTCGATTTCGGTAGCAATAATTTATTTCTATATTGTGTCTATTTTTGCTTTGAATAAATCAGGATATTTGCGCACAAACAAAGCCGATTCCAATATGTAGATTGAGGGTAGCGTTAATAGATTATGTTTTATAAAGTGCTGACGGCAGCTTTCTGGGATTCGTATATTAGCTAGAATTCGTATGCACTTTTTTTGCATGATGAATAGTTGTTGGGCATCAGTGCTGCCCCCCCACAGTACCACGCCGTACCGGAGCCAGGCGAACGCGTACGCGTAATAAGCGGATAATGCACATTCAAAATCTGTGTTTACTTTTAATACGCTTAGTGCATACACGAATTTGGACAGTTTCGTTTTAATATTTTGGATATGCGCTCTCCAATTAACACCTGAATCTATCGTTATACCTAACAATTTAAATTCGGATACCTCTTCTACGTGCGTATCGTTAACTTTTAATACTAATTCTAACGGTATTTTCTGTATCGGTTTAAATTGTATAATTTTAGTTTTCTTCAGGTTTATGTCTAAATTATTATTACCAAGCCATTCTGTCACTTTATCTAGAATATAGGTAAGTTTTAAGTTACATTCAGTGCTATTTGTGCCGTTAATCAGCAGTGATACATCATCAGCAAACATGACGCAGTCTGTCTCTGGGTCTAGTACGTCTGTTACCGCTAATCAGTACATTAAGGCTCTGTGGAGCTGATTTTGGCAAGAACAAAACCATACCCAAGACAGTTTTTTTATTTTAAGTTTATCCCCTCCGGGAAAGGTAAAAGAAACTAGATCCACACTGCCTCGTCTGTCGTGTTAGGGCGAAGCCATGTTCTCGGTTTCCCGCTAATTCACTGCCACTGCTGTCAATTTCTTTTTTTTAATTCACTATAAGGTCATTTTTGATTTATGATTTGTCAAGGTGGCCAACATAACGCGTCTAATCCATCCATCAGCAGCTCAACAACGAACAAACTGCTAGCAAGCGTTTATGAATCATACTTCTTAACAACCGTCCAATAAGCTTAATCAGTCTGTTAACTAATAGATCAAACCTCAATTAAGGTTTTTTTTTTAATAAGGCTGTTATTCGAACCATTTGGACATTCAGTCATACGAACAGCCATGACCCGGAAGGATCTATACTCACTATAGTAAAGTGCACGAAGTCGATCCTCAGCTGCATGATGCCGGCATGAGTCTTCTCGATGGTGATCTCACAGTCCCGGGTCTCGGTCCACAGCTCAGGGAAACCCGGGGAGATGAAGTACGTCAGGTTGTTCTGGACCGTGCCACCACAGGACACCTCGACTGGAAAGACAACATTACTGGGTGTTGACTGATGACTCTTTGTTACAAGAGCGCTCATTATTCATTTTATTTTCAACTAACTGTTGCCGACTTCGTCTGCAAAGAAATCGTGTAGCTATCCCGCGGGAACTACGCAATTTTCGACGCGACCGCTTGATGCTGTTGGCACTGACTGTTCTAAGCAGTTATAGTCTAGTCTATGGCCGTCCTTTAACTTTGACAAAATCGTTTTATAGCCCAACTACACACATAATTACTACAACTTCGTAGCCTTTACTACTCGTGTGATAAATGTTAATTAATGTAGGAAACAGAGCGTAAACTTTTGACCAATACCAAACCGGGAATGTAAAGTAAACCTTGTTTCGGACCGATCATGGTTGAATTATGAATCTGCAATTCATCGTAAATTTTAAATTACTACAGAGAGATGAAAGTTGATAATGTTTTGTGTTGAATCATGACAGTTGATTGGACATAAAATAGTACCAGAACTAGGCAACTGAAAAGAGAATTTAATGTTCACGAACAAAGCAAATTTAATGATAATGAATACATTTTATATCCCGACGAAACGACTGTGATAATAATGAGCTACGGTCAGATAGAGCACAATTAACCTTACATGCGCTTAAACGCTTTAAAGTGTTATGTTACCTCAGTATGCAGGCAATATTTATCTGTTTGTGGGGAAAGTATAGTCTAACAAGAGATTCTTTTACCAGATTAAGAGTCAATGTTATTTTGTACGGCTTAGAATGTTGAAAACTATTGTCAATAGCTGTTGCCCGCGACTTCGTCCGCGTGTGTTTTTTGTGATAGTTTAGAGCTATTCTCGATATCAAAATTGTTATTATTATACCCTTACAATAATATGTACTAATCCTTAAACAGGCATATTCAAATTGTTTTCTCGAATAGGTAGGTACTATGTACATTCAGATTTTAAGTATTTGTGAAAATTTTGTAAGCAAGCTTACCTTGAAGTGTTTAAGATACATATTGCGCTAAGACCCAGCAGCGCAGCGTTATATATTCTTTGGCAGTTTGGTAAGTACCAAACTTAAGTAACCACAACAATAAAAACCTTATAAAAAGTCTGAGGACAGAAACTTTTACTATTTCAGTAACCAACTTTTTCACAATTAAATTCTGGCATGTTCGTAGCGCAGGCGTAAACGCGCCTTTTGATTTTGCTTTTTTTAGGCAAAGGTACTGAGAGCATACAGCCAAGCGGTTCGTTCACGCCGCCCTCATAATAATGTCAGCTTATTATTTACTATTTATTTATTTATTATTTATATTATTTATAAGAGTGCGTTTGAAAACCGAACGCGTTGTGAATAATAGCGCAATAAATAAAAACAAAGTAACGGTATTGCATATTGAACTTTAGGTGTTAGGTAAAGAACACAATTTCGGACTCCAATTTAGGTTGGACAAAAATGTCTTCGTTGAAAAAATACCTGTACAGAAAGTAATTATTTTATTAATGTTTTTTCACAATTGACACACTTTTCCGGCTTTATGTCCTATATAAATTTTCTTCATAGTATTATTGTATTTGTAATTATTACCAACTACTTATACTTATAGCGAGGAAAGCAGATTTTTTTGAGTTCCGCTATTTTGTGCGTAATCACCTCAAAAATCAAATTTTAAGAAAACTGAAAAATTATATTTACCTGTATTAGATTGGAAGTATATGTAGCAACTTTAAAAGGTTAAACTTCATTGGTTTTTATTTTATAGGTGTATGAAGTTCATTATTTTTTAACACAAAACCCTCTTTTTTGCGTCTCTGGGTGAGATTTAAAAAAAATGCTAAAACAGGTATTTCTTTATTTTTATTACTGAGTATATATTCTGAGTTTCATGATTCTAGAACAATCTAATTTTTTTTTTTCATACAAACTTTAACCCCCCTTTTCACCCCCTTTTTCTAATATTTTCCAAAATTTCTATAGCCTAGATCCTATTCTGAATGTATTTAAATAGATTTGTGAACATTTCAACAATATCCGTTCAGTAGTTTTTACGTGATGCTCAGTCAAACAAACAAACAAACAAACAAACAAAAATTTTAAAAATGGTTTTAATATGTTCAGTTACTTATTTTAAGTCACCCTGGTCGGTTTTTTTTTTAAATATTCAATGTACAGATTTTTTGGTCTCAACGATTTTATTATATGTATAGATTGCAGGTCAACATGACATCAGCCTTATTTGTTTCTGATGTACAAATTATCACAAAAATGGTGAAAAAAGCTCTCGTGTAAATAGGTAAAGAAATAAAATTTATCTAGTCCTAAACTAAGCAAAGCTATAGGTACCTACTAACCAACGGGCAAATATACTTTTATGTATTACATTCAACATGCATGACTCGGGTACCTACAAACATTCACACTCATTATAATTAAGTGCCGCTAACTGGATTCGAACCCCGGACCTCTAGCATCATAGCCAGGGTCGAAGCATCGAATACCGTATCTTCAAATCTTCATCAAAGCATCATTATAGCACGCTACAGGAATATTAAACGTTAATGGCTGAATTAACCCCACTTTAAAGCACAATTATGTAGCGCGGGCATTAGGTGAGCTACATCGCCGTCGTAAACTTAACTTTATCGCCTCAGGTCAGTCCAGATTTCATGACTGCGGGACATAGTGCAGAAGAAACGGAACGGGCTTCAGCGAATCAAATGAAAATGAAAATGAAAATGAAATGAAAATGAAATGAAAATGGAATGAAAATGAAATTAAAATGAAATGAAAATGAAATGAAAATGGAATGAAAATGAAATGAAAATGAAAA
This sequence comes from Pandemis heparana, assembly GCA_963854515.1. NCBI lineage: Eukaryota > Metazoa > Arthropoda > Insecta > Lepidoptera > Tortricidae > Pandemis > Pandemis heparana. The sequence continues at coordinate 13,544,227 of OY978021.1, forward strand.
TGAAATGAAAATGAAATGAAAATGGAATGAAAATGAAATGAAAATGGAATGAAAATGAATGAAATGAAAATGAAATGAAAAAGATATGAAAATGAAATTAAAAGAAAATGAAATGAAAATGAAATGAAATCATCCTCTTGTACAAAAAAGCACCCACAAGACTTTTTGTTTCAAGTCTAACGAAGTAGTTCGGCTACTCGCTAAAGGATGGCGCCACCAAACGTGACACAAAAATTTAAATATCTATCGTATCTATCTGATTGAATGTCTCGAGGACAAAATCTTGACGGATCGATTTTAGACCAATTCATGGATTAATATGAAATGGATGAAATTTTTCCATGTGTAAATACTCTAAAAGAAGCCGATAATTTCAGAAAAAATATCGAATATACTTTCAACAGTTTCAACATGATACTACCGTGAGCCACAGGTTGGGAAACACTAGTTTATAGGAAAGCCCATACATGTCTCAATACTGTGCGACCTAAGACTTGTAAGAAAATCCTCACTGTCTTGGTGCTATATCCGCGGAAAAACTGTACGTTTTCGTTGCCCTCTCCAGCACTATATCGTCAGTGTAGATAAACAATGTTGGTTTTTACTACGTCAGTTAAACTATGTAGTTTTTATTCGACAAACCGATGGTTCTGGTACTTAGCTTAGTTTCTTGCGGCCACGACTGTTGTAGCTTGTTAAAACAACATGCAATGTTAAAAAAAACTGTCGACTGACGTCAAATAATTAGAATTCACTACATAGTATAAAACAAAGTCGCTTTCCACTGTCTGTCCCTATCATTGACTTACGATAAAGAACTAGACTCCCAATCACGCTCAAAAACTGTCGGAAGCAAAAGTCTGCACGACGCGTCTATTGTGCAGAGTTTTGGTTCAGTCGTGTTTCGACCGCGCTTTGATAACAATGTACATGTCTCTTTCGCACCGTAATCTCAAACGCTTGAGAACAAGAGACAAGCAGGTTTCCAGCGCGTGGCGTCGTGTTATTACTTCTCACGATCGTACGCAATTGACATGAAACATTACTGCCACGAAATAAGGTGTTAATTTGAACGAATATGTTAATGTTATCTGTGTAAGTTGATGTGTTGACACACACAATACATAGACAACGCCGCTCGGTCGTTTCTTGAGGCACTTTTGTTTGCGATTGGGAGTCTAATTGTTTATCGTAAGTCAATGGTCCCTATGTATGCTTAGATCTTTAAAACTACGAAGAAAAGTGCAAACTTTGAACAAAGGTGCGGACAACTAATTATAAAGAAGTACGAGCTTTATACTCGCCACTCGGCAGAATTAGGGCCTTATTTGCAGCCTGGAACTTGTAATGCATTTTCTTATTAGCTGCTTTGCCGCTAACTCTGCTTGCCTAGACTAATTACCTGTGATGCATGGTAGGTTGATGGTGGAGGAGGTGACTTTTACTTTTACTTTAATATACCATATCATATATTTTGTTTTATTTTGACCAGTAAACTCTACTATACGCGGCTTCGTCTGCAAATCGCGTCGGGAATTTTCCGGAATAAAAAGTAGCCTATGTGCTATTCCAGACGTTTCTCTATCTATGTGCCGAATTTCATCCAGATTCGTTCGGTCGTTCTGGCGTGATTGAGTAACAAACAAACATCCATCTATCCATCCATTCGTCCAAACTTTCGCATTTATAATATTAGTTAGATTAGATTAGAAGTTATGTAGAATTTAATTTAAGTAGTATTGTAGTAAAAAAAATCTTTCTGCCAAGTTTCTTGCGGCGCATTCTTCTTGGCAGTTGACAATATTTCAAATTTCTTTATATTCTTTATATTCATAAATCAAAAACCATTTCGAGAGAAACACTTGTAGAACACAAAAAAAATATTTTTAGATTTTTTCGTACAGTATTTTTTGGAAAATGAGCAATATAATGTAAAACGAGAAATGACGTCCAGCGGCCGGTCCAATACTGCCATTATAAAAAACCTTGTCTTCCAGGTTTCCCTTTGACATTTACAACTTTCACAACACAACACTACTGACAGCTGACGGTTAATTTATTCGCACACCACTCGGCTTTGTTGCCATCGGGAACACTAGATAATTGTTTGCCGGGCAATAATGATAATATTTTTACAAGTTTTCATTTAAAATCATATTTATTGTGAAGTATTCTGTTTGAGTTTGTCAGCTCGTTTTGACGTTCATCGACATTGACAACTACATTCACTGTCAAACTATTTAAGCACAAATTTTGACGGTCAATTAATGTAATTACTTCAACGTTTTTTTAAGTGTACGAACCAAGGCAGTGACGTCATTTCGCTAATACTTGACGTTTGTTACTTACGTCCTTTCTGCTTGAGCAACGATTTAAATGCATTTTTCCACGAAAATACAAGATTTTCACAAATATAAAAAATATGGGTGTCTTAAAATTGTGCGCTCTTTCCAGCCAGACAATAAAAAGTAGCACTTAAAACATTGAAATATATTGTCAATTATGGTCTTTAATATTTTATTGAATCAGGCGTTACTTTGCGGAGGTCCATTTCAATGAACACAAAATATTTACCTTGATACTCCGCTACTTAATTATGGTCTTTCCGAATGCGCTGGTAGTTTCAAAAACAGAAATGAATAAAAGAGCCCTTGGCGGCATATTTGCAAAAAAAAGTTTCGAATTTTGAATTTTTGAACTGTTACGGTAACTTCTTTTTTTCTAACCTATTTTAATGTCTTACTGCTGAGCAAAGACCGCCTCTACTTTCCACCACTCGTCCCTGTCAAGAGCATTAACATGCGATTAAAAAAACATCTTCAGTTGCCTATATGATTTTTTTTTACCATTTTACCTACGAAATTCTCTTCTTCTCGGGGGAGCCTCACCCCTAGGGAACGCGTCCACAGGTGGCGGATGGTGGAACGCTCGCCTGGTGCAGCCGCCCAGGAGGCGCCAGGAGGGTAGAAGTGAAATTAAATAGCTTCCGCGGACCAACAGGCCGGAGACGGAAACTCCGTTATCAAACCCCTGTTCCGGGCTTCTTTGACATATTCGGAGGCGAGGCCGACAACAGTGCTGTGTATTTGGGCTGGAGTACACAGAAGAGATGGCGGCGGATGAGTCCAAATGGACCAACGGCGGCGCTCACGCTCTGCAACGGAACGACAGTCTTGGCGTCAGGTGGCAACCGGCCGTAAAACTCAAGCCAAATTACACCTCCTCGTTCAAAATGAAAGGTACAACTATAAGAAATAAGTCTTATGCTAGGGCGTCCCCCGTAAGCGACGTGGATGCATCCTCGGATACGAATACGATTGCCAATAATAATGCTAGGGCGTACCCCCGAAGCGACGATTCCGACAAGAAAACGAAATCGTATTCGCAAACCACTCTTCAGAAGATCAGACTTGCGACATGGAACCTTGGCTCCCTCAATGGTAGAAGCCAGGAACTAAGCAAAATATTGGACAGAAGAGTCATAAATGCATGCTGTTTACAGGAGACTAAACGGAAGGGCTCTAAGTCAAGAGATATAGGAATGGGCTATCAACTTATCTACCACGGTGTGACTATCACTCGGAACGGCGTGGGCATAGTGCTGGACCCTAACCTTAAACAACGGATTATCCACATAGAGAGAAAAAGCGACCGCCTCATTGCCGTGAAACTCGCCATGGATAAACAGCAGCCACTAAATATCATCTCAGCCTATGCCCCTCAGCAGGGCTGCATTGCTTCAGAAAAAGACCAGTTCTGGGAAGACTTCGATGATCTTATCAACCAGATACCAACCAACGAAGCGAAGTATATTGGAGGAGACCTAAACGGTCACGTGGGAGCTACCCACCGCTCGTACCCAGACGTGCACGGAGGTTTCGGCTATGGCACAGTTAATAAGCAGGGGGAGGAAGTTTTGGACTTTGGTGTGAGACATAATCTTTCGATAATCAATACATTTTTCCAAAAAAAGGCCGAACATCTAATAACATACAAGAGTTCAGGACACAGCACACAGATTGATTACATCTTGGCAGACAGGACCTCACTGAAGAACTTCAGGGACTGCAAAGTAATACCCGGGCATGGACTTACCTCGCAGCACAGGATTTTGGTCACAAGCTTTACACTGCCAAATCCGATTAAAACAATAAGAGATAAAACCCCCAAAATTAAATGGCAACAACTCTACAATGCTCAGGGCGATGAATTAGTAAGCAAACTTGAGAAATACCTGGAAGAAGATATGAACAACGAATATAACAACAGCGCCGAACCAATGTGGTCAAACTTTGAAACTATGTGTCGAAGAAACGCGGCTACCATCCTAGGAGTATCTAAGGGCGGCCTCAATATCAACAAGGACCCTACCTGGTGGAACGATGACGTAAAACAGGTAGTAAAAACGAAAAGAGATCTATTCAAACTGTGGCAAAAAACGCAACTCGAAGAAGATCGCATTGGATACAAAGAGGCGAAGAAATTGGCGAAATGTGTAGTGGCCCAATCAATTGCGCTATCAAAGGAGAGTCTATATAAAAGGATTGAAGACGCTAAAAACGATGCTGAAGTATTTAAACTAGCCAAACAGCGACACAAGTCCACGCTGGACATTAAGGTCAATAAGTACATACGAGACGATAATGGACAGCTCCTAACAGAGAATGCTAGTATCACAAATAGATGGTGCCAATACTACCAAAAGCTATTGAACGAGAAATTCCCCAGCCAGCCTTTGCATCCGCTGCAGCCCATTGCTGGACCAGCACCCAGAATCGAAATAGCGGAAGTGAAACTAGCAGTAGCGCAAATGAAAAACCACAAAGCTGTAGGCCCTGACGAAATACCCGCAGATATCTGGAAAAGATTGGGATGCACGGGACTGGAGTGGCTTGTGAGGCTGTTCAACACTATCCTAACTTCATGCACCATGCCAGAGGCGTGGCGTCAAAGTTACTTGGTACCTTTTTATAAAAACAAAGGGGATGTCAGTGTATGTGGAAACTATAGAGAGATTAAGTTGACGTCACACACCCTCAAGGTCTGGGAGAAAATACTCAATAACCGCCTTTTCAAACACGTTGTCATATCTGAAAACCAATATGGCTTCACACCGTCCAAATCCACTACAGACGCTATCCAGGCCACCCGAATCATCATGGAGAAGCATCGGGCAAACCGCGAAGATCTACACCTTGTCTTTATTGATCTTGAAAAGGCGTTTGACCGAGTGCCTCGGAAACTGGTGTGGCAGGCCATGAGAGCACAAGGTATACCAGAATGCTACATCGCCCTGGTAAGGGACATGTACTGCGGAAGTTGCACAAGTGTGAGAAGCCTGGCCGGGCTAAGCAAGAGCTTCGAAGTCAAGGTAGGCGTCCATCAGGGCTCAGCCCTGAGCCCTCTTCTCTTTAACATGGTAATGGACTACTTAACAAAGGACATTCAGTCTCCCTTACCGTGGTGTATGCTCTATGCAGATGACATAGTCCTCATAGATAAAGATGCCGAACTACTCCAAAGCACCCTCGAGAAGTGGCGACTCGCGCTGGAAAACAGCGGCCTCCGAATCAGCAGAAGTAAGACTGAGTACTTGGAGTGCGCATTCAGTGGCAACACCAACAACTCCAATTCGATTCTTATCGACGGGAACCCACTGCCAAAGGTATCCCAATTCAAGTATCTTGGTTCTATACTGACGGCTGACGGGAACATCGAGGCAGATGTTACCCATAGAATAAGCGTGGGATGGCAGAGGTGGAGGGCTTTGACGGGGGTTTTATGTGACACAAGAATGCCGATTAAAACCAAAGGCAAGATCTACAAAACCGCAGTCAGACCAGCCATGACGTACGGTGCAGAGTGCTGGGCTATAAAGAAAGCCCACGAACAGAAAATGCACGTAAGCGAGATGAAGATGCTAAGATGGGCAGCAGGTGTAACTCGACTCGATAAAGTGCGAAACGAGCACATCAGAGGAAGTTTCAAGGTCGCGCCTATAGCAGAAAAACTCACCGAAAGCCGCCTACGATGGCTCGGTCATGTCATGAGACGCCCTGAAGACCATGTCGTGAAACAGGCCCTAGCACTGCCAAATAATAGGAAAAGCAGAGGACGCCCACAAGCCACCTGGTGGTCCACGGTGGACAAAGACTTAAAGCTTGCCCAAATAAACATCTCGACAACCCAGGACAGACCGTCCTGGCGCCGCAGAACGAGGAGAGCCGACCCCAAATAATGGGAAATGGCTAGGACAAAGAAGAAGATTTTACCTACGAAATTCCGAAATATTATAATTATAATAAAAAAAAATGCAAAGCTTGTGTATGGGCACCAGACAAAGGATAAACATACTTATATATATAAATATAAATACTTAAATACATAATTAAACATCCAAGACTCGAGAACAAACATTCGTATTTTCATACAAATATCTGCCCCGACCGGGAATCGAAGCCGGGACCTCAAGCTTCATAGTCAGGTTCTCTAACCAGTAGGCTATCTGGTCGTCAATTAGGTAAGCAAGTGTCTGTCTTACCACTTCACCTTAAACTGCTGGATCGATTTAGTTGAAATTTAGAGTTCAGTCCCGGAGAAGACTATAAGATAGTTGTTATCGCGAAAAATAGTAGTTCTCGTTGGATAGCAAAAAGTTCATAAAATGCGGGCAACGGCTACCTCCGCATATTTCATTACACCCACGTTTTACACAAAGCGCATTTGTGCACCGCAAGCAGAGGCAAATGTTTATTTTCTTCCCATTAAAGCTTTGTATTTTTAAATCCAACCCTAGAACCGTAGCATACTAAACCTTCCCGCTCCAAAGATACGGTTGAAAGTACATCAGAGACCGACAACTTCACATTTTCTAAATGTACGCAGAAATATCAACGCGAAATGTAAAATGTTCGCGTACGTATTGAAAGAAAATATACGCGATGCTTTACATATATAATTTACTTTTACATTATACAGGGTGGAGGATTTCTAGAAACTGAGCAGAAAGTATGGTGTTATCTAAGTAGGTAAATAGCAAGGTAGCGATAAGACCGACTATTGTATACTTTCTTCTTTGTTTCTGTATTGTTTTGTACTGATTTGTGGTGTTCAATAAAGAGTATTTGTATTGTATTGTATTGTAAATATTTTAGTAAAAGTTACATTTTCTACAATTAACTTTATAGTGCGTAGGTTTTAAGGTGACGCAATAAATAAAATACAATACGAAAATTATTAATTGGACACCACAAATCAGTTACTTTACAAGATAAAATTACATGGTGGACAATAGGCAGTCTTATCGCTCTAAAGCGATATCTACCAGACAGCCATTTTATAAATCAATTTAAACGGTTTAAGCAGGTGACACACACACACACACGCGCGCGCGCACACACACACACACACACACACACACACACACACACACACACACACACACACACACACACACACACACACACACACACACACGTCATTAACGTCACTTGTTAACAACTACAGTCATCGTATTTGCTTGCTTGGGTTAAAATATAAACATCCAGATTTTTCACGAAAGCTTCTCTCGAGAACAGATAAATACAAAATGCATTGTTTAATTTGTCAAAAATAAAGCACTAACCCCCTTATTCATAAACGCTCTATAGGCTTCTGCTAACTTAGCAATCGTTTGTCCTTATCTGTCACTGACATTATCCTTTCACAGATAAGGACAAACGATTACTAAGTTAGCAGAAGCCTAGAGCGTTCATGAATAAGGGGGTTAGGCTGAACGATTCTCCGTTTTCTTAAAAGTCAGCGTTCTGTTCCACCCTGTATATTTGAACCGTCGGTTTACTGCGGCTTGATTGCGTGAAATGTATTTATGTGATTGGTTTTGCGAGTTTTGGCCTCGTTACGAGAGACGACGGCTCGAACTACCTCTTCACGTGTGATTCAATTCTGAACCTGTCTCTCGTCTTTACGTAATTCAAATACTAAAAATGACAGCTAAAACCTGTAGGCTTATTGTCTAACTCGCTCGCAATCGCCATCGCGTTCATTTTGACAGTTCATGTATGGGCTGACAATTGGCATCGCAATCAGCTAGCTGTCACATTCATACAAGAACTGTCAAAATGAACACGATGGCGATTGCGAGCGAGTTAGACAATAAGCTACCTGAATTCAGTCGGAATTGTATCCTATTAAAACGTCATTCAGGCCCTGTAACTACTTTTTGTACCTGTGTTGAACAAATAAAACTGTTTATTGTCTTGGGTGCGCTTCAATGCTTCGCTCCTCTCAGGACTCAATCTTAACTCCCTCGCCACGCTCAAAAATTAACTCAAAACAAATCTAATGTCCTTCGCTACGCTCAAAATTCAATATCACGCCCGTGACATAATACAGTGCTTTATCCCCTCGGTGTATAATCGACTATTATTTTGATTTGATTCGTTTATACCTTGAACAGCCTGCTTGCCGACACCCCCACTCTATAATAATGGGCCCAAATCCCAGATTAGTTGACGATGTGCCATTGGACGCTTTACTATAGAACTGATGTTATCTTTGTTTGTTATCTTCGAACCCAATTGACACTTCAATTAAACTTAGGACAAAGTACTAAGTTATACCAGCAAAATAGATGCTCTTAATAAACGATTTGCTTTGTATTTTTAACCTTGATTTTTCTGAAAGACCGCTTAAATAATCGCGGCAGAGATCGCTTCTAAGTGATAATAACTCTTGTCTACCTTGTCTTTCTTTGTAATCTTATACTGATTTTTGGTATTCATGTAGCTCCAATTTCCTACAAGCCATTATTTTCGCATCACTTTTGTATTCAGTCGCCACCAGGGCCGGCGACGCCCTCGAAATTAAATCGAGTTTCTACCACGCGTGCTGCATCCATAACAATGTGTCTGTCAGTACTTTGATATATGTAGTTGTATGCTTCTTCAGACATAAAACCGCCAAGGGCTCCGACTCGCGCGCCGAGGGTTCCATACTTTGTAGGTAGGTGCACGGCGGGTGAACGGAATGTAAATGCAAACTTTATTAGTCTGTCAAGAAAATCCCCGGCCTTGTTATTGGCTACTTTTTATCCTGGAATATTGCATAGTTCCCGCGTAATAGCGATAAACATGTCAATTGCTAATTCTACGTAGACGCAGTCGCGGGCAGAAGCTAGTCCTACTAATATTATAAATGCGAAAGTTTGTGACGATGTGATGATGTGACGATGTGAGTGAGTGAGTGTGTGTGTATGTTTGTTCCTTCTTCACGCTAAAACGACTGGACGGATTTGGATAAAATTTGGTACGAAGATAGCTGGTACCCTAGATTAAAACATAGGCTACTTTTTATCCCGGAAAATTGTATAGTTCCCGCGGGATAGCGATAAACATATCAATTGCTAATTCTACGCGGACGAAGTCGCGGGCAGAAGCTACTTGTGAATAATAGTTCGCCTTGTAATAGGTATGTTACTTTCCACAAGGTGTCAAAGCCAAAATCTTAAGAATCATGTGTTATAGGCGATGCGGCTAGCAACCCATCACTATTTTGATTCGCCTTTCCACCTATACGCCTTAACAATGCTAAACGTAGCCTTTAGGTCTTGTTACCTTGGGCTCTATCTACCCCGTATGGAATAAAAACGTGATTTATGTGTATGTATGTATGTCATAGCCAACTAAAGTCGTTGAAAATGTAGAAAGCTCTCAGCTGGTACCATTTATTATGTACCCCGAGCGATTTGGCGTCACCAAATGCGACTGAAACGGAATTATTCATTTTGGAAGCAGAAAAAGCATCAAACGTGAACAGTGCCCCATTTATTTAATCATTTCACATTTTTAGATCTTTAAAACCACGCAACGGATTTTGATGTGGTTCTTTTAAAAGATAGTGATTCAAGAGGAAGGTTTATATGTACACTTAGTAGAGAAACACTGATTGCACCCGTGCAAAGCCGGGGCGGGTCGCTAGTAAATAAATATTGTGAGTAATCAGTAATCAGTAATCAGTCATTTATTGCTTTAAGGAATTCCATGCAATACATTATAAATAAGAGAATTATTTTATTACAAAAATGCTAAAATATAAAAAAATTATACTTAATAAAAATTACAGGTAAATATATTCTATTTCACATTGTTAATTTCACATGAATATTATTAGAGATGAAAAACAATTAAAAATGTAAATTTATTAAAAATGTTAATTTATTAATAATGTAAAATTATTAAAAATGTAAAATTATTATAAATGTAAAATTATTAAAAATGTAAAATTATTATAAATGTAAAATTATTAAAAATGTAAAATTATTAAAAATGTAAAATTATTATAAATGTAAAATTATTAAAAATGTAAAATTATTAAAAATGTAAAATTACATGAGGTATTCGTTAGACCTACAAAAAAACTTGTTTCGCTACATTTTCTGCAGAAATTCCTAAACATCGTACAACAAAGAAACCTATTAACTTTAAATGTGAAGAAAGTCGTGCAATAAAGCAAAGTGACATGCAAACCGCTTGTAACCACCTCATTTCTATATTCGTATGCATAGTTCCTCAGACAATAGCCAGTTACTTTAAGAGGAACTCAAACAAAGCAACATAAGTCATTTAATATGGTTGCAAAGCTACAATAGAGATTGGTTGACGGGTTTACGCAGTATTCCCTGATGCCTCGACCCTTTGCGAATATAGTGATCCGCTGGCCTTATACTCCGAAATTCGATTTTCGAAGTTCGTTTCGTGCCGTTCCGCTCACACTAATAGTAATTAATTTGAGAGTGAGAGAGCCGGTATGATACGAACTTCGAAAATCGAAATTCGGAGTAGCCCCCCCTGGATCAGCAGATACGGATAAGAATGCCGCTTATTTTTAGCGGATTTTTGAAGTGAAATTTTCTTTAGCGGCATTGAGCTCTTTTTGGGATGGGTAAAAATGTTAAACTCGCGTCAGGCGTAAGACATAGGGAGAGTTTAAGTACCAGGATATCAGGATCCTCTAAGAACTTATTTTGAAATACGAATAAAGCTAGAGTCGCATTTGATTTTTGAAGTGTACGTTGATTTGGTCGCTTTAACGTATGTGCGTTTGGCTTTGTGGAATAAGGTGTGAAATAAGTGTGTGTTCTCTCGGGTGACCGCAGTTCAAATCTCGTGTATTTTTTTTTCTGTTTGCGCGAGTGTACGTGTGTGTAGTTTTCACTTCTGCTGGCACTCCCGGAGTGCTACCCGGTGTTTTTTAACGAATCTTTTGTAAATAATTTAAAAAAGTTAACATCTGTGTCTACGAGTTTACTGCAATTAACAAAAGCTGCGATTTACTGAATGACCACCAAAAACGGAATACCAAGGTATGTTTTTATGACCGAACTGGGGACGTTTTGCAAAAAGGTCAGGTCAAACCCGAATCCAACGAGCATTGTGACTTTATTCACATTCTTAAATCTCTATTGATGAATGTGGATAAAGCGAAAGAGCTATGTCAGGATCTCTCTCTCTCTCTCTCTCTCTCTCTCTTGCTTCGGACTTCGGTCCCCAAACATAACACCTGCCTCGAGTGTGATCTCTCTATTATGGCCTCCCCTAGACAGTTAAAAGTTGCAGATCTTATAAAGTGTGACCGGGTACCAGAGGATTATGTCTCACTCGCACTAGTACCTTTCTTTAGAGATGAGAGGGAATTCACCACTTTGAAACATTTTACACGGGTGCGACAGAGAAGTGCTCGGTCACACTTTTGCGTAGCAGTACTCAGTCCTCAGGCTTATTGTCTAACTCGTTCGCAATCGCCATCGTGTTCATTTTGACAGTTCTTGTATGAATGTGACAGCAAGCTGATTCCGATGCCAATTGTCAGCCCATACATGAACTGTCAAAATGAACACGATGGCGATTGCGAGCGAGTTAGACAATAAGCCTACTGTTTGAATGCTAAGTCCATGAGCAGGTCAAGTACTTACAAACGCAGCAGACACCTAGTCCGTGGGCACAGTCGCCGGCGGACTGCCCCTCCCTCTGCCGGCAGTCGTAGGGGTTGAGGCAGATCCCTGCGCGGGCTGTCTTGTAGCCTGAGGGCTGGCACTCGCGCTCGCCACCCACTGGGAAGAAGTTGAGCACCTTGCCGAGGGTAAAGATGCCGCCTGGAAAAGAGATAGAAGTATTTGTCTATTGGATATGACAGAGCTGGGTTGGATATACCTGCAGTCCAGGGTTTCTTTAACTGGGGTCCGTGACATGTGTGCCAGTTAACCCTACACATATTTACTTAAGAGGCTGACAACACCTAATTTTGTTGAAATTGATGTTATTTAAACACTTTTTTAAGAAATATTACACACAAAAAAAATACAAAAAAAATATAATGTTAATTTTCATAATATTTCAAACACGCTAGACGGGCTCGATACATAATTGAACAAAATTGGCTCGATAGAAAATAATTGCAAAGATTGGTCTTAAAATCATCATTAAACGGTTCTATGACTTTATTTTTTTGACGTATGGGTCTGCAATTAAAAACATAAAGTCAACATATTCATACCTAAACGGCTAACGAGTCATATTTCACAAATAATCCATACTTTTATTTATTTCTTATGATTTGTGTCTTATTTGCAAGATTTTAGACGCGCGCCAAGCTGCCGGAATAGTTTCTTCTCTTTCACTAACAGGCACGTGAACCGTATGTGTGAAGAGTGGCGGTGCTCCAGGTCATTTGCTGTTGACAGCGCCTTAAAGTGAATTCTAATATTAGGTTTTGTTTCCTTTTCCTACAATAAGCTTAGATAGGGGTCCGCAGGTGACCGCAAAAAGCCTAGTGTCTAGTGTAACTCAACCTGCTTTTGTAGCAACACACGGAGATTTATCACTTTGAAATGGTATTTTGGGTTTCCTGAACGGTCTTAATCACTTTTGGCTAAGAACTGGTATTAGGGATGCTCAACAATCGATTCTAACTAATAAAATAAAAAAACATAATTTTATTTATTTTCTCGCAAATGTGATAATGAACATTGCATGTGTCACGGGCGGCTCAGATCAGAAAGCCCTCGACTTCGACTTCGCGGGCTTCTGCTAAAGCCGCAGTCGAAATTCCTTACTTAACACCCTTAATACACAATATACTATTCCGTAGTTCCTACTTCCGTTCCGTTCCGTTCCGTACTTCGCTTCAAGGACTGCTCTAAAAGAGATAAGGCCGCATTCAACATCCGCCACGATAATTGGGAGAAGCTCGCGAGACGAGCGCACGACCAAGCTTGGTTCCAGGCTTTGGCGTGCAAAAGGAGCAGACCGTGTGCATCGCTTCGAACTCGGTCGCTTTCACATGTTGTGCGATCGGATATGCCGCACCTTCATAGGTTTGTTTAGTCATCAACGAAAGTGCCGCTGACAATTGCTTAAATCATCTGTCACAGATGTTGAGGCCTAGATATAGTTCCAATCGACATACTACTTAGTTGCTTTACCAGATTTAAAACCTCGACAGCCGCCATTCAATTTTCCAAATCAAAAACAAGCTGTAAAATCAAAACTCGTGTGCACTCGCAACGTTTCCATGCAGCAAATTTTACGGTCGAACACTCAATAAAATCAAACGCTATTTCACGATACTCGGAAACTTTGTATCTTCACAAACTGCTTCTACACATAAAACTTTACCGCGGTGATAAGATAACTGCAGAATGTAAATACTGACGCGGGCAATATTGCTAAAATATGCATATAGTTCGGGCGGAATTTGCATAAGATAAGCAGCGTTTTGCGTTTCCGCGAAGACGGGAAAACTGGGGATAAAACTGCGGCCTCATTTAGTTGGTGGAGTCGGGTAAAGATTCGAGTTAGTGGAAATGCTCGGCATTAGCACCGTGAAGACCGTGTGGCTGTATGTCTGTCTGTCTGTGGCATCGAAGCTCTCAGAGGGATGGAACCATTTCGATGCGGTTTTTATAATCGAAAGCCAGTTTCCTTGCGGTGGGTTTTAAGCATGTTGTATAACAATCGGTCCAGTAGCTTGAATAAATCTAGTCGCAGACTTTAATTGTTTATTTTAACTCCACACGAGTCTACCCAACTCACTAGACGCGACAAGCAATGCTAAAACGTTTAAAAGAACGCTCCTTACTAAATTACACGAAGACTAAACGCAAAATTAAAAGCAGCGCAGAGACCGTACGAAGAAAATAAAGAGGATATTTTAAAATGTACCGTCGTCGAGTATTTCGTGTACTTTGTTATTAAAATCCGCCACGTTTAGATTACGAGGAAGAATATTAACAAACATACGTGTTGCTCTTTGCAAAGAAAAGAGCGGGTATAGAACCTGCGCGACCCACTTTAAAAAAAAGTAATAGGTTTTTTGGTTTAAGTAGTAGTGTTATGTACATTATAACAAGGTTGGGATGGGAACTCCTTTTAAGCAAAAACTATGCTTGTGCCTCTGCTGCCACTTTAATAGTAAACATTTTCATTCTCATTTTTGAGATTCAAGGCTTGTAATGGCGAATAGATATAGACTCGGTTAGTGACCCTAACTATGAAGCTAGAGGTCCCGGGTTCGAATCCTGGTAGGAGCAGACATTTGTATGATGATTACGAATGTTTGTGCCCGCGAGTCATGGATGTTGCATGTATTTATCTACATTTATAATGTATATGTATAAGTATTTTTATCCTTAGCCTGGGTACCCATAGTACAAGCTTTGCTTAGTTTGGGACTGGGTCCATAAAATATACTGGTGTAATTTGTCCCATGATATTTATTATTTTATTTATTTAAATACAAAGACTGCTATGGAGGATGTTAAATGAAATAAAATGTTCTACTCGATGCTGCGAGTAGCATCTCTTCTGCAGAACGCAAGACCGCACGCCACGAAGTACTTATTTACGACAGGAGATGTCCTTCAATAGTACATTACAGACACCGGGAAGCAAATGATCGCCGACCGAAAACATATAGACGGTCGAGCGTTAGCGAGGCCGGATAGTTTGAGGCTGGTTTTAGGGTTCCGTACACAAAGAGTAAAAACGGGACGCTATTATTAAGCTTCGCTGTCCGTCCGTCTGTCACCTGGCTATAGGTATCTCATGAACCGTTATAACTAGACAATTGAGATTTTCACAGATATTTCTGTTGCCAAATAACAACAAATATTAAAAACAGTTAATATTAATATCCGTGAAAGCCGTGGTAGTCCAGTGGTTTGACCTGTGACCTCTCAAGCAGAGCGTCGTGGGTTCAAATCCCGGGCTCGCACCTCTGAGTTTTTCGGAATTTATGTGCGAAAATTACATTTGTAATTTGCCATGAGCTTTTCGGTGAAGGAAAACATCGTGAGGAAACCTGCACACATTTGCGAAGAAATTCAATGGTGTGTGTTAAGTTCTCAATCCGCACTGGGCGCGCGTGGGAACTATAGCCCAAACCCTCCAATACACGGAGGAAGCCTATGCCATGAGGCACGCCGAATTACGCGACAATTTAATAAATAAACGACAATAACAACAACAACAACATGTACTTACTGAAATTGTAGCGAATTCAGAATAAAAAAAAGGCTTATAAAAAATATATATATATATTAATATAATGATAGGATTAAACGAACTTACCTGAAGTGAAGTTCGATCCTGATTATATGAAGTACTTAGTCCGAGATAACTATGTAGTTCCGTCCTTTCTTGCTACTTGAACGCGACGTATAAAGACACCATAAACAAAAAACAGCACCTGTCAATACTAATCACATATGTCATTACGTTTAGAGTCGTCATAATAAGGCCTAGGGGGATAGTAAGAAAGTGACTATCCGTGAGGAGGGCGGGAGGCTCCCTTATCTCGGACTAAGTACTTCATATAATCAGGATCGAACTTCACTTCAGGTAAGTTCGTTTAATCCTATCATTATATTCGTACTTAGTCCGAGATAACTATGTAGATGTTTAGAGCAAAAATAAACATATTTATAAACATCCAAATTAAATTTCGATAGGTATTTATTTTCTTAATAATAAATCAAAATGAACATAATTATTTAAAACAACAAAAATCAGTAACATTACTTCTTATAATTTTAAAACCACAGGAAATCCTAAGAAAATCAGCCTTTGGTAATTTACATTCTACATTTAAATTTAAAATCTTAACATTATTTTAATGAATAATTAGGCAATGCCACAAATTGGGCAAATACATTTTGTGCATTACACTCAATGATTAGAGGTCTGTTATAATGTCTCGCAAAGGTAGACCACCTGCTAGACCACCCAACAGCTTTTAAAAAACTGTCTGTTGTGAGACCTGTACGGTATGCTGGCGACGATGCTGCGTGCCTAATTGAATGTGAAGAAAACTTATTGACATCTATACTACTGTCTTTCATCACTAATTTGAGCCATCTACTTATTGTTTGTGTTGAAGCTGGTTTGTGAAGTTTTACAGTCAGAAATAATTTAATGCAGTCACTATCTGTCTTAAGTCATTAGTTCTTTTTCAAATATTCTAACAGGGTCTATACCGGGCAAAAGTCTGGATTATTACTGAAACATGGTAGAGATAATTTATTCATAAACCGTCTTGAAGCTGAGGTTTTTTGGATATCTGATAAAAATATGTCGACGCCTTCTTCATAATTTAATTTAATCTACTGTAATTAATTAGCGACCGCATTTAGACCCTCTGTCCTGTAGTCAAAACTAATAACAATAGACTTTAAAGTGAGCTCTTTTAAATTTAAAGTTTCTAAAGGATAATAATAATAATAAAAGATATTTATTCAACAGTTTGCAATCTACAGATACCAGTATTTGAGGTAAGACAGAACAGTGGCTGGGTCCCAGGTACTTGATTATGATTACTTGAGTATTAGGTATACCTGGGAGTAGTTTATAAACTCCCCTACACCAGCGTTTTATTCTATCGTCATTATCAGATCTATAATTATGGCTATCTAAAATTAAAGACCAAGTTAACCGTTAGCAATTCAAAGTTTGGCTTCTTTTTGAAATACTAACATTAAATATGATATAATCTTGGGTACAACAACGCTTACTACATCTTCATTATGAGTTTTACAGAATTGCCACCACTGTCGTAAACGTGAATCATATTGCTTAAAGCTATTCTTGGCTAGAGATACTATTAGGTACCATTCTTCTCTTCATTGATTCCCTGATAATATACAGGCCCCCAGGGTAAGTTGAAGATGTAAGGGATGTGGTGACCATACTTCTGAGCCTATGAGAAATTTTAACAATGGATACCAGGCTTGGTTGGGCCATACTGGAAATACTAATATTCCTGTTGTTCTATCGGTCTTAATTTTACGCAATACTTTTAAGATTAACGAGAATGGAGGGAATGTTTAAAATAACCTCCTCCATTCGACTGTAAAGGCGTCAATGTTCCATGCAAATGGATCCCTGTGCTAGGAAATGTATTTAACACATTTTTCATTAAAACGAGAAGCAAACAGATCAATAGATAGATACCCTATTGAGTCAACTATTGTTTGAAAGACTTCTTGTGATAATTCCCATTTTATATCCTGATTTGAACTCTGAGATTCATAATCTGTCTCAGAGAGTTATCTTTAGAATTAATATATGATGCAAGAATCCATAGATGTCTTGCTTCGCATCATTTCCAAATTTGTCTTGCAAGGTTATTTAACAGTGGAAATTGAATAGAACCCATCCTATTTATATAGGAAATGGCAGTAGTATTGTCAATTCGTAATAAAATCTCATCTGCAAGGCATCATAAAGCAAAATATAACGCTAATAACTCTAGATAATTAATGTAATTTTTATTTTCTTCTATTGGCCAACTTCCCTTAGCACTCTTTCCATTACATACTGTACCCCAATAACTAAAGATGCATCTGGGAAAATCTCTAAAGCAAAATTATATTGCTTTATGTGGCCTAGTCCTAATATTATTCTTCCACCAAGTGAGATCTTCTTTGGCCTTCTGGCCAATGGTAATAATGTTATCATAATTACCCACAACCATTCCAAAGCCCTAAATTTTGCTGCTTCAAAATTTATTGTATACACAAAACCATTAGATATTATTGGGTGCCGTTCAATCATCATACTAGTTTCGTTTCATTAGCATAATTTCATTTTACTATTTTCAAAAATCATAATATTATTACCGAGCATAAACTTCAAGCAATATAACATTCATTAGTCATAACAACGATTGCAATAAATTCATTTGAATATTCGATTATTCAATATAATAGTTAAAATCCATAACGACATTTAGAACAATGATTAGAAGTAAGCGAACTATCTCTTGTCGCATATTTAAATTTGGCTGGTGCCGAATGCATAAAACATTTGTATTGTGCGAGCGAGCGAAGAGAGCGAGCAAGACGGTTCGGAGCAGAAGCGACTTGGATAGGTTAGGTTCAGAAGGCTAAGGCGGGAGCGAAGCGTAGCGTAGCTTCCGCCTTAGCCTTCAATGTTAGTTTTTTTTTTTTTTTTTTTTTATAATTTATTATTATTATTATTATTATTTAATTATTATTATTATTATTGTTGGTACGGGTTTCCGATCACGGGCCCATGGGGACCCGTTATGATTATTAATTAATTATTATTATTATTATTATTTTATGCAAATTGATATTATGATTTGAGAAATTCGGCAATTTGTTTAAATGTATATTGTTTTTGTATGATCTCAATATTTCGAGATTGAAATTCTGATGTTTGTGTTATGAGAAATTAAAACTTGCAAAAATCGTTGTTATGACGAACATTACACACCCTAAGATATTGTCATCCATACTGAAACTAAACTACCTAACATCCTAGTTCCTAACTGAGCAGTAATCTAAATTTAAATAATTCTAAATTATCCTCCGCAGTCTTTCCCATTTTATATTTGTATGGGCTAATGTCACCTTTACAATCTATTTGGAAACCAAAAAATTCTGATATTAAGTGGAGTAAAATTACTCTTTTCCCCATTTATGACAAAACCTAGACATTGTAAATGTCTTTTTTTTTTTTTTTTTTTTTAAATTTTTACATTACTGACACATTCATCATAAGTTGAGCCCAGACAAATCAGATCATTGACATAAACCAGTAAGCGAATGCCGTCTTATCTTAAGATATCCTATCACCGGCTTTAACAAATTTGTGAAATGGAATGGTGCGGTGCTTATGCCAAATGGTAAGCAATTGTATTTATATAACCCGAATTAAATTGGAACCTTAAATATTTCTTATGTGTTATTTATGCATTAGGCATAGGTATATGCATTGATATTCAGACTGTCAAAGTCTTCGATAAGTTGTGAATAACTTGACACTTGCCAAGCCCGTTTCTAACTGTTTACAGTTGATAGGGACCAGCAATGACTCGAGAAGTTTCTCTTTATTTTACTTGGGCAGGCAATATACAATGATATACTTTATTGTATTATAAAACTGATCATGCACCTTTTCCATACTGTTTCTCACCAGTATTCGACTCATCTAGTGCCGACAAAATATCAGTCACTTCTTCTGAGTCACTGATCAGAATTATTTATTTGCTTATTAATTAAGTAATCTGAGTTTCTAATTCTGATGCTACAGGTTCCGTTTCTGGGTCAAGCTCTGGTATTTGAGCTGAATTATATGCAGGCAAAAAGTAAATACCAAGCCTGAATTTCAAAACAAAAATTTGTTTATCTCAAACAATTTAGGTTAGGAACGTGACAAACATGTCAAGGTTTGACCCAATACTATCCAACGGATAGATAGCAAAATCGTCACACGATAATGCTTTTAAACAGAGTTAATTATACTCAAGTCTCCATACAGTGAGACGTGTAGGTACATAGCATTCCCACGGAATGTACGTACGTTCTCATCTCTTCGTAACTATTTTTTGGGAAAAGCTTTCCCGTGTTGCAATGAACTTATAATTATAAGGAAGAGAGATGTATATTTCTTTGCCTAAACCCCCTGTATTATATTATTCCTAATCACTTACCCTTTGGAGAAGCCGATGTTCTGTAGAAATTGCGTCGTACTTTTTCCTATCTCTATCCAGCCTTTTCTCTAATTGCAGTATTTCTCTTTTTGGCATGGTGCAATATAATATTTTCGATAACTGATACAATAAAAAGTATTTTTTCCGAAAGAAAAAACATCTTTTGTGTCCATTGCGCTCGAGCGCGAAATGACAGATGACATATGTGATTAGTATTGACAGGTGCTGTTTTTTGTTTATGGTGTCTTTATACGTCGCGTTCAAGTAGCAAGAAAGGACGGAACTACATAGTTATCTCGGACTAAGTACGAATATAATATTATTTTTATGCCTGTCTATATAGGTAACCAATATAATGATCTCACACTGCCTACATTTTGCTCAGGTGGTTGGGCTAGCACTGGATTTCATTCACTTGCCGAATTTGTACGGAACCCTCAGTGCGCGAGTCTGACTCTTGGCCGGTTTTTTTTCTATCACTGTGTCCCACATGGGTACTTAGATCCACAGTCTACCATTGGGACTGCTGCTGTGTTAGTTTTACAAAAAGTGGTACACTCGCCTTTTAAAGGCACCCTTGTAGCATGTCGGTAAAATCTCAGCCTCAGCTGCCTCTATACCAAAGTTTGCAGGAACGTTTTCAATAAAATTCTAAAGGCAACTCCTGTCGTTACTTTCTCTAGTAACTCTCGGAACCGCCCCTGGCTTACAATGTTATAGATTTATGAACATACTTCATCCTTATTTACTGTGCAGGCGGTTTTATAAGAAAGAGAGCGTATTGCGAACGGAGTTTTTCAGTCAATTGTGACATTTTGTTGGACTTTTCTTTCTTTGCTAACTCGTTCTAAGATGAGACATAGCAAGCAATCTAACTAATATTATAAATGCGAAAGTATGGATGGATGGATAGATGGATGGATGGATGGATGTTTGTTTGTTACTCAATCACGCCAGAACGGCCCATCGGATCTGGATGAAATTCGGCACATAGAGAGAAAAAAGTCTGGAATAGCACATAGGCTACTTTTTATCCCGGAAAATTGCGTAGTTCCCGCGGGATAGCGATAAACGAATTCTTTGCAGACGAAGTCGCTGGCAACAGCTAGTGGGATATAAATAGATTTATACAACAGTAGACAGAGAGTAGAGAGACAGACTGATAGACGATTTATGACTTAAATCAATTGGAACTATTGACTGTAGTAATTATGAACTACTTACATTTCATTACCGTTCATCAAAATAGCTTCACGACAAGACTTACCCCCTTACTCATAAACGCTCTATAGGCATCTGCTGTCATCTGTTGTCAGCCTCTTAGCAATCGTTTGTCCTTATCTGTCACTTTGACATTTACCTTTGACAGATAAGGACAAACGATTGTTAAGAGGCTGACAACACCTAATTTTGTTGAAATTGATTTAATTTAAACACTTTTTTAAGAAAAACTGCACACAAAAAAAATACAAAAAAATATAATGTTAATTTTCATCATATTCCAAACACGCTAGACGGGCTCGATACATAATTGAACAACATCGGCTCGATAGAAAATAATTGCAAAGATTGGTCTTAAAATCATCATTAAACGGTTCTATGTCTTTATTTTTTCGACGTATGGGTCTGCAATTAAAAACAAAAAGTCAACATAATTCGTACCTAAACGGCTAACGAGTCATATTTCACACATAATCCATACTTTTGTTTATTTCTTATGATTTGTGTCTTTTTTGCAAGATTTTAGACGCGCGCCAAGCTGCCGGAATAGTTTCTTCTCTTTCACCAACAGGCACGTGAACCGTATGTGTGAAGAGTGGCGCTGCTCCAGGTCATTTGCTGTTGACAGCGCCTTAAGTTAGCAGATGCCTATAGAGCGTTTATGAATGGGTTAGTATTTAGCAAGCACAATTTAGGTACTTAAATCAAAATATTATAGAGCTGAATTAGAGAATCTGCTATTCTTTCAAAATACAAACGACTTTAGAACCTCCTTTTTCAGAAGCGGTTAAAAAGGACTGAGCCACGGCCATAAGATAATTCGTTGGTAATGAATAGACTCGAACCCACGACCTCTGATTCTATAATCAAGCCGCAAACAAACCGGTCTTACAGTAACACATTTTAATACTTAACATGCGACTCAGAATGTAACATGAAACAGGATCGTCCTCGTGATAGCACATTAACATAATATTTTCGACAGCTGCTATTAGCATTTAAGTAAGTATGTATGTATAAAGCATTTAAATTTCATACGGACGTTATTATACTCAGACTGGATTCCGATTGTGCAAATAATTTTTATGGGCATTTGTGTGAAAATAAATGCATTCACCCTTTTCCTCAAATTATACAACTTCGATGGCAGTTCTGCTCAGAAGCACGAGCACTATTGATTTTTTTAGTATAAGGCAAAACGAGCAAAAAATTCTAACAAAGAGCAATTAATTTTTATACTGTCGAGCAGCTATGTATACGATCCAAATTAGTGTGACTTAGACGATAAACTGTCAGATAGGAAAACAAATGAATAGTCATATAAAATGAAGTAACCGATCATTAATAGGTTAGGTATCAAACTGATCAATTAATTAGTACTAGTTGTTGCCCGCGACTCCGTTTGTTGAAGTTGCTTATCGCTATTCCGCGGAAACTATGCAACTTTTCGGGTTAAAACTATTCTATATGCCCCGGGACTCAAATTACACAACAACATAACAAGCAACAAATGATTATTATGATAAATTATTATTATTATTATTATTATTATTATCTGTATAGGTATACCAAAATTCAACTAAATCGGTCCAGCTGTTTAAGCGTGACAACAGACAAAGTTTCTTTCGCATTTATAATATAATAATATTACTAAGGATGAAAAAAAAATGTTGGTGGTTTTGATACAAAATTTGATGCCAAATCAATTTTGTTTGCTTTCAACTGCCATGGACAGACTTGTTAGTTCAATGAACTAACTAACTGTTGACTGTACTGAGCTAACTAGTACTTATTATTACAAAAGTGTCATAAGTTTATGGGTGGCTATTCAAAATGGAACCTTTTTTTCTAGTGATGTAGGCGTCAATTTTAAATACGTTCAAAGTTAAACATAGTACATTGAAAAGTGATAATATGAAGTTTGTGAATCAGGATATATTCATGCAGCCATGCGCTTAATACAACTAGCGTTTACCTGCGACTCCGTCTGGCCAAAATTCGCTTATAACTATCCCGCGGGAACTATGCTATTTTCCGGGATAAACACACAATTTTACGTCTTCCCCTGCCCAGGAAGTGGAAATTCGCTTGCGTACTGGACGGTAGATTACTACTTACAGCCTGGGGCGACGTAAAATAATAATAAGCATACTTGTTTAATGTTTACTCTGTGCAAATAGAGAGCAATGTTACTGAAAACTGGAAAGCTTTGTATCCTGAAATGTAATTATAATTTTCCGCCCGGGCGGTCAAAGAGTCAACTCTGGGAAATAATTTACACTATCATGAGCTAAAATTAGGTTAACTTTAATACCTTTGTGAGTTTTGTAAACCTTTATCCCCTTGTTCATGAAATGTTACAGACCTGCATACTGTATTTAACTTGATTTTGTGCCAGCAAATTCCTGAAGCCATACCGCACGTAACGCTATCCTAAGAATTTTAACTTAATTTTATTTATAAACAAAATGCAATTGAAAAAGTTTGTTTTAATCCAGTCTAATTTTCCAGCAAAAGCAATCCCAACTTATTATTATAAATGCGATTGTGAGTTTGTTTTTTTGTTTGTTTCGCTGTTACGCGCAAACTACTCAACCGACCGTGATAAAATTTGGTATGAAGATAGTTCAAGACCCTGGGAACGACGTAAGATAGTTTTCATCCCGGACAATGCCGAATTCCAACGAGTTCTCTGCAGACAAAGTAGCGGGTAACAGTTTGTTAAATTATATCGAATACATACATACACCGTCACGCCTCTTTCCCACAGGGGTAGGCAGAGACTACTTTGTTCCACTTGCTACGATCCTGACATACCTCTTTCGCTTCATCTACATTCATCAATCTCTTCAAACATGCTCGCCGGTTTCGGATAAATCCTGACCCGACCATTCACAGTCCCCATATAGATCTGTTTAGTTAATCTTCTTTCATCCATCCTCTCTAAATACGTGACCAAACCAACTAAGCATACTTTTTCTATCCTAGTCACTATATTTTCTTACACACCAGCACGTTTCCTTATCACACTATTTCTTATTCTGTCTTTCAGTGTCACCCCTTCCATGCTTAACGAATAACATTATATTATTTATCAATCATTAAAAGAAACTGTTTTCTACTAAAATTTTCAATACAATCTTCAGTAAAAGAGATTAAACAAGCGATGGTATAAAAAAAACCCAAGAATAACGTAAAACTGAAACTGATTTAAAGTAAAGTTACAAAATCTGTTCTCTTGCATTACATCTTTTTAGAAAACATAAAACAATTACAAGCCTGCAAAAAATACACTTTCGAGCAAAAATAACGGGTGCGTCCCACGAGATATAACTACAAAATATCTAATTTCATAATAATAACGTTCACAAGATATAATGAACGTTAGCTATAACAGCAAAAAGTATAATTTTTTAACGTACCTATAAGGCTTAAATTATATAACGTTATTTTTATATAACTTCAATTTGTATAAGATTTATATGGACTAATTTCTTTTAACATAACAAACATTTAACCTAACTGAAACAGCTGCAAGACATTGTTTAATTTTCGGCGAGCGAGCGAAGCGAGCGAGCAAGACGGTACGGAGCGGAAGGGACTCGGATAGGTTAGGTTCAATACTTTATAACCACCTAGAAAACCCCCTAACCACATAGAAAATTCAATAAACAACTGTGCATTATGCTTTTTGATGTTAGCTGTTATGAACATTACATGCTTTGATCGTTATTTCAATTGATATCTAAATATATAAAAGAAGAAACTGACTGACTGACTGACTGACTGACTGACTGACTGACTGACTGACTGACTGACTGACATATCAACGCACAGCCCAAACCGCTGGTTCTAGAGATTCCAAATTTGGCACGTAGGTTCCTTATAAGGTCTAGGGGTGCACTAAGAAAGGATTTTTCAAAATTCGACCTCTAAAGGGGTTAAATGGGGGTCCAAAGTTTGTATGGGGAAACAAGATTAGTTAGACTATTTTATTCGAAACTTCACAGGAGTAATCCTAACGATAAATGAGTAAATACCTGTTTCAGGTTTTTTGAAAATTCAACCCCTAAAAGGGGATAGGGGGTGACAAAGTCTGAAAATCAACGTGGGTATTATTATTATTATATTATAGTGGGTAGTATTGTTCGTACGGTTTATCGGGTCGCTGATTACGAAAACAACAACACACATACCTACCTGATACACACACACACACACACACACACACACACACAAATTTCCACGGGAACGGGAAAAAACGGGATTTATTATATTCGATTCCGAGTGACCCTATCTCAGTAACTATACTTAATAAATATAGACTTCAAATTTCGTACACAAGTAGATGATTACAAAACTAAGAAAATAATTTCAGGATTTTTGGAAATTCTCACGGGATAAGGAAAAACCACGAAATCCTATGAACTATAATTACTAGACTTCAAAATTTGGCATAGACGTAGGTGATTATAATAGTAAAAAACAGTTTTAAGGATTTTCGAAAATTCCAACAGGATAAGGAAAAAACGAGATTTATATTCAGTTCTACGGGATCGAATTTTCGTTTTAATGATCGTAGAAAACTGTAATTTGGCCTTCAGGTTCCTTGGGGACTATAGGGGAGCACTACAAAAGAATTTCCCAAAATTCTGACGGAAATGAACGGGAAAAAACCGGATTTTTTGTTATACTGCAGTGCAGGTTGTAGAAAACTGAAATTCGACATGTAGGTTGCTTGGGACTTCCCAAAGAACAAAGGACAAAGAAGCATTTAGAGAGGACTTTGTAAAATTCCCACGGGAACGGGAAAGACGGGATTTTTCGTTTTACTGGTCGTAGAAAGCTGAAACGTTGCATGTAGGTTGATTGATGAGTGTAGGGAAGCACTAAGAGACAATTTCCTGAAATTCCCACGGGAACGGGAAAAACGGGACTTTTCGTTTTATTGGTTGTAGAAAGCTGAAATTCGAAATGTAGGTTGCTTGGGGAGTGTAGAGAAGTATTAAGAGAGGACTTTCCAAAATTCCCACGGGAACGGGAAAAAACGGGATTTTTCGTTTTATTGGTCGTAGAAAGCTGAAACTTGGCATGTAGGTTGCTTGAAGAGTGTAGAGAAGCTATAAAAGATCATTTTTTAAAATTCTCACGAGAACGGGAAAACGGAACTTTTCGTTTTACTGGTTGTAGAACGCTGAAATTCGGCATTTAGGTTGTTTGGAGAGTATAAAGAAGCATTAAGAGAGGAATTTCCAAAATTCCCACGGGAACGGGAAAAAACGGGATTTTTCGTTTTACTGGTCGTAGAAAGCTAAAATTTGGCAAGTGGGTTCTTTGGGGAGTGTAGGGAGCATTAAGAGAGCATTTCACGAAATTCTTACGGGAACGGGAAAAAAAACGGAATTGAAATACTCCTGGTACACACAAGCGAAGCCGTGGCCAAAAGCTATTTGTCAATAAATTAAGTCTACGCGGACGAAGTCGCGGGAAAAAGCTAGTTATATATAAACAACGTTATACCTTACAAAATTAGATATTTTAAGATTATAATTTTCGTTCATTATATCCAGTAAACGTTATACTAAACGAGTTTATATAAAGTGAGCGTATATATTATGAACATTAGATAATAAGTTGTTATATCTCGTATTACTTACCCAAAATAACTGATCACTTTGTATGGAAAGCGACCTGTTATTCTTGCACGTCGTTATACATGAATAAATGTCCCACAACAAGTGAAATAAGAACAAATGATGATTAGCGTTGACCAAGATTTCCTCGTCAAAATCGGAATGACCGAAAAGATTAGTCACAATAAAAACACGACCAATTTCGGTCGCATCAAGTTTTTTGCGCGTACCGTTCTCACTACACTTTCACTTGCTTATCAAACGTGGGATCTCAATAGTATAAATTATATTCACTAGTTTACATTTACTAGACTACTCCAGATATTATTGTCATCTCATCACCATCTCCAGCTTATTAACGTCCCACTGCTGGGCACAGACCTCCTCTCACAATGGGAGGGCTTGGGCTGTAGTTCCCATTCAAGCCCAGTGCGGATTGAGAAGTTCACACACCATTATATTGCTTCGCAAGTGTGTGTATGTTTCCAGATGTGTTAAGCAACTATTCCAAACGTGCTAAACGAGGCCTTTAAGTCCTGTGGGACAGAATAACCACAAGGAACAGTTGATTCGCCCAATTGTATTACTCTATATTATAATACATTATAAACTATGCTATGGGCTACATGGGCATTTCAACACAAACACACAAATCCGCTCAGCTTTTTTCCCGAATTTTACGACTTCGATGGCAGTTCAGGGGCCTTACCAATTACGACTCAGTTCCGGCTTTAGCTGTCACTTTTGGTATGGATCTGACAGCGAGCGAACCTAAACTGAATTGAAATTGAATGAGACGTCATGGTAAGGCCCCTGCTCAGAACAACGAGCACCAATGATTTTATTATAAGGCAAAGTGTCCTTATTTCATTCCTTTACCGTTAGGTACTTTTTTAAAGACACTTGTATGCGAGTAACAAAATGGAAAGTTGAAAATCGGATGAAAACTTTGGGATAGTTTTTGCTATTAAAATCAATAGCGCTCGTGATTCTGAGCAGATCTGCCATCGAAGTCGTATAGTTCGAGGTAAAGGGTGAGTGAATTTACTTTCAGGCAAATGCCTCATAGTTGTTTGGGTCCTCATTTATGTAACAGTCCGTGAATCCGTTTCCTGTCCGTAACACTCTTAATTACATTAACATGTAGGCCACTAAGATCTGATGCCGCCTGAATGAATGAACGGCTGAGATGGGATCTTTAATCACGTTCATTGAAGGACGGAACTTTGGAAGGGTACAATTATAAGGTGGCTATACACATTGGTGAGTTTTTTTACAAGTTATTACAAGCTTTTAACTTGCAATGTATGCATGTAACTATCTATGTACTAAATCTTTTCGCTATCTGGGTAGCATCATCCGTGATGACAACCGCCTAGAATCTGAGATATCTTCACGGATTGCCAGAGCAGCGGCAGCGTATGGCAAGTTACGTTTAAAAGTTTGGAACTCGCATGATCTGAAGCTGCACACAAAAATATCTGTGTATAAGGCAGTCATTCTGCCTATCCTGCTTTATGCCACTGAGACATGGTGTCTTTATAGAGGAGATATTAAGCGTCTCGATGTTTTTCACATGAGATGCTTACGCTCAATTCTTCGGTTGAAGTGGCAGGACTGGGTTTCAAATTTCAAAGTTCTTGAACGGACAAAAATGACCGGCATAGAAGCTATGCTCATCAAGGGTCAATTAAGATGGTGTGGACATATTGTGCGTATGGCTGACACGAGGCTTCCTAAAGCTGTCTTCTTCTCAGAGTTGAAAGAAGGGAAGCGTACGAGTGGTGGTCAGTTTTTGCGCTATAAGTACGTCCTAAAAAGGCACTTAACGGCCTGTAGCATACCCCGGGATGGTTGGGAGGAGCTTGCGCGACAAAGATCACAATGGCGCAACTCTGTTCATAAGGCAGTCAACAATTTTGAAGAGCTCCGTGTTGAAGACCTCGAAGCCAAACGCCTTCACAAAAAGATACGCCCCAAGCCTTCCTATACGTACACCTACAACTCCGCGGGTCAGTTGTACTGTGCGCCGTGCAATCGCACCTTTAAAACCCAATTTGGTTTTGCCAGCCATTCTCGCTCTCACCTCCGGAGCTAGCAGGATTCGCCGTTGACGGATACGTCAAGGAGGACATCATGTAACTATCTTTGTCCGCGTGGAATCCTGCGACTCATTTTTGGAGCAGATATCTTCAACCGATTGAGCTGAAATCTAACTAATCTAACTTATTATCTAACTAATATTATAAATGCGAAAGTATGGATGGATGGATGGATGGATGGATGGATGTTTTTTTGTTTGTTACTCAATCACGCCAGAACGGCCCAACGGATCTGGATGAAATTCGGCACATAGATAGAGAAAAGTCTGGAATAGCACATAGGCTACTTTTTATCCCGGAAAATTGCGTAGTTCCCGCGGGATAGCGATAAACGAATTCTTTGCAGACGAAGTCGCTGGCAACAGCTAGTCTAACTAATATTATAAATGCGAAAGTATGGATGGATGGATGGATGTTTGTTTGTTTGTTACTCAGTCATACCAGAACAGCCCAACGGATCTGGATTAAATTCGGCACATAGATAGAGAAAAGTCTGGAATAGCACATAGGCTACTTTTTATCCCGGAAAATTGCGTAGTTCCCGCGGGATAGCGATAAACGAATTCTTTGCAGACGAAGTCGCTGGCAACTGCTAGTTTTGCATATTTGAGTAAGATGACAGTACAATAGATTTGTACAGATTAGTACAGTACATTTGACATGATAGCTGTATCGATATGTATGCCCTCGACTATACACAAGTCTTTAATACTGTTAGAGCTCAACAAAGGTGGTTGAGGCACTAGCGTTTAACGATTCTGTGATTCCCCAAACTACACTTAAAAAGGTCTGAAGTGTCCCCAACAAAACATTTCCGACGTCCTGCTAACACTTCTAATAATGGCTATCCTCTTGACAAACGGCTTGGACATATCGAACATATTTTTTTCTTATAAAGATTGAATCGAATAAAATATCAAGACGGAGTTTTGCGAACCGCAAAGTAAGGATGAAATTCATAAAATTATGAAATGAAATTATTTATTTTACAACAAACACACATGACAGGTGTTACTTATAAATTTTTACACATGTCAGAAGAATTTTTAAGTGCATTACATGTATGTATGTAAGTATGTAAACTCATTATTGTGCAAAATAAACTTAAAACAGATACAATTGACGAACGCTGATACTTGAGAAAAATCTGGCAATTAGATGATGAAAACAACGTCTATGTGTTTTTAGGACTGCAGAAACGATTATCAAAATTAACGCCCGTATGAAATTTACACGCTGAATACAAAAATAAATTTGAACCGATAACGAGTTTAACAGTACAAACATGTATGGTATTAATTTATGGTAATAGCTATCGTAGATTAAGCTCCCAGGCCAGCATGGAAGTTATTATTAGTCACCGTTTAAGTATATAATTGTAAATAAATGTAACTTTTATTCGTCTGTATATTTCCGGCAGTCTACCCTAACCTTTGAGCACACAGAATATTGATTACGAATCATTTGCTGCCAGCAAACTTTTTACAGACCCTTCGCACACCATAATAGGATCCTATCTTACGTTTATCTGTATATTCAAAAGTAAACTTTGAAGAGATAAGCACAGGGTATAAACTATTCATCTAAAAACGTAACATAAGCTCTTGCATAGGTGAGTTAGCGAAATTACAATCGATCTCGCTTTTCCTCATTTGTATCATTAAGTAAATTAAATTGAAATAAATTAATTGGAAACCTAAATCTTTACTAAACAAACAGGGATACATAAAATTAAATGTTCTTTTGATTTTCTTAAGATACCCTCGGGCTATGCTTTACACAACAATAAAAGCTGGTATCATTATTTGACAACTTGACATTTGCACTTGTCAATTTAGTATCCGAGAAGAAAGAATAGACTTTGAATGTGGCTTGGATGAGGGTTTCCCCGATCACATACGAGTATTCTTCGAAAGTCCTAAATTGTCTTCCTCTTTGTATGATCTTCTCCCTCCCTTCATTCCCCGTCCTATTAACTTTAAATCTCTTCTTCGTTATATCTTTACTCCTTTTATTAACATATTGTGTGATTTTACTAGCTCTAATAATATAAGACTTTAATCTAACCTGTATCCTCCATTTGTGTACCCATACTAATTTTGTGTTTGTCCTAGGGTGACTCCACATCAGCACTCAGCCGAAAAGAGGTTAAATTACAAAATTATTTCCTTGCTGCTGCTTACTCATTGACGAGGATAGAATCAACCGCACACTTGTCATTTAAACTGACATTGGCCCAAGCCTTACCGCCGCCATAAAGGCAGAATAGAATAGAAGAATAGACTTTAAGAGGTTGCAGTTTAGTTGCAGTCGCGTTGCCCCGTCATTCTGGGCCTAAGGGCCTTACCATGACGTCTTAATGCGATGCAATTCCGACTCCGTTCACGTTTTAGCTGTCACTTTTAGTATGAATCTGACAGCGAGCGAACCTAAACTGAATCGCATTAAGACGTCATGGTAAGGCCCCAGCTCGCAGACGAGCACCTACCCGGCTTGGTATTTCCTTAACCTCTTACCTGCTTGCAGTTCGGCCGCTATAAATATAAATACCATCATTATAGGAGAAACATAGGTCATGCCTAGCCTAGGTTTAAAGGTCAGAAGGAACCTAAGCCGGTTTGCTCGCGTGACTAGAAAGAGTACCTATGGCAAGTTATGGTATTCCATTACCTACTTACTTCGTGTAATTTCTTTACCTGTTTTATCCGTTTTGTTTTCGATTGAGTTAAAATCGGTATTAATACCTAATCATCCAAGGAAGGAATTTCTTTATTGCGCTATTAATGTCTAATGTACCTACGACAAACTTTTTTCTTCAGAATTTGCTTGATATTTGGTACATTATAGACCTCCGTTATCAACGAAGAGAAGCTACTTTTACATTCTATGTTTTTTCTTTACTCCCAGACCAGCACGGAAAAAAAAATGTTCTTAAATTGGTTGAAATGTGACGACAATAAAATTGTGGCAATGCCGAGTTACTATCTCCAATGCACCTTTGCACCCGAGCGAAGCCGGAACGATCTCTCAATTAAAAATACAGACGATTAACAGTACCTACAGTTACATTATTGAATAACTGTAACTTGTTTGCATCCTGTAAACTTTATCCTAGCTTCATCCTAACAAAGCGTCCTGGTCAGAAAACTTGGAACAATAAGATTGAATAACTAACTACTGCGGACTATACTTAAGTTCTGGTTAGCTTAGTACCTCAATTTCTCAATGTTAACTTAAGTTTAAGCGCAGCACAACACAACTTGACAAGCATTGATGAGATAACCAACTTTGCCTACACTTCTTACTCTATCTACTAAGTAAAAGTTTATGAAATAAGGGACGTAGGAATCGCAATATGGCTAAGTTGTGGAGGAAACTTTGTTTGCACCACGGAGGCAGTAAACATGGATTTTTATCGCGGTAGCAAGGGTACGACAAAAGTTACTTTGTATTACCTACATAAAACATGGGTGGACTAAATGTTTGCGACACCTAGTTAATTTGATTTTGAGTTGACTTGAACAAACGAGGGTTCTATGAATCCGAAAAGTTAATATAGTGTGTATAAATCCAGTGTTAGCAGTGTGAGGTCATTTTATATTGGTTACCTACGCACATAGACAGACATTCAGTCATCAAAAAAACAAATGTTTAGATTTATTTCATTAGTTGTGCTATAAGAGCTACCTTCATACCAAATTCCAAATTGCTAAGACAGTTTGAAGCACCCCACAGGTTTTTCGAGCTCTGTAATATGTATGGAAACATATTTTCTAATGACTGCTTTTGAATTTTGATAAAGTCGATTCAGAGGGTTTCATTTTTTCACAGCTCCAAGGAACCGCAGACCTCAGTATTTGGTATCAATTTCAATTTTATATCTACGCGTTCCTGAGAAAAAAGGTCTTGAGAGAGAGACAGACGGACAACGAAGTGATCTTATAAGGGTTCCATTCTTTTCTCTTTAGAAATACGGAACCCTAGATTGATACCAAAATCAGGATTAAAAGCTATTTATTTAGGCTAAAGTTCTCGGAATAAGGGTGCGACCAAACCGCCGCGTATACGCAGTGACGTGTCGTATGCGTCACGTTTTCTCACCGTTACTTCATACATTTTGTTGCAATTCCGTAACGTCACCGTTTTTTAAGCGGCGATGTGGTCGCACCCAAATAAAACACACGACGACACGGTCTCAGGTCACGCGTGCATTTAGCTGTACTTTATTACTACGTGAACGCAGAACGCCTACCCTACAAATGCCAGGACACCAATTCCGTGAAATACGTGCTTGAATCCAGTACAAATTGATGTCGGTGTCGGCCTTTACATCTAATTTTCTCCCATAAAGATGCGGCATCGCATAGCATTCGACATCGTGGTTTTACGCGTAGGCTCCTCTTCTTTGTGTCCTCCATGGCAACACTTAGTTCGATAAAGCAGTGTTGCCAACCGAACAAAAGAAAACTTCCCCCTAAACTCGTCGTGCAATAAATAAAGGTCTTCTGCACATTATCTGTGGCACCGAGCATCTGGTTAATAACGCTTGGGCGTTTGCAGCTAATTTGGCTGGGAAGTTGGCTGTTTTTTGCCAAAGTTTGTCGGAATTCAGCCGTTTGTTTTGCAAAAATGCGACTGTAAATAACGAGGAGATACAATGTTTGCTCTGTTAAGGATTTCGCTTTTAGGTCGTGTAAAAAAGCTTTGACCAATTTTGCGTTGGAGAGGAAAATATTCAAAGCATTGATGTCTGCCGATCGGTGCAGTGATAATTGAGTGCAAGTACTTCGGGATTAACTATTCTGGGCCCTTTATTACCTGGGAAGTCTATCTAACACAATCATAGGTTCAGAAAGAGACTTCCGATGATAAATTGTAACTGTAGCTTTATAAAATAGGGCCCTGGTATTGATTTTAAAAAAATCTGTATAGTGTTTTTAAGTGAGTTGGAAAAAGGTTCTATAAAACGCAACTTAGGTAGGTACATACTCATGAGTATCAATTAATTTCAATAACAATCAGCTATTATAACTTCAAATAACTAAACTAACTATAGGTTTCACTGGAGGTTTAACTAACTATGATTATGTATCTCTTGAATGCAATTAACCTTAAAAAAGATCTTTCTTAAAGATTAAAACTAGTGAGATAAAATCGGATTTATAAATTGAATGAACCCGCGGTCAATGTTTTTGTTTTAAAAATGCTTTTGAAGTCAAAATCTTTATACTTAAAATAATCGTACTCGTAGTAGGTAACATACTTTATTGCAATCATTAGCTTTATTTTGTAATCATGCACGGGCTTTAACGAGCTCCTGTCGTGCTGAATTACTGTCGGTCAAAGAAATATAGTTAAAACAATGTAAACTAAAAGCTATGTAGAATTTGTGGAAAACATGAACTTATAAACTGCCGCGGGGCTGAGAAAGGTGCGGGCGGCAGGCGCACTACCCACCCGCATCTCTCTCGGTCCCCTTTGTCGTGCCACCCCGCGCCCCTGTACCGCGCGGGCGAGGACTTATTTAAGCTATCGGTCTATAACTGTACATTCAATTCGTGCTTTCAAAACATCGGTTCCCAAGTTTTCTAACTCTAGGCTCCCATTTTCATTAATATGATGCAACAAACCATAGAAAGTAGAGCTTTATATAGCATGATCACGTAACTTTCGTTTTCATGGCCGTTACAACCATAACCTACAGTTAGTTGCCCGAACTGAACCGGTCGCGTTTGATAACTAAAATGTAGAAAGTTACCGACATAATGACACGAAGATTGAATTGCGAGATTGACTACTGCCCGATTAGTCCAGTTACCAGTCACGCCGTTTAAGGGACTCACTGTAAACTGCTAGGTTAAGTTATAACCGATGGTTGTATGCCAGCACAGTTCATTTGTGCAGGCATAACTGAACATATGTATGACATGACTCCTTGTATTGCGCAGGCACAAACAGACGTTCAGTTATGCCTGCACAAATAAACTGTCCAGAATATATCGACTGTGTAATAATGACGATTGTCATTAATTAAATAAAGGTTTTAAACACGTTTCCGTTATTCTTGTGCTGTTGTTATTCTTTGTAATAGCTTCGTTGACAGTCAGTAAAATCCCGAACTTTAGTTTCACATCTACTGGCTCACACGAGAGAAGCCGCGGGTCAACGCCAGTATATTATTGTATGTATATATTATTTATCTAAGCAAAGGGAGTGTAAACTCAACGGGTAGGTAATCTACCCACGTCTCCGAAGAAAGTATGCAATAAGCACAGGTGGCGGCAACATAAATCCGTCGTCTCACCGGATGGGGGAGTATTGGGACATTGTATGGAAACGACACAGACCTCCATCGCTGTAGTACACGCATCGAGCTCCAACAGTCGAAGGCACTCCACTGATTTTTAAAGCCGGTTTCTACAAGCGGTTTGACTACCGGATGGCCTAGTGGTTAGAGGACGTGACTATAAAGCTTGAGGTCCCAGTCGATCCCCGGTCGGGGCAGATTATTTGTATGAAAAATACGAATGTTTGTTCTCGAGTCTTGGATGCTTGATTATGTATTTAAGTATTTATATTTATCTATACTATATAAGTATGTTTATCCGTTGTCTAGTAGGTACCCAATATTCTTTTATTTAATCTATGTATGTAATAGTGAATCTATGAAGTCAAAAGTCTTTGACCAGTGTGTGTTGCCAGTGATGACATTATGGATCTGAAACATGGACGCTAACGATGGGCCTCATGAGGAAGCTCAAGGTCACTCAGAGGGCTATGGAGAAGGCTATGCTCGGGGTTTCTCTGTGAGATAGAATAAGAAATGATGATATCCGCAGTAGAACTAAGGTGACCGACATAGCCCAAAGAATTGCGAAACTGAAGTGGCAGTGGGCGGGGCACATTGCTCGCAGGACCGATGGCCGATGGGGTCAGAAGGTTCTCGAATGGCGTCCGCGGACCGGAAGACGAGCTGTTGGTAGGCCTCCAACAAGATGGAGCGACGACCTGATCAGGATCGCGGGATCGCGGTGGATGCGGAAGGCACAGGACCGGTCCGAATGGAGAGCCTTGGGGGAGGCTTATGTCCAGAAGTGGACGTCTTTCGGCTGATTATGATGATGTAATAAGTAAAACGTAAGTATGCTTGTTGGGGTGGAATCTTGCGACTCAATTTTGAAGCAGATATCTGCGACCGATTGAGCTAACATTTTACTTGAGTAAGTCGGATGACAATAAAATATATGCACAAAGGTGAACTTATTCCTATAAGGATAGTTACTATAATAATAAAAGGTAGGTTTTATCGCGGAAATGTGCTAAATTCGCAGACACAAAGTTGCGGGCAACAACCAGTATCAAATAAAGTGACGTATTTATAGATAACTTCAAGTAACTTCTGCTATTAAACATCCAACGCTACACTGAAAGAGTTTTCATCCCCACGTTTTAAATATTCCTCGCTCAAAGTGTTTCCTCTCTTCACAATGCCAGCTATCAATGGGCCCTGCCTGTCTGATTTTTCCTGAATCTTGAACCCTGACATTGTTTACATCAAAAGCGAATGGGCATTTAATATTAAATCGTCCGCCATCTCAGATATCACCTTTTATTTCACGGGACAATTTTACACCAATTGATCTAGTCCCAAACAATCAAAGCTTGATGATAGGGCCAACAAGTAAAGATTCTTAATAGGTAAGTACCTACGACACAACGGAAACAACGGGAACAAACATTCATCACTACAATAGCATAAAACAAATTCGCTTTCCGCTATCTACCTGTCCCTATGTATGCTTAGATCTATAAAAGTACGCAACGGATTTAGGTGCGGTTTGTTTTATATGTTTAATATCTAATAGGTATCGATCTTGTATTTATTTGAACTGAAAGAGGTAAATAATACTATCAGCCAAATATTATGTGTTCTGCCACCCGAAGGTTGAAAATACTGTGCACGTTATAACAAATAATGTCGAAAAGACGGGATTCTCAACATGAAAGTTCGACTTTAGCGGCATTTTCATTTCATAGGAAGTTGGATGAAAAGTGTTACCACTTGGACGCCCGAACGAGGAAACTAAACCGTGCTGTGTAAAAATTGAAGTCTTTTTCCACTTTCCATTGCGCCAGAGCGTCTATTTCAATAGCAAGTCTGTGGCGGGTAAATCTTGATACTCAGATTCGACGGTACATAATTCCTATGAATTGTGTGCGAAATGAAAATGAAAAGTTATTCTTAGAAATTAGGTACATTGACGAATGAAAATTGCTGGGGTCTTTTGTACAGACTTATCAGAACATCGAAATGCTTATGAGCGCGTTACTAAGAATTCAAATGTATACTACAAAGCTAGCTCGTTAGTAGACCCGATGAATGGCTACAACAGGGATTTAAAGACTGTAAATTCTTCTTCTTATGCTTTTACCCGCGACTTCGTCTGCGTAGACTTAATTTATCTTCAAGTAACCATGCAATTTCCGAGTATAAATGTATCCAAATTTTATTTAAAAAGTCAATAGCTATATTTCTCGATATAGTAAGCAATTAACAGGTTTTTTTATAAGTGTTCTAGTGATAGAGCCACTTTAAAAGAAATAATATAATACACACACACACACACACACACACACACACACACACACACACTTACAAATATCAAGTCTTTATCCCTTAGGTACGCCTAACGGTAACAACACCAAATAACAACAGGCCAAATATTATATTATAGAGGTATGCTTCCAGCAGAATTCCTCAACCGACTCATTCTTTCAAAGAGTTTGACTTGTTTTGAATTCTATTTTTTTACGAATAAGGACTAAAGAAGGAGTCTTTACAGGTACCTACCTAATAATTTGTTATTTATGACTCAGAGGACTGTACCTACGCGTCCTTTTAGATTACGAATATTTTATTAATCACAGCATAACACCGTCCTAAATCCAGGTCAGATCCCACCCCGCAAGGATCAACGTTGTTACAGATTTAATATCTACTCGTAGTAATTGGTTTTGGTCAGAAAATATGATGTTGGCAATATCATATTAATGATTGGGAGGGCAGAGCGATTTTAACGTCGAAAGCCTTTCATCTTGGCCATTATTACGGGTTTTGCTGTAAAATAAATGTAGGCAAATTAATTGCTTTTTGCGAGCAGAAATTAGACATAATACTAAATTATTAAATTGTTAACATTTTATTCTTTATCCGTTACTTTGCCATACGTATCGTTGATGATTCCAAAAAGTCGAGGGAATAGGCGAAAATTTTAGGAATCACAGGCGATGCGGCTAGCAACCCATCACTATTTTGATTCCCCTTTTCCCCTACGCCCACAGTCATGCTAAACGTGGGCTTTAGTTCTTGACGTGAAGATGAAGACGTGATTTGTGTATTATATGTCCAAAAAAGTACAACTGGATGATTAAATACGAGTTAAGTTTGCGTAGAGACGGACGGACGGTTAAAAGTCAAAGTATGTTGTGTTTTTTACACTTAGATATTTGACCACTTGATTAGAAATATCCTATCCTTCCTACTAATATTATAAATGCGAAAGTTTTTGAGGATGTATGGATGTTTGTTACTCTTTCACGGCAGAATCTGATGAAATTTGGATCATGTGGATCATAGATATAGTCTGGAATAACATATAGGTTACTTTTTATCTCTGAAAATTTCGTAGTTCCCGCGGGATAGGGATAAACGAATTATTTGCAGACGAAGTCGCGGGAAACAGCTAGTCTTAAATAATCTAATAACTAATGTAATTATGATAATGATCTTACCACGCCACGCCATATTGCCATATTGGCAGGAAACAGTTAAGTATTAATTCGCAAAAAGCCGGTCGGTATATGGTTTATAGTGAACGACGGAGAGAACCAGTCAGGAATGCGGCTGAGGAACACTGCCCCAGTGACGATCCTGGCCGTGACTCGTTTGACCCTCTTATGGTACATCCTACTGAAGAAAACTAAGATACCTTTACCGATGAGGTTTTCAATTCGACGCGTATATACTAGGTGCTAGAAAATCAGATGCAAATATTAGGTAGGTATGAGGATAGATTATTTGACATGAAACTACCGTGAGACTCAAACATAATTACAACAAAACGGATAACTCACGTATAAAAAGCCGGAAGAATGCTCCGACAATTGTTTCGGACTAATCCGTAGTCCTTCTTCAGAGAGCGGTCGCCCCGGCGGCAGCGAAACGAACACAGTGTGTTCTGAGTGTGAGCATTCTTCCGGCTATACGTGAGTTATCCGTTTTGTTGTAATTATAGATTATTTGCATCGTTGTTACTTAGTTGAGAGCATTCTAAATAAATTACAGTATCTTATGCAAGGATGATTATCTTTGGGACGGTAATGGTAATTATAATTTTTATATCAAACATGAAAATATTAATTTCTAAACGACACTGAAGATTAGAACACATAGAAAAATCCGAAAAGTAAAGCTATGGCCGGGAATCGAACCCGGGTCCTCGTCATTCCGTGACGCGTGCTATACCCCTACACCACCCATAGCAGCATAGCATGAAAATATTACCATACAATATTTAAAAAATATATGTTTTTTATTGATTCTTAGGTTATTAATTACATACCCTGAAAATATCGGCACCAAATTTTCTAGCAACTTATTATATGAACAAAATGCTGAAAGTTGGACTGAAAGGTTCCTTTTGCGTTAGATTTTACTTTAGCGTTAAATTGAGACGTAAAATAATTTGTTGTTTACTATTCGGGTAATCTGTCGGCGTAATGGAGGAAACTTTGTAATTGATAGGATTAAGTTTTTTACCCTAATGGCATCCATCATTGATGGAAAACAAAGCGAGGCCGATAATGCAACGTGAAAATTTCATGTTTTATTTACACGCGCGACAAACCAGGCATTAACCAAATTTTGTAATTGAATATGTATTGCTGGCTCTATATTTGAGCCATGCTTCGTTTGTTATTAAATAAAACTGGTTTTGGGAAGAACAATACAATACAATACAATATATTACTCTTTACGAATACTCTTTTTTTCGAAGTGAAAACTTCTTTACCTAACGGCGCTGAGGACTTTTTGGGATGGGTAAAAAATATTAAACTCGCGTCAGGCGTAAAACGGAGGGAGAATTCAAGTACGGATATCAGATCCTCTAAGTCTAAGAAGAGCTTATTTTGAAATACGAATGAATGGCGTTCGAAGTGTTTTTTGTTGAGTCGTGGAGCAAAAGTACTAGGGCATCAGCACATTGTTAGAGGTCTGTCAATATAAGCCGGCTACTCACACACCAGCCGCAGCGGCAATATTGGAAGCAGGGCCAGTATTGCCTCCTTAATTGTGATGTGTATAGGCAAGCAGGGGCAATTTTTAGAACAGCCGAAATTGCCCCGACCGCCGTGCGACCAGTATTGCCCCTGCGGCAGGTAGGTAAGTGCGTAGCCGGCTATACGTACGTTTTTTTTGTAAGCGACCAGCACAGTACGCGTCTTCAGCGTAATGGAGGATGAAACAATAATTCCAGTTCACGACTTAAAAGTCACCTGTATTCAGTGATGATGTCTGATTCCCTTTTCCACCTATACGCCCACAATTATGCTAAACGTGGCCTCTAGGTCTTTTTACCTTAGGCTCTGTCTTTCCCGTATCTATGTATAAAATATGTACTCAGTGATATTCCGTGATTTAATACGAGCGAAGCCGCGAGTAAAAGCTAGGCTAGTACATTAATAAACCTGATAGCGTAGTTACAGACCAGACTACCACATACTAATTTGATAGAAAGTAACGTCTGCAAAAAAAAATCACCTCATTTACAGTTGGTTTTCTAGCACCGTTAGGTATAATTATAATCGACGTT
Organism: Pandemis heparana; assembly: GCA_963854515.1. Lineage (NCBI taxonomy): Eukaryota > Metazoa > Arthropoda > Insecta > Lepidoptera > Tortricidae > Pandemis > Pandemis heparana. The sequence goes on from OY978021.1 coordinate 13,585,066, forward strand.
TATAGGTACCTAATTAATTAAAAACCGGCCAAGTGCGAGTCCTACTCGCGCACCGAGTGTCCCGTACAAATTTGGCAATTGAATATAAACCGTTAATGTTAGCAGAGCCCTGACTCCTAAGCAAGATGTAGGCAGTGTGAGTGTGAGGCCATTTTATATTGGTAATTTACAGATACACAGGCATAAAAAATGAAGACATTTAAATTTATTTCATTAATTGTGGTGTAAGAGCTCCGTTCATAGCAAATTTCAAATTTCTGGAACTTGAAGTACACGTAGGTTTTCATAATAATTATGATGGAAATTTGTATGGAACCTTTTCTTTTTTTCTAATGATTGTATCTTTTGATTGCATAGACTTAAAGGGTTGGTATTGTCACTGCCCAGACCTCAGTATTTGGTATTTATTTCAATTTGATATCTCTATGTGTTCCTGTGAAAAAGTCTTGACGGACAGACAGGCGGAAAACGAAATTATCTTAACTATACGGATTCATTTTGCCTAGGTACGGAACCCTAAAAAATCAGCAGCTTTGGAATAATTAATTAATCGCTCCGGTTACTCAGAATATTCGCCGAGACTGGTTTTTGCGCACTTTTTTGTTACGAAATTTGAGAAGACTGGGTCAGACTTCAGACTTTTGGGTCGATTCATATTATAGAGGTGTAAAGAATATTAAAAAAAACTGAGGTCAAGTTGATTCATATAAAGCTTTAAATTTAACTATTGCGATGTTAACTGTATCCGTTAAGGTGCTTATCCACTAGAGGCAGCCTCGGGCCAAGCGGCTGGAGACGCTGCCTAAGGCGTTGAGGCAGCGTTGAGGCAGCGTCACTACTTGCGCGGCCTCGGAGCGAGGCAGCCGCTCGACCCGAGGCTGCCTCTAGTGGATAAGCACCTTTAGGTGAACGAAGGTAATCAATATACTCAAGAGTTCAAGTGCATAAACCAATGACATTAAAATCAAGAAAGTTGGTACCTAGGTACTAAAAATTGAGATTTTACTGCGGTAATGAGGACGATTTCTTGAGTTTAGACGCAGAACTGCTCCGCTATTTCATAAACATATTTACACTATACAAATCACGTTTATATCCATTTGTAATATTCTGTTTGTGTTTCCGTATCAGCTAATAAAGTTCTCTTATTCTTATTCTTATTCTTATATCCCTTCCTTAAGGTCAAGGACTGCGAATGTCCATGGGTACCTTACCATCAGGAAGCCCGAAAGAAAGAAGAGCTACTACTAAAGGAAAACTGTAATAATAGTTCTATATCGACGACTTTGGTACGCCGTGGTAGCCTAGTGGTTTTCAGACATTCTGAGAGGAGGTCTATGCCCAGCAGTGGGACGTATGTTGAAGATGATGATGATAATTCTAGCAGAGAAACTTGTAAAGTAACTATAGTTTATATACAATAATCAAATAATTTATTGTATGGTTACGAGTCAAACAGGTACTTCATCATATCCTATGTACCTCAATGAGGTGTACAATATCAACTTAATACTAACTACAATTAGGTAACACATGACAAATTTTAGTATTTAATTACAGTTTCCAAGTTAAACTAAATCAAATTAAATCAAAGTATAATAGTCCATATATCAAATCAAATAAAATTAGATCAAATCAATTAAACTAAATTAGATTTATTAGGCCACTCAATTATGATTTTCCGAGAAAGTCAGGTAATCAGTCATACTATAGAAATCAGTCGTAGGTACCATATAAAACAAGCTGTTGCCCGGAACTCCGTCTGCGCAAAATTCGCATATCGCTATCCCGCGGGAACTATACAATTTTCCGGGATAAAAATTATGCTATGTCCTTCCCCGAGGCTCAAATTATATGCATACCAAATTTCAACTAAATCGGTCCAGTGGTTTAAGCGTGAAAAGGTAACAGACAGACAGAGTTATTTTCGCCTTTATAATATTATACTATCTTCTGCCCTCGACTTCGTCTGCGAAGAATTATACATAATAAACCTTCCTCTCGAATCACTCTATCTATAAAAAAAAAACCGCATCAAAATCCGTTGCGTAGTTTTATTAAAGATCTAATCATACATAGGGACAGACAGCGGAAAGCGACTTTAATTTTATACTACGTAGTGATAAGTAGGGGATTGTTGCCATTTAATAAAACCTCGAAATTGTGACAGTGTTGCCTGTGGTGTATGTTGTACCCTCATAGATAAATAAACAGTGTTGAACTGACTTAGCGTGTTTAATACATGGTGACAGCGGTGGGATCATTTTAATTAAAAAACAACGCTTCAACTTCACAATTATAATATTAATTGCTTATTCAGTGGTTATTGGTGGTTAGTGGTTAGTGGTTTAGTGGTGGTTCGTTAAATTTCAACTCGTTAGCTCGTGTCTCGGTCTGCACAATCAAAGAGATCTAGTCTTGTTCATTTCTAAACATGCCTCTAATTTCACTAATTACAGAAAAGAAACCACAGAATGTAAATGTTAGTAAATTATGCGCAAAGCCCGGCCGTTATACATTGCGCCAGTTTGGACGACGGTTGAATATCAACGTACAGTAACTCCAGTTTATAAGTTACTTAGCGTATGATGCAAAAAGTCCTTTTCTCGGGCATTGTTTATTATGAAAAATAGGAAAAATATTCAATTGATTGGATGGATGGATGTGCCGATAAGAGTGTGTATTTTTGTTCCTTCTTCATACTGAAACGACTGGACGGATTTGGATAAAAAAAAATAACGGAGATAGCTTAACACATAGGTTACTTTTTATCCCAGAAAACTTTAAAGTTCCCGCGGGATAGCGATAAGCGAATTCTGTGCAGACGGAATTGCGGGCAACAGCTAGTACGTTATACTCTGACAATTATAAGTGCCGGCACTTAAGTCTAGCGATGACCTTGTAGGTATGCGCAGAAGTATAAAATACGGTATCCGTGGGTGCGCAGATCCCCTCCACGTTACTCGTCAGCGCTAGACTTACGCGCCGGCACGTATACGACTCTATTGAGCGATTACTCTATGAGATACATCGACGACGATCAAAACACACTCTGTCCCGGAGTGACTCTAAAAATATAATCCAACTTGCGGGAACGGCAATTTCTCGAGAGTATAAAATACTTTTTACGCACGTGGCGTTTCCATATTATTGCTATGAATATATGCTCTGAGTGGGGCGCTATTCAGTGAGAGACGTGCTAACACGTCTTCTAAATGGTGTGGGGGAATTGAGTTTATTGCGTTATGTGTTATATTGTTGACTCGGAAAACTCGATTATGCGGTTTAGAAGTGGTAGTAACAGAAATGAGAACTCTAATTACTAATAACCTTACCTAAAAATTTTATTTTTGATACAAGTTTTTGCTGACTGTACTTTACATATGTTTTTGTTTTATGTGAATAGGAAGGCAAACGAGCAACTGGGTCACCTGGTAAGCAATCACCACTGCCCATAGACACCCGCAACCCCGGAGGGATTGCAGATGCGTTGCCAACCTAGAGGGCTAAGATGAAATGCCTCTTGTGCCCCTAATTTCCCCGGCTGTCTTACTCTCCACACCGGAACACAGCCGTGCAAGCACTGCTGCTTAGCGGCAAGATTAGCGAGTAAGATGGTGGTAGCTATCCGGACGGACCTTGCACTAGGCCCTTCCACCCGCATATGTGTACCAAATTGCAAGGTTTAAGTATCACATTTTTTTTGCTTCTCTAGTTTCTTCCGCTTTCGAATACAGTTTCATACCTTCAAAGTGTCAATTCCTTCCCTTTATAATGTAACTTTCTGATATTTTACTGTCGGTCATTCTCCGATAAAACACCGCTACCGACGAGTCGTAAAGAAATAGCCTCTTTTAAGTTATGGACATGGCTACCAATAATTTTCTTTATCTTGGTCCAATAAATTTCAGTTACGATGGTTTGGGTCAAAACGTCTTCATACTCTGAACTTGGTTGGTTTACGACTTAACTGAATCATACAAAAGTAATTTATATACGTAAAAAACGGTTCTACGATCGCATTAAGCTTTGCACGGCCAGCACAAATGCGCACGAGAGCTGTCTTTTTCTTTCCTTTTGTTCCAGAAAGAGACCGGGTAGTCCATCGCGCGCGACACAGCTTTTATGCTAGCCGTGGTGCTATCGATCCGGCTCAATCGAAAAAAAGCCGAGGTAGCCTATTTATTTGACTTATGGTCTATCAAGCAGATGAGAGTACGTGCCTCTGAGTTTTTCGAAAACTATGTGCGAAATAACATTTGAAAACTACCATGAGCTTTTCGGTGAAGAAAACCTGCATAGATACACTTGCAAGTAACTCAATGGTGTGTGTAAAATTCGTAATTCACATTGGGCCCGCGTAGAAACTAGAACCCAAGCCCTCTCATTCTGTGCTCACCAGTGAGACATGTACATAGGTTGAAGATGATTACAGCTAATACCAAATAATGGTAAATTCCTTTAGGCTTTCACTTCTTTGCGCTTTGATTTTGCCCTTTCTCTGTTCATTTCAATAATCAACATTCACACAAAGAGTTTTGGAAACAAACTTGGAAAGTTTGTTATAAACCTATCGCTTTTATTTGGTGTTTATTTACCCATGTATAAACTTTAATTTGTCTTTACCGATGCGAGCGTGTAAAAAGCTAAGGCATCTAATTGGTCGATGCTGAGAGATTGGACTTGCTTGCGCCTACAAACGAACTGTGCCTGCTTCAAGCAAGTACATGCTGAAAGCAGCTGTCACAACGCTTACGAAGAACCTACTAGCTATCGCTTGCATTCCCCATAGATTATACAAGAAATGCACAATAGAACCCAAGTGCTAGATGAATGAATCATATTAGTTTTCTTTCATTCGAACGCATAATTGTTAGCAGTAAACTGGAAGAGTGAGGCCTCCTGACACAGGTAAAATATACCTAATAGGAAGTCTCGACCATTATGTATCTACCACCTAAGTTTCGATGAAATAAATCATTATTATTATTATTATTGTGATGGACAGACGTATCATTATCATCTCCAGCTTATATAATCCTACTGCTGGGCACAGGCCTCCTCTCAGTATGAGAGGGCTTGACCTATATAGTTCACACGCAGGCCTGCATACGCGGAGGAACTTCGAACAAACAATTTAATTCCTTCGTAGCTTTCCACAAGATGTTTTCCGTCACCGAAAATTACAAAACGTTATTTCGCACGCAAATTCAGTAAAACTCCGACGTGCGTGCTTGGGCTCGAACCCACGACCCTCTGGGCCCCGTTTCTCGAAGCTTATTAGACCAATAATATTAGTGTTTTGTCTCGTAAATTAAACGAAGAAATGAAACAAAACACTAATATTATTAGTCTAATAAGCTTCGAGAAACCGGGCCCTGCAGAGGCCATTAAGAGGGTGCATCCGTGCTGAGCTCGCAACATCGCATTTTTAGTGATTTTTTGCGATTATTTCACAGAAATTGAATGAAAATATCAAATATCCGTCTGTAGTGCACTTCGTTTTTAGTGTATTGATGTGTCCAATGCAGTGATTAATGGTGATGAACTTTTATTTTCATTTTAAAGGGATAAAATACTATATCTCGTTTAATAAGAAAATAAAAGTCCATCACGATGAATTATTGCATTAGACACATTAATACACTAAAAACGAAGTGCACTACAGACGAATATTTGATACTTTCATTCAATTTCTGTGAAATAATCGCAAAAAATTACCAAAAATGCGACGTTGCGAGCTCAGCACGGATGCACCCTCTTAATTCAAACCACTAGGCTACCACGGCTGATGATAGATTTAGTTAAACTAGTAAACCTACTGATTTGCGGTTCTTAGATGTAATTTACTGATTTGGTTAATACCTCTATAGCTAAAATATTACAGTTCCCGGCCTTAAAAGTTGGACTACGGTCTTTGGAAAGAGACATTGGCGTCACGTAAGTTAGAGCAAGACAACGCTCTACGAAGCCGAAATGAGCCGAGAAGACCGATGTGTAATCTTTATGGCCGGGTACTGTACTAAGTGCACGTAGCATTTAAAGTAATTTGTGTGCAGGTAGGTTGCATTACCGGATGCACTTGCTTAGCCACTAGCTTTCCAACGTTTAGCCCGCTTAGACGGACATTCTGACAACCTGTTAACACTGTTCCGTCCTCGCATAATTTTATAATGCTATGGCCGCGAGGCACTTTAAGAGCATAGAGATGGCAGATAGAGCATTAAAATAAGTCGAGGTTAAATGTGATATTCATTTTGAGTTTTTTTTTTTAACTTTACCCGTTTTGCAGTGCCTTTTTATTAATTTAACGCATCTTTAATGTAGCTTTTTTACAAAAAAAAGACCATTTTTGAATTCCAAAAAATCTCATCGCAACCTTCATTTTTGTTGCATGAAGAACATTCATACAAAATCTATACTTCATTTAATTTAGGATGAGAAACCACAAAAACATTATACTGCGGCTCGTGAACTGTAATCTCTTTACGATTTGTACTAGAGTAACAATTGATGCCACGCAAATAAAGTGGCATTAAAACAATTTTATTTTGCGGCTGCCAAACTATTGCACTGTACTGTTTGCTAGGTAAGAAATAGTTGACCAGCCGCAATATAATGTTATTGTGGTTTCTCATTCTAAATTAAATGAAGACTGACTTCCCCCCATAATTCACCAACTCCTGTAATTGCCCTAACAAGGTTAGTCGCGGTTAATAGCGGCTAAACTAAAAGTCATTCGTACACTTAATTACATCTTTCACGCGATTGTTACATTTTAAAAACTTTTACTATTATTTGTACTCGTGTACTATCTCGATTCACTTTCACGCGTCTTGTTTTTTTATTATCTTAAGATGCGTGAACTAGATAATTTTGCTTGTATTGAGTTTAAGGCTGGTATTGCATCATTATCATTACAGTACTGTCATTCTACGTAGTAGCATAGCGTCTGTCTTTAATGTATCACCGAGTGTATCTCACATGTCCAATGTCAATTTAACATTTAAAAACCAGCCAAGTACGTGTCGGGCCACGCGCAGTGTAGGGTTCTGTAATGGCTTGTCACAATATGCAGATATTATGAATATCACTACATAGTATAAAACTGCCGTCTGTCTGTTTGTCCCCATGTATGCTTAGATCTCTAAAACTACGCAACGGATTCTGATGCGGTTTTTTTAATAGATAGCGATTCAAGAGGAAGGTTTATGTATAATTTATACGCAGACGAAGTCGCGGGCAGAGGCTACTTAACCACAAATGAAGATTTTGACGTATATTTTATTGGAAACCTATCATACCTAATAATAATTATGATAAAATCATTGGTCATGGTTATTAATTGTTATTATTTTATTAAAGTAACTTAGAGCAACTCACATTAAGTTTCGATAATTTCTACTTATTGTTTCGACTTTTAATATCAGTAGATCCATTTTCCTGGTCTGACATTCACATTAAACTAATTCCAACGGATCTTTAGAAAACGGAGACACAAAAAACAAAACTTGTTTATTTACATTCATCTGCGGCTGTATGACTCAAGTCCTGTGCCCTACATGCAAGGGTGTATTAAAAAGTTGGTCAGTGTGTCCTCGGAAACAGATACCTAAACAAGATGTTTACAGGTACATTTTATTACTTACTAGTTACTTATTGCTTTACACATTGTTTTCGGATGTTTACAAATCTTTACACAAGTACCAAAATAGATCAAAATTCACTTAGCGATCAAAAATGAGTAATAAGGCAAAATAAACAAATACAAGTTACTTAACTACCTATTAAAAGTAAAAATTTGAACTTACCCGGTGAAAAAAATCCTCTAGGCTTCCGGAGATCACTCGAATTAGAAATTCGGTCATGCAAGTAATTCTGCACGTCACTCACACTATCAATTTTCCTCTTAATTTTCCTCCTACCCTCGCACGCACACATCAAAAATATCACAGCAAACACCAAGCATTTGTAATTCGATTTCGTGAGCATTTTAAATAATTCATATTGAGCAAAATCTTTGGCTATTAAAATTGGGTTTGATTTCATTCATAATTAAAATTAAGTTTAACTGTTAGCGTTTTCCCGCGTATTTTGCGCTTCGGCCATGTTGGTTGCGCAGATGGCGATTGCGCGGAGGCGGCGACTGAACTGACGCGAGCGCAGCCTTCGCATTTCTCGGCCACAAAATTAAAGCAAGAAAAAAGTAATTTCGTCGTTAGTGGACTGTACGGTGCACAAAGTGGGCAATTTTTCGGGTGTCGATACTAGCAGATGTATCGCTTTCTCTTAAGTGACCTGACTAAGAAAGTACGGGATGTCTACACACTCCCGGTAGTAAAACGAGTAGTCTATTAGGGACAGAGCTGCCCGCGTAATTAAAGTTTTATGCACGTAGAGCTGCTGGTTGTAAAGTTAACATTGTAACACATTTTAGCAAAAGTGATACAGACTCTCGGAACTGACCGTATTGGTAGTATGGAGGATCATTAATTTAATAAAACACTGGACACTTTGTATCTTTCATATTATTTATTTGTTTCCTTCTAAATTGTAAACAATTCGTTGAAATTATTATCGATTATAATATAAACAACTTGTAATACCTATTGCTTAATTGGCCATAAAATACAAAGTATAAGTACCTAAAAGTAAAAACAAATCTATATAAAAAATAATACCGATACAGAAAAATATTTCAAACTTTAACAGATAAATATATACTTCCAAAAACAATAAATTGAAGTTACATTACCATAGTTTTAAATAGTTAATTTAAATACTGATTATTGTCAATTTCAAAATACATTTCAGCAAATAACGAATGTACAATATAATTTTATGAATGTACAATTATAATCATATTAAATAAACAATTTTAGCATTCAACTAATATCAAACTTAATATTAATATCAGATCAAATTAAAGTTAACTTAGCCGCTAAGTTTTTGCTTGTCAAACCTCTTTGTAGTGAATCGAATTTTGTGCTATGACCATTCTAAGCAAATTAAAATATGGTAACTTTTTTTTCACTTAGAGGCTCACTTCGGCCACGTCGCGAGAACTATTGCTGGCTATGGCCCGAACTGCGCTCCAAAACATTGCAACTTAAAACTAACAACTGCCTTGTAAAGTAGCGTTAAGCTAGTAAAAATAGTACCGCAAAAGCATTAGCGTCAAAACGTAATAATAAAATCGTGTCTCTATACAAAAACTTAACTATAATGTGGTGAAAAAAATAATAAGTCGAGTATATAAAGCCTCATCACATGTTCCAATGAGATCTCGAATAAACCGGATTCGCCTGGCTGTCCCGACCACTGCCAGCTAGGCTAGCACGAGTCGCGTGAGGGTCGTCGCGACATAAACGAACAATAAGCTATCGCTCTCGTGCTAGACGTGCAGACAGTATAACAGGCTCGTGAATTTGATCTATCTTGAGTCTACCAACCTACCAAATACGTAACATTATGCTTCTAAACAACCTAAGATTTACGAAAAATTTGCACATTTTAACCAAACTTCGTCCTGTCTGCATTTTCCCTTTCCCAGAAGTCGTAGAAAAATTTCCACGTGCAACGTATGAATAAATATGCTTTATTTAGTTCATAAACGTTTGAGCCACACTTGCTTTTTATCAACAAAACGTGTTTATAAGACTGCGACGGAAGCTACTTTATGGTATTACGCATAACTCGGTCGACCTGTTACGATAGATAAAATCTTAAGTATCATCAAGTGTCTGACCATTGATCACACTAGTTATTTATGGCAAACCTGCGTGTAGGCAGCCATCACTACTGTATGGACAATTATGGAAGTTTACTAACGGAAATTGTGGTAAAACGACTCGGCTATGCCGCCATTTGTGTTGTAAGTTTTTATTGAGCAAGCGGGCCTTAAGCCGACGCCGCACTGCTGCGTACATGGGCTCAAATTCGCTCCATATCGAAATGTAAGTGGTTGTTTCCACAGCACACGCTACGCACGAAATGACGTCACTGATACAATGGACCCACGTGGATTACATGCATAGCGTGTGCGTCCAGAGCATGCGCAGCAGTGGGGAGTCGCCTTTATGGGTAGGTATGTAATAACAGGTAAGATAATTTGTTGCCGTATTTATAATCCTAGTGGCTGAGAAAAAGCAGGCACTTTGCCCGTTTTATTGCAGTTTATTCGCTACTGTAAACTTCTACCATAACTTATAAACCGACCTACTTAAAAATATGAAGCAAAGAACTTTTAATAAAAAGATAACTGCTATGAGATACGCTTATTGAAATTAAATACTTAAAGCAATACAAAGTGCTGCGCATAGATAGAACTACGTCAAATTAGATCGCCGCTGAAGTAACTAAAGCGTGACCAAAAACTTTATAGCCGTCGGAACGTGTCAAAAAAAGAGAATCATTTCTTGTTTCAATTAAAAACGTAAACTAAAAAAATCTTCTTCATTAATATTGACCTCAGTAACGTCTGATTCTATGAAATAATTAAGAGATTAATAATTAACCAAGTTATCTTAGGTATTTATTAATTAATTAATGCATCTATCCATCTCGCTCCATACGCGTGTTGTATCGCTCTTCTGGCGTTGCCCATATTACTTTTATCTGTGCTACGTCTTACATTGGATTTGTCGAGTCATCATCAAAGAAATTAAGGTTAATATTATATTAAACTTGTGTAAATCGAGTAAGATACGCTCGGATCTCATATGGGAGCATGACCACAAGATTATTTACGATCATGAATGTAGGTCGTCACACTAGGAACCGGTATATGGTTGCTTTTTGCAAACGCATGGTAACACCGTATAAATGTTCGCGTGGAATTTGTATACCTTTAAAGTTTGAACCACAGTCGTATAATAGAGTCAAAGGGTCGATCAATTTTTTCTTGTCACTCGTTGCAATGGCTACGTTGTCCTGAGTGTAAACCGTAGATTTATTGTGACACAACATTTGTTCTAATAGACTAGACTCTTGCCTTCTGACGATACAGAATAACAAGACATAATTGATTCACCCAACTTAATTCAAGATCTCATTTAAAATGCTTCCAAGTTTATCTGGAACCGTTTCAAGGCTCAAACATTCATAGTCATATTTCAAGCAATAAAATTCCACCAAACTAAAACGAAAACGAAACAAAGAAAGCTGCATCCCGTTAAGGTCGCTCCGAAGTGTAATTTGATAAGAGGTCGAGTGTAATCCTACAGTTAATACTTTCACGTTATTCCACGTAACGGGTTCAGCGCTTATTTCTAACATCAAATCCTATTTGCAAAATGCGTGAGCTTTTAGAGTGAGTTGTTTTGAAATAGAAACAGGAATTTCTAACGAAAGTAAGTATTTTTGCCCATTGTTTTACTGTCCATGGTTCTCATGCAGTGTAGGTAGAAACTTCTTAGCTATATTTTGTTTAAATTTTGGTGGTTTTTTTTTATGTTACCCATCTCTCATAAACAATAAATACTTTTTTCTTTTTTGGCATGATTTCGTGGGACATAACGACTAACCATCCTACTCATAAACGCTTGTTGATTAAGCTTCCATTTTGTTTAATAATGCTTCTGTCGATTAGGATAACATCAAGTTTCTGGCGGCATATCTTCTTGGCAATGGAGCGCTCGTAGTTTCAAAAAAACTTGTAAAAGAGCCCTTAGCGGACTTTTTGCAAAATAAACTTTTAATTTTTTTACTTCATAGTACGGTAAAAAGACAATACTTTATGAGGGTGAATATTTTTAAACCAATTATTTTAAACGTTTTTGCGAAGCATTGAGTCTATTATACTACAGTTGGTTGATTAACGTCTTGTGAGGAATTTCATGCGAGTTGCGTTTCATTGCGTGGCGGGGTGGCAATGGATTCAGGAGTGTTCGATGGTGTACACCATTGTTAAGCAACTCGTACAATATTCCTAGCCTGTGAGATAACTTTCATAAACATCTTTTTTCAGTTATTGTTTAATAGAACTTGAATGGCATGGATAAGACGGTAAATTTTGTCGTGATACCGGTGTGTCAATATAGGATCGTGGATTTAAAAACTGGATTCGCTGCGATACGCATCAATATTTCGTGATATGGATCGCGATATGTAATCGATAATATCGACCGTCTAACCAGTGCCAATGAAACAATCGCATTTTGGAACAAACCGAAGTATCCCCTTCGATAATTCCACACTAGATAAATCTGCCTAATTTATCTTTATTTATTCAGGCGTTTCGCATCGGTGGTCTACACGTGACTACGCTAAAAACAGCTCACAAAGCGACTGAGAATTGATTTGCTGGCACTTTCGAGCGGTTATATCTTGACTATAAAATCGACGATCCGACCAAATCCAAGTTTTGACCATGTTATAGTGTGTATCAGTGGCGTGGCGTCCATAGAACTCGATTTCCACTGGCTTGGCTATTTAAGGCGGTTGGGCAATTTATTGTGCAGAATTAGAGGAAGAGGTAAGTTAAGTTCTCTTCGGCTTGCCTTCTGATATACTTGACGCCACGCCACTGGTGTGTATCGAACATAGTATCGCGTATACTTGTCTGTGTCGCTTCTCGAGCGTATCCTATGGCGAATAGCAAACTAAAAATGCATAAGTATTTATGGGTACATTTTTGGCCTAACCATGTTTCTTTCGTATATAGAAGACGGCATCGTTAAAAACAAATGTACAGTTACCAACAGATATATTGTAGCGATCAAAGAAGTGCAGCACGAGAGCGCGTAAGTCGCGTCGCGAGATATGTGCCCGTCTTTTTCTTACTGTTCGTTATAGAAAGAGACGGGTAATATATCTCGCTCGCTCTGATTGGTTTTGTTAGTTTATCTGAACATCTCAATGTTTAAATACACACAATATATTAACCTTGCTACTCCACTACTTACGTGCACGACGTTGGTTCGCATGTACATCGGTTGTGCTCTAACTTTGAAAATGATCCCGTAGAGGGATCGAAACGCGCGTCAGTGTTTGTGTGGTGTTAGGATTAATTAAGTTTGTGGGATTTGTGTGCGTTTTGTGTGGCAGTAGTGGAGGGAGGGATTGCATGCAAAACGTATATATTTCGCACAAGCTTGGTTATTTTGCACGTAAGTAGCGGAGTAGCAAGGTAAATAATTTGTGTTCATTGAAATGGATCTCCGCAAAGTAACGCCTGATTCAATAAAAATCTCAATGTTTTTTAGGATTTTTTATTGTGGTTGACGAATGTTACCACACATTTGTAGATGTTCAAATTGTACATCAAATTGGTGAGTCAATTTTGTGACAAATGGTCTTTGGGGGCAAAAGGTTCTCGAGTGGACGTCCACCGACGAGGACGGATGACCTGGTTAAAGTCGCAGGTTCACGGTCGATGCAAGCTTCCAACCAAGGCAACTGGAGGTCTATGGGGGAGGCCTATGTCTAACATTGACGTCCTATGGCTGATGTGATGATGATGATGATGAATTTTGTGTCAAAGGTTACGTTGAAGAACCTTATCAGTGTTCAGTGAAACTAACACAATCATCTGTTGAAATAGGAACTCGCTCTTAAGCACTTAACATAAAGCCTTGTTACGCTATATTTGGACACTTTCGCTGCTGTATATCTGTCGCCGACTGTACATTACCTAGATTTACGCTAGAACTACAGTCTCAATGGATTCCAAGGGTTACACATAATTGTCTAATACATTTTGCTACAAAATGTTACATTATTTGATGTTACAGCACAAAAACTTACAAGATCTAAAAAAAATGAATTTAGCTTCTTTTTGCAATTTGTATCACATAATAAACTTTTATTTCTTCTCTTTCTTTCTTTAAAAAGTAATCAAAGCAGCTCTATGGAAGACTGAAGTCCTACTAATATTACAAATGCAAAAGTTTGTGAGTATGTTTGTTACCCTTTCACGCCAGAACGGCAGAACACATTTGGATCATATTTGGCATAGAGATATTCGGAAAAACACAGGGTACTTTTTATCCCGGAAAATTGAGTTCCCGCGGGATAGCGATAAATGAATTCATTGCAGACGAAGCCGCGGGCAACAGAGTAGTTATAATCGCAACAATAAAGGGATGCACTAGATTTTCCGCTGGGAGCGAGTTTTACGGCCGCTCAAACATAACGCATTAACCTGGAGATGTAAACATTGATGGTCGGGAGCTTCTCGGGTCCGCACCAACCTCACTTTGGGTAACGACACCAGTGCCAAGGACCCGATAATACGCAAGAACTCTTATTCAAAAGAAACGAAAGGATAGTAATTTATTTAACAACAGTCATTTTATAAGCACATTCAGCCTTATTCATAATCGCTCTATAGGCTTCCGCTAACTTAGCAATCGTTTGTCCTTATCTGTCACTTTGACATTTACCTTACACAGATAAGGACAAACGATTACTAAGTTAGCAGAAGCCTATAGTATAGAGCGTTTATGAATAAGGGGGTGCATCTTTAAATTAAGAATGAAGTGTCCATTTCTGGTTCCTGTCAACTTAGTATCCAACGCTGGGCGTGAGAAGTTAGGGTGCACAATGTATCGCCCCGCTCGCCATGACCTTCGAAAATGTTACTGGCCAGTGATTTAACTTGTTTTCAGTAGAAGGAATTACTTTACTCTCACTCTAATGGCACTCCACATGGCGTTGCGTGTTCGCGTTGCGCTATTGGCATCTTCGTCGCATACGCTAGAAACAATATAGTGCATCCCCTTCACTCACGCAAATATTTAAACAAATACGCCAAGTAGAGTGCCAGTATAAGGTTCAACGTTGTACGGCTAAAACATTAGACACTTATCTTTTCACTAACAAGTCAATGTGACAATTAGTCTTTTTTGTGATGTAGGAACTGTCATAAGAAATGGTTAACGCATTCACTGCCACATATGTGTTTTTGTGACTCTCGCCCAGTGCCGCTATGTCATGATTTAAGAGGCATTTGAACGCACATGCGTGTCTTTGGCATTTGAAGACTCGAGATTGGCAGCTGGCAGCGAATGCATATTAAAGATTTACTCTGTATTAATTTAGATTATGTGATCTCATCGGTAAATATCACGGTGACGTCAGAAAAAAAGCTGTCAAACTTACCCTAGACGGAGCATGATCAGAATTTTAAAATCTTGCTCAAACCCTGCAGAATAATCATTACTATCAGCAATTTTTCACATTGAACTGAACATAGGAAGGTAATGACGTGCGGTAATGACGTAAATATAAGGATGAGGCCAAACAAGCGTAATTTTTCGAGTTGAGTCGCGTAACTTTCGCGTAATTTTTGCTGCATACAAAATTCCAACTCACGCGTCGCCGTGTGAACGAAACAGTTTTGTTTTTACGCGACTCGCAACTCAAAAAAATACGTTTGTTCGGCCTAATGGCTGCGGTTGGTGTGAACCCTGTAGCGAGATCTAATCTACACTCGTTATATGTAAACGACAGTTGTTACACGCCGCGACGGCCACGCAACAGGTTTGTCGAGTTAGCGAACTTCGCAAACGAGTAGAAAACTCCTAAGTGCCACGTGACACTTCGTTTGTTGACGATAATAAAGTTTAAAGTTGTTTTTAGCGAATTCAGGTAAATGGAAAGGAATACAACGAAATTTATAAGCCGAAAGAAACGTAATAAAAACTCAAATTTAGAGCCTCCGCTTTCTTTTGAGAAAAATGTGACAAGTGAATATTTATGTGATTGTTTTTTTAAGTATGTTGTATATCTTGCAATTTTTGTGCTGTAAGTTCTCTTTAGTCCCCCATGACGGATATGAAGTACTACACCTAACCATGCACTTTAAAAGTTACTATAAAATCTTGATATATTTTCCTATAGTACATAAAAATCTATAAACACAACAAAAAGGGTTTTCATCGTTCTATACATTCACTAAGGATCCCTAAAGAACTATGCTATACAAACATTGTACGTGATACATATTGATATAATTATTACAAATATTGCTTGGAACGGTATACCATTACATAGTTTTTTATTATCAAGTGGTTTCAATAAATATAAGTGCGTAAATTAACTACCGTAAGGCCCGCTATTACATAAAGTTTAGCGCAAATTTAAATGTTTATTTTTCGCTAAACCTCATTTTTTATAGAGGGCCTCGTGCAATCTTAGGTTAGAAATTCGTATTTTTCGTTTAAGTCCTTTAAATTTACCTTTTTAAATTAATAATTCAAGATTGGATTTTATAAGAAACGAAGTTTTTCATACAAAACGCGTTGTCGCAAAATGCATAACTTTCAGTTACCGGAGCAACAATTTGCAATGAAACTTTCAAGAGCACACTATTTTTATAACATTTAGTGAAAATGTAGAGTATAGAGCTGTTCGAGCTTATAAAAGATTACTTAGCACCAAATATTTGGTTTTCTACAATTTTAGACCATTCTGAACACTTACGTTGTTTCCAAAATCAAATAAGGACGTCAGGCGCGAGCACCGATAAGACGAAACAAGAAGTGAAAATACGCACCAAAAAAAAATAGGCGATTCAGTATGACTTCCACAGACCCTTGATAGCTTTGAGCTTCGGCGACTTTTTAGTCGCCTCAAACTCCTGTTTGAAACTGATTATGAATTTGTCGCGCAAACTCAAACGCGGCGGCGTCGGCTTCAGCAAGAACTGCTTCAAATCATTGGTGAAACTCTTAGCCGTATAATTAGGCTCGTCTTTTCTCGACTCATCATTACTAGATTCTAGGAACGAAACAGATTTAATAGACTGCGTCGAATTCTTCCGCTCCCTAGAGTTCTTCGGGGTCGATCTCGAGCGCGAACTAGTCGCTCTACTAGACGGTAGACTGTAGCTCTTCGAAACAAGCGAATACTCGTCATCAATAGAATCGAGGGTGTCCGTGGACCTGTTACAGATCCTACAGCAGAGCCGGCAGTGCTCCTGATCACTGTGATATCTACCGTTGCAATAAACATAGTTCTCTTTAACCCGGACAGAACGCGGCGGTTTCTTACCTTTGTCCTTCTTCACTAACTTATCTTTCGTATTCCTCGAGCGTTTCCTCCGGCACTTCGGGCAGTTGTTCCTCGCGATCCTCCGCAACTCTTTAAGGAATTCATAGTCGATCTCGAAGTAATTTTTCGCGTCCGGTTCCGAGTAGTATTTCATGTCGCTGTCAGTGGAATCGCTCTTTTGTTCCTTAGGTTTTTTGCGTGGCACGTCCCGTCCGGGATCCGAGTAGTATCTGAGGTCTCTGTGTTGTGTGTAGGTGTGTTCGTACTTGCAGTGTGAGCAGAAGGTGACGGCCTTGTGCCGCGGGCGCCGGCGGGGCGGCGGTGCGGGCGGCAGGGGTCAGGCCTGCACGGAGGGCACCCACAGGGTCTTGTTTTGCTCCTCTTCAACCGCCTCCTTTATTTGAGTGCACATATACGCGATGTTAACGCCCGCTGGGATTTCCGCTGTTGAAATACATACATACATAAACGTCTTTATTGTTGAAATATGTTTTAATATGCCTACATTTAAATAAAAAGAATGATAATTCTGTGTCAAAGTTTGATACGTGACTTGTTATTGGTCATGTCGCTACTGTTTTAGATTTCTTGTTGTACAGCCCGGCTAGCACAAGAGCACGCGAGAGTCGCATCGCGCGCGAGATAATCTATCCGTCTCTTTCTAGAACAAACAGGAAGAAAAAGACGGGCTATCTATTTCGCGCGCGTCGCGACTCTTGTGCGATCTCGTGCTAGATGTACACTTGCTTTTACTTTAATAAACGGTGTTTAAATGAAACCATAGTTTTTCCTCGGATTGAGACATCAGTCCCCACATTTATCACACGGGGTAGACAGAGCCTAAGGCAACAAGTTTAAGACAACAATTTTAGGATGTTTGTGAGCGTACAGGTGGAAAGGGGGAATCAAACAATTTCGCAATAATTTCTTTGGCAGGTGTATGGTAAGTCTAAAAGCCTGTTTCACCACTCTCTGTTAAGTTTCAGTTATCCTAAGTGTCAGTTATCTATAATAACGTCTCTATCTGTTTTGTAGCAATAAATACGGTTTACCATCATTTGCTAAACAAGATTTCTCAAATGCATCGTTTGACAAACACATCATTTTACAAACTATTATTTTCTACTACAACATTGACTTTTTAAAAAACTTATAAAACGAACCTAACCTAACTTGATGTGAGCCACGCTTAAAGGTTTTTCGATTTGTAAAAAAGTTTACGATTTATCAGATATTAAACGGTTGTTAAATGAAATGTTTGTCAAACGTTTGTCGGTCAAATGATTGGATACCAATAAATAGAAACGGAATCATAGGTAACTGACACTTAAAAGTATGAGTCTGGTCCGTTTGTGTAATCATGTCTTAACTGAGAGTGGTGAAAAAGGCCCTAAGACAACTTTTATAACCTAAGTATATACCTGAGATATAATTCCTATATTCGTTTTCAATCTTCAACCCATGCTCATACATCTCCTTGGCTGCCTTAGCGGGCACTTTATCTGCGGGATAGCGCGTATCTTTCACCTCCTTGATCTGCTTAAACGATTTGAATTTGATGAACAGCACTATCGGATAGATTTGTTGTTTGTGGAGCTTCTCTATGGTCGCTACACTGATGTCCAGGATGCAGTGGAGACCCTGAAACAAAACATAAGTTATATTTAACTGACAATTACAGAAATTCTCTTAAAATTGTTCTAGAATATTTTAGAAGGTTGTTCGGTTTGTTTGACTTAGGGCCTGTTTTACCACCCTCTGTTAAGTTCCTGATATCTTAAGTGTCAGTTATCAATGTCTCTGTCTGTTTCGTAGTAATAAATACAGAAGGAATCATAGATAACTGACAATTAAGATATCAAGAACTTAACAGAGAGTGATGAAACAAGCCCTTAATAGCCCTATAATTGAATCATTTTAAAAATCAATTATAATCAATAACGTCAGCTGATGACTTCAAAAAGAAAAAAACTTATTTTACACGAGATTCGAACCGGCGGTCACCGGAGCGAACGCACTGTTATTCCATACCTTATTTGTACCACTAGGCCAACGTAGCCTACTTGAGCGAGACGAAATCAATGTACGTATTATTACGCCCCTGTAACAACGTCGGACACATTTTCCAAGCATTTTCGATCACGATTCAAAGATCAAAGTGACAATGACGCGAGTTTAATATTTTTTTACCCATCCCAAAAAGTGCTCAGTGCCGCTAAAGAAGTTTTCACTTCAAAAATCCACCATTATCAATCATCATTCATTCATTACTTTACACCGTATCGGTACTATTTTTATTTATTTATTTATAATAATCTCATAATTAACAATAACAGTCTAGCCATGCATGTTAACTATACAAAAAGAGAGATAGAACAGGTTAACAGACTAAACATTTATTGAGCTCGGCGTCACTATTGATTCCAAATACCGGCTAGCCGATGCAAGAAATTTCGGCTCAGATGTAAAAAATAAATCCAGAGTACTGTCACTGTCCAGGATGTCGTTGATGAGAGTTAGCGCTCGGTGCAGCGGGGAGCGGGACAGAGCCCGGGTGCGCGCGGGGGGGACGGCGAGCGGGGGGCGGGGGCGCGCGCGGAGCTGCCTGTGGGACGCGGGGGGGACCCGCAGCGATATTGCTGCTAGGAGGGACGGATTCCTTATGTCACCACGTATCACCGTGAAGAAAAATTTCACGAGGTATAGATTGCGTCTGGTCTCTAGGGAATTATAGTCGACCATTCCGAGTATGTACAGGGTGGGATACATGTAGGGGTAGTATCCGTGCAATTTTTTAAATAGAAATCGGATAAATGTTTTTTGAATTTTTTCCACCATTAGTATATGGCCTTTATCAGATGGACTCCAAATTATACAGTTTGTTTCCAGACGGCTACGAACATACGCGTTGTAAATAATAGAAATAGCTGTTCTATCGCTGAACTCCCTGAACTCCCTGGAAGTTATCCCTATTCTTAAGTATATTGTATTTTTTTATATTTTAAACGTACGTTTATCGAGTGTGCGTAAATAAATGTTTCTCTCTCTTTCTTAAAAAAAGAGGTTCGGGTGGTCACCTTGTCGGCCTTGTCCTTGATGGCCTGCAGCGGTATGGTGTCGATGTGCGCGGAGTCGCGGCCGGGGCGCGGCTCCAGATGCTGCCCGCTGGCCAGCGCGCGCTGCAGCAGCGCGCCGGCGGCCGGCAGCGGCGCGGCCCGCACGCGCGCGAACACGCCCGCCCAGTCCGACACCAGCTTGCCCACCACGCACTCGCGCAGCGGGCCCAGCACCACCACGGGCCGGTGGCTGCCGTCTGCAAACACGCCCGCATATGACACGCTTCGAAACGAACTCCGAGACTACCTATATACTGAGAACGGTTCCAAATTATCAAGATAACTACGCTTCTTTCAACATGAAACTACCATGAGACTCAAACATAATTACAAAAACCGGATAACTCACGTATAAAAAGTAAAGTGACGTGATCAGTGGTGTGCTGTGCTGCCCTACTTTGGACTATAATAAAAATGACGATAAAAATAAGGGTAGTTATGCGCCGATGTCAGCTGCGCCGAGTAGCCGCGCGAGCAGAGCGTTGGCGCGCAGTGTTCGTTTCGCTGCCGCCGGAGCGAGCGCTCTCTGATGAAGGACTACGGAATAATCCGAAACAATTGTCGGAGCATTCCTTCGGCTTTTATACGTGAGTTATCCAATTTGTTGTATTTATATTTACGCTTCTTAATAAATACCAGATAATTATCACCACTGTAAGAAATTCGTCTAATACGGGGTGTATGGTAGCTAAGTGCGAAGCTTTAAGGGGGTGATAGCAGAGGTATTTTAAATAGTTTTAGCCATATAGGTCCTATAGTCTGCCACATAAATCACTGCAGCCAGATGACACTTCCAAATGTCATTTTACATTTATTTTACAAGTGCTCGACTAAGGTCACGTAATGAATGATTTCATTATTAAACGAACGAAATATTTTATGAATATCACATTCTTATAGTGTGTTTTTTTGGCCCGTGGAATTCTGACAGCTGTCAGAATTAGACGTTTCAGGGGTCACCAACATTTTTTTCTGCTGAACAAATAAATTGTCACACTAAGCTTTCGTTATTTTAACTAACAAATAAAAATAATAAAATACGGTGACGTTCTAACATTAGGTACTCAAATAATGGATTTAAAAATTAATGGCAGCTTTTATTTTAACGACAATTGGCCAATTAGAGTACAGAAGATCTAAGTTGAAAACTTTAAAAATCATCCTTATTATCACATACATATGTACATACATAAATCACGTCTTTATTTTAGCGAGGCATATTTTGCCATGTCGACGTAGTGACAAACCATTACACACGTGAGGAGATTGTTCGGTTTAATGTAATTATGATCTTGGGGGAGGAGCAATTAAAATATTTTCCTATATTTTGCCGGAAGAATGACAGCTGACTGCTGAAGTTTTACGTTCTGTTCATTCTTTTTATTAAATATTACGAAATAAATCAATATATTATAATCGTAGACCGAAGGTTTGTAATATATGACAATACTCAAAGTGATACCCCAAACAATTTATATTCTCCCAAAAAAAAGAAAAGATTATTAATAATGTCTAAATTATGCAATTTAAAATTAAACCAAATATCTGTTAATTACTAATATGTAAAAATGATTTTTAGTTTAAGTATTTCAACTTCAACATAATGTTCTACATTTTTATTTTTTTTCCTTTTCTTACCACGGATTTAAGGAACGTTTATATGACTGGTAATACCGAGAAATGTCAGAATTCCGCGGGCCGAAAAAATACACTATAGATTAGCATATTTTAAATTAAGATTTAAGGTTCATATTAATTAATTAAAATTAATAGGCTGCAGTGATTTATCTGCCAGACTATAGCCGAAATTAGTTTTAGGAAAATACCCAGAATTTGATAGTCAGAGTCAATATTGCACCAATGAGGGTTAATTTATAACAAAATCTTTTATTTCTGATAATTTAATATGTATTGGAACAAATTAAATAATTTTTAAGTGTTTTTCTTGCCACAGAAACAAAATGGAGACATTCGAAATCACTGAAAATGTCTTAGGTTGGAACAGAGTCATTTTTCTATGCCATAATAATTTTTTTAATCATAATCATAATCATAATCATTTATTTGCATAAAACATGGTACATAATGTTGGGGTATGAAGGAAAGAGAGTTTCACATGTTTTGTCACTATATATGACATACAAATTTCTACACGATACAAAAAATTATTTCATACTATTTAAATTAATCTTATTATTAAGTTTCAGTGTAAGTAGGTCCAAATAAATAGTTGACTGCTAGTAAAAAAATAATTTTGAATGTCAAAATACCTAGTAGATAATAATAGAACAATATACATATTCGAACAAACAATAATTTCAGAATTGTAGGTACAATTTTTAATAGCCACGCCCAATTTGGTTTTGCTTTAAAAATTCATTCAGGGAGTAAAAACATTCATTTTGAAGCCAATGAGTGAGTCTACGTTTAAATTTCTTTGTGGGCAGATCTTTAAAATCAAATGGATTTAAAATTAAATCTTTGAAATGTTGAAATTTTTTTTATAACATGGTTTATTGTTCATCATTCACATTGCTTGCTAAATCTGAGATAAAAAGTAAAAACCAAACTCGGGGAGCACTGGCTAAGAATGCACTAGTCTTGAAATTTCACGTTAAGTCATAAGTCTATGGTTATACTCACAATGCAACCTCTCAACCCTGAGATAGGACAGCAGCGGCGAGTCATCAGCCAGAGCGCCCGAGTCACTCCAGCAGCCCAGCTCAGTGTTAGAGAAGGATGCAAGCTCCTTGCTGTCGCGGTGCTTCTTGCGGCGGAAGAACGAGCGCCGCGCGGTCGTCGACGCGCGCCGCTGCGCCTCGCCGTCGAGCGAGCCCATCGAGCGACGGAGAAGCTCCTCCACTCTGAACAAGAACAGTTACACTAGTTTAGTTGGAGAATCAGACTAGTTTTATGACCAAGTGGAGAATCAGAGTAGTTTTATGACCAAGTGGAGAATTAGAGTAGTTTTATGACCAAGTGGAGAACCAGACTAGTTTTATGACAAAGTGGCGAATAAGGCTAGTTTTATGACCAAGTGGAGAATCAGACTAATTTTATAACCAAATAGAGAATCAGATTATTTTTATGACCAAACGGAGAATCAGATTAGTTTTATGACAAAGTGGAGAATAAGGCTAGTTTGTATGACCAAGTGGAGAATCAGACTAATTTTATAACCAAATAGAGAATCAGATTAGTTTTATGACCAAACGGAGAATCAGATTAGTTATATGACCAAGTGGAGAATCACACTAGATTTACAAGCAAATTGTAGAATTACAGCCTTATTCATAAAAAGTTAGAGGCTCGCTATAAGCTCGCTATAGGACCGATGCAAAAAAACATGATTCATAAACGTCAATTAGCGCTAATCAGTCCATCAAGGGTCTGTTAAGTCTTCCGAAAGTTAGCGGGCCGTAGACCCTACTATATCTCTTTGCTAACTCACAAAATGGCCGCCACAATTGTGAACAGCTGATTTTGGCAAGAGCAAAACCATACTCAAGACAGTTTTTATTGTTTTAAGTTTTTATCCCCTCCGGGAAAGGTAAAGGAAACTAGATCCACACTGCCTAGTCTGTCGTGTTAAATCGCTGGTTTCCCGCTAATTCGCTGCCACTGCTGTCAATTTATTTTTTTTAATTCACTAAAAGGCCATTTTTGGTCTATGATTTGTCAAGGTGACAACATAACGCGTCTAATCCATCCATCAGCAGCTCATTAGCTAACAGACTGCTAGCAAGCGTTTATGAATCATACTTTTTAACAACTGTCAAATAAGCTTCATCAGTCTGTTAACTAATCGACTGATCAAACCTCAATTAAGGTTTTTTTATGAATAAGGCTGTTAGACTACTTACTTTAACCAAAAGTTAAAATTACAGATTGCGGGCCTGTTTACCACTCTCTGTTAAATTCCTGATACCTTAAGTGTCAGATAAAATAAATGTGATGCCGTTCTCTGTTTATTCTTTTAAGTACTTAAATATGTTAAGGATTAACCTGTATTCCTGCGGACACCTGGCACACACGCAACCCTAAGGGGTCCACGGGCCCCACTTTAAGAAACCCCGCTAAAATACTCACTTGAATTTGCTAGGTATGGTCCCCCAGTGCCTCTTAACACCTTTGCAGTCCAACTGCCACGCGCGCCACAGGCCCGGCGCTCCGTTGAACAGGGTGTTGTCGACAAACAACACTTCGTCTTTGCGGAACCAGAGCGAGTACTCGTCGATGGTGTCCACGCCTATGGAGGTGATCTTGGCGCAGCGGTCGAAGCCGGCGCGGATGTAGAAGGCGTCTCCGGGCTTGTCCTTCGTGTCGTGGTATTGTTGGAGATCGTGACGGACTAGAACGGATACCTGTGGCACAACATTATTGGTTTAAGTTATTTTAGGGTTCCATACTTTTAAAAGAACAAAAGGAACTTATAGAATCACTTGTCCGGCTATCTGTCCGTCAAGACTTTCACAGGACCGCGTTATACAGTTGAAATTAATATCAAATGCTCAGGTATGCTATCCGTTTAAGCAGTGAAAAAATCAAACTTGGTGTTTCTGCCCAGAGGGTTAGGATAGAATACCTCATATGCCAAGAATTACCAGTTATCTTATTCTCCAAGCCAAAACACTAAGCAAGGTTATCATCATCATCATAAAGTGGTAGCGACCCGGACAGAGCTCGCCCAAAGCCCTACCATCCGCAAATAATGAGTATATCAGCATCACGATATTACCATCCATTAAGTCATGCATTTAGGAGGGGGGTCTGGAAATTTGTGACACACTAACAAAGTAATCGCAGTCGTCATAATAAACCGTGTGACAAGGAGGGGGGCTCTAAAAATTATGAAATTGGTGTGACGTACTTTATGGACGGACCCAGTGAGATGCAGAATTGATAAATTTAATTGCAATCTGGAAAGCCGAAGTTAGAAATGGACTAAGTAGCATTGGATTACCTTTTCCGCGGGTTTAGCCAGCTCGAGGGCGGCCTGCTCGGCCGTCGCGCGTCTCAGATCCACATTATTATATTCGAGGATCTGATCCCCCGTCCGCAGCCCCGCGTTGAACGCCGGCGAGTCCACCTGCACGCTATGCACGAAGATCCCCACCGCGTTCCCCCCCACCAGACTGATACCCAGGTCCGAACAGTTCCTCATCTCTATCAATAAGAACCTGGGCAAGTCTTTGCTGGCTTGCGACTGTCTCAACGTCGCCGCCTCCGTCGAAGGCGTCTCCATTCTCAAAGACTGTTGCGGCCCCGGAGAATTCCTAGGCGTAGGCGACCCGGATAAGGAGACCTCTTCGTCGTGCGAACTCTCGCCTGATGAAGAGCTTCCAGAAACTTCGACCTCGTCTTTATATTTCTCCGGGCTGTATTGCACTAGCATTGTGATTGAATTGCCTATTTGTCGCAGGACGCTGGCGGCGAGGGTGTAAGTCGCCGAGCGCATGTTGATGCCGCAGACTTCGAGCAACTGATCGCCGACCTGCAAGCCCACTTGACTGGCCAAAGAGTTCTCGTTCACTGTGGAAACGAACACGCCTCCGCTGCTCGGTGGACAGTAGATCTGTATGCCTAAAGGCTGCTGGCTCTTGTCTATGTGTACCCTCCGCAACTCTCCGGGCAGAGGCTTGTTCCATCCTAGACCGGTGTACTCTGGCATGGAGTTCCTGGTAGCTTTATGCGTCATCTGCTTGGCGCCTCGCCCCGGACTCAGTATTTCGACGTGGTACGTCGGCATCGGCGAATTCCGCTCCGAACTCCTCTCTATAGACCCCGTACTGAGTTTGCCGGCGGAATTCTTCGAAGTCACGCTTGGATTGGAAGGGATTCTGAACCTTTGATTCTCTTTTTTTCTAGGAAATGTGCCGCCTTCGTAGGTGTGGTGATAGTCCCCCAGTACGCGATTTGCGCGCGGAACCGGCTGCAAATCTGACATATTATGAGTATGGGACGGGAATGAGTGCATTTCATAGCTGGTTCCTATACTCTCTCCCGATTGACTCTGTGGGATGTTTGTGGGGCTCGCTAAATGAGAATAGCGACTCGACGTGTGAGGGTTCGAATTGACGAAAGGGCCTCTGTAATACTGAGATTGGAGACGAGACTGGGACGGCAGAGTGCCGGTCATCGCGAAGTTGGTGTTGCTGTTGAGGCTGTCCGGGCCAAAGCTGTCGCTATCCGAAGGATACTTGTTCACCGTTTTGGGCGACGACGATTTTTTGGTCGAATAATACTGTTCTAAGATAGGGTGATTCTTCATCGACTGCTCGAGGGACGTCGGCGTTTTTCTGGAGATAAAATCGAGCGAGCTCGGTCCCTTGTTGACAATGAAGTCTAAGGAATGCGGGCTCTTGGTTCTGTTCCTGGTGACCGGTTGGTAGTCCAGCGAGTCGTCAGAGGGGTTGAGCGCCAAGCTGAGCCTGTTCGGCGTAATATCGGGTTCATAGTCGCTCATGGATATCTTGTCTTTCTCCAATGTCCGTATTTTCTCGAAGTTCATACTGTTCGGAGAGGAGAACTGTGGATGTGGATTGTGTATGGAAAGCGGGGCTGGTTTGGGAAAATGGGCAATAGCCGGGGAGGACTCTATGGACTTGTAGACGGAATGCCGGGCTGGCGCGGAGGCTTGAGCTAGCGGCACGTGGCCTAAGGGTATAGGGTTCGAGTTCCGATTGGTATTAGACCTCTGCGGCTCGGGTTGCAGCTTCGTTGGAGGGCTCAGCAGTATGGATAGAGGTGGTCTTTCTTTCCTCGACCGCGGCTGGACTATGGTCCCCGTAGGGTTCTCTTCTAGAACGAAATTGGCCCGAGCCTTGGGCCAGGTGCCACCGTTTTTAGAATCATTCTGCAACTCTTTGTTTTTTCTTCGCGACCTTTTCAAGACACTGCTGGTTTCCTTAACTGGAAAAGAACGAGTCGATGTTAACTGGATCCATGTCTTAATTACTAACTTAACGTAGTTAATTACTAGGGACCGGAATTCTCGTGGCATTTTTGAACTGTCATAGGGACTTCTCATTTATCGACTTCCGATTTTCATATTATATCGATACATTATAGAACCCAACATATTATAGAAAATTGAAATTAGAGGTAAACAACTGGCGGTCTGGCTAGCTAAATATATATTACAACAAATGTAGCCCAAACCCGCCTGTAGATTTCATAATAAATTATATTAATTACGCTACTTTAAAAATGTCAAATTAAAATTATTTTTCGGTGTGCGCGACTCATATGTTTGAAGTCGGTGCCTTAGTCCGCGCCAACACCCACGCCCCCATCAAAACATCGTTATATTTGTGTGGCAAGCGTGGCAGAAGTGGACCTAGTCATTGCCTAAATTGTACAATTACAATACAATACAAATACTCTTTATTGAACACCAAAATTCAGTACAAAACAATACAGAAACAAATAACAAAGTATACAATAGGCGGTCTTATCGCTTAATAGCGATCTCTACCATTCAACAAATAATACCTACATTACAGCTCAAAAATGCCACGAGAATTCCGGCCTATTAATTATTTACGTAGTTCACGAGTTAGCGTAATTAGCCTGAATTAATGAGTCATTAACAGTAAATAAACGTTTTACTACACAGTTAATAGATAAATGACAAGTGTTTTTCAACGCAATCCAAATAAACAAACGTGACGGGTACAATCATATTGTAAATACTCGACGCGATCATCCAATCACGGTAACCGAATACAAACGTTGACCAATCGCGTGATCGGCTTCCGGTACCTCGCTGTACAGATAACTGACAACAGTGAGTGCGACAGGATGTTGACTTACTTGTTTTGCCATGATAACTGTCGATAACGGAATCCAGCTCAGCTATCGCGTCAGACTCTGGTACCTGCGGCAACAATACAGATGCATCATATCATAATAGTCGTTTACGGGATCGTAGCATGCAGGTCACAACAGAAAAAACAGTAGAAGAGGGTCATCATCGTCGTCATGTCAGCCGAAAGACGTCCACTGCTGGACATAGGCCTCCCCCAAAGCTCTCCACTCACACCGGTCTTGAGCTTTCCGCAAGGGTCGTTTGTGATATGTTTAATTCTGATTTTTAGTAACTCTTCCCTCAGTTCACCACTGCACACATATATGCCCCCTTATTCATAAACGCACTATAGGCCTCTGTTAACTTAGTAATCGTTTGTCCTTATCTGTCACTTTGACATTTACCTTTCACAGATAAGGACAAACGATTACTAACTTAGCAGAGGCCTATAGTGCGTTTATGAATAAGGGGGATGGTCTTTTCATTCTTAACTGTCCTATTTGGTTAACAAAATTCTAAACTCAAAACGTCTCATTTTTGTTATTTTTTAACTATTTCATCGTAAATAAAGGAACTGGAGATAAAATATCAACAAAATTGTGTACAAAATATTGCCTCAGGTTTATTTGATAACATAATACACCTTATTCTTTACAAAAATTTGTACATTTAGGTTAGAAATTAGGTTACAGCAGTTAAGAATGAAAAGACTCTAGATTTAGTACAGGTTCGGTTCTGAAGGCTCGGCGGAGCTCCTTTTTCTGGGTATTTTGCCCTTCGGGTAACTGAAGATACTCAATAACCTAACCTTAACTACATATTTTTGTATTAAAATATTATTGAATGATTCAAAATGAAGACAAAAATTTTTCCGAGTAGGACAAGTTAGTAGGACCACGGGTAATACAATAAAAAAAAAAAAAAAAAAAAGAAATTCTAAAGCTCCAAGCAAATCAGGAATCTATGTAAACTATTATTCGCTATCATTAAAAGGCATTATCATATGCGGGAAGTGAATATAAAGCAAAATTAAAAATTTTGTATAAACCCACGACGGATACAAACAAAAGTATGCAGCGCCCCCTACGGACGAACACCATAACACCTATCTAAGAACACTGGTAAGGAAATACGACCCTAATACAGATAACCGCAACTAAAACGGACCAACCACTCTCGAGATAAATAAATAAATAAACATAATAAATACAATTGTGTGGACAAACACACAAACAAACAAAAGCTATATCCGTTCCGTCGTGGGTCCCGCATAATATCAATCTTGTAAATCACAGTACAAATAGAAAAACATAGCTTTATATTCGGCACGGTTTAAGCATATGAAGGATTAATATAACAACACAAATCACGTTCAGATCCCTCACGGGGTCGACAGAGATTGAGGTAACAAGACCTTAAGGCCGATTAGCATGATTATAGGCGTATAAAAACAATTAATAATACATTTATTTATTTACCTTGTTTTGTTTATCTTTCGACTTGCTCCGGCCGGTGACCGCCTCGATCTTCCCCCGTATCATGTCCCATGTACCTGCGCGATAACATTCACTTCTGATAACATATCGATAACTTATCTGAACTTTATCTTATCGACACTAGTGTAGTTTGTGAGCTGTGACGTGACTTTGGCCTCTATAACCTAATTTAAATGCATTTTATTACCTACTTAATGCACTGACGTTCGAGATAATCTGTATATATAAAACTGTTCCGTTACTAAGTGACTGACAGACAACGCACAGCCTAAACCACTGCACCTAGAAACTTGAAATTTGGCACACATATACCTTGAGTATCCCAGAGGAGCACTAAGAAGGGATTTTTCGAAATTCCCACGGGATAGGGAATAAAAGAGGCTTATATATTTTTCAGTAAAACTGTAATAACTAGACTTCAAATTTAGCACACATGTAGATGATCGTGACACTAAAAAACTAATTTCAGGATTTTTAGATATCCCCACGGAATAAGGAAAAAATGGGATTTATATGTTCGATTCAGAGTGACTGATTGACAACGCACCGCCTAAACCACTGGACCTAGGAACTTGAAATTTGGCAGACGTATATCTTGAGTATCCCAAAGGAGCGCTAAAAAGGATTTTTTTTTAAATGCCCACGGGATAGGGAATAAATGAGGCTCATATATAATATACTAACTAGTAATAACTGGACTTTTATTTTCGTATTAAAGGGATAAAATACTATATCACGTGTAATAAGAAAATAAAAGTCCATCAAGATCAATTATTACATTAGACACATTAATAAACTAAAAACGAAGTGCACTACAGACGGACATTTGAAACTTTCATTCATTTTCTGTGAAATAATCGCAAAAAATCAACAAAAATGCGACGTTGCCTGCTCAGTAGGGATGCACGCTCTTAATCAGGCAGTTGCCCCTGTATTCTCCAATAAAAAGTGTCAGTGAAAAACTTAAGCAATAGAACTGTGAGCTGATATGGAACACAAGTCATTTTTCTAATTTGGAACGTTAATTAGTATATTCGCACACATTACCCTTACCCACACACAACAGGACTGCAATAGCACAGTTGTAGGTCGGTGGATCAACTATTTCTTGTCGCTCGTTTAAAAGTTGCCAAGCATATACGATGACACTTAAGGCGGGTGCGTAACGATGGGTATAACAACATTTGCTATAATATTAGTCGTTATAACGCTCATCTAAATATATAAAAGAAGAAACTGACTGACTGACTGACTGACTGACTGACTGACTGACTGACTGACTGACTGACTGACTGACTGACTGACTGACTGACTGACTGACTGACTGACTGACTGACTGACATATCAACGCACAGCCCAAACCGCTGGTTCTAGAGATTCCAAATTTGGCACGTAGGTTCCTTATAAGGTCTAGGGGTGCACTAAGAAAGGATTTTTCAAAATTCGACCTCTAAAGGGGTTAAATGGGGATCCAAAGTTTGTATGGGGAAACAAGATTAGTTAGACTATTTTATTCGAAACTTCACAGGAGTAATCCTAACGATAAATGAGTAAATACCTGTTTCAGGTTTTTTGAAAATTCAACCCCTAAAAGGGGATAGGGGGTGACAAAGTCTGAAAATCAACGTGGGTATTATTATTATTATATTATAGTGGGTAGTATTGTTTGTACGGTTTATCGGGTCGCTGATTACGAAAACAACAACACACATACCTACCTGACACACACACACACACACACACACACACACACACACACACACACACACACACACAAATTTCCACGGGAACGGGAAAAAACGGGATTTATTATATTCGATTCCGAGTGACCCTATCTCAGTAACTATACTTAATAAATATAGACTTCAAATTTCGTACACAAGTAGATGATTACAAAACTAAGAAAATAGTTTCAGGATTTTTGGAAATTCTCACGGGATAAGGAAAAAACGGGATTAATATATTCAGTTCAACGAAATCCTATGAACTATAATTACTAGACTTCAAATTTGGCATAGAAGTAGGTGATTATAATAGTAAAAAACAGTTTTAAGGATTTTCGACAATTCCAACACGATAAGGAAAAATCGAGATTTATATTCAGTTCTACGGGATCGAATTTTCGTTTTAATGATCGTAGAAAACTGAAATTTGGCCTTCAGATTCCTTGGGGAGTATAGGGGAGCACTATGAAAGAATTTCCCAAAATTCTGACGGAAATGAATGGGAAAAAACCGGATTTTTTGTTATACTGCAGTGCAGGTTGTAGAAAACTGAAATTCGACATGTTGGTTGCTTGGGGAGTGTAAAGAAGCATTTAGAGAGGACTTTGCAAAATTCCCACGGGAACGGGAAAGACGGGATTTTTCGTTTTACTGGTCGTAGCAAGCTGAAACTTTGCATGTAGGTTGATTGATGAGTGTAGGGAAGCACTAAGAGACAATTTCCTGAAATTCCCACGGGAACGGGAAAAACGGGATTTTTCGTTTTATTGGTTGTAGAAAGCTGAAATTCGAAATGTAGGTTGCTTGGGGAGTGTAGAGAAGTATTAAGAGAGGACTTTCCAAAATTCCCACGGGAACGGGAAAAAACGGGATTTTTCGTTTTATTGGTCGTAGAAAGCTGAAACTTGGCATGTAGGTTGCTTGAAGAGTGTAGAGAAGCTATAAAAGATCATTTTTTTTTAAATTCTCACGAGAACGGAAAAACTGAACTTTTCGTTTTACTGGTTGTAGAACGCTGAAATTCGGCATTTAGGTTGTTTGGAGAGTATAAAGAAGCATTAAGAGAGAAATTTCCAAAATTCCCACGGGAACGGGAAAAAACGGGATTTTTCGTTTTACTGGTCGTAGAAAGCTGAAATTTGGCAAGTGGGTTCTTTGGGGAGTGTAGGGAGCATTAAGAGAGCATTTCACGAAATTCTTACGGGAACGGGAAAAAAACGGGATTGAAATACTCCTGGTACACACAAGCGAAGCCGTGGCCAAAAGCTATTTGTCAATAAATGAAGTCTACGCGGACGAAGTCGCGGGAAAAAGCTAGTTTGATATAATTATTAAATCATATAACAACATTTAATATATTTAAATATAATATAATTATGATTTTCTATAACGATCATTTAATCTAAAAATATTTCATATAACATACATTTAGTATAATGCATATTTTCTATAATAAACTTATGATATAAAGTTGATTTCATATAAAGTACAGTTAGAATAACAGTTTTTGATATAATCTCTAGATGTAATCCCAAATTTAATACCCCGCAAAACTTACTTAGGCAGAAGGGTAAAGGGGGGACGGGGGGGCGAAGCCCCCCACACGCATTGAAAAAACTGCTTACACCAACTCGTACAACCACTTGGGTAGGTTCGTTAGTTACCTTGTGACCCTCAGAGCAGAAATAGTAGCCCCGCGTTAGCGGGGCTTCGTCGACTCGCTCTTGAACCTCTTGCACGTGCATAAAACTAAGTGCTACCAGATTATGTAGGTTAGGTTAGGTTAGAATATTACGTGCTACTTTTAAAAAATATACCACTTGATAGTTATGCAATATGAGTTTTATATGAAATCACGATTATACCAATAGATTATTATATGAAATCAATGTTATACCAAATGATCGTTATATGAAATAAAAATAGATATTTTGATATTATACCAAACGTTTATTATATGAAATGAGTGATTATATCATTTGAAATTATATCAAATGTTTTTATATTGAATGAAAATATATCAATTGTTGTTATACCGATCATTACACACCCACTTAAGGCTCGTCCAGAAATCACGTGATCATTTATGGGTGGGTCAGCACAGCAAAATATCACATCACGAATGATCACGATGAGGGAGGGGGGTGTCCGAGAACACATCACGTGTTATTTTTTTACACAACAGAAAAGTTCAAAAATAGCGAAAAATCCAAGTTATTGCTGTTTTTTTACTTAACTAACTTAATTCATATATAAGCCTTTTTATTCCGAATTCGCTACAATTTCAGTAAGTACATGTTGTTGTTGTCTTTTTTTTTTTTTTTTTATTTATTTATTAAATTGTCGCGAAATTCGGCGTGGCATAGGCCTCCTCCGTGTATTGGGTGGGTTTGGACTATAGTTCCCACGCGCGCCCAGTGCGGATTGGGAACTTAACACGGACCATTGAATTTCTTCGCAGATGTGTGTAGGTTTCCTCACGATGTTTTTCCTTCACCGAAAAGCTCATGGCAAATTACAAATGTAATTTTCGCACATAAATTCCGAAAAACTCAAGAGGTGCGAGCCCGGGATTTGAACCCACGACGCTCTGCTTGAGAGGCCACAGGTCAAACCACTGGACTACCACGGCTTTTAACTTACTAACTTAATTCATTCCAAGTCAGAAAAATATACGTGATCTTGAATAGGGGGGAGGAGGGGATAGCGTTAAATAATCACCAAATATCACCCAGGGAGAGGGGGCTGTCCAAAGTAGGCCAAATATGATCACATGAATTCTGGACGAGCCCTTATCGATAAAATAAGTATCAGAAGGAAGTCGCTAGAGCTCTTTCTATATGTGTCTACTCACCTCGCTCCTGGTGTATCTTGCCCTGACTACCAGCGGCCACGTGGTACACATAGCGACGATCGAAATCCGGCACCCCGTGCTCTATATGAACCTGCAATACATATATTTTTATATTAAATACAATGTTGATGAAAACTGCACTACTAAAAACACGCAAGCGACCCGCGTATCCTGTAGGCTTATCGTCTAACTCGCTCGCAATCGCCATCGTGTTCATTTTGACAGTTCATGTATGGGCTGACAATTGACATCGGAATCAGCTAGCTGTCACATCCATACAAGAACTGTCAAAATGAACACGATCGCGATTGCGAGCGAGTTAGACAATAAGCCTACTGTTTGAATAATATGAATCCTTCACGGATTTTGCACGGGTTTTTTTTTAGTGTGGTCAACGAGCAAATGGGTAGCCTGACGCGAGCAAGTAATAGCAAGTAATAACCAACACCAGTACATATTAAAGTAAAGGAAAAGCTACTGTATATGCGGCTATTTCCCAAAACTTGACCTCACTTTTTAGTGGAGTAGCAAAGTAAATTTATCCATTTAGTTTCAAGACCACCTAAGTGCCACCTAATTTATACACGAGTTGAATTACCTTGGAGTCCGAAGGCGGGTGCAGGAACGGAGACCAGTCTTCAGTTTGAGAGCAGATGCTCAGCATTTTGCCGTCGCTTGAGTCAAACAACGACAACCTGAAATCAAACAATCGTTATAACCCTACTAATATCAAAGCGAATGCTTTCAAGTTTGTTTTGGTCTAGTCTTGCGTCCCGAAAGTTAAAGTTCTGCGGATAGGATCGTAGTAGATCCGTCCGGATCGCTACCACCGCTAATCCTGCCGCCAAGCAGCAGTGCTTGAGCTGTGTTCCGCGGAGAGTAAGACAGCCAGTGAAATTACTGGCACACGAGTTATTCTATCTTAGCCCTCTAGGCAACGCATCTGCAAACCTCTAGTCTAGTGTATCGGGTCCTTGGGTAGTGGTGGGGTCAATGGGATATGTTTATCTCCCGCAGGACTATACAATTTTCTGGGATAACAAATATCCTATAACCCAAGTGCTGTTAAAGTTGAGCGAGAGCTTGACTATGCCTGACAACAATGTTGCCGTATCACTTTAAATGCATACAATGGTCGCCTAAAGTCGATATCGACATTAATTCAAAACACTATTGACATCTGTCTGTTTGTATCACACGGAATGCAAGATTTCATCTCCATTGTTAGTATTACGTCAATCCGAAAATGCGTCATCGAAGTGAAATGAGGCGAAATCCGGTCACCTAGTTTTGAGAAGTAGGTATTTGAATAAAGTGTGGCCGTTCCCTTCATCTTATTCCTCAGGAAAGAGAATGAAAAGGACAACTGCAGTCTGGACTGATCATACCTAAAGAAAACTGATGAAAACGGTCTTTCGTAGTCCAATGTTTACTCATTCAAAATTGAAAGAAAGAAAAATAGAAAAAAAATATTTATGACAATCATAAAAGTAGTTAAAAAACATAATGAACAGAGCTAAAGGTAAATAAATTGACACAAAACAGTCTCAACTCAGCAAAATTTTACCGATATTTTTTTTCAGGTATGCCTCTATGTTTTACTTTTGTTTATTTGATTCGTTAACGTCTGAATTATGGCAACATTTTTTTTAGTGCATAATCAAAATTGAAACAAATTAAAACAGAGATCGATAGGTATAAATCGTGTGGTAAAAAACAATAGTACTATGTGTAATTTACCTGTTAGCATCCAAACAGCACGGATAAATGGGCCGAAGGAGCGAAAGGGACAGAGTATCGTACTGGCACTCGTTCAACATCGCCCACACCTCTGATACGCTCTTGACGCCTTCCAGTGATCGGTTGTTGATCTGTTAGTTGAAATAAATAAATAAATAATACATAAATATCTTGGGGCAAATAACACAAATTGACCTAGCCCCAAACATATAAAAAGCAAAGCTTGTAATATGGACAACGGATAAACATACTTATATAGATAAATACATACTTAAATACATGAAACTACCGTGAGACTCACACATAATTACAACACAACGGATAACTCACGCACGTATAAAAGCCGAAGAATTGCTCCGACAATTGTATCGGACTATTTCGAAGCCCTTCATCAGGGACCGCTCGCCCGGAAAAAAACTAATAATCCGAAACAATTGTCGGAGCAATTCTTCGGCTTTTATACGTGAGTTATCCGTTGTGTTGTAATTACTTAAATACATATTAAATATCCAAGACTCGAGAACAAACATTCGTATTATCATACAAATATCTGCCCCGACCGGGGACCGAACCCGGGACCTCAAGCTTCATAGTCAGGTTCTCTAAACACTAGGCCATTCGGTCGTCCAATATGAAGACATTGGATCACTTATTTATGCAGTACAGTCAAGTGCATAATAAGGATCGATGCGAACTTCTCAAAAATATGCACCACAACCTTATTACGCCTGTCTCTTACCGTTCCGTACTCCATCTCATATTATTACACATGACTGTACAAATGAGATTGAATCTTAGGACGGTAAAAGAGCCGTCCGTTAATCTCGTTCTTACATATATACAAAAATCATCTTCGAATGTAAATAACTTATAATTATAATTTATGTATAAAACACTAATTCCGAATATATGACAATTTATATCAATTCCTAATTATAATTTTAATATTCTTGACATGTATAAAAATAATTAAGTACCTATATAATTTAAGTTTTGACGGACATTTTATCAAACACTGAATTAACTTTATATTTGCACGACTTTTTAAGTTTAAATGTTTGAAAGTAGAATATTTATAGCATCATTTTTGTACAACATTGACTGCGAATAAATATTTCATTCATTCATTCATTCATTCATCTAATTTTTAAAATTAAACTTTAGTTTTTACTTACACTGACGATGCGATCGCCGACATAAATGCTGTCATCTTTAGATATCGTACTGCCTGATGATATTTTACTAATGAAAATACCTGCGGAAAGAGATTTTATTTTATTGCAACGAATAGTAAATCGATTAAAAATTAATTCCGAGTAAAAAAAAAATAATTTCCAATAATAATAAAGGTTATTTTTATATTTTCAGGAATCGATAAGTGTTGCACCGCATGCGGTTTAAAGGTATCAGGGTGCGACCACACCGCCGCTTAAAAAACGGTGACGTTACGGAATCGCAACAAAATGTATGAAGAAACGGTGAGAAAATGTGACGCATAGGACACGTCACTGCGTTTACGCGGCGGTTTAGTCGCACCCTTAATTAGAGAGATAGATTATACTATTATTATTATAATAAAATTTTAATTTCGTATGAATTGAGTTTTTGAATCAAATTTTTTTTTGTCATAAATGGAAAGATCATATATAAGTTTTGTAAGAAAAGTATTTTTAGTTTTTTTTTATTCGCTATAATTAACGAGTTATACCGATTTGAAAATTGATCGTCGAGTACCGCACCGAAAACACACCGACAGTTCCCGAACAAGGCCGAGCCGCGTGTGACGTCACAATGTTAGTTTCCACTCGTAGTTAGTATACAGGTGATACCGTTTTTTGACTTTAATCTGCTCTATTCTGTTATTATCCTACTATTATTGTAAAATGCTATTGTTTGTGAGAGCGTATTGGTTTGTGACTCTTTCACGCTAAAACGGCTAAACAGATTTCGATAAAATTTGCCATACACGAACTTTATAATTTATAATCTGGATTTACGTACCGGCTATAGTAGGTGTCATTCACGATGGATGCCATCCACCGTGGTTCTTATTAATTTGTAGTTAAAGGTTAATTTTAATACATCTACGAGTCTTTGTGGATGGCACTATCTATACTTCTATCATGCTTCTATCCCAACTTTCCACGGTACCGGGATTTAAAACAATAAAATTAGATGAGAATAGTGATGAGTACACTTTGGTAGTAACTATTTATATGAATAAGTAAATAAGTCGTCGGATTTCAGTTCAAAATCCCGTTGATTTTATCCCAGGGGAATTTCATAAGAAAACCCGGAATTTCGAGCACAAAGATGGCGGATGACATTTTGACACTATGACACTAAAAATGTTTATGGGTGTCGTTTTTGAGTAATTTGATGGCTCTGAGCCCGATTTTGGCATATTTTTTTAGATTCAAGATGGCGAATGACATTTTGACACTATTGACACTTTGACACTAAAATATTAATGGGTGTCGTTTTAGAGTAATTTGGTGCTTCTGAGCCTGATTTTGACATACTTTTTTGGATTCAAGATGGCGGATGACATTTTGACACTATGACACTAAAAATGTTTATGGGTGTCATTTTCGAGTAATTTTGTGGTTCTGAGCCAGATTTTGACATAATTTTTTGGATCCAAGATGGCGGATGACATTTTGACACTTATGCCATAATATTTTAGTGTCAAAGTGTCAATAGTGTCAAAATGTCATCCGCCATCTTGTATCCAAAAAATTATGTCAAAATCAGGCTCAGAAGCACCAAATTACTCAAAAACGACACCCATCAATATTTTAGTGTCAAAGTGTCAATAGTGTCAAAATGTCATCCGCCATCTTGGATTTAAAAAATTATGCCAAAATCGGGCTGTTTTACTCTCCTCACCCGGAACACATCAGCGCAAGCATTGCTGCTTGGCGGCAGGATTACTAAGATGCTGGTACAGTCGACGTCAAAGATATCTTTACACTTTAGTGCCTTGTCGCTCCAAGCACTTTGACAACTTCATATGAAACTTCAAACATATAGTTACAACGACAAGGTACTAAAGTGTAAAGATATCTTTGACGTTAACCGTACCTAGCGATCCGAACGTACCTACCTAGAACAAGGTTAGGCTCTTACCCCCGCAAAAATTCCCATTGAATATATAATACAATCCCACGGGATTATAAAAAAAACTAGAAATACCTATCAACCACAAAATCTAGCCATTAAAATTTACGTACCTACGGTCGAAGAAACTGAATCACGTAACCTACCTAATAGGTACAATTTAGCAATAATATCTCTGGCAGGGTGTATGTTAAAATTCCACAGTGGTAGGTAAGCGATTCAGTATCTTTCACTGTACTTAGGTACTTTATTGTGAAATCTCAGGTCCAGTAAAATCAATCCAGTTCACATAAATCAGAAACATTATCAGGATTAAGCTTTTATTACCTACCTACACATGACTAAAACAAAAATTTACTTACTATAAGGTGATACACGTGCTCGTTTGCCACCTTATTTCATAAAAAAAACTTCAGCAGATATTTTTTGTATTAAATTTCGGATATTTTTAGTGAAATCAGCCGTTAACCAGTACTGTCGTGAAATTGCTTAAACATTGTGACGTCACAGCCATGGCGACCAATCATGGCCCGTTCCCGGTCAAGTGGTCATATTTCAAATTTCATCAATTTTGAATTGCTTATAATTAATTTAAAAAAAAATATTTTAAGATTTCTTTGAATTAGATATTATATAATATGCTATAAAGTTTTAAAAAACATAAAAAAAATCGATATTTTTTTTAAATTCAAAGACTCAATTCGGGGTAATTTTTTGTTTACGACCGCGTACAAAATGGACCGGGATAGACTGGTATAACCCTTCTATTCATAAACGCTCTATAGGCTTCTGCTAACTTAACAATTGTTTGTCCTTATCTGTGAAAGGTAAAAGTCAATGTGACAGATAAGGACAAACGATTGTTAAGTTAGCAGATACCTAAAGGGGGTAGGAGCGTGTGGTCAAGAACTGCGGTTCGTTTTTGAATCTGTCCGGGGAGAAGAGCAGTGCTCGGTCCGGTGCAGCCTGGGCATCGGTTAATGATTTCCTGGCGGTCTCCGAAGGATATCATCGTCCGATGGCTGAGAGCCCGACAGGGGGGAGGGGGTCGTTCGACCGTGTTCTACCGTACAACGTTGCCGACATTTTTGTCAAGATTTTTGAATTCTGTATTTATTACTTTGACATTGGCGAAATCATCGCATCGATCGACGGGGCCATATTAATAAAGGAAGAAGATACCTAGAGAGCGTTTATGAATAAGGTCGTCGTCAGGTAACGTCTGGGGTATGCAGTGTACGGACCGTGTTGCAGCGTGAGCGCGCGTCCATCGCCAGGGCGCAGCGCGGCGCGCAGCGTGGCGGCGCGCGCGCGCTGTACCCGCACCGCGCATGCGCCTTGAGCCAGGGCTCCGCGCAGCGCCGCCGCCGCCGCCGCCGCCAGCGCCCAGCCGCCGCCCGAGCCGCCGCCTAGCACGCGGTCCCAGACCCTAGGGAAAACAAAATAATTATAAACCGACCGCTTAGATGAGTCCTCGCGGGTGCGGGGCGGGTAGCGCGCCAGACGCTCCCGCGGTCGTCCCGCCCCGCGCGTCGCCACCGCGAGGGCGAGGACTCGTTCGAGCGGTTGGAGCGAGTAGCGGTGGTGTTATCCGTAATGAGCATAAAATCCCGTTAAATAACCGTTAATAACGAAAAATGCATTTTTAACCGCTCGGTTACAATCATTAACAACCGGCTTCGCATCTATAGATACGGAACGAACCTCGACGATCGGTCGGGGCGCAGGCACGGGAAGTAGCTACGCATTTGCGTAATCTATGTTACATCTGTGTGATCCCGACCGACCTGATCTTCCCCTCGGCGGGAGAGCCCTTATGCACGGCGATGACGTAGATATTGAAGTCATCGGGAAAGTGGGGGTCGTCGCGCCCGCCGGCCAGCTCGAACCCGAGCTCGCCGTCCTTGTCTAACCCGCCCAGCTCCACGTCGATCACGTCCCATTCTATGTCCTGTTCAAAAAAATTACGTCAACTCTCAATTTGTATTAATGTATTTTAGAAGTCATCTCAAAAATGCATACAAACAACTTTTTACGCGGTTAAGTCCCGAAAGTAATGCTTTAAATAAATATGAGTGAAAATCGCGGAAGTTTATCGTTATATTCGTTATTAATGTTGTGTACAGTCGCCATCAGACATATCGCAGCGTGCGAGGTCCTCAAATGGTTCGGAGCAGCATTAAATTTAAATAAAGTCATTAAACTAGATAATAGTTAATAACATAGGAACACGCAATTCATCATAAATATAAGAGCAGCGACTTTTTAATAAATTCGGAACGTTCAATGAGGTAAAAATATCAGAAAGCTCATTCCGTCTCTTTTTATTACTACGAAACAGACAGAGTCGTCGCCATAGATAACTGACACATAAAATAACTGAAGCTTAACAGAGTGATGAAACAGGCCCTCAGTGGTATAGGCTGTGCGTTGTCTATCAGACAGAGTATTACCCCTTATTCATAAACATACACGCTCTATAGGCTTCTACTAACTTAGCAATCGTTTGTCCTTATCTGTAAAAGGTAAATGTCAATGTGACAGATAAGGACAAACGATTGCTAAGTTAGCAGAAGCTTATAGAGCGTTTACGAAGCGTTTGCGGGGTTAGTCACGTAATTCTTTTATAGTAATATTTAGATCGGGCCGTGACCCTCAGCAGAGAACGATTTTGGAGAGTGTGTTACCTGAAGGCAGTCGTGTCGCGTGGCCAGGGGGCGTTCGGGTCGGGCGGGGCGTTCGGGGCGTTCGGGGCGCGCGCGCGGCTTGTCGCCGCCGCCCTGACGCCGCGCGTCCGCCAGCTCGCCCACCATCGCGTCACGCTCCTACACACACACACACACACACATGCAACTGTAGAAGGCTTTACGCACGGAGCTCTTGCAATTAACGATGGCGTGTGAGCTTTATTTGTGATAAACTTATCTGAATACGTATCGAAGTGTGCGTGCCTTACGGAGCGATTTTAGAGCTGCATTTATCATTTTTTATGCTTAACTTGTAATGAGGCTGCAATAACTTATTAAAAATCTTTATTAACCTGTTTACAGTTTTACTTTTTTCTTTAGATCAAAGCCTATTCCAAATTGAAAATTTGGTCGTCTTTATAATGACATTGCCAAACGAGTTGAGTCAATAAGTACTCACATACAAAATTATACTTAAGATTTTCACAAAGCAATCTTAACGAATAGTTTATAATGTAAATGTCTCAGTCATGCCTTCCTTATTGAGACGGACTAATTAACTGTTAGGCCAATAATTTACAATC
The DNA here is from genome assembly GCA_963854515.1 of Pandemis heparana. Taxonomy (NCBI): domain Eukaryota; kingdom Metazoa; phylum Arthropoda; class Insecta; order Lepidoptera; family Tortricidae; genus Pandemis; species Pandemis heparana. The sequence continues at coordinate 13,627,192 of OY978021.1, forward strand.
AAAAAATCTCAGTAAATACCTCAAAAACTACAAGTTTCATTACATTGCCAGGCCGGGATGCGAAAGCGTTAGACGTCGTCCACACAGCGCCGCAATGTAATGCCACTTGCTGAATTATTTTTTCATGTCTAAACTAGGCTTTGGTTGCATCTCCATATAGAATAGATAGAATAGCCTAATACTGAAAACATATTTTCAAGTATTTCCGTACCTAAAAATGTAGTGAAACTGTAAATACCTTGCGCAGTCTGTTACAGAGTGCCTTGACGCTCTCTCGCTCTTGCAACAGTTTGTCTCTTTCCGAAAACGCCCAGTCGCGTCTTCGCTTTGAAACCTGTATATAAACACAAAACTAAGGTTAACTATTTTATTAAAAAAAGGTGCATAGGTTTTTTCATGCTAATGCATCAGACCTAAACACCTTAAAATAGGAGCTCCGCGAAACGTAGCATAGTTCATCCTTTGTTTTATTTTTAAACTAATCAACACCGTTTCACATAAAAACAGTACAACATATTAAAATTTGATATACATTTTAACGTTTGGACCTGAAAAAAGTCGAATACTTTATAAGCGGCTAAATCTAGCAGCCATTTGAGAAGTTGCGTTCGGAAAAATTCTTCTTCAGAGTAACAAAATTTAAATTAAATTTAAATAAAGTCAATGTTCGGATAATTGAGGCTCGGATATACCTACTGAAGTAAGGGTTAGGATTTAGGATGATTGATAGTTCGGATAATTTAAGTTAAGCGTTAGGATAATGAGTTCGGATAATCGAGTTTCAGATAATCTAAGTAATCGTTCGGATAACTGAGGGTTCGGATAATCGAGCTTCGGATAAACTAAGTAAACTTCGGATAATCCAGGTTCTAGTCTAGTAGCTTAACAATGTAGCTGACCTCAGCCTCGCGCACAGCGTCGGTCAGGTCTGCGAGCGCGCGGTCGAGCTGCTTGCGCAGCCGCTGCAGCTCCTGGTTGGCCTGCTCCAGGTTGTCCACGCGCTCCTTGTCGGCGGAGTCGCCGGCCAGCCCCACGAGACCTGCAAGATGGTGTCAAACAGATAACAGCCTCTTTCCCACAGGGGTAGGCAGAGACTACTTTGTTACACTTGCTACGATCCTGACATACCTCTTACGCTTCATCCACATCCATCTCTTCATACATGCTCGTCGGTTTCGGGTAATCTTGACCTGACCTTTTTCCAAAACGTCCCCAATTTGATCACGGAAAGTCCGTCTAGGCCTTCCCCTCCCAACGCACCCATTCACACTCCCCATATAAATCTGTTTAGTTAATCTTCTTTCATCCATCCTCTCTACGTGACCAAACCAACTAAGCATACTCTTTTCTATCCTAGTCACTATATCTTCTTTCACACCAGCACGTTCCCTTATCACACTATTCCTTATTCTGTCTTTCAGTGCACCTTCCTACTTCTTAACTCTCTCATTTCTACTGCATTTATTCTACTTTCATGCTTCTTTTGCCATACCCAACTTTCGCTACGAAAGAGATGAAATGTAAAATGATATGAAACGAAAAGGAAGCTATAGAAAAGAAGGGCCCACCTTGTAATTTATCCAGTGAGGGATCATTGGAATGCTGTCCGTTGAGGAACCCGTCGTTACCAACACCGCTTGCTAGCCCCAAGTGGTGATACGCTGAGTTGTCTTGCCTGAACAATAGAACAGCCATACTATTATATGCCAAAATAGATGTTCGTGGCTTCGTCCCTGTGAAAGAATAAAAAACAGGCAAGTTCCCTCTGCCGTGTGAATATCGAAAAACCCTTTCTTAGTGCACCTCTATGTACACTTAGATAACTGTAGCTTACTATCTCCAGGTTCATATACACATGCATCTTTTCAAACGGTAACGATGCATCGCATTAAGATCCAACTTCATTTCTACGCCTATTCTTCTGGTCTTAGTCGAGCGCCGTTTCGCTTATTGCTCGGCTCTTTGCGTCTCTTTCTCACTAACTTCCGAAGAAAAGGACAACATACACTCCCCGGCCATAAAGATTGCACATCGGTTTTCTCGGCCAATCGCCTGTCTCGCTCTAACTCAGGTGACGCCAATGCCAATTGTCTCCTTCCAAAGACCGAAGTGCAATATTTATGGTTGGGTACTGTGCTCGGACTTACCGGGACTTGCCGAGGGTGGCGGTGTTCTGCGGAGTCTTGAGGTCAGTGCACTCTTTGATGGCGCGGTCGCGGTCCACGAGGGCGGACTCGATCTCGCGACGGAGACTCTCCGCCTGATGATATATAACATTTTAACTGTAGCCAACTAAAGAACAAATGGCAACTATTAGAAAAAAAGAAAGAAAAAGTTTATTTATTACTAAAAAAAGCGACGGGTAGCACTCCGGGAGTGCCGGCAGAAGTGAAAACAGCAGGTTAGATTAGATTTTAATGTTATCCTCCATGTCGCTCAAGACGCGTACCGTACTGGCCGCTTATAAAAAACAAAACTTACGTATTATCTATATTGACAGACCTCTAACAATGAGCTGATGCCCTAGTACTTTTGCTCCACGACTCAATAAAAAAACACTTCAAAAATCGAGCGCGATTCATTCGTATTTCAAAATAAGCTCTTAGAGGATCCTGATGTCCTGGTACTTAAACTCTCCCTCTGTCTTACGTCTGTCGCGAAATTATCGTTTTTTACCCATCCCAAAAAGCGCTTAGCGCCGCTAAAGAAGTTTTCACTTCAAAAACAAAAGAGCTACATAAAAATAAATATGTTAATATTAATAAATAACGGTGAGTGGCGAAACAAGCCCCAAGTCTAAGCTTCAGCTTATTTCACAGTACCTGCAAGGCAGTAGCGCGCTGTTCCTCGCGCGAGGCCTGCAGCGCGGACTCCAACGCGGCGACACGTTTCATAGCAGCCTGAAGGTCGTCAGACAATTTCTCCATCTCCTTATGCACCGTGTCCCTGTAACACGCGCGTTTTTACCCTCGTTTCGGGGGACTTTGGGAAAGGGATGTCATTTCCATAAATTAAAAACCATTTCGAGAGAAACGCTTGGAGAACACAAAAAAAAACGGATTTTTTTTGTATATTCAAGGAATTCAATTCCTAACCCACAATAGAACCTTTCTATGCTAAGCGTCGTAACGATTATCCTTTAAGTAATGCGATGACACTATGACGTTTTATGTGAAGGTTCCTCGATGGACCAGGAATTAAATCCGTTGACTGTACCGAGTGCCTTCTGCCGAGTGCTCGTTTAGTGTGTACACATGGCAAAATAATCAGGTAAGCACCTTTGCATGCACGCGCCGTGTCAAACCTGCTTACCGAATAGCTTTGCTGTGTGTACATTTTGTGGCGAGTACTGTATGGTACCAGCGCTCTAGCTAGCCTACTCACCGCTCGCTCATGATCAGCGTGTACTCGGCCATAGCGGCGTTCCGCTCATCCGTGAGCCGCTTCATATCTGCCCTCTCCCTCGAACTGCCCTCCCACTGGCGGACCACGTTCGCCACTTGCTGCTTCAATGTATTACGCTCACGAATCTGAAAAAACAAAAGACAATGTACATAGAAAACAAAAGATGAGAGACGATATACATACATAGATTAGTTTATAGTACATTACCGTCTAGGCCAGGAAGTAGGCAATTACAATACAATACAATCTCTTATTACTGGGTGAGTTTTGGTTTTAACGGACGAGCTTGCGAGTTCGTTTAATAATACGAAGCCAGCAATGCTATTCTGGCTGAGGCAAGTATAGTGCTTTTCTCAAAAATTTAAAAAGGAAACAACAAAATGTACAAAACAAAACAGTGAAAATTGTTTTGCTTTGCCGCCTTTTTCTATCAATGGCATTTGAAAAGTATTTTTCTACCCAGAACACCTAAAGCTATTCCAGACACAGATAAACACGTTGTCGTACTAGCTTTTTTTTTAATTTGATGTTTTAAGGCTTGTCTCTGTATTTTATAATAGTGGTTTGCATTTTTAAAAAGTTAATAACCAGACAGTACAGTAATGGAATTTGTATGCAACATTACTGGAGAGTTTAGCGCTACAGTAATGTATTTTTTTTTTAAATTTTGGACTGACCGGCAACAATTACCTTCCAGTTCTGATTTGTAGTTAACAATGACGAGTTTGAAAAATTACTAAAACTACTACGGAAAAAATGGCGCTCCCTCAAGTTCAAGAACTGGACACAAAAGAGACGGGCGACTCACCACAGCGTTCCGCTCCTGCGTGAGCTCGTGGCACTGCGTCTTGAGCCTGCTATTCTCCTCCTGCACGAGCCGGAGTTTCTCTAAAGTCGCGTTGTGGCTCTCGATGAGGTCGTCATACCTAGAATCATATCTAGGTAAAAGAATATTTCAGCTCAAAAAATTAGAGAGAGAAGTGGAGAGAGATCACACATATTTGATACAAGAAAAAACATTGTGGATGACCTGGAAGATCACTGGAAGCCATTGGCTGTGGGTAGCACAACTGACCTTCGTGGATATGGATATCCTTTAGTGTCCGACCGAAACACGATTTTTAGCCGAAACCGAATATTCGGTTTTTTTCTGATTTCGGCCGTAAACGAAACCGATAATATATACAAACAATATATTCAAAATTACTGTACAAATCGTAATTAAGAGGTTATTGCAAGGATTTCTTATATGAGAACAGTTACTTTTTTTGTTAACCAAATAAAAAAACTGCGTGCATACTACTGTCGCTGGTCCCAGCTGGGCCGGCCGCCGATGCATTACCTATACCTACCCGGCCGAGCGTGCCCGAATTAAGCCGAGCGCTCCCGATGCGAAAGTCGCGAGAGGCCGCGAAGTAATTTCGGCCCGGCCAGATTCTGGCCGAAACCGAAACTTCGGCCGAAATCACTTTTTTGGCCGAAATTGGCCGAAACCGAAACCGAAAATTCGGTCGGACACTAATATCCTTGGGGTAGGCCCATCAGTCCAGCATTATGTTTATGTCCATCAGTGGACGTCCCGGCTGATATATTATTAAGAATAAGAGAACTTTATTAGCTGATACAGAAACACAAACAGAATATTATACATGGATACTTTTTAATAACCACCATTGTTTTATCACTAATAAATTTACAGTTCATTTGTAATATGTTTTGGATACTTATTCTAACAATATTAATATGATGAAGATCATGATATAAAATCAGGCACATAATTTAATTTTACCTTCAGGTCTTTTCATAACTGTCTTATTTGGAAAACAAAATTCTACGCTCAATGTGCAAATTTTTGTAAAGAATAACGTTATATTATGTTATCAAATAAACCTGAGGAAACATTTTGTACATATTTTTGCTGATATTTTATCTCCAGTTCCTTTATTTACGATGAAATTGTTCAAAAATAACAAAAATGAAACGTTCTGAGGTTAGAATTTTGTTTACCAAATAGGGCAGTTAAGAATGAGAACACCTTAATTGCCTTGATGATAAGAGTGGGCCGAATATTGTAAAATTAATAAGGGTGGTGAACGTATAAGGGGAGATCTAAAATAAGAAAAGAAGGAAGGTATAGATGGGGAAGTTGATAGCGACACATACCTTTTTTGGTAGCATTCAAACTCCTCCTTGAGGGACTCGTATTTCCTCAAAGTGTGTACGAGAGCGTCGGAGCTGCCTTCCGCAGTGCCGCTTTGCTGCAAATGCTGGACCTCACGCTCCAGGCTACAACAAGTATATCACTAACTACTTCACTTCACTAACTACTGCAAATTCGTTCGATAATTGGAACCTTTCTAAAAAATGTGTCACAGAAAAAAACCCCTCGAGAAAAAAACAAGTTTTCGTAACAGGTAAGTCGTTTGATAGTAATTTTTGTCGGCATTATCAAAATGATTAGCACACATTACTATAAAGACAATAAGGTAACTAGTTGATGAATGACAAATGGTTAAAACAAGTTTCAAACTTTCTCAATTCTACATTAATATTTAATTATGATTTAGGTTCTAAATCACTTAATCAATTAGTAAACTACGTCACATCTAGATGATTCATGGTGTTTCCCATCAAGAAATAAAACGTTATATTTTTTTCTTCTACGCAATGTAGTAGTATCCGGATGATGTTTCGTTTTTGGTACATTTCCTAAAAATGAAACCTAACTAGATCGATTTATCGCCCCGAAACCCCATGCATACCAAATTTCATGACAATCGTTGGAGCCGTTTCCGAGATTCAGATTATATGTATATACTAGCTGTTGCCAGCAACTTCGTCTGCAAAGAATTCGTTTATCGCTATACCGCGGGAATTTTCCGGGTTAAAAAGTAACCTATGTGCTATTCCAGACTTTTCTCTATCTATGTGCCGAATTTCATCCAGATCCGTTGGGCCGTTCTGGCGTGACGTGATTCAGTAACAAACAAACATCCATTCATCCATGCATCAACTTTCGCATTTATAATATTAGTTAGATGTACATATATAAAAAAGCCGTGGTAGCCTAGTGGTTTGAGCTGTGGCCTCACAAGCAGAGGGTTGTGGATTCGAATCCCGGGCTCGCACCTCTGAGTTTTTCGGAATTTATGTGCGATATCTCATTTGAAATTTACCATGAGCTTTTCGGTGAAGGAAAACATCGTGAGGAAACCTGCACACAACTGCGAAGCAATTCAATGATGTGTGAGAAGTTCCCAATCCGCACTGGGCCTGCGTGGGAACTAGATATAGCCCAAGCCCTCTCATTCTGAGAGGAGGCCTGTGCCCAGCAGTGGGACGTATATAGGCTGGAGATGGAGATAGAGGGATAATATATACAAGAATTGCTCGTTTAAAGGTATTAGATTACGTACCGCTGGTTGTCGTTCAGCAGGTCACCGTACTTGCCGCGCAGACCCGCCGCCTCCTGCGCAGACACTTCCAGCTGGTTCATGGCCGCTCTGTGTTGCCCACGGAAGTATTCCAATTCCTACACAACAGACTCTATGCTAAAAGTAGCCTCAAGTCTACCCCGTAAGAGATAGAGACGTGATTTATTTATGTAAATATGTATGTACAATACAGAACATTAGATAGAACACAGAACAAAGAATACAAAAGGTAAATGTGAAATAGTCGTACGACAAATGCAAGGCATGGTGATACGAGGATAAGTGAACGCACGTAAAAAGAGCTCTGGGTGGCTAGTGGAGGGGATACGTTTGCGCATCTGGTATTATAGTAGCGTCCCCCACCGCTCCCGCTAATTTGGTCCGTCGAGCCGATATCTTGGTTTTCAAGGGCAATTTTTTTTTAGCTTATATAGGTATGATTTTTTACCCCAGTGAATTTTACGGGGTGTCTGTTACACCCTATAAGAAGACGCAGGAAGACCAGCGCTGGCTGTGCAAGGCCAGCATTATGCTGAGGTGGGACCATTTTGTGACAATTTATTTATCTGAATGTTTAATTTATTTAATATGTGATTGTCATAAATAAACTTTTTTTCTTTCTTTCTTTGGCTGGTCTTCCGTTGGGACCATAGGGTGATACAATTGATACATACATAGATACATTGAAAATAATGATTAATTACAAATAATATAACAGCTAAAAATAAACACTAAACATAATACAAAATAATTAGATTTGGTTGCCTGGGCACAAAACCCTTTGAAAAGGAAAAAAAAATAAAAATTGAACAAAAATAAGCATAGACAACCAATAGAAGAAAAGGAGCAAGTGAAATGAAATGACAGCCAAGCAGAGTAACTTTAGGTTAGAATATTATAGAGAAAATTAAAAGAAATTAATTAATTTACAAAACAAGACCCATTATGCATTTCAAACTTTACCTACGGGGATCTATAAGCCAGGTAACTGCTCAATATGGGCATGTTTTGTTTACTTACTTCTACTACTACTTATTATGCACCCTATTACGTACTCATTTTGCGATTCCGCTAAAGCTAAACAACTATAGACCGACCGCTTAACTGATTCCTAGCCAGCCCGGCTAGCACGACAGCGCACAAGAGTCGCGTCGCGCGCGAGATAGATTATCCCTCCCTTTCTAGAATGAACAGTAAGAAAAAGACGGGCAATCTATCTCGCGCGCGACACGACTCTTGAGCGCTGTCGTGCTAGACGTGCAGGGCAGCTGGGGGGCGCGGGGTAGGCGACCGCGGGCGGCAGGCGCACGACCCGCCCGCACCGCCCTCGTTCCCCTTTGCCGTCCTACCTTGCGCTCCTGTACCCGCGCGGGCGAGGACTCAGTTAAGAGGCTGACAAGACCTAATTTTGTTGAAATTTATGTTATTTAAGCACTTTTTTTAAGAAAAAGTATTTGTTCTAGCACATCAAAAAAAATTGTTAATATTCATCATATTTCAACAACCGTGGACGGATTCAATACATAATTGAACGAAATCGGCTCGATAGGAAATAATTGCAAAGATTGATCATAAAATCATCGTTAAACGGTACTATATCCTTATTTTTTCGACGTATGGGTCTGCAATTAAAAAAATGAAGTCAACATATTCATACCTAAACCGCTAACGAGTCATATTTCACAAATAATCCATACTTTTTTTATTTCTTATTATTTGTGTCTTATTTGCAAGACTTTAGACGCGCGCCAAGCTGCCGGAATAGTTTCTTCTCTTTCACTAACAGGCACGCGAACCGTATGTGTGAAGAGTGACGCTGCTCAAGGTCATTGGCCGTTGACAGCGCCTTGGTCTACAAAACTTACCTTCATAACATGCTCACACCTCCTCGAAGTCTCCGTATGTTGTCTCCTCAGCTGATTCAATTCATGCAACGCTTTGTCGCACTGCTGTTTCAAATTCTCATTGGTCTGCTTGGTGAGCACGTCATACTGGCCTATGGACTCGTAAGGCCCACTCATGACGTGGGCCCCATGGCTCTTGACTGTGTAATTCTGCTTGTCATAGGTGGGGGTCACATAGTCGTCAATGGGTATAGGTATGGTCGGCAGCTGAGACGCGTTGTGGCGGTCGTTGCTTACGTATGAGTGAGACATCGACTCTGGAAGAAGAGTTTTTTTTTTAATGCCGAGGCTGTGGTAAAAAGTAATATAATGTATACAGTCAAGGTATTTAATTATTAACCCACCATGTACCTTTTTATAGTAAGCGTTGTAACGATTTTCCTTGTTAAGTACCTAAATGCAATGTCACTATAGTCTGGCAGCTAAATCACTGCAGCCAGATGACAATTCCAAATTTCATTTTACGAAATAATGATACCACATTTATTTCACTAGTGCTCGACTAAGGTCACGTAATGAATGATTTGATTATTGAACGAACGAAATATTTTATGAATGTCACATTCGTAGTTTAGTATATTTCAAATTAAGCGCGATACTTTTGAGGGGTTCAAGGTTCATATTAACAAAGTAGATAAAATGTGTGATGACTTTTTAATACACGTAAATATTGAGAGCAGCAGTGAAACTGATTCGGAATAATTAAGTTTTTAAGTAAAAGTACAAAGGTAGAAAATATTTATTTGATAATTGTTGTTTTATTTATGGCAAAATGGGGAATGAGTTGAAAACTGGTAACTGATTCGACATGCATCCGCACATTTCCAAATCGCGCTCTTACACTACTAACTAGAAAACATCCAAAAAAACCTTATTGAACAAACCATTTTATTAAAATACGCTTTGAAAATTCTCATTTATGACGCAAATTAATTTCATAACATCGTTCATTCTTTCATTCACTCAATAAGTCACATCAATCTAACTAATATTATGTATGGATGGATGGATGGATGGATGGATGGATGGATGGATGTTTGTTTGTTTGTTACTCAATCACGCCAGAACAGCCCAACGGATCTGGATGAAATTCGGCACGTAGATAGAGAAAAGTCTGGAATAGCACATAGGCTACTTTTTATCCCGGAAAATTGCGTAGTTCCCGCGGGATAGCGATAAACGAATTCTTAGCAGACGAAGTCGCTGGCAACAGCTAGTATTTAATATTTGCCAAAAACTGACAACACTGAAAGTGTCATCTGGCTGCAGTGGTTTATCTGCCAGACTATATGATGTTTTATGTAGTGTCCGACCGAAACACGATTTTTAGCCGAAACCGAAACCGAATATTCGGTTTTTTTCTGATTTCGGCCGAAACCGAAACCGAAATTTTAAAGACGTATCATATCAAACAAAATATTCAAAATTACTGTACAAATCGTAAGGAAAACGTTATTGCAAGGATTTCTTATATGAGAACAGTTACTTTTTTTGTTAAACAAAATAAAAAAACGTTTATTTTTAATGAAAAAATAGATATAATTAGAGGTAATTTATGAAATTTTAAACCAAATAAAATCAAATTTTAAAACTTTTAAACAAAGTTACCTAATTAATATAATACCTGGACAAAGTCAATTGCAAGATAAATCACAGCTAAATCAACTTTTACATAAATTATAGTATTATCACTGTTATCAGAGATCTTTAAACAAAGTTTTAGAATAATACCTTGTGTGACACAGTCAAACAAGTTGCAAGAGAAATCACAGCATTCATGCTATTTAACATAAATCAACTTTGTCAAAAAATATGAAATAATTAAATTTTAATCAACTCTCTTTCGAGCCACGTGGTTCACAAACTGCATGCATACTACTGTCGCTGGTCCCAGCTGGGCCGGCCGCCGATGCATTAGGTACCTATACCTACCCGGTCGAGCGCGCCCGAATTAAGCCGAGCGCTCCCGATGCGAGAGCCGCGAGAGGCCGCGAAGTAATTTCGGCCCGGCCGAAGGTTTCGGCCGGATTCTGGCCGAAACCTAAACTTCGGCCGAAATCACTTTTTTGGCCGAAATTGGCCGAAACCGAAACCGAAATTTCGGTCGGACACTAGTTTTATGTGATGAAGTTCCTTCATGAGTCAGAAATTAATTTTCTTGACTGTATTTCATAATATATGTAATAACTAGCTGTTGCCCGCGACTCCATCCGCACAAAATTCGCTTATCGCTATCCCGTGGGAACTCTGCGATATTTCGGGATAAAAACTATCATATGTCCTTTCTGGGGACTATAACTATCACTATATACCAAATTTCAATAAAATCAGTTTTGCCATGAAAGAGCAACAGACATCCAAACATACAATCTTTCGCCTTTATACTATTTTATTAGAAAGAAGATGTAATAATTAAGATTCATCACCCATCAGCATCACTATACTATCTGTTTTGTTCTGTGCTTGTCACAATTGTGGTAATGTGGCTTGGGAAACACTCACTTTAACCTACTTTGTTAAGGAAAGTAGAAAAACCCACATTCTAGTCTCTATTGTCTCAAATAATGGCAATTACAAATTGAAATAAATTATAAAAAATGCTAATGCCTAGAATCAAGTTAATGTGGCCTTTAGGTTTTGTTACCTTAGTCTCTGTCAACCCCATGAGGCAGTGGTGGGCAAACTTTTTTCATGGCGGGCCAGAAAATTACAGATATTTCAGAGGAGGGCCAAAATTATTCCAAAATGCATTTTTTTTACACATGACGCATGAACTACGTGACTAGTCCAGCTGGCTCCTTTGCCTTTGCATCTATTATTCTATTTTATACAGCAGGACCGTCTAAATATCGTCATCCTGTGCCATAACACTCAATTTTGAAGGAACGCCGACAGGCCGCATTGAATTCCTTTGTGGGTCGGAGCTGGCCCGCGGGCTGTAGTTTGCCCATCACTGCCATAAGGGATAAAGACGTGATCTATGTATGTATGTATATATGTATAAAATATAAAAAATGCATTGCCTTTCATTTTAATCACACAAGATCACTATCACTTATTTGGTAAGGTAATGTTACTGATGTATTTATTTAGTTTACAAGGCCATGGTGATCCTGTTATTTTTTTGAGAAACAACTATGTATTAAACTGTGTGTATGCTCTTATATTTGTGTCTTGCAAAATGAATAAATGTCTTCTTTCTTTCTTTTTCTTTCTTTCTATCATACATACGTAAATCACGTCTTATCCCTTAACAGGGTAGACAGAGCCTAAGTTAACAAGACCTAAAGGCCACATTTAGCATGATTGTGGGTGTATAAGTGGAAAGGGGAATAAAAATAGTGATGGGTTGCTGGCTGCTTCTCCTATAAAATGCTTCCTAAGATTTTCACCTATTCCCTCAATGGGCTTTTACCATCTGTGTGGGAAGAGAAGCAACTGGTACATTCTATGTTTTCTCATTACTCCCAGACCAGTATGGAAATGAGAAATATATAAACAAGCAAAGATCTAGCTATAAATGATCATGATAATGATTTCCTACCTCAATCGGTATATAACTTATACAATAACAAAGACACAAGTACAACAAAAAATACAGTAACAAACTCATTCCTTAAAGGGATCTCCAACAGTCAACCACTGAGTTAATAAAATGACCATTTAATAAGAGACCAACAAAGAGTGTGTGACCAATAAAGCCAAAGCTGAGAGCCATTAGTAATTATTCTAATTTGATAAGTAATTAAAAAAATCTCACCATTACTGCCATTGCTCTCCAAAGAAGAGTTTCCAGATGCCATAATATAACAGTAGCTGCAACAAAGACTTCATTTAATACACTCCCAGGTAGGAAAAGGCTTTCCTTATCAGTATAATATTGACACTCACTTGTAGGCCTAGGTTCTGAGGCCCATCATCGCCCAATCCTCACTGCACCACCTAAAACAGTAACACTTTCCAATAAGATCTAAAACATAGATAAAACCTATATTACACGAAACGCATCGGTACCAGAGGGCACCTGACACATTTTCTACGCTCTAACGACTATTGCAAAACTGAGAAACCGCAAAAGAGAACAACGAATAAAGCGAGTACGTAAGAAAACACTTAATTGACATTACCAACTTCGTGACACGGTGCTGTGTAATGTAACAGTAAGTGGACACGGTCCATCAACAACGCTGCTGATACCCAAATCAGCAATGTCAGACACCGATAGAGCAACGAAAGCTCTCCTTTCTCCAGAAAAGGGACTTCACAGCTCAGTAAAGACTACCTATCAATTCCACAATGTAAACAAGCGGAAATATTATCAGGAAACGTCCATTCACTCAATACATACCCACATAACGCGAAACACTACTAATCGAAGGAAAAATGTAGTTAAAACAAAAAGGTATCACACTTTTATCGTCACTAATTTGCCAACACTAAACTTGTCGTCCCTTGCTAGACTTTTTTTTCGCTAGTAAAGAGAATGAATGAAATGACGGTCATGACGGATTCGTCGGACATTTTGGAATTGTGTTGCCAGTCATGGGAATTAGTTAAGGTATCGCCAGACGCCAAACGGTATGTTTTCTTTTCGCAGTGTTGGTTTCATTTTATTTCAGTGAAATGATACCACGTCTAAAAATAGGTAAGTCCAGGTTTTAAGTCCTCCCAACTTCAACCAAAAAGGAAAATTATTATATTCACATACAATCTTATTTGTTAATTCTCAAGAACATTAAATACTTCGGTGCAAAAACGTATTCAAATGAATTGTTCATGATTTTTCTTTTCACTAATATATTTTTACTAGCTGTTGCTTCTGACTCTGTTTGCGCAGAATTCACTTATCGCTATCCGTTGGGAACTATCCAATTTTCCGGAATAAAAACTATCCTCTGTCCTTCCCGGGGACTGAAACTATCTCTATACCAAATTTCATTCAAATTGGTTCACAGGTTTAAGTGTGAAAGCGTAACTAACAGACATAGGTACAGATAGATGAGCAGTACAGAGTTACTTTCACGTTTATTATATTAGTCTGTAAGCAAGTAAATGCTTCATAGTACAGATATAAAGAAACAGACACAAATGAATCACATAAAAGAACAGTGTCCACCGCCAGGGCCCTATTTTATAAAGCTACAAGTTACAATTTACAAGCGGAAGTCTCTATCTAACACATAGGGTCAGAAAGGGCCCAGAGTGAGTGTGACCATGGTAAAAAATAATAAGTGTTCGGTATTTAAAGGTGCTTCCTCAAGTTAGAATTAAAATTATTCATCATTCAACTTTTGAATAATTTTATATACACCGCTATTTATGTACTGAGGAAATCTGCGTGAATAAAATTGAAAACGTAGTGTACAAAATTTGACGCAATTTAATTTTTAGCTCATTGCAAACTTTTCATCAGAATACTGTCTGCAGTCTGCGCAAAGGACCACGTTTTGAGCCCTCTACACAGCTAGTTTTTTGCGCATCGTACTCAGTGTTGCCGTTAGCGTACATTTTACACATTTGACGTACCTTTTTAGCCTCCAATGTGTTATGTGTAATGGGGTCCAGTTTACGTACCTTTTGATCTCATCCAAAACTATGTGTAACATTTTGTAAACTGCCGCCAAACAGTTGTGACAAAACTGAGAGTGATAGAAGCGGTGTTAAGAATTGAGTAAAAAAAAGGCTTATGTACCTTTTTGTCCCAAAATGTACCTTTTCAGCGCTGTATATGTACCTTTTGGGAACTCAATTGTGGCAACACTGATCGTACTTGAATATTTCTGAGTAAAATGGTGTGGTGGGTGTAGTATAGTATTCCGCCGTACAAATAATTGACACGCAATAGCGGAGAACCAGTAAAAAACGATGCGCAGTTTTTATAAATCGAGTGGTTGTATTCTAGAAACTAAGCAGTAAATCTGTAGTTCGATTTGGTATATCCGAGAAGTTTCATAACAGTGCGGGAACTGCGGAACAGTAGTAAAATTGAATGTTTTGATGTCATGCAGAGGCATGACTTCCATGCCCTGCGTTACGGAAGGGCGTGCGGTGCAGATTACGTTTACTATGAATGATTTTATCTCTTTCTAAACTCTAGTGTCTGTGAATGACCGAGTGAAATAGCGTACTAAATTATGGATTGAATAGTGTTGTTGATGTATTTTGTTATTTTCATAACGTAACGCGATTAGGATAAAATAATTGTTATCGTGGCGGTGAGGAATCACTGTGACGAGTGGCGCGGCGCCCCCGGGCCGGGGCCGCAGATACGGAACTGTGTTGCTTCGCGAATCAGGCGTTCGATTTATCGTCCCGCGCGTTACTATTTACGCACTTTTCGAAAAAGATATTACGTATTTTTAGTCGCGGCGCGTGTTTTACGTGAACCGTCGGGAGCGTCTCGTGAGGTCGGGTGACTGCGGTCGTGGAATTCGTAAACAACCTCAAGGTTATCGGTGGGCATGTGCCTTGTGCGTTAGGGCTGCGATGCGGGCGCGCTGACATGTCTGCGTCGGGCGCGGGCGCGGGCGCGGGGGCCGTGGTGCGCCAGGGCCACTTGCGGAAACTGAAGACGATGAAGAAGAAGTACTTCGTGCTTCGTTCGGAGAGCGCTGATTGCTCGGCGAGGTTAGACTACTACGAGTCGGAGAAGAAGTTCCGTGCTGGTGCGGCGCCGCGGCGGGTGTTGCCGCTGAAGAGTTGCTACAACATCACGCGGCGGCTGGACTTGAAGCAGAAACATGTGATTGCGTTGTTTACACGCGAGGAACAGTTTTGTGTTGTGGCAGAGAACGAGCAGGAGCTACACGCGTGGCTGTCTGCTATCCTGCGACAGCACTCCTCGGATGAGCACAGCGATGAGCTTCTACATCCTATACGTAAGTATTTTCAATTCATTGTCCGCTACTAATACTGTAAACACAAGAGCGAGGAGTATTTTCATGTTTGTTTGATATTAGTTTTTTAATTTATCAAACAAACATGAAAATTTTTGATTAGTTTTTTAGGGCCTGATTCACCACTCTGTTAGTTTCCAATCATCTTAAGTGTTAGTTATCTATCTATGATGACATCTCTGTCTGTTTGGTAGCAATAAATAGAGATGGATTCATAATTAACTGACACAAGATAAATATAACTTAACAGAGAGTTGTGAAACAGGCCCTTAAAATCATTAGATTCTTCTTGTTGTAATCAAACTGTTATCAAGAAATTAAAGCATAGGCCAAATTCTCAATAAATATTTTATTATTGTAATACACTGAGGAAACCTGCAGACATCTGCGAAGCAATCCAATGGTGTGTGAAGTTCCCAATCTGCACTGGGCTTGCGTGGGAACTTAAGCCTGAGCCCTCTCATTCTGAGAGAAATCCTGTGCCCAGCAGTGGGACGTATATAGGCTGGAGATGATGAATAGACTTTAGGAAGATAACATGTTGTTCAATGAATATCTAAATAATTATAATTTTCCTATTGTAAATAATTGACAACATTTCATTTTTATAACACCTGAAAATGTATATATGGTTCGAAAGCATTTCGCCTCTTGATCACTGCAATATGATTATATAATTTTAATATTGCTTATTATAGAAAATAAAAATTAATTAAAAACATGTATATTATTTACTAAAAAGCCGTGGTAGCCTAGTGGTTTGACCTGCGGCCTCTCAAGCAGAGCGTCGTGGGTTCAAATCCCGGGCTCGCACCTCTGAGTTTTTCGGAATTTATGTGCCATGAGCTTTTCGGTGAAGGAAAACATCGTGAGGAAACCTGCACACGTCTGCGAAGAAATTCAATGGTGTGTGTTAAGTTCCCAATCCGCACTGGGCGCGCGTGGGAACTATAGCCCAAACCCTCCAATACACGGGGGAGGCCTATGCCATGAGGCACGCCGAATTTCGCGACAATTTAATAAATAAATAAAAAATAAAAAAAACGACAATAACAACAACAACATGTACTTACTGAAATTATAGCGAATTCGGAATAAAAAGGCTTATAAATAAAAATAAAAAAAATAATAATTTTACTAATTCTACTACAGGATAAGTGAAATGCCTATGCCTTTTTTACGAGAAAAAATAAGCAACCATAATTTTGTATTTGACAACTTCAAAGTACAAGGGGGGCAAGGGTCTCTATCGTTTGCCCGAATTTCATATGCCATAAATGTATTGTTTGCCATAATGATCATTTGCCATAACCCTATTTTCTCTTTATTTGTTAATTATTCAGGATTGTTATGAAACAAACCTAACCTAACCTATAGAGTTCTACAGGATTGCCATTACAATGCTCCTGAAAAAATTACAGTTTCAGAAAAAAAAAGAGTTATGGCAAATGATCATTATGGCAAACATTACATTATGGCATATGAAATTCGGGCAAAAGAGGGGCTCCGGGGGGGGGCAACTCTGAAATTCTATTTTTGATGTTCGTTGCATACCTTCTCTCTCACTCTCAAGTTAATGACTCTATTAGTATGAGCGGAACAGCACGAAGTGAACCTCGAAAATCGAATTTCGGAGAATACGGCCTGACATTGACAATTTGAAACTGACATCAGTTATTTTTCTATACAGAACAGACAAAAGGATAAGCGTCTATTCTGTGATAGTATCGGAGTTACGCCCTTTTAGAATAAGCAAAAATTAATAAATTAATTATAAATTAAATACAAACCCTAGCAAAAAAATTAAACTGTCAGCATTTTCATCTTTTCAAACAAAATACAGAGAACCATTAAAATTATAGGCTCAGAAATATGAAATGTTGTCAATTAAATGGGAATGTTTTTAATCCATATAGGTACCAACAACAAATTGTGATAGTCACCTTAGTTAGGAATGAAAAAATTCAAAATACATTTAAAAATTTTGATCGTAAAGTTTCATGTAGTATGTTTTGTATTACTACTTTACTACAAAAAAAAGTAACTTTATCATATTCTATTTCTTTGAAAAAAAAAAACATTTCTCTTGGTGAAACATTATTCTTATTCATTGGAAATGGAAATGAGTGACTTAGATTTTTCGCTTTACTTGTCACTCCTTACTGGTTTTTTTTTTTAAAGTTGAAAAGTACCATAGCCCCAGTATTTGTAGTATTTCAGCATCATCATCTTCCTAGCGTTTTCCCCGGCGTTTGCCATGGCTCAGTGAGCCTGGGGTCGGCTTTGACAACCTAATCCCAAGAGTTGGTGTAGGCACTAGTTTTTTTTTAGTATTTCATAATATTTATTTAAACTTTTCGCCTCAATGCGTGATGAAAAAAGTGACAGACATACAGACAACTAAGTGATCCTATAAGTTACTTGTTTTCTCTTGCAGTATGGTTCCCTAAAAATGGTGGTCTAAATACAAGTAAAGTAAAGTAGGAAGTGAAGTGTTAAACAGCACTGGTAGTAATGCTAATAATTATTTAATTACTAGCTGTTACCTGCGACTTTGTCTACACAAGATTTGCTTATCTCTATTCCGTGGGAACAGATTTTTGGAATAAAAACTATTCATCATGTGTCCTACCCTGGGAAGGAAACTATCTCTATACCAAATTCCAACTAAATCGCGCGCATTAAGCATGAAAAGTTAACAGACAGACAGACCTGCTTTCGCATTTGCAATTGACAACATTTCATTTTTATAACACCTGAAAATATATATATGGTTCGAAAGCATTTTGCCTCCTGATCACTGCAATATGTTTATATAATTTTAATATCGCTTATTATAAAACGTAAAAATTAATTAAAAATATGTCCTAATTTTACCAAAACTACCACAGGATAGATGAAACGCCTTTGCTTTTTTCACGAGAAAAAATAAACGATCATAATCTTTTATTTTTGACAACTTCAAAGTACAAGGGGGGCAACTCTGAAATTCTATTTTCGAAGTTTGTTGCATACCTTCTCTCTCACTCTCAAGATAATGACTATTAGTATGAGCGGCACAGCACGAAGCGAACTTCGAAAATCGAATATTGGAGAATAGGGCCTGACGTTGACAATTGACAACATTTCATATTTCTGAGCCTATAATATTAATGGTTCTCTGTATTTTGTTTGAAAAGATGAACATGCTGACAGTTTAATTTTTTCGCTAGGGCTTGTATTTAATTTATAATTAATTTATTAATTTGTGCTTATTCTAAAAGGGCGTAAGTCCGATACTATCACAGAATAAACACTTATCCCTTTGTCTTTTCTCTATACAAAAAAAAACTGACGTCAACTTCAAATTGTCAATGTCAGGCCCTATTCTCCAATATTCGATTTTCGAGGGTCGCTTCGTGCTGTTCTGCTCATACAAATAGTCATTATCTTGAGAGTGAGAGTGAAGGTATGCAACAAACTTCGAAAATAGAATTTCAGAGTTGCCCCCCTTGTACTTTGAAGTTGTCAAAAATACAAAATTATGATCGCTTATTTTTTCTCGTGGAAAAAGCAAAGGCGTTTCACCTATCCTGTGGTAGTTTTGGTAAAATTAGGACATATTTTTTATTATTTTATATTTTTTATAATAAGCGATATTAAAATTATATAAACATATTGTAGTTATCAGGAGGCAAAATGCTTTCGAACCATATATACATTTTCAGGTGTTATAAAAATGAAATGTTGTCAATTTGAAATTAATGTCAGTTTTTTTTTCTATAGAGAAAATACAAAGGGATAAGTGTGTATTCTGTGATAGTATCGGAGTTACGCCCTTTTAGAATAAGCACAAATTAATAAATTAATTATAAATTAAATACAAGCCCTAGCGAAAAAATTAAACTGTCAGCATGTTCATCTTTTCAAACAAAATACAGAGAACCATTAAAATTATAGGCTCAGAAATATGAAATGTTGTCAATTGGTATGGAATATGGATTTTTTATTTATTTATTTACTTTATCAGTTCAAAATATTAACATTTTTGCTAATCATATTGTATCTGATGACTGTAGGCCGGATGGCATAAATATTGATACAATACAGCCATCATGTCAAACATATGTCATTGACCTTATTGTTTGTGGCATAAATATATTGATACTAGCTTTTTCCCGCGACTTCGTCCGCGTAGACTTCATTTATTGACAAATAGCTTTTGCCCGCGTGTACCAGGAGTATTTCAATCCCGTTTTTTCCCGTTCCCTTAAGAATTTCGGGAAATGATCTTTTAATGCTCCCTACACTCCCCAAGGAACCCACTTGACAAATTTCAGCTTTCTACGACCAGTAAAACGAAAAAATCCGTTTTTCCCGTTCCCGTGGGAATTTTGGAGATTCCTCTATTAATGCTCCTCTAAACTCCAAACAACCTAACTGCGGAATTTAAGCGTTGTACAACCAGTAAAACGAAAAGTCGCGTTTTCCCGTTCCCGTGGGAATTTTGGAAAATTATCTTTTATAGCTTCTTTGCACTCATCTAGCAACCTACATGCCAAATTTCAGCTTTCTACGACCAGTAAAACAAATCCCGTTATTTCCCGTTACCGTGGGAATTTTGGAAAGTCCTCTCTAAATGTTTCTCTACACTCCCCAAGCAACCTACATGTCAAGTTTCAGCTTTCTACAACCAGTAAAACGAAAAGTCCCGTTTTTCCCGTTCCCGTGGGAATTTCGGAAAATTGTCTCTTAATGCTTCCTTACACTCGCCAAGCAACCTACATGCCAAATTTCAACTTTCTACGACCTGCAGTATATAACAAAAAATCCCGTTTTTTCCCGTTCATTTCCGTCAAAATTTTGGGAAATCCTTTTGTAGTGCTCCCCCATACTCCCCAAGGAACCTGAAGGCCAAATTTCAGTTTTCTACGATCATTAAAACGAAAAATCGATCCCGTAGAACTGAAATCCCGTTTTTTCTTTATCCCGTTGGAATTTTCGAAAATCCTTAACCTCAAAACTGTTTTCTACTATTACACTCACCTACTTCTATGCCAAATTTGAAGTCTAGTAATTATAATTCAAAGGATTTCGTTGAACTGAATATATAAATCCTGTTTTTTCCTTATCCCGTGAGAATTTCCAAAAATCCTGAAATTATTTTCTTAGTTTTGTAATCATCTACTTGTGTACGAAATTTGAAGAGTCTATAGTTACCTATTGAG
The DNA here is from genome assembly GCA_963854515.1 of Pandemis heparana. Classification (NCBI taxonomy): domain Eukaryota; kingdom Metazoa; phylum Arthropoda; class Insecta; order Lepidoptera; family Tortricidae; genus Pandemis; species Pandemis heparana. The sequence goes on from OY978021.1 coordinate 13,648,038, forward strand.
ATAGGGTCACTCGAAATCGAATAATATAAATCCCGTTTTTTCCCGTCCCCCTGGAAATTTCTTAATCAGCGACCCGATAAACCGTACAAACAATACTACCCACTTTAATATAATAATAATAATACCCACGTTGATTTTCAGACTTTGTCATCCCCTATCCCCTTTTAGGGGTTGAATTTTCAAAAAACCTGAAACAGGTGTTTACTCATTTATCGTTAGGAATACTCCTGTGAAGTTTCGAGTAAAATAGTCTAACTAATCTTGTTTCCCCATACAAACTTTGGACCCCCATTTAACCCCTTTAGAGGTCGAATTTTGAAAAATCCTTTCTTAGTGCACCCCTAGACCTTATAAGGAACCTACGTGCCAAATTTGGAATCTCTAGAACCAGCGGTTTGGGCTGTGCGTTGATATGTCAGTCAGTCAGTCAGTCAGTCAGTCAGTCAGTCAGTCAGTCAGTCAGTCAGTCAGTCAGTCAGTCAGTCAGTCAGTCAGTTTCTTCTTTTATATATATAGATGTGTATATTATATTTTTGATGACTGGGTTTTTTAATTATTATTATTTTATATTAAAAGGCTCTCGCTAGGTGGTTGGGTCAAGGGTCAGATACAGAAGGCGGTACTCCTGGACACGGCCCGGATAGTCAGGAGGTTCCTCTCTCTGTCGCCCTGACCACCGGCAGCTTAGGCCCCGCCTCGCTGCCGACGGCACCCTAGGTTAGGTTTTTATAATGTTTTTATATTTTGTGTTAATATTGCTTTATTACTTTTTATTTCAATATTGTAAAAACCTAACTTAAGATAAAAGATAAATATACCGAATAACAATAAAAGATATTTATTGAACAGTTTGCAATTACATTTAGATATTATACATGTAACAATAAAATGCTACAAACTATTGAAATGGATATATTGATATGTATTATCCTGCGATCAGTCCGACGACTATTAGCAGATAAGTGGTGGGTCTCATGTTGTGCAGAGCCAGCTACCCAGTGCAAGCTTCTTGGTAACGTACATATTATTATTATTATAGCCTTTTTATTCCGAATTTGCTACAATTTCAGTAAATACATGTTGTTGTTGTTGTTTTATTTTTATTAAATTGTCGCGTAATTCGGCGTGCTCCGTGACATAGGCCTCCGTGTATAGGAGGGTTTGGGCTATAGTCCCCACGCGCGTCCAGTGCGGATTGGGAACTTAACACACACCATTGAATTTCTTCGCAGATGTGTGCAGGTTTCCTCACGATGTTTTCCTTCACCGAAAAGCTCATGGCAAATCAAATACCAAATGTAATTTTCGCACATAAATTCCGAAAAACTCAGGAGGTGCGAGCCCGGAATTTGAACCCACGGCACTCTGCCTGAGAGGCCACAGGTCAAACCACTAGGCTACCACGGCTCCTAACGTACATATATAATTAATAATTATGCCTTGATAGATAGACCGACCGCTTGAATGAGTCCAGACGCGCGGGGTGGGACGATCGCGGGGGCCGAGAGGTGCGGGCGGCAGGCGCACTACCCACCCGCACCTCTTGGCCCCCCTTGTCGTCACACCCCGCGCCCCTGCACCGCGCGGGCGAGGGTTCATTTAGGCAGTCGTTCTATAGAAGCTTAGTTTAGTTTATTATTTATTTATTCAATACAAAAAATACATTGGTTTACATAAAATGACAAGCAAGCAAAGATAATTCATATTGAAGTCGTCAGAAAATGAATAATAGAGAATACGAAGTAAATGTCACAAAAATAAAAAAATACCAATACAATAAAAATAGAAATATCAAATGACACAATAAAATCACTTACGCAAAAATAATAACAATAGTTCTCCTCTAGGGATCGTCAGAAGTACAAAATGGGATTTTAATTAAATTTTACAATAATAGTTAATAATAACTACTTATAGAGAAATGACAACTAAGAATAATCTTTGAAGTAATTTAAAAACAAAATAATCAAAAACAATTTTATAAGTGAAACTTAACTTGCGTAATTTAATTAAAATGTCATGCTTAGGAATTCATTAATATTGTAAAATTAGGGTGCTTAGGGTGCTACCACAATATTTGCGAGATTAACGCGATATGTCCGACACTAACTTCAAGGCGACGGGTCAGTGAACTTGATGGTTCTCTATATGTAAACAAGCTACCATCAATCTTTAAGGCATTAGCATAAAGGCCTCTTCCGCCCACTTATCAAATTAAAAACCACTGATATTTGACGAATTTCGACCAGCTATGTTTTTCTCTATTTTTACATACATTATATTAATCACGTCGTTATCCTTTACGGGGTAAACAGAGCTTAGGGTAGCAAGACCTAAAGGACGTTTTTAGCGTGATTGTGGGTGTATGGGTGGAAAGTACAGGGGGATCAAAATAAATAGTTATTTGTTGTTGGAGTATCATAGAGGTGTATTTTTTTGTACATTTTTGATGCGAGAAAGAAAGAAAGAAAGAAAAAATAAAACGTAAATTATCTCCTTCTTTCATCCACTCAAAGGTTGACTGGAAGAAATCCCTTGAAAGGATAAGTCCGCCTTTGTGCATGCATCTCAGTGTTTGTCAATTGTATTTGTCTTGTTTATTTTGCATAATAAAGAGTTTTACATACATACTCACTAATCAATATTGTTACATTATATTAGTTTAGTATACATCAAGCAACTGATAATAACAGAAATAAGACCTAAATAATTCCTCATTGACATCATACCGTACCTGAACGCTTGCGCATAATCGCCAATTCACTTCTAAAATGAACTGTGTAGTACCAACAAAAGGGTTCAAATTCACAGTGAAGCAATGTCAATAACAAATTTGTGAGTAATGCATGTTTATCTAGTTCCTATTATGATGTTTTCATGTTTATTATTATTATACGATATTATGATGCTCAAATAATGCCATCTCTGTTTAACGTATGGATCTAGAACTTTTCCAGAAAGAGATAAGTGAAAATGCTGGCCATAGTATAAAACAAAATCGCTTTCCGCTGGCGATCTGTCCCTATGTAGGTATGCTTAGATCTCCGAGGCTTATATCTAATACAAATATTCTTTATTGAACATCACAAATCAGTATAAAACAATATAGAAACAAAGAACAAGGTGGGCAATAGGCGGTCTTATCGCTTAATAGCTATCTACCAGACAACCAATTTTTATTTATTTATTTATAAGCCTTTTTTTATTCCGAACTCGCTACAATTTCAGTAGGTGCATGTTGTTGTTGTTGTTATTGTCGTTTTTTATTTATTAAATTGTCGCGTATTTCGGCGTGGCTCATGGCATAGGCCTCCTCCGTGTACTGGAGGGTTTGGGCTATAGTTCCCACGCGCGCCCAGTGCGGATTGGGAACTTAACACACACCATTGAATTTCTTCGCAAATGTGTGCAGGTTTCCTCACGATGTTTTCCTTCACCGAAAAGCTCATGGCAAATTACAAATGTAATTTTCGCACATAAATTCCGAAAAACTCAGAGGTGCGAGCCCGGAATTTGAACCCACGACACTCTGCTTGAGAGGCCACAGACAGCCAATAAAAGGAAGAAATAAGTCCGAGACAGTTTAAGTTAGGTTTAAGTAGGTGTTGGAAACAAGTTTATACATTTACTTAAGTTTTTCACTTATACTCGTACGTTTGTCTTGTTCAACCCGTTGCGACCCCTAAGTCCCCTCTTAAACACCATTACAACTTTATAAACACTGGCTACTTCTTAAACCAGATTAACGCACGCGTGACCTTGCCAGAGGTCCGTCGACCCTACGAGAGTTGTTTACTCCAACTCACTGACTCACTATCATTTACACATACTAACATAAACATCTTTATCCCTTACGGGGTAGACAGAGCCTAACGCCACAAGACAAATGCCACGTATAGCACGATTGTGGACGTATCGTATTGGTGGAAAGGGGAAACGAAATAGCCGCGTATTCACTGAGCGAGCCGCCTCGCGCGGCAGTTTCGTGAGGCAAATCCTCGATCTATCAGGACGTGCCTCGCCCGAGGCAAACGCACGTCTTGCCTCGGGCGAGCGTGCCTCGACCCGAGCCGCGCGTTGTCGATTTTTGTCCATGCTCAAAGGCCTCGCGTGCCTCGCATGCCTCGCGAGGCGGCTCGCTCAGTGAAAACCCGGCTAATTGCGACGGGTCGCTAGCCGCATCGCCTATAACATGATCCCTACAATTTTCGCCCATTCCCTCGATGGGCTTTTTGGATACTCTGTTTTTTTTTGCTCTCTGACCACCATGGAAGGATTTAAAACATTGAAAAATAAAATGAAAATTTCATCACGTTTGGAAATTTAGTGCCGTTTGCAAATTGGTACCTAATTGGAGGCACTAAAAGAAGTGCTTTGATTGAAAAAGCTCCCAGCTCCGCCAATTAAATTTTTTAACTTTTTTATATTAGCAATGTAATGCATTAATGCAGTGTTTCCCAACCTGTGGTCCGCAAGCCCCTAGAGGTCCGCGAGTATATGTATGAGGGTCCGCGGTGTCATCTCTGGTCTGGACCATACATAACATAAATGCTAACAAGTCTCGTAATTTTGTATCTGTAATAACTAAAATAAATACCTTATCCGATTTTTTTTGCTGTTTATTTTATTAAGGGGGTCCGTGAAAACTGTGCTTGATTTCCTAGGGGTCCGTGGCTGAAAAAGGTTGGGAAACGTTGCACTAATGTATTGTTTGTAAATATTGTGATTGAACTGTGTGTGTAAGGTCTCTTGAAATTGTTACTGTAAATCTATAACCTGTTTTCCTGTAAATCTATAACCCTCTTATTCATAAACGCTCTATAGGCTTCTGCTAACTTAGCAATCGTTTGTCCTTATCTGAGAAAGGTAAATGTCGAAGTGACGGTTAAGGACAAACGATTGTTAAGTTAGCAGAAGCTTAAAGAGCGTTTATAAATAAGGGGGTAAGTCTATGAGCGGCGGTGATCACTTAACATCAGATGGACGCATGCTGCGTGCCCGTTTGTCGGCTTTAATATAAAAAGAAATATTTTTTTGAGAGTTTTGAATCATATTTGACAAATTTTACATAGGTTGCAAGATAATATGAAGCTTGTAAAAAGTAGTGGTTTGTTTCCTGACACTATTTCTTTCCGTGTAATGTTATAGGTGAGGCTCTGAGGCTAGAAAGAGATAGGTACTGCAAGGCTCTGAGGGCGTAGCCAGGTCTACTCTAACTTGCTCTGACTCCTGGGTTTAACGGAAAGTACGGGTTCTTACGCTCTGAGCATCAATAAAACATTCAAAAGTGTTCTTCTATTTATTAATTTCAAACTCTTAGACTAATACATCAGTTATGCCTTCGGAGGCAGCTGTCCAGGTAAAGTCCAAGAATGACTTTGTTTCATTCAGTTTTTTTAATTACATTCGAACTTTAAATTATAAATATTTGCATTACCTTAACTCAAGTTATCACAGTACTATGCGATTGCGAGCCTCTAACTTCTAATATTCTTTAGCCCCACAATATGAACATTCGTTCTTAAACTCATTACTCGGTAAACTAATTATAGCACCGTTTATATATGTCATAGTACATGTTATTTTCGTATCGCAACATAGTGACTATGAAAACAAACAATATAATTATTAATTTCTGCCATTAGGCCAATGGGTCAGCGCTGTTAGTCATCTCGTAGTGATCTAAGTCTTATCTATAGACGCTTATATCTAAGACTATGTTGTCTAAACGTTGTTCGTGTTGCTACTCTTCCGTTTTTTTAGCATTGGAAAAAAAAGTAAAAAATCATGTATTTTTATTGAAAAACAGTTTTAAAAAATAACACCCAGTTACAATTTAAAATCCCTGGAATATCGTGATTTGTTTGGTTATGGTTTTTTATATTTTCCAGTTACTTGATTTTTAAAAAGTGTTTTTCGATAAGCAGATATGTCAAAATTGTTTACTTTCTTTTTAATTCAAAAAAAAAATCGAAGTATACATACTGTTCATTAGTTTTTAGTGTTCCGTACCCACAATGGGTAAAAACGGGATAGAATCGCATCATGCCCCTGGGGGGCTACTCCGAAATTCGATTTTCGAAGTTCGTATCACACCGTCCCTCTCACTCTCAAATTAATAACTATTAGTGAGAGCGGAACGGCACGAAACGGACTTCGAAAATCGAATTTCGGAGTATAAGGCCTGGTCCGTGTTTCTGATGCGAACATTTCTACGAACACCTGATACATTGTGCTCCATGGCCCGTTGGCAAACCTTGAGCCTGGGCTTTCGAGCTTCAGGGGGGCTACTCCGAAATTCGATTTTCGAAGGTCGTATCATACCGTCCCTCTCACTCTCAAATTAATAACTATTAGTGAGAGCGGAACGGCACGAAACGAACTTCGAAAATCGGATTTCGCAGTGTAAGAGGCCAGCACGTCTAGCACGAGAGCGCGCAAGAGTCGCGTGGCGCGCGATTTACAGTGTGTATCAGACACCCCGTAACAATAATCCACTGGGGTATATAACCATAGCTGTAGAAGCTAAAAAATATTTAATAAAAAATTGGAGTTAAACAGTTTTTATACTTTCTATAGGAATGGTAGTATTAACTGTAATCATTCCTATAGAAAAAAAAAATACTCCAATTTTTTTTTTTTAATATTTATTTTAGCTTCTATAGCTATGGTTATATACCCCAGTGGATTTATTGTTACGGGGTGTCTGATACACCCTGTAGATTGCCCGTATTTTTCTTACAGTTCGTTTTAGAAAGAGACGGGCAGTAAAGTTAGTCACTTAAAAAGCGCTGAAATAAAAGCCATATTATTTACCGGGAAAACCAATGTGGATGCTCTTCGTAATCTATCACAATTGATAGAGAGTTGATAGTCTATCCTATCATTGAAAAGTGATTTATATATGATATTTTACCAGCTGTTGTCCGCGACTTCGTCCGTGCAGAATTAAATATAGCCTACTAGCTGTTGCCAGCGTTCGTTTATCGCTATCCCGCGGGAACTACGCAATTTTCCGGGATAAAAAGTAGCCTATGTGCTATTCCAGACTTTTCTCTATCTATGTGCCGAATTTCATCCAGATCCGTTGGGCCGTTCTGGCGTGATTGAGTAACAAACAAACATCCATCCATCCATCCATCCATCCATCCATCCATCCATTCATCCATTCATCCATACTTTCACCTTTATAATATTAGTTAGATGCTATGACACTCACAAAATAATGTTGCTTCCTATTCGTAAAAGAATTTTCAAACTCGGTTCTGTAGATCCAGAACCAGAGATTACCCCTTAATAATATTAGTATGTATCTATAGATTAGCTTCGTCTGTGAATAAAGAAAAAACATAGAATGTACCAGTTGCTTCTCTTCCCGCGCAGATAGTAAAAGCCCATCGAAGGAATGGGCATAGGTATCATGCTATAAGCGATGCGGCTAGCAACCCATCACTATTTTGATTCCCCTTTCCACCTAATGCCACCTATACACCTACAATCATACTAAACGTGGCCTTTAGGTCTTGTTACCTTAGGATGCGTCTACCCCGTAAGGGATAAAGTCGTGATTTATGTGTGTGTGTGTGTGTGTGTATATGGATTAGATAAGATAAGATAAAGATAAGATAATTACCCACGGTTTCGCTCGCCTCAAACGTCAGCTAGCTTTTCGGTGGAGTAAGACGCCTATTAAGCCTTGTACTCTTTTTAATTTAGATTTTGAAAGTCCAATATTACGTCGTCCGAACAAATCGATTGCTGCTGTGGAACATTTTCACAGTATATGTCAAATTGACGTTACATATGCGTTACATGGAACATCATGGAAAATTGTTGTGGCGTAAACTATGACAAAGTTCTACGATGGGTCAGGAACATACAAACATGTCATACATCTAGCTTTTTAACGTCAATCATCTCCGCGGATTATTCCGTTATGCGAACAAACAAATCTCTGTATATTTTATATATAATAAAGCCATCGATGGCGCCTGATATGTTACAACTATAAAAATGTTTATTTGTCCGTTTATCTTGCCGGCTATTACAGCTAATCTTATCTAAAGCGGTGTGGCGCCTTTGGTCTTGATTGCCATCAAACATTTTCTAGCTAGATCAAACATGCTACTATTTTTAGGGTACAGCATCTAAAGCTGTGTTTCATAATTTTTTTGACTGTTAAGTTTCCAATCTGCACTGGGCCCGCGTGGGAACTGTAGCCCAAGCCCTCTCATTCTGAAAGGCCTGTGCCCAGCAGTGGGACGTATATAGGCTAGAGATGATAAACTTTATGTAGTCACGGGCCACTTTCAAAATTTCAGAAATTCCATGGACCCCTGTCAACGCTTTATATACACTCAGCGGCATATTTAGCTGAACACAAAAAAAGTGTAGGTAACTATTTTTTTTTTTTTTTTCTGGCATACGCTTTCGCTAATTTTTTTTTGTGTTCCCCTGAATATGCCGCTGAGTATAGAAAAAGAAAACATACATACAGTCGATGAATTGAATTCCCTACACACCATGGAACTTCTTCACATAAAAAGTCATAGTGAACTGTAGGCTTATTGTCTAACTCGCTCGCAATCGCCATCGTGTTCATTTTGACAGTTCTTGTATGAATGTGACAGCTAGCTGATTCCGATGCCAATTGTCAGCCCATACATGAACTGTCAAAATGAACACGATGGCGATTGCGAGCGAGTTAGACAATAAGCCTACTGACTAAGGGCTCTTGGGAGAGTGCTCGATCTTAATAATGGCATCTGTACGGTGTTACGGAACTCGTCGTGTGCGAATCTGACTCGCGCTTGGCCGGTTGTTTTTCGCAGTTATCAATCATTGTTATTCGGCTTTGCACAAAAAAGATTAGATGTTATGTTTTTCCTGTGAATTGTGGCGTTTGTTGCTGTTTGTTGGTTTTAGTTAGTCATGGTTTTTATATGTATACGCTTGATGAATTTGAGCGGCGCTCTCGGTTCGCGAGTTCTACTCGCGCTTGGCCGATTTTTTTAATTTTGTAATATGCACCAAAAAATAAAATTAATTAATAAAATATAAAATTATCGTAAAAGAGGTGACAAAAAGGGAAATTAAAAGTAATATCGGTAAAGAAATACGGAAAATATAAGAGTTTTATTAAACTAATAATTAGTCAGCGTTTAGAAAGAGGGATCGATATGACATGTGACGTCGTAACTACATATTAAAAATCAGTTTTTCTGGAAAGAGATAGGGGAAATCTTTGATAGCTATATCTCGGTTATTTTTATACTTAGTTATTAAAAAAATATATGACAAAAAAGACTTTAAATGAAAGCCATGAAAAAAAAGAATATTGCCTCGTTACTTTTTAGTCAATAATTTTGGAAAATAATTTGGTAATAAAAATAAAAATAGGCATTATAATTATAACACATAATACCAAAATCCGTTTCCCTAATTTTTTTATCAAATTCCTTGGACACAATTTTTCCTTAACCTATTAAAAACATCCTGTGACCAATATAGAAAAATTATGAATTATGTAAAGTTGTTTACTATTCTTTACTCGTATTATCAAAGCAAAATTCCCATGAGTCACATCAGAGTGAGTGTCATAGGTCACTTACAACAGGAGATGCCTTTAGCTGTTCTTTGCAGTACGTTTGTTCTGTCACTTTCCAATTTCCATATGGCATATGAAGGGCATATGGAATGCATATTTACACCCATGTACTTATTTTTTTTTACGATCGTACAAACTCTTACCAAAACAATATATGTCGCAAGACGCGCAAATTTTATTATTTCCCTGGGCCAACGGTATTGTCGTTGACTGCTGTTTTTTTGGCAGAGGAGAAAATGCTGTAAGTGTCGTGAACTATAAACCAAACCCTATAGAATAGACAACAGAGCAGTACCAGTGGACCATAGAGATATGTTCATAATTCAATGTAGCAAATCGTTTGATAGCTGTTTGTTGCCGATACGCACTGCCAGAGGCGCTGCGAATTTACTTAAATAAGTTAAGACGTCACAGCGATCATGTTCAAGATCTTTGTGTTGAAAACTTTAGAGCCTCCAATGTTACTCAAGTAACTGTCATGCTTTTTGGCAGAGACCAAAACGCGTTGCCGCCTCCTGTTGTAAGTGCTCCGTGGCTGGTGCATTTGTAAACGGGAAAAAATATTGCGGTCTACCATATTGTTAAAAGTTGTTTTGTAGATTCGCCCTTGAATATTAGACCGTTAACAGACATTGAAATATATACATAATTCTCTGTATCTCGCAGGTTATTTTTTGGGTCGGACCTTGTGCAAGGTCATATTAATCGCTCCTGCCGCTAAGCTGCAGTGCTTGCGTTGTTGTGTTCCGACGTGAAGAGTAAGACAGCCGGTGAAACTATGTTGATTCCAGTTTCCACCTATACGCCAGGGCTGGATTTACCATAGAGGCTAAAAAAGCTGAAGCCTAGGGCGGCAAAATTGGCGCAAATTAAAAAATTACAGAAAAAAAAGTAAGGCTGCGGACACGAGTGGGGCGGCGAAAATTTAATAGCTTTGGGGCGGCAAATGTGTAAATCCAGGACTGCTATACGCCCAAAATCATGCTAAACGTGGTCTTGTTACCTTAAACTTTGTCTACCCCGTAAGGGATAAAGACGTGATTTATGTATGTACAGGGTGTATATACCCCCTAACAATAATCCACTGGGGTATATAACCATAGCTATAGAAACTAAAAAAAATATTTAAAAAAAAATTGGAGTAATTTTTTTTTTATATTTTCTATAGAAATGGTAGTATTAACTGTAATCATTCCTATAGAAAATATAAAAAAAAAAACACTCCAATTTTTATTTTTTATTTTTTTTAGCTTCTATAGCTATGGTTAAATACCCCAGTGGATTATATTTAGGGGGTATCTGATACACCCTGTATGTATATTTCAACGCTTATTTGTCATAGAATAAATAAACATGTTTGTTTACTATATACGGTTAAAGTTCAACGGAGGAAGAAAGCAACTGAATAACACTATTGCATCATGGTCCACATACTACATGGCACCTGTTTACTCGGCCCCGTTTGCCTTGCTACTGTTATTTAGTATTCTTCACAATTAAAACCGGGCAAAGACGAGTCGGAAACGCGCACTGAGGCCGTCATCATCAACATCATCATGTCCTTGCTACCTATACATTCATATAGTCCGTAAGTCAAGTCAAGTCAAAAGTTTATTTTGCAAATAGGCCGCAAAGGGCTCTTTTACATGTCTTTTTTTTAATCTATCAGCGCATTCGGAAAGACCATCATTGCCAAGAAGAATGTGCCGCAAGAAACTTGGCAAAGTCATATTTTCAGAATAAAATAGATTTACAACAGTAGGTATACTTCAATTCTACTTAACCTACCTATAATACAATTAATACATTTTATAAAAGGGATGTATAAAGTCCCCAAGTTAAGTTCGCACCTTAAATTACATTAGTCTACAGTAGAGATGTATAAAGTCTCTACTGGTAAGCTTTTAGTATGCCATACGGCTTTGTCTTGCCGTCATTCTTATGGGTTTGATACTTTCATCCGCCGAGTGAGGAAGACAGCAAAGCAAACCTGACATTCTATACATACCGTACATACCGACACGCCTCTTTACCCATAGGGGTAGGCAGAGGATGCTACGATCCTGACCTGACATACCTTCGCTTCATCCACATTCGTTAATCTCTTCATAAACGCTCGTCGGATTAAGTCGGTTGTCACAGGTCTGTATAGTTCCCACAGGTGGGAATGAGAGGGCTTGAGCTACAGTTCCCACGTGCCCAGTGTGCTGATTGGAATTTCATACATACCATTGATATTGCTTGCTGCTTGCAGGTAGATTGGCTCACGTGGTAACTTTCCCTGAAAGACTCCTGGTAAATTTCAAATGTGTTTTATAGACATAAATGAAGATTACAATTCTCTGTTCGAGAGGACCTAAGTCACCACGGCTTATATAAGGGCTCTGTATCATTGTTCAAATGTTATTGTTAACCCTGAAATACGCCTACGAGCTTCTTTTTTTTAGCGGCGGCCATAGTAATACTGCTCTGTAATTTCAAAGCTGCCGCGTGCCGCTCGGTTACGGAATAAAAATTAACCATAATATTTTCCCGTGGTCGTCTTAACCTTTTCTACTCCAACGACCTATACTTATATACGTCCATTGCTTCAATGCAAAAGCAACTTTCGTTCAATTGGGTTTAGGTTCAATTTAGGCGACACCAGCCGCGAAACTAGCGCCACTTCGGAAATGTTCTTATATCACCTAAATTGATCAATTTTCAATAATTTCCGAAGTAGATACTAGGGAAACACCTACCTATATTATGTATTAAATCAGTGTATACAATTCGTTCTGTAGTTGTCCCAAAAAACTTGCACAGCAAAAAGCGGCCGTTTTAGTTTTGGACTGGGACTTTGACTCGAGCGCACGACTCGAGGCCATCCCGTCCTACTCACACCCCCAATCAATATTCTTTGTCTCACTTCACCGTTTCTTCTATTCCAGAGCACGTATGGCAGGTGAACGTCCAGAAGAAGGGTCTGGGCGCTTCTAAGAACATACAAGGGCTATACAACCTGTGCCTGACTGACAAGACGCTGACGCTTGTCAAGATCAAGAGCCACAACAATGTCATCAGCGACCTCGGCATACCGGAACGGGTGGAGTACTCGCTGAAGAATATCAGGAGGTGAGATGGGGTTTATACACAGCCACGGTTGTAGACCGTCATTTTTGGTGTTTTTTTACGATTATTTCACGGGCAATGGTCCAGGCTCCTCTTCAATAATATAGGCCTGCAAAATATCTAATTAAAGTCTGGTGACTGATTGTAGATGAGTATAATATTAAAAAAAAAAAACACGGAAATTGAATGAAAGTTTCAAATGTGCGTATTAATGTGTCTAATGCAATAATTGATCGTGATGGACTTTTATTTTTTTACTAAACGAGATATATTATTTAAATCCCTTTAATACGAAAATAAACAAAAGTCCATCACGATTAATCATCAGAGCTTTTAAGTTAGGTTAAGTTAATTAATTTTATAACAACCCTGAATATTTTATTGAATCAGGCGTTACTTTGCGGAGGTCCATTTCAATGAACACAAAATATTTACCTTGCTACTCCGCTACTTACGTGCAAGATAACCAAGCTTGTGCGAAATATGTACGTTTTGCATGCAAGCCCTCCCACCACTACTACCACACAAAACGCACACAAATCCCACAAACTTAATTAATCCTAACACCACACAAACACTGACGCGCGTTTCGATCCCTCTACGGGATCATTCTCAAAGTTAGAGCACAACCGATGCACATGCGAACCAACGACGTACTACGACGTCGACGTCGTTGGTTCGCATGTGCATCGGTTGTGCTCTAACTTTGAGAATGATCCCGTAGAGGGATCGAAACGCGCGTCAGTGTTTGTGTGGTGTTAGGATTAATTAAGTTTGTGGGATTTGTGTGCGTTTTGTGTGGTAGTAGTGGTGGGAGGGCTTGCATGCAAAACGTACATATTTCGCACAAGCTTGGTTATCTTGCACGTAAGTAGCGGAGTAGCAAGGTAAATATTTTGTGTTCATTAACAACCCTGAACAATAAACAGTTTAAGAGCAAAGAGAGTTATCGCAAAATTATTATTATGCCTTATGAAATTATGGCAAATGAAAAAAAAACCCTACAGCACGGTTAGCACGAGTGCGCGCGAGAGCTTGTCGCGCGCGAAATAGATACCGTTCTTTTTTACTATTCGTTATATAAAGAGATGGGTAGTCTATCCCGCGCGCACTTGTGCTAGCCGTATTCTCCAGTATTCCGAATTAAGTTAAAGTTTAATTTGTTTTGTCTACTTACGCGGAACTATACAGCCGTTATGATGGTTCGCAAAGTTGTCACATCTACTAACTTTTTAATAGATCTACCTATTTTGCGTCCGTTCTGCCTATCTACCACACTCGGTCTCAAATCTACCTATTTTTCAAAGCATAGACAATTCTCCACACGAACGGTACTTTACTAGGTACAAGTGCTGCTGCTGCTGCACACAAAGAGGTTTATTTCTAAAAGTGGTGAACCCAACCCCGAACATTTAGAACTATTTAATAAAAATATGTACAAACATCACCAATAAATCTAATTTTAGAGTCTTCTATTAAATTTATTTTAAACATTTTTGTTGCATTCTTAATCAGTAAAACTGAATAAACCTTGGGTGGTAGATCTACCATTCTTCATTTAAAATTCTATCAATTTTACCATATTACCAAAATTGTATGTGACAACACTTGGTTCGTATCGTATTCCCGATGGGCCTGTCGTGAGTATACTCCTCCCCATATTGCAGATGCGGCGACTCTGAATGCTTCTTCTACATGGAGGTCGGCCGGCAGACGGCGACGGGCGCCGGCGAGCTATGGATGCACTCGGACGACGCCAATATCGCGCAGAGCATGCACTCTACCATCTATCAGTGAGTCGGTGGCCAGTGTTGTAGCTGGGCCGTGATGGGCCATGAATGGCCATGATGAGCGATCGTGTTTGAATGAAAAAGTGATACCGACGGCTGATAAGTAATAATCTTCGGATTCGATGTCGATTTGATGGGAGATTTGATAAAAGTCACTGATAATTATAACAATTAATTTATTGCTTTAAACTTGATGAACTTAAGGTAAAATGATACTGCTGCCTTGATTACCGAACGCGGATAATAATAAGCCGATGGCGTGAATTTGATGAGTTAGCTTTATATGAACGTGCGTAGCTCGTACAAATAGGGAATGTTCATGTTTTTTTACTGCTTTCTTAACAATTCAGCACCTGGATGACAGCTTTGCTCGGTTTTTTTTGTACGTTTTCTGAAAATGAAAGCTAGCTAGATTAATTTATCGCCCCCGAAACCCCCTGCATACTAAATTTCATGAAAATCGGAACAATCTAAGAGATATACTTTTCATAAAAACACAAAATCACAGATTTGTTTCCATCTCTTTCTAGAGAAACAGAATTTTAGCACGGCGTTTATATGGGTGAAGTCATGCCATATGGGATCTCTTTTTCTAATCCCTGTATTTTAAAATTCTTATATCCTCCGTTATTGACCGATATCACATTTTAATTTCACTTTTGGTCATGATCCCAGACTATAATCTATGTCTGTGTCAAATATGACCCAGATCTGTCTAGCTGTTCTGGCGTGAAAGAGTAACAAACATCCATAAGTCCATATAGATCCATACTCACAAACTTTTGCGTTTATAATATTAGTAAGATGTAGTAGCATGAAAATCGCTGTGTTGCCGCGTGAGTGCCGCTGCGTTATTGACGCCGAGGCCGCTTTTGCTAGGAAATCTAGCTTCAAAACGGAAAATTTCAAATCGTTATATTAGTGTCGATTTCATTAATTAAACCATCTTCATTGCAGTGCAATGAGGAATTGTGCGAAGGAGACGGATAATGAAAAGGACCACATCGCAATACCGAAGAGCGAGGGCACGAATCCGTTGCCCGCGCGGCGGCAGACCTTCTCCGATGGACACGGGCGCGCCGGGTTGTCCAACGGTAAGTTCTTAAAAATAGTCATCATCATCTTAAATGTAAGAGCTAAGCTCTTGTCGGTGGAGCAATTTCCATGTGGTCCTTTCCAGCATGTCTAGCACGACAGCGCACAAGAGTCGCGTCGCGCGCGAGATAGATTGCCCGTCATTATCTATCTGTTCATTCTAGAAAGGGACGGGCAATCTATCTCGCGCGCGACACGACTCTTGTGCGCTGTCGTGCTAGCCGGGCAGGGCCTTTCCTTTGACTCCAATAATAATAGTCCATGATCGAAATTAGTAGCAAAAACCGAAACCGGAACTTAATTAGGGCGATTCTAGCGTATAATTTTTTAAAGTTGCAGTCAATTTGGCTGTATTCACATGTCATTAATGATGTTTTGACATTTCACGTACTTAACCTTTTCGCAGTCACGTCAAATACAAGAGACGTCACCCACACGCCACACTTCTTTATTGCGATGCCATATGCCTTAACCTTAAGTTGAACCTAAACCCAATTGACAACATTTCATATTTCTGAGCCTGTAATTTTATTGGTTCTCTGTATTTTGTTTGAAAAGATGAACATGCCGGACAGTTGAATTTTTTCGCTAGGGCTTGTATTTAATTTATTATGAATTTATTAATTTGTGCTTATTCTAAAAGGGCGTAACTCCGGTACTATCACAGAATACACACTTATCCCTTTGTCTTTTCTCTATAGAAAAAAAACTGACGTTAATTTCAAATTGTCAATGTCAGGTCCTATTCTCCAATATTCGATTTTAGAGGTTCGCTTCGTGCTGTTCCGCTCATGCTAATAGTCATTATCTTGAGAGTGAGAGAGAAGGTATGCAACGAACTTCGAAAATAGAATTTCAGAGTTGCCCCCCTTGTACTTTGAAGTTGTCAAAAATACAAAATTATGATCGCTTATTTTTTCTCGTGAAAAAAGCAAAGGCGTTTCACCTATCCTGTGGTAGTATTGGTAAAATTAGGACATATTTTTAATTATTTTTTATAATAAGCGATATTTAAATTATATAAACATATTGCAGTGATCAGGAGGCAAAATGCTTTCGAACCATATATACATTTTCAGGTGTTATAAAAATGAAATGTTGTCAATTGAACGAAGGTAGCTTTTGCATTGAAGTACCTAATGGACGTATATATTGGTTGTTGGCGTCGAAAAGGTTAAAAAACGGGAGTAATCTAACTTTGATGTGCCATGGGCCAGTCCGCGTTGTCCCATTGACCCGGTATCGGTTTCCATCCTGAACCAAAACTCGTAATTTAACGCTGTGACAAGCCGAAACCGAAACCGAAAGTTCGGTCTTCGGTCAGACACTAATTTATTAATGGTTAAAAAAATAATCTTAATAAAAAAATTAACAAGTGGTTGCAGGTACTATTAGTTTAAGATAATGTTGACTGCCTTCAGTTGATACGTCGTTTTTAAAAATATTAATGTACATAGTTATGGGTTTAATTACAACAAAAAACGAATTAAGTCCTTTGTGTTACGACCGTTTTACCTTTATTCCATTGCAATAAGGGTGAAAGTGTTACAGGAATCAATTAACTTTTGTTTTAATTAAAGCCTTTAACTACGTACATTTTTTCATTTCATTCTGATATAGTGCGTTGGGGTCGGTTAAAAAGAGGGGAAGATAAAAAATTACCCCGCTTTTCAACTTACCCCAACGTACTAAAATAATTTGAAAATCTAGGTACCTTTCTAACAGCTGAAGTCTATGTTCATTGCGTAGTATCGTAACTCTTAGAATAAGTATTATTAAAGATGACGGGTTGGTGCTCAAAAGTCGTCTTGGCAAATAACACCTCACTTGAATAGTGAGGTCTTATTTTTTTGAATAGTTTTTCACAGTTGACACTATTATTCTTGTGACAAAAGAACGTAAATAAGATTCAACTTGGGTGATATTGTGACTTTTACTAGATTTTGTGGTTGGTGTGTGTGGTAGCTTTAATTTGGTATGTAACCTGTAATCTGTAGTAATCTACAATCTAAGGCGTTACTACTATATAAGGTCTCCGTAGCATAGTTATATGATGAGTTATGAGGAAAAACTATGTGTGGTCTGAAGTTAAATAGTATATGCAGTAATTTTTAATTGTATAACTATACTTAAGCTTATTTTATTAAGGGTTTTTGCCGCAAATATGTTATTTACTTGTAGTTAGTCGGCTTCCGCTTTTGTATCTACCACTATGTGACTAACCTAGCATTCAAGGGTTAGCATAGATATAATAATATAAATATAAGCAAGCATTGTTTGTGTACAGTCGCCTACGATATTGCAAAAATCCTATTCTACCATGATAAATTCAATCCCTTACATCTTGTTCAATGTTGCCAGTTAAAAACTACAATTTCTACCAAAAAACTACCACGGCAGTATCGACTGAGTACAATTACTACCTACTTACTAATAATTGTACGGTTGATTGTTTTTTTTTTATATAAAATCATATTACAATCTATTTAAATCTCTAAAATGACAGACCAGTTCTGCTTGCAGAGAAATTAATCAATACAAGGTGACTTTGGATTAGTATACAGAAACTAATTTATAAAATGTTACAGTATGGGCAAAATTAAATCTAAATAATACATGTGTTAGGGCCTGTTTCACCACTCTCTATTAAGTTCTAGTTATCTTAAGTGTCAGTTATCTATGATGACATCTCTGTCAGTTTCGTAGTAATAAATAGAGACGGAATCATAGGTAACTGTCAGTTAAGATAACTGGAACTTAACAGAGAGTGGTGAACTGGTGAAACAGGCCCTTAAAGTAACTAATTAATTCCTGAATTGTGTAATTAATTGAATAAAGTGATAAAACATGTAGACTATTTGCATGGTCACCCTACGTCTTTTGAGGTGCATACGTCAGTTAAGACAAAGAACGTATACCATTTTCATTCTCACCTGTCCTATTTGGTAAACAAAATTCTAACCTCCAAACGTCTCGTTTTTGTTTTTTTTACTATTTCATCGTAAATAAAGGAACAGGAGATAAAATATCAGAAAAATTCTGTACAAAATATTACCTCAGGTTTATTTGATAACATAATACACCTTTACAAAAATTTGCATATTGAGGTTAGAATTTTGTTTACCAAATAGGACAGGTAAGAATGAAAATGGTATAGTATAGGCATAGGGTGACAATGATTTCGGTTTAAAATTAAATCACAATTAAAAAATGGATTCATAACACCATGTTTGTCTTACGAACTTTTAATTAAAATTTAATTGTCATCTGTTACTGAGGAAGAAGAAAAGGTTCCTGGTACATACTGATTCAAAGTCACCGTCTAGAGTGATATGTTATACGGGACTAGAACGGCTAGTTATTGGAAAACAAGTGAATTTTGTGATAATTCAAGATTTTATGTCGATGATCTATTTGATCATGTATCTGCTTATTGGACTGTGAGCTGGTCTGTCACTGGAGGCAATCCCTGACGCCAGTCTTTCTTAAACTTTTTTCAGTCACCCAAAAGTCCATGGACCGCTGTCTTAGCTTAGCAAAAGAAAACAAAGCGTGTTAATAAAACTCTTAATTAAATATGTCAAAGGTTAATTGCGTCGCTAGGGACCGCTGGGACCCCATGGACCCCACTTTAAACCCTTATCCTGTACTCCAGACCAAGATGTAAGGCATAAATTGGCAATCTATTGCAGACAAAGGCCTCTGCGTTGGCTCGTGCATTAGACAGTGCGTGTGTTCAACCACGACTTACTCCATTGACGACTCGGCGGCCGCCATTGCGCCTCTCACGCCGAAGAATGGTACGGAAATGCACATTAACGCGACGGGATAGGACGCTTTACGCTTATGGGGGCCGCAGTGATTAACACATAACCTTTTTGTTGTCTAACGTGTCGGTTGACTGATGTAAGTGTCCATTTTCACGGTTTTCTGTTTCGCCGATTAACGTTTGAGCGAATGTATCGTTTGACAAACATTCCATTTGACAACTTTTGTTTGGTAACATATCAACTTTTTGCTGCAGTTACAAAAGAAACTTAACCTAACCTTTACCCTAACCTTATTTTAAATCTACGTGTATCGAATGTGTGTAAATAAATGTTTCTCTCTCTTTCTCTTTTCCTCTCTAATGTGAGCCACATAAAAACGCTATTAGATTGTTTTAAAGTACGGGTTTAGCAGTTGATAAAGGGTTGTCGAATGAATTGTTTGTCGTACGATACATTTGTCAAACTTTTGTCGGTCAAATGGTCGACCCTTTTTCATACTTTCTTGAGTTAGGAAAGCAACTGTAGTTGAGATTACAATCGCATTTGTCGTTTCCTTCTGTCAAACTATGTAGCAAAAGGGTTGAGAGCTTGAGAGAGATAGTGAATGCGGTTACGAGCGTTAGACAATATTATGGCCTATTTATACTTGCAAGAAGAATTTTGCTAATTGTATTTATGGCTTCGCCTGCCAGGCATGTAAATAATAACCCGCTTATTTGTAAAATGTTGATCAGAAGAATGTTCTGTCTTTGTCTGATAAAGACAAATGCCACAGTGACAGATAGAGCTAACAGAATCTTTCCCGTAAGTGGGTTGCTGACAGCGCTCTTTGTTCACGCAGGTTTGTACGCCGTGAAGACCCGTAACCATATTATTAACCGGATGAACTTGTGTTGTGCGGTATACAAACGCGTGCATCCGCTGTAAAGTCAAAAACAGTTAGCAACAAGAGCGCGTGAGATCAGTGTCGCTACCCGTCACTTTCTAGAAGGAACAATAAGAAAAAGACGGGTAGTTTATCACTCGGCACGCGTTTGTACACTACATAACACAAATTTATCCGATTATTGTATGGTCTCGAATCTCGACGGTGTATAAAGCTGCGTGACTTGCACGAACAATCCTCCAAGTTTCATTACATTACCAGCAGGTTTATTACGTAACTCGCTCGCAATCGCCATCGTGTTCATTTTGACAGTTCTTGTATGAATGTGACAGCTAGCTGGTTCCGATGCCAATTGTCAGCCCGTATATGAACTGTCATGATGATGATCGCGAGCGAGTTACGTAATAAGCCTGTGGGCCGTGATGCGAACAGGGGGGCTACTCCGAAATTCGATTTTCGAAGTTCGTGACATGCCGTCCCTCTCGCTCTAAAATGAATGACTATTAGTGTGAGCGGAACGGCACGAAACGAACTTCGAAAATCGAATTTCGGAGTACAAGACCAGATTAGAAGTTGTCGACCCAGTGCGGCAATGTAATGCGATTAACAGGATTGTTCCCGGAAGTTTAAATTGGGCTGAACTTTTTCGCCGTCGCGTCAAAAACAAGAGACTCAATAGCAACTAGATATACTAAACAATCTGTGTACATTTGCGGACCGCATTCTGTGAGGCAAATACTTTGGAGTAGACATAGACACCGTCTTGCTCTTTCTTTCTGTTTGTGTTAGAGCGAAACCGAGAAACTGTGTCACTTCCAATCACTGCGACGTCTATACAATGCAAGCGCCTTGTCCAACTGAATTGCGCGTGATTGCCGGAGGTCGCCATTAGCAGCGTTATAGATGAAAATTGATAAATTCGATCAGAATTTTCTACCAATTTTTGGCTGATTATTAGCGCTGGTAACACTGGAGACCTCTGTTGTGCTAAAACTACTTATCGCATTGAAAACCATTCCGAATTTGTGGCTTTTATATTGGAGACCTCTAACATTTTGTTGTACATTATTACAATATTTTGATATTTGTTTAAGCCGTTCGAGTGTTATGTAAGTAGAATTTTGGTCATGTTTTAAATCCCCTTTTAATTGTCAGCGAAAATAAGCAAAGAGCCTCAAACCTTTGAAGCGTTAGTATTTTCATATTTTTTTTATATTTTTTTCTAGTTATAAACCATATAGGTAGCCCTAAACTCTAGACCTAACCAGGGTCACGGATTTTACCCCTCAAAGACGAGCTTATTCGTTGTTAAGGCAAGGAAATCATCCAGCCAACCAGCTCATGACACCCCCGAAAAAGCGATTTTACCCCCCAGGTTAGGAATCCAGGCCCTAGAGGCAATCGTGGATGGACTGCTAGAATTAATAGAAATTGAATAACGGTGCCACTTTCCACATAACTGGCACATTTTTAACTCCCGACGCAAAAAGTGATATGTGTGCGTCTGTCTGTGGCATCGTAGCTCGCAAGCGGATGGTCCGATTTCGATGCGGTTCGTTTCATTCGAAAGCCAGTTTCATTGCGGTGGCTTTTAGTCATGTTTGGTAAAAATCGGTTTAGCGGTTTTGGCGTGGGATTTTAATTTTTTTAATTTTTACGTGAAATGCTTGAATATTGAATATGGCAACAATTTACACCATGAGTTACACCATCGGCCTCTACACTTTCCGGTTGAGACAGGGGTCAATTACTGGTTAGTCCTACGTTAAAAGAATAGGCACCCTCTGCTTGCGTAATAAGGACTTGAATGGCTTTTTTATACCGTCTGACAAAAATTGGTACAAATTTTAAGTGGTTTCTAATGCAGTTGCACGGTGCTATTATGTGTGAGCGAGACGACACGAGATCGCTGTCTCGCTTCTGCCATTCTGTGCCTTATAATGTTTTCTGTTAACAACTAGCTGTAGAACAAAATATATTTACCTGGTATAATCGATACAGATACATATATTTCGTGTTTGATAATGTTGTCAATAACAATTATCCTTAATAATTTAATTATTATAAATGTGGCTTATCCTCGTTATTATAATGTGCTTAATAATATGTTTGAAATATTAAAACTAGCATTGTAAGATTTCTTTTACTGGACAAATGTCTAAACTAAAATGTAAATGCTTACTTGCGCTTTGGCATAAAATAATAATAAAAGCTTTAGCATAACATCGCTACAATCAAGCTGTTATTATAAGTTCCGTTATTGCATTAACCTATTTATATGTTTAGGTTGTTTACAGCTTAATTACTCGACCAATGACCACTATCTCATAAAACTATCTTGTAAATAATTTAGGTGCATTATGTGAAGGATGCACTTCCATTGAGGAGCGGATGTACAAAAAAATCGACCAATCGCATTACTTAATTTTTTTTTATTGAAACACGTTGAACTCTGCTCTCTGATTGGTCAAATTTGCACGTTTCACTCCAATGGAATCTTACACTAAGGAAAACTTGCGTTAATTGACAATTGTTTTCTAAAACTTAATGCTTAAAGTTGCAGCATAGGATGTGATTTAAACTGTTAAGGTGTTAAGGCATTTTGAGCATTATGAGTGACGCGCATGATCATCGGTGTTGGATATTTGACATCGTTTCATGACATCATGATGACATTTACAGAAATATGGCAAAGCAAATACGTGCTAGTCTCTCTGGGATAACGATACATACTTGTCAACAAATCTGAACACTTATAGACAAGATGCTGGATTTGAACACTGCAAAGTGGTATTTGGCGGAGCACCGCACCGCGGAACTCCTATGTTGCAGAGGTTGTTCTTAATATTTAATGTAGTCTACTGCGTTGACAAAGGGTTCCGTTTGTGAGATACATTGTGGAATCGGGAGTTGTATTTGTGCCATGTTTCTGTAGGTATATTAACTGTGAAAAGCGATGGTATTTTGAAATGGTGGTGGGAATCCATAAATGTCAAGTTTACATGATTATATGAATTTAATAATTATACTCGGTAGAGACAACTTTTTCATTGCCCTAATGTCCTGCCCTAGGTTTCACCAACGTGACAATTGTCGGCGATAAGTGACAATTCTGTTTACAATACAAACTCGACGAGAATCTACGCCGGTTGGCTTTTGCATTTCCAATTGTCAATGGTCACCGGCTATTGTCAAGTTGGTGAAATAGGAGCCGGGTGATGTCATGGTGTGTCAAACTCTACACTATTGTATGTATGGAAGAATACCATCGCTTAAATCATATAACCAACCATCGCACCGGGTAACGCTGGGTGCCATCTGTTTTACGTGTTGCTTCTCATGTCTTGTCCGCAGCCGAAAACCAACCGCCGAATAACTCACTAATAAATGATAAAACCGACCATCCACGGCTCATAAAACACCATCGTACCGTCTCGCTTCCAACTGGCTGCCCGCTCTTCCAAGAGCCACTCAAGATCGTCCACGAACGCACCCGATCAGCGCCTCTCACTGGCGACGAAGTAGATAGAGTCACTATCGAGCGCGCGGCAAGGCACTCCTCTTGCAAAGCCGTCAATGGAACAGACACAACAGCGAAGAAACCGCAATGGTGCCGGCGCGCTAGTACAGGCACACGCCTGTCCAAATTGTCGCCAGCGCATACAAAGAGTATGTATACACGCATGCTTGCTAACATACATCGGCGCACTAACTACAGTTGTAGGAGTTGGTAGATTTCGATCTAAGTTGCGGTTGGTACGGCTAGTAAGTTGTATCCATGTCACTTCAGCCAAGGAACTTTACCTTTGTTTTTGTCGCGTGTATTTTTTTTAAGGGCCGACAACGCATCCGTAACCCTCCCGCGTTATGAGTGTCCAAGAGCAGCGGTGGGTAAAAAGAATCCATAGTACGGTCAAGTGCAAAAATAAGTATCGATACGAACTTCAAAAAACCGGTTGTCTATAAAGTCTGTTTACGGACGATAGTTTTACGTGATAACGATAAATGGTCGCTTTTGGGGGTAGGCTAAGTTACGCCATCTATCGGCACTTGGTTAAATATATATCAAATCAATCTATCGACCGTCAAAGTCAAAGTGAGGTACGAAAAGTGGTTGCGACAACAAGCAACAGATGTCGCTATTTGCGACACACACTGTGACGTCAATAACGTTACACAATGAGTCATGCTTTTTCGTGAGTGCGGCCGCCGTTCATCGATTTATAAGTTGTTATCATTATCACGTCAAAAATATGACCCACGGCTTTGTTATCCTATGTAAATTTTATAATTTGACTAAATACATATTATTGCACTTGACTGTATCAGAGTATAACAAAAATGTTGGTTTTATAGGAAACTGTGTGAAACTTGTTTGTTCTTCTGACATCATGCATCATGCAGTACGCAAATTCGAAGCTTAAGTGACATGAGTACAAATTTTTAAGTAAAAAATTAAAAGAAAACACAACTTCTTGTAGTTCTGATTTATCGGTAATTCAGAAATGACGTACTTATTGTGTTTTTAATGTTTTTTTTACTGAAACTAAGATCACTTACTAATTTAGGTTTTGTTATTAACATTATTTTATTGTTATAGGAATACTAAAAGCACGCTTTTGCTATTGATTTTAATATAATACTTAGGATTTAAGTTTCTGACTAACGTTGTATTTTTTTTCGTATGTTATTCTGTTATTTTTTTGTAATATTGTACAGAATTCGCTTTTGATGTATGCTTTAATTTGCCTTTTGTATGAAGCATGGATGGATATCCCTCATAGGAATTGTATTCTGATTATTTGTGCATTCTTTTTTTCTATAATGTTGAATGCTAGTCGTATAAGTATATATTCTTCTTCGATCGTGTAGGTTGTATGTACTTTGTTACGTTGTATTTTTTTCACTAACAAAGAAAATCTCTGAAATAAATATACACTCATCAAAAATGTCTAGGGGTCTACCGAGTCAAAACATCAAATTTGTCTAGAATAATGATTATCCCAAGGCTTTTCTGATGTGTGTACATAGACAAGGTAGGGAATCATCTTCCCTTATATTGTGATCCGGAATTCAAGGCTATTGTGATAATTTTTTTATCATTTGTAAGTTTTTCAAAAGAGAATAATAACTTATTGAAAGTAGGTAATTTTTTTTGACACAATATATTGTCCTCAATCAAATCTAATCGAGTTATTATTTTGTTCGAGTTATGTTAGGTACCTCAATATAGAGAAATACAGGCACAACTTTTTTCAAAACTGTCATATTTTTGACGTCAAACATTTATTAAGTAGAAAATTACAACAATATTGTATAATAATTGTTAATTCCTTTTACATCCGTTTTGAAATTTACATTTCATTATCATAAATCTATTAACAATTTTATTCTCTACTTTCAACTTTTGTTTTGAATTCCGAATTTTAGATTTTTATTAAACACATGTTTAATGTCCTAATTAGACTCGTCTAGGCTGTGAAATAAATATGGAACGAGTTGCAGTACATTGCTGTCTATGTTCGATCACTTATAAATCCATAGCTTCGTAGCTCGGCAATGTAACACAACTAGCTTGATATTTCTCACCACTTTCAAATTAGGCTTTATTCTTCAAGATGTAATGCTTGATGTCTCTTGTTTATCTATGGTAGAAAAAAAAACAAAGCAGCTTGCCCTCTTATCTGTTGCGATCAAATAGCATGAGCACAATACTCGTTGCATCTCTTTCTTACTAGTTCAGTGAAAAAGAGACGCGATGATGTAAAACAACTGTGATTCTCCGACCTAAAAAACTAAAAAAAATAATGAAATAGTGTACCTATTCAGGGATGAATCAAAAATTTAAATGAAAATCCTTTATGGGAGTGTTCGATTAAAGTAACCCAATAATTTGCTGATGATTTCTAAGATACTTTGTATAGCACGAGCAGTTAAGTCAGTTAGAAAGAGAGAGAAACATTTTACACACGTTCGATACACGTCGATATTATATAAAAGGAAGAAATACAGTATAAAGTCACTGTCAATTGAAATTGCAAACAATGTAAACAAACATTGTGTTTAAAATGTCTAAAATGTCTTTAATTTCCATTTTCCCTCATCAAATACTGCTAAATCCTAGTGTTATATAATCAATACTTACCACAACATTATCCTGAACCATTAAAACAATAAACAAGTTCTAGAATGGCTATTTACATTCGCAATTTTATTTTATAATTTTTTTTTTTAATTTTTTTTTATGTCAATTTTATGTAGCTTTTAATGTTTTTGTTTTTTAATTACTGTGATTGTCATAAATAAACTTTTTCTTTCTATTCTTTCTTTCTTTCTTTCTATTTCAATTGACAGCGACTTTACCTAAGAATAGTACAACATAGTAGTGTAAAATAAGCCCCACTCACTCAGCATGTTGCGGCAAGCAACGCTCTTTTTCAGCTGGACCTAACCCCACTTAGTGATCACATAGGACCTATGTCATAGGTCATCAAACTGACAAACCGAAACTAATATGCCTACTTTTTGCCAATACATGTAGGAAGACCATTTGGGCAAACTGGTGGGAATCTGGCGTAGTGCCTGGTCCAAGCGGCATGGTATTGTTTTCAGACGCGGCAGGAGCGTTCAGGAATCGCTGTGACAGCATGCCGTCTCGCGCATGCGCGTCCCTCGAGTCTGAACGGCCGCCGGCAAGGCATACGGAACTGATTGAAGGTGGGTTATTTATCGTGTAACAAACATACTTAAGTAAATACATCTTGATGGTTGACAGTCAAGTATCGTGCGTTTTAAACGCAATTTCTTTCGTCGTACGACAAAGATCTGGAATCAAAGTCTTGCTGCAACATTGCCCGAGCGGTACAACTTAGGGATCTTTAAATACACAACAGTACACACTAAACACAGAGAGGGGGAAGCGTCTGCCCGAAATACGACTAGCGCTGAGTGTTAGAGTGAGAGAGGAAGAGCTTGCCTACCGCTGCCGTATGCGTCAGAAAGTTAAGCCAGACAGACTGGCGCCGTGACGCGTTACGTTACGAAGCGGTTTACCCTTCCATAAGAAGTTATCACTTCAAAAAACATTCATTATATACATACTTGCATACATTGCAAGTTAAGGCTCCTTACAAGCTCAAAGAGCGAATTTAGCTAAATTCTTAATTTTTCTTCAAAGACTATGGCGTATGTGTTCATAATGTCAGTAATATTATTAATGTACAAGATAGTTCACTTCTTAAACTACGATACTGCTGTGCTAAATTATTGATTTTTTGGCGTGAAATCTAAAAAAAGGTGTGCGGCGTCAGTCCGCCGTGATATATAGGTGATATTTAAAAATTTATACTGAATTTAATTCAAGACCGATACTAATGTTTTTTTTTTTTCTGAGTCATATTAGACTTGAGCATTGCTAAATAATTATTTTTAGAGCAGAATATCAACACTGTTTTCGAGAATCAAATAAAATGTAACCCTCTTTTTCATCAAAAAACTAGCTAACATTGAGTAGCTATTCTATCTATTAATTAAGATGAATCTTCAAGTTTTTCACGATGACTTTTTAGTTCAAGATATACTGAATTGAATTGAGTTCACTTTAGGCGAGAATGAGATTCCGTTTCACTTCGAAATTGAGAATGAAACTTCACCTTTTAGAGCAAAATTTTAAAAGCCCTCCCAAGGAAACACCTTTTTTTAGATTTCACGCCAAAAAATCAATAATTTAGCACAGCAGTATCTTAGTTTAAGAAGTGAACTATCTTGTACATTAATAATATTACTGAAATTATGAACACATACGCCATAGTTTTTGAAGAAAAATTAAGAATTTAGCGAAATACGCGCGTTGAGCTTGTAAGGACCCTTAATAAAACACAAACTTTACCTCTTAATAATATTAGTATAGATAACACTTTTAGTACACTTGAATGTGAACGCATTTGTCCGTTTGTTGGGCCCAGGACTGGACACGTCGCACGACGAGACCGACACGGTGGCGGAGTGGCACCGCACGCCGCGGATACCCGAGGAGCCCGACTACTGCGACATGGGGCCGAGGGAGTTCCTCAGGTGAGTCTACACAACAACAACAACAAGGCAGTAAATTTATCTTTTGCATGTATTTTTTTCGTCTACCAGAGTTTGTGAATGATCATTTAAGAAGAACTTGGGATTTTGAGCTTTTCATTTCTTTCAACGTATCACATTCTTTCATGTCTCGCAAAATATTGAGCCTATACTTATAACCTTATAATATAAGTAATAGTAGTAAACAGAGTTTGCCACCAAAATATACCTATGCTATTTTTCCTGTAGCTGTTGTGTCATTTCATGAAGCAGAATAATCCTTAAATTTGGATACCTACTATGATTACCCATTTAAATAGAAGTACATTATAACACAAACGGATAACTCACGTATAAAAGTCGAGTGATGCTCGACATGATTCGGACTAGTTTACACGACACCACTCGAATTTTATACGTGAGTTATCTTTTTTTGTGTAACTATGATTAAGTCCCACGGTAGTTTCATGTTGAAAATAGAATATATTATTAATAAAGAGGTCCTCTGTACTATTTTATCTTTCGATTCTCTAGACCTGTGCGAAGTTCGAGTACATATCGAGTGCAAAATCCTTTCTCATGGTCTTATCTCGGAAATGTTCTTATTTGTATGGTATTTTGTCATACTTCTTCAGTCAGACTCATAGACATGTCGGCATCATTCGGAAGTAATCTTGTGCTCACGATGGGAAAAGATTACTCACTACGTCTGTAACGCTTGAACCAGTAAATAATGTTCATCTTTCATCTTTCGATTTTATTTAAGTACTTAACTTTTGCATGCTAGTCTGGGAGCAAAGAAAAACATAGAATGTACCGGTTGCTTCTCTTCCTGCGCAGATCCGATAGTAAAAGCCCATCGAGGGAATGGGCGAACATTTTAGGAATCATACATGTTATAGACGATGCGTCTAGTAACCCAACACTATTTTGATTCCCCTTTCCATCTATAAGAACGTCAACAATTATGCTTGTGCGATGTCTCTGATATAGAAAGAGAAAGCAGGGCTCTGTCGGTAAGGGGAAACATGCTGGTTCGTAGATTTGCTGGTTGTACACTTGATATTAAGATTACGCTTTTCAAGGCATTTTGCCAAACATTTTACACTAGCAGTCTATGGTCTAGTAACTAGACTCTAGTTACACCCAAAAAGCCTACAGTACTCTGCGAATCCTGTACAATAACCTGTTCCGGGCGTTGGTGAGGCTTCCTCGACATTGCAGTGCCTCTGGCATGTTCGCTGACGCACACACGGATGATTTTTTTGCGCTTATGCGTAATAAAGTTGCGTCTTTAGTAAAACGAGTGACGGGAAGCCCCAATAACCTCCTGCAGGTCGTAGCAGGCAGGCAGCATAGTGCCCTGATGGGCAGGTTCAACGAGCTGCATGCCCCGAGTAAGATTGCAGCTCGGTGAATCTGCTGTCAGTCTAAATGTTGTATTGTTATTCAATTTTTTTTCTCAATATTAATACTAACATAGCTTAAGATTTTTCAATTTGTTTACTAACATACTATGGACCTCAAAGTTGTCTGATAATAAAGATATTTTATTTTATTTTTATTTTAACGCGGCAAGGTCTTGTTAACTTAGACTGTCTACGATGTCTACCCCGTAAGGGATAAAGACGTGATTTAAGTCTGTCTGTCTTAACTTTTTTTACAACGTTACAGCAAGCTCGCCCGCGAATCCGCTCAGCACTCGCGGACGTCGTCAATGGGCGCGTCCGAGACCTCCCCCGAAGGCCTCGCCGACGGATACCTCCCCATGGCGCCGGACAGCTACGCCATGGCAACTGACGGGTACCTGCCCATGGCGCCGCTGGACCACGGCCTGGTGTCCGCGTCCAGCGGCTCAGTGTGCAGCGGGACGCCTTCCACCGACCCTCGGTTTAGGTAAGACGAGAAGCGTAAGATCTGACTGACGCGAGTAATTTTTTATCCATCCCAAAAAGTGCTCAACGTTGTTAAAGAAGTTTTCATTTCAAAATCAAAATCAAAATATCTTTATTCAATTTAGGTTTTCCAAGCACTTATGAATGTGTGAAATAAAATGTACCTCCGGTTTGGAAAAACCTCTGTTGATACGAATCCGGAAAGAAACTCAACAGGGTAACAGAATACAATACGTTACATTTAAGACTTACTTTCAAAAATGCATATCAAAGTATGTACATACATACCGTCACGCTTCTTTCTCACAGGGTAGGCAGAGACTACTTTGTTCCACTTGCAACGATCCTGACATATGTACCTCTTTCGCTTCATCAATCTCTTCAAAAGGTACATATTAGTTTAATAATGGTGTGTTGTTTGCAGCGAGTACCAGCTGGAGCCGGCGACGTCCCACATAGTGGACGCGGAGGAGCGGCCGCCGCGCGCCTACAGCGTCGGCTCGCGGCCCGCGCCGCCGCGCCCTGACGTCACCCGCCTCCGCGCTTACAGGTACACGCAGCCTCTCGACGTATTGTAACAATTTGTCATATTAGGTATTTTATCTTTACGTATTATGAGCCCATGGTAATTTAAAATTTAGTGGTTTAAAGCCCAAATCGTTCGACGGGCGCCGCCATATCGGTTTCGGCCGCTCTGCCGAGCGCCTGTCACTCTATCCTCACTCCGTGGCCTTCCGCCATACGACATGCGAAAAAAATAGATTGACAATCGCGAACATTTTCCACCGGACGTGATTAACATGCGTGGTGTTTAGCGTGGGCGCGCGCAACCGTCCGCCGCCGGCGCCCCTGCCCGTGCGCGCCGCGCGCGCCTCGTGCTCCGCGCCGCTGCTGCCGCGCGCCTCGCCCGACGACCTCATGGAGCTCGACTTCAGCCACCACCCGCCGCCGCAGCCCGCCAAGGTACGAACCACTACTGTTGCTGACATGATTTGATGACTCTTACACTCGAACATTAATCAAAAAAGGATTGAGGTGAATTGTGTGATTTTATGAAACCACGAAGATAGCGAAATTTTTTTAGGTAATTAACTGAAAAGTTTGGAAAAATCATTCGATTACTGATTGGAAAATAGGAATGATAATGGCGAGTCAATAGTAGACACGATACGAAACTATTGTATAAATTTTAATTTCAATCTACGTATCAGCCGATGCGAGCTGAGGGCGCCGCCATATTGACCTCGACTGCTCTACCGAGCGCCTGTCACTTTATCCCCACTCACGACCTAAAACTTATTACAGGTGATAGTGTCCCGGACGCCGCCGTCGGTGGGCTTTGTGAGACCGCGTCCGGCGCCGGACGAGGACAGCGCGGGCTACGTGGAGATGCGGCCGGGCGCCGGCGCGCTGGGGCTCTCGCCGCCGCGCCAGCCCGCCACGCCCGACGGCTACGTCGAGATGCGCCTCGGCTCCAGGTCAGTCACTAGCTGGACCGCGTCAGCTGACAGGACAGCGCGGGCTACGTGGAGATGCGGCCGGGCGTCCTGCATCTCTCACCTTGCCTCCATCTCTCTCCCTCCATCGCCCTGCCTCCATTTCTCTCCCTCACTCCCTCCCTCCACATCTCTCCTCCCTCCATTTCTCATCCTGCCTCTCTTTCTCACTCCCTACATCTCTTCGTCTCTCCATCTCATCCTCTCTCATAAACCCCGACACAAAAAGAGGTGCGTTATAATTTTTGCTTATTAATTAACCAGCAATAAACTATCTCCAGGACCCCCCTCCGGCCGCCGGTGCTGGCGTCTCCCCCGCAGACCCGCTCGCTGCTTTCGGACACGCTGTTCCCTTTGACGCTGGAGGCCCCCGAGCTGGCTGCGGCCGAGCCTGAGCCCGAGCCGGAGCCCGAGCCTGAGCTGGAGCTGGAGATGGAGCTGCATCAGCCCCTCACCACGCTGAGGGAGATATCGGAGGAGGGCGCTAGGAAGTGAGTGTTCTTAGCGACAGTAACTAAGTGGGGTAGTCAGGGTAGACAGCGGTAAGGTGACGCAAATTACCATAGAAATAGTTCTACCATATTTTCACGGGCTCGGATCGGATTCGGATCGGACGTAGTACGAAACCGTTCTTAAGGGTCTGCAATTAAAATCACAATGTCAACATATTGATAGCTAAACCCAGAGGTTCCCACTCTTTTGTTCCATAGACCACTTTCAAAATTTTGCTGGATCCGGTGGACCCCCTGCAGCTACATTGCCACAAATTTCTAAACTAAATCTCGAAAAAAAAATTGAGATTAGCTCTATAATCTATGGAAACTTGCGTTGTTGCTGAGTTTCAACGATAAATTAACAGTTTTCGAAAAAATTGGTTAGAATTGATTGCTTGATAGGGTTAATTATTTGAAAATAAAGTCGACTAAACAAATTTTCAATTAAATTATATTTTTGTGCTGCGAGTGACTCCATCCTACTTTACTTTCTTGAAATCTATAATGACCAACAGCACAAGAACCAATCAATTCTCAGAAATTTTATTCAATTTTCATGCACCCCCGCTTGCGATTGTGGACCCCCATTTTTGGTCACGCCCAACGTAGACCCCCGTCGAGTCTTCCGTGGACCCCTGGGGGTTCACCTGGACCACTTTGGGAACTACTGGCTAAACCGCTAACTGCTAACTACTATTTGTTATAATTCTTAGAATTGGGGCGGGGTGCGAGTCTGGTTACCTCCGCGTGTGGTCAAGAACTGCGGTTCGTTTTTGGATCCGTCCGGGGGGGAAGAACAGAGCTTGGTCCGGTGCACCCTGGGCATCTGAGGGATATCTAAGCTAAGAGCCCGACAGGGGAAGGAGGTTATTAGACCGTGTTCGACCGTACAACGTTGTCGACATTTTGTCACAAGACTTTTACATTGACGATATCATCGCATCGATCGATGGAGCCATATTATCCCAAAAATTGAATTTGCTCCCGGGAGAGTTCCTTCTCTTTCACTAACAGGCACGTGAACCGTGTGTGAAGAGTTGCGCTGCTGAAGGTGACATGTGAACGTTGCAGGAGCCCCGAGCTGTCCTCGTCGCCGTCGTACGTGTCTCTGAGCCGGCAGAGCAGCCGCGTGGATGAGCCGGCCATGCGCGACGCGCCAACCATCGTCAAGGTAACGTTATCCTTGTGCTTTTGATATGGTATATTACATATTTCTGAGCCTAGAAATTTATTGGTTCAATGTATTTTGTTTGACAAAGTTTGTCGCTAGGTCTTATTTAATTTATTATTAATGTATTAATATTTAGTTAGGCTAAAATGGTGTAACTCCTGTCCTGATAAACGTCTGAATAGATCCTTATGCCTTTATCTTATCGATCGAAACAAAGAATTGACGTCGATTGAAGTGGTTTACAGTGTTTGTTTGTAATTTTGAAGTTTTATTTTGGTTAGTTTACTTTCTGTTTCTTTAGTAGTAAAACTTTAATTTCTTGGAGGTTTATTAATTTATTGAATGAATGAATGAAAAGTCATTTATTGCATTTTTTTTTTCATTTCGTTTTTGAGGAAAGTACTAAGTACTACGTATACATACCTGGGCGGAAATCAGGGTTGTCAGCGTCGAATTATCTAGCCTCGCTGACACTCTGCCGGTAACCTCTTCCCGGGCTCTGTAGCAATGTAGTGATGGTGTTATCGCAGGCGGGCGCGCGCTGCGGGCCCGGCGCGGCGGGGGGCGCGGGGCTGCACTACGCGGCGCTGGACCTGGAGCCCCGGGGCTCCGCCGCGCAGCCGCCGCCGCGCCTCTACACGCAGATAGACTTCCTGCGCAGCGAGAAACTGCACGCCGCGGACAACTGACCCCCGCTAGCCCTCGAGAGACAATCCTCACTCTAACTGCCGTGGACTGGGTCGCCCTGATGGACCACGGTTGTATCCGAAACGGGTCGGACGAGAGCGAGAAGGACGACGTACGTATACCGACAACTGACCTGTTCACCACAGTGTAGCCCTCTCGAGAAGGTCATTCGTGTAAACACCAAAGTTTGCCCTGATGACGGACCACGGTTACGTCCGAAACGACGTGAGCTAGCCAGACCGACGTGTGTATAGTTTTATGACAGTCCCTGCATCAAAAGATGGTCGTGACTTGTAGCCGAAGTCTGACGTTGAAACATAGGTGAAGATATTGGTCGACTATTGAATGAATCGAGACTGCGGTTCGAGATAAAGGTTATTTTTGGTTTGACGATCGATCTCGTCAGTTCAGTCACCGTGAGTGCGGCGTACGCGTCCTGCGATTTAGACCGTAAGCTGTGCTTACGTTCTGTAATCGCTCGCGTGCTACCCTCTGTTGCATAAAGATATGGACTTTAATGTGATGTGTTCAGAGGTTATTTTAGCATGCAAGTTACGTCCACGCCCGTCGGACGGCATGCTTTAGTTAAGTTAGTCGACTGCCATTTATTGTATTAAGTGCGAGTGCCGGTCGAGTTTAGTGCTTAGGCGAGTTGACGCAGCCAGTAACTGTCTAATAGTAGAGCGACTAGCACCGGAAAAGAAAATCTAATGTAGTAGGATTTGAAATTGGAAGACTTAAGACTATTCGTTTTAAAACGGGACAATACATAACATAATAGCAATTTTTATATAATAATAATAATCCAAAACCTCTACAAAAAACAAGATGGTTGGCCATCTTAGTATGACAGCTTTTCGATACTCTGCTACTTTGTGCGGTTAATCTATGTTTAGACGGTTAATGGCCGACTGTGAGACTGTCGTTATTTGTAAGTTGGTATGACGTATTAACAAGCTTTGAAGGTCGGGGAGGTGGGATCAGGTTTTAACTTTTTTAATGAGTCAAAAACGATACGTTAGCGAATACGTAAGGACAAGATTTGAATAGTTTAATTAAAATTGTGTCTGCTTTTTATAATACAATTTATTGCTATTTGTATGGAAAAGTACGATTTAACCTAACCTAAAAATTTCCAGTCAATCGGACTAACCGTTCAAGAGTTCCCTCCTGCAGAGACGGTCCTGGCTGGACCACCAGAATTCTACTGCCAGATTATTGTATTGTCATCTGAATTACACAAGTATGCAAAATTTCAGCTTAATCGGATGAAGATATTTGCTTCTAAATTGAGTCGCAAAATTCCACCCGGACAAACATACTTACATACGTTACAAGTTAACATAAGGCTTGTAAAAAGCCACATTTTCAAGATCAATATCACCAAAACTGGATTACTGCTTTTGAAAACCCGGCCTCCGAAATGGTCTAACTGTCTGATAGATAAGATCTATATCTGTTTGTCGGAACAAACAGAAATGACGGAAACCAAATTAAACGTCAATTGTCACGTTACAATACATTTTATGAACGATCGACCAAAAGTGTTAACAATTTTTACTATCATTGACTGATTAAAAAAGTTAAAAGACACTTCAAAGACTGTCCGTCTCCCCGTGGTTATACTACAAGTTCGAATTTCGAATTTTGTATAGTACCGTCCCTCTCACTCCAGTTAAACACTGTCAGTGTGAGCGGTACGGCACGATACGAAATTAGGGTTTCTAATTTCGTAGTAAGACCTGCTTGCGAGCGAGAGCGCTGCAACGTCATGTATTCACATTTATTTTATATTTCTACCCACATTTCGGATCGCGTCTCTACCTTACATTCAATATTCTCGCTAGCTGATACTACTGTTATACTCTGTCTTTAAATGATTCTAGAATATTCCAGCCGGTGGTTAGATTAGTTTAAGAGGGTGCATCCGTGCTGAGCTCGCAACGTAGCGTTTTTGGTGATTTTTTGCGATTATTTCACAGAAATTGAATAAAAGTATCAAATATCCGTCTGTAGTGCACTTCGTTTTTAGTGTATTTATGTGTCCAATGCAATCATTGATCGTGATGGACTTTTATTTTCTTATTAAACGAGATATAGTATTTTATTCCTTTAATACGAAAATAAAAGTCCATCACTATTAATCATTGCATTGGACACATTAATACACTTAAAACGAAGTGCACTACAGATGGATATTTGAAACTTTCATTCAGTTTCTGTGATAGCGTTCACCAAAAATGCGACGTTGCGAGCTCAGCACGGATGCACCCTCTTAACAACCCTGTCAATATTTTTACGTCGCCCCGTAAGCAGCAAATTACCGGGCGCGGAAATTTCCGCTTCCTGTTCGGGGGACAAGACATTATTTGACCACCCTCGGGGTGTAATCTAATAAGTCTTTTTTGTTGCGGTTGACATGTTTCCGTATAGACGATGTTCAAAATGTAAGGCGTCTAAAGTGACTTAATTTTTAATGAAAAATTAATACGAAAAACCTTTATAAGAGTGTTTAACCCATCTGCTGAAATATTATGGAATAATACAAGGACACCTTGTATTGTATTTCGTTATTAATATTATTAAAGAAAAAGGAAAAAAAATATCGTCTAACGACACTTTTGGATGCGCTAAATCCATTTTAGATAATGTATAATGTGTTTGTACAGCAAAAAGATATTTTAGAAATTATGGTAATTACGTAACATTAATTAATTTTGCTGAAAACTAAAGATATATTTCTATAAACTAATGCATCGTTCTCCATGTTCTATTGTAGCTCGTTAACGTTTTATTTGTGTATTCGTGTACTTGTAGACTTCACCTATATGTAAATTAAAAGTTTATCACTCTAGTACAATAGCGGAAATTGCAAAAATTATATGATAATTATGAAATAAATGTGCACAGTTAATGCAGCGGCGGCAAAGGTGTTTGACATAAAGGTAATTTATACGTTTAATAAAATATAGGATGCACTCCCCGGTTGCTAGCACCCGTTTCGAAGGTTTGGTATGATGTTGATTCCTAACGGTTAAAGAGAAAGGCTGGGGTTGATGGAAAAATGCTAAATATTGGAGATAGAAAGATTTATTCAGAAGAACTTGCACTTACTTACTGTTGAAAAGAACACATGAAAGTTTGATGACATATCTCAAAATATGTCTGTTTCTGTCCTCAGTATTCTAAATATTATGCGGCTTAATTCGATAGAATTTTTAATCTATTGCTCGTTCATTTGCAAATCGTACAAAAGAAAAACTATCACTTCATTTACATATTCTTTAACTTTATTTTTCTAGTCTTTTTAAATATTTATTGTTCTACCGTGGTGTAGTACACTTACCCCCTTATTCATGAACGCTCTATAGGATTCTACTAACTTAGCAATCGTTTGTCCTTATCCGTGAATGGTAAATGTCAATGTGATAGATAAGGACAAACGATTGCTAAGTTAGCAGAAGCCTACAGAGCGTTTATAAATAAGGGGGTTATCCAATAAACCTTATTTAGCCTCTAGGCCAACTGCGATTAAATTGTTTGTTGAAAGAAATGTGTTCCAACGAGTAGCTGAACTGAGTGTTAGATATTTATGTCACCCTGATGCCTTCACACGTTCCTGTGAAAAAAGGTCTTGACAGACTGACAGACGGACGGACAACAAACTGATCCTATAAGGATTCCGTTTAAATCAATTATTTTGCGTAAAAACTTCTATCTTCAATACCTATTCGAAATACCATCTCTTCACCAACACTTCCAGAAAAAAAATTCTAAACGACACTGAAAATTTGAACAGAAAAATCCGAAAAGTAAAGTTATGGCCGGAAATCGAACCCGGATCCTCATCATTCCGTGACGCGTGCTATACCGCTATACCACCCATAGCAGGTATGTATGTACATGGTTACCTCTTGGGATTTTTTAATGTGTTCTAATTTTATCTGCTGTTGTTTAGAAATTTTATTTGTAACGGGTAAAATCGTAAAAAAAACAAGAAGTAAAATTATTGATAAATTTGATAGTGACACTTCCAGGTTTATGATTTAATAGTAAGGGCGTAGTTTGTGGTTAGTATTTGTTTTATTGAAAGCGCGAGTGCTAGGGCCGGGGTCAGGTATCGCGGTTGTGAGCGGGGCCTAATGTAGCACACTCAGTTTATGTTCCCTAATACTACCTATTGTGTTCGTATGCTCTGCCTCAGAGTACTGTGCAATTTTTACCACACGATTAAAAATAATGGAGTTATGTCTACATTGTTATTGTTTGTTGTTGGCCGGTACTTGGCTGTTTGATCCATTCTTGATTATATCTAGGATATACAGTATCATAACTATCGATACAGCCATCATGTCAAATATATGTGTCACGACCTTATTGTATGTGGCATAGAGGTGTATAGATGTTTTTGACGTTTTCGTACATATATTTATGCCCTTGACAGTACGATAATCACCGTTTTAATAGATCGTAGATTAAGTATTAAGGGTGCGACCACACCGCCGCTTAAAAAACGGTGACGTTACGGAATCGCAACAAAATGTATGAAGAAACGGTAAGAAAACGTGACGCATACGACACGTCACTGCGTATACGCGGCGGTTTGGTCGCACCCTCACTTGGTAAAGTAAGGTCGCAGAACACGAAGAATATAGAGCAATGACCTGTCAGTATGTGTCTGTGGCTCGCGTGTGGTTATTGGAATCAAGAGGTTGGAAAATGGCGGTTGCATGCCTTTTTTGGAACTACTTGTGCTTTCGGAATGACCATCATTCCTGAGAGGCATGCGATGCGCCGTAAGAAATTTGGCAGAAAATATATGTTTTAAACTATGTAATACATTAAATTCTACTTAACTATTAATATATATATCTGAAACAAAATTTAGAAAGAATTTTCAGCATCTTCAAATTAAGTAATTAATACGTAATATCTTGTTTGTCTTAGAGGTGGTAGCCTCTACTGGTCAAAAGAAAATAATACTAAAATTATTTTACGTTCAGAGGTGTAAAATGAAACGCCAATTATTTGCCTCATCAGTGCGAGTGCGAGATGAATGGGGACAGGTCATTGTACGGAATTTTTCGTCTTCCGCGACCTTACTTTATAGTTTTTTTAACAGTCTCAAATTAATGAAAGTACTACAATATTGTTGTTTTTGAACTTTGACAATAATATAATCAGGAATGGACATCAATTTTATAATTAACAAGTAATCATATAACAAAGATTAAAACAGAAAAATATATTTAAAAAGAAACAACTAAGGCTGACAATCGATTTTAGAGATACAGAATCGATGTTGTTCGTTTGAACTAGATGCAGTGACGTCACATGTTGATTACTTGTTAAGGTAACTTAGTCGAGTGTTAATAATTAAAATATTCTGAGCTTGAATAGGAGTCCATTTTGACAGTCCGTAATGTTCAACACGCTAATGTCTGTATTTATTTTGATAAGGTTTTAACAGAACTCACGAGTGCGTGTGGCCAGGCTTGTATGCTTATTTTGTGTATGTATGCACACATACATACGCAACTTATGTCACACACATTCAAAGGCTATGCGCGTTCGTGAGATGCAACTATTAATCTGCTATTGGCATGACCATTGTCTAACTTCACCGTCTCTTTCTACCCTATAAGGTCTGAAAGAAAAGGTGAGTGCTATGGAATCTTATTTTAATAGCCATAGGCGTTCATTCGTCGTCTTTGTCTTATGATACCAGTTTGAAAAGGACGCGCATATCGTCAAACTGCGTGTTCTAGTTAGCACTCAATTGTTTTTCGCATATGTAATGTAACTACAATGCTAGACAGGTGTAGATTTAGCGTGCTTGTTTTTGTGGCGTACGTGCTTGCATCCCTGTCTAACTAGTGGGTAGTAAGCCAGTTTGAGAGGGATCTATGTATGCCCAGTCTTGCTTTTGTGAAAACCGTGCAAGCTACAGGCTGTTACAAAAATACCCTTTACCGAAAGGTGGTTTAATGGTTGTTTATAGAGCCCGCTGCAAATTATAATGAACTAGCGGTTGCCCCCGACTCCATTTGCGCTGAATTTGCTTATCGCTATCCCGCAGGAACTAAATTTTCCGGGAAAAAGAACTATCCTATATCCTTCCACGGAACTAAAACTATCTCTGTACCAAATTTCATTAGCGTTATAGACGGACAGACATACGAACAGTTACATTCGCATTTATAATACTTATATGGATTATCTTAAAAATATAAAAACCCTATTTTAGTAAAACTTTTATTTTTATTTTTTTTATTATATAACCTCTGTCTCACCTGATGGTAAGTGCAGATGAGGCCGAAGATG
Organism: Pandemis heparana; assembly: GCA_963854515.1. Lineage (NCBI taxonomy): Eukaryota > Metazoa > Arthropoda > Insecta > Lepidoptera > Tortricidae > Pandemis > Pandemis heparana. The sequence goes on from OY978021.1 coordinate 13,688,434, forward strand.
TAGAAATAGGGAAAAATGAAACTAAATAGTTAATATTATTGGCTTTGATGAATGGTTTTTTGGGTATTTTTGTAACAAGTCCATTTTATAGCGCATTGCTCAATCTTCTGTACGGTCAGCCAAATAAGAGGTGTTCTCATCTAACTTCGTATCAAATGAAAATGTCGCTTAAGTGTACGACCTGCTATTTTATAAAGCTAAAAGTTACAATTTACAAGCGGAAGTCTCTATCTAACACATAGGGTCAGAAAAAGACTTCCGCTTGTAAATTGTTGCTTTATAAAATAGGGCCCTGTGTGGACGCTCGAGCGGAGCGTGAAGCGGGGCGGGGCGTGCGGCGTTCATATCAAATACAAGCTAATGTATGTGAGCGTCCTGCGTGCACGCTAGCCTTTGCCGCTGGACGCTCGCCACTAAGGCCTTACACTAACGGCATGTTTCACTACTGTTATCTTCCAGTTATCTTAACAGTCAGTTAGTTATGATGACGTCTGCTTGTTTCGTAGTAATAGAGACGGAATCATAGATAAGTGACACTTAAGATCACTGGAACTTAACAGAGTGGTGAGATATACATATTTTATGACGGGTTAAACATTAGGCAGACCACATATTACGTATGTTATGTTATGCTGTAACGGGCTGATTTCGGGCCCGCGTGGGAACTATAGCCCAAGCCCTCGGCCCTCTCATTCTGAGAGGAGGCCTGTGTCCAGCAATGGGACGTATATAGGCTGAAGGTGAGACCACATATTTGGCTGATGGTGCCAGGCTCAGACTCTATGTACGTAAATGATGTGTTCATGAATCCTTCAATCACAACCCAAATTTAAATGTGAATTAAGTTTATTTTTCATCGGCAGTCGAAGTTGTTTTGGTGATCAGTGTAAACTATTGATTAATTTACGTGTTAAGTTTTTGAAAAGAAAACAGTACAAATGCGTTTGGACATAAGCTATATGGATTATAAGGATTGTTTGTTTTGACTGTTCTCAATTGACTTTTTTGAAATGAAAATAAACAGCGTCATGTACATTTTAGTCCCAATTCTGAATCGTATATGAATAGAGTATCAAATATTCCTCATCCTCTTGTGATTTATGTGTTCATAAATTATGTTCCTCAATAGTTAAGTTTACACTGGTGCATCAAAAACTTAAGCGCTCATTATCTTTGTTAAGAATTGTATTTATTACGCGTTGTTATGTATTTTAAATTCAATTGTTGTTGTGTACGGTCGGCTGAACGGACGGAGCGGTTTGTCTGTTTTATTTCTATGCATTTCCACCGATTGTTAATTTTATTCTTATTTTAATACTTATTCGATGTTACTTATTGGTTAACCGTTGAGTTTTTTTTATACATTCGCCGAACTCCGCCCTACAGCCAACTTTCCTGAACTAATCGTTATAATCGCTATGTATTGTTTTCACTTTGGTATAAAGTAGTAGTCCGGTGAGTGGTATGATTTATACATAAAAATATCACCGGATTATTATTTCTGTTCATTTATATAGTAGCTTACGACTGTTGATAGCTTAGTGAAGAGATATTAGTAAGCTCGCGTTCTCACGTCGACTATTACCAGGTTTCGTCGTGCTTTTCGAAATCTGCGATTTGTTGTATGTAGACGACTCACTTTGCATTTCACTGCGCTGACAGCCGGACAAAATGGATGCCACATTCCTGCAATCAAGCGATACGACTAGTCTCGTGAGTTGAAGCTTTCTAAACAATCAAATAGCTTAGTCAGATAGTTAAGATTTTTGCCGCGCTCGAAACAAAAAAGTTTAATTAAAATAAGAAGTAATGGGACCTGTATAATTAATGCCTGACTGAGATAACACCAAATTTTTTATATTATAAAAAGTTATTTATTCCCATTTCTTGGTTCACGTTTTTGACGTGTTTTCACGCGGCTCGGCGTACCTTGTAAAGTATTAAACTAAGTTATAATTTCACGTAACAGGTTCGCTTTTTTTAGTCATTCAGCTTATGTCCGAGCTTTAGATGACGAGGTAATTGTAGAGACGCGTCAAAATCGTAGAAACAAGTAATAAAAGCTTTAAATGCCAGGAACTGTAACTAAAGGTTTATACTTTCAATGGATTCTTTAAAAATTGTAGTTTTCAACCGAGCTATATTAAATATAAATCTGCAACTTCGCAATGAGCAATTTTGACGCAGCGCCGGCGTTAGCCTGCCGTAAACGTAGTACAATTTGGCATAGCCATTGATATAAATAGGGACGTTATTGTATTCTGTTTTAATAGGTGAATTGTATCTTGTTTACATAAGTCACGGGGACGAGCGACGTTGGTATTAAAGAAATTAGATTATAGCTAAGTCATTTTAACCGCTAAATGGGGAGGATGTGATACCGAGGCAGTCCCCGTGGCTCCAGCCCGGGCCTCCGACGCGGGAGGCCTGGCCCTTAGCATTTTAGTTAAACCAATACGCTAGTGCCACCTCGCAATGATGTAGAACCATGTCTAGATACGTTATCAATATATAGTATACACTTTTATTCCAGTTAGAGTAAGTCGTGTTCAGTTTAAAATATAGCTCTAAGTATAGACGGGTACGGGATGACGGCGTAGTGTTATCATCTTATCATTACTAAACTTATTGTGTAAAGAATGACAGAACGAATCTCCTTTTATAATATGCCGCGGACTTCTATATACGAATTATGTATAGCGAAGATTTTTTTTACTAACAACATTGCACTCAAAAAAAATATCGAGAATATTTTTCGCGAACACATGGCAAGGTCACAAAACAGGTTGTAATGTAAAAATTATTAAGGATTTTTAACATGCATATTCTAAAAGGAGCTTGCGGCTTCATTTACATTGGTGAGACTTGTATTTTTCGACATCGAAAGCTAGTGTGAATGCGGCCTTATTCACGTATATAAATAAATAAAATATACATTTACCAGACTCCGCGCGATGTCGCGACGTGGAGTTATTATGAAATATATACTAGTCCCATTGCAAGTTAAATAATGTTTTTGCAAATGTTCCTGTAACGGCGTAAATAGTGGTTTTGTAAGGTTGATAGTAAGTTTAACTATGTAATACTGTAACAGTATATGGCGGGGGCAGTCGCCGCACCGGCGCTCTGTTCGCGTTGAAAGATTATATTTTTTTACAAATGGTGCTACTGTTTTGTGTTTTAGACGATAGCTTGACCGCTGTTGTACTGCCAATGTGAAACTGAAGGTGTACATGTCTGACGTAGGCACACCCATATCACAATCGAGTTAGAATAGTTACATCACCTCCACAAACAAATATGATTAAAGTCTAGGTGTAGTTTAGCTTTTGTAACTTGCAAAGCGAATTATCGAGTGTCACATTAAAAGTTATCTCGCGATTGTTCGTCGGTATAAGACGCGTGCCACATCGCCGGGGCGCCCGGCGTTTCTTTGTTGATTGAATGTCTAATTTTTTTTGGTATACGTTACAATTTTGTTTACTTTCATATTATATTGTAAATAAAAATAAAAGCTTTGGATTTGCGTGTTTGTTTTAATTAAATTAAGAACTGCAATGTGTGAAGTATTTGACAGTATTGTTCAGTGTTACCGTAGGCTCCGTCTACCCCGTTAAGGATAAAGACGTGATTGATATGCAGAGATGCGATTTATTTGAAATACTTCTATTTAAAATGCAAATACAAAATGCAAAATACCTATTTTGTATTTTGCATTTAAATACCTTTTAGTAAAAAGCATTTTGTATTTTATTTGAAATACCTTTTGAGATATATTTTGCATTTTTAATATTCATTTCAAAATGCAAAATACTTTTTGATTAAGTTTAGCCAACATTACCAGTCAAACAAAATGAAATGAACGAAGGAATGACGCTTGTATTGCCGAATTTGACCGATAGAGGTGCCTGGTAGCCATGCGTACCCATTTTTAGGGTTCCATAGCCAAATGGAAAAAACGGAACCCTTATAGATTTCGTCATGTCCGTCTGTCTGTCCCTCCGTATGTCACAGCCACTTTTTTCCGAAACTAGAACCTATACTGTTGAAACTTGGTAAGTAGATGTATTTTGTGAACTGCATTAAGATTATCACACAAAAATACCAAAAAACCGGCCAAGTGCGAGTCGGACTGGCGCGCACCGAGGGTTCAGTACAAATTCGCCAAGTTATTATAAATATTATGATTAGTTATTATTATGTTGAGTATGAGTATGAGTAAAATCCGGTGTTAGCAGAGCCCTGCTCTTAAGCAAAATGTAGGCACAACAATAAATTTTGGGGGTTCCCCATACTTAGAACTGAAACTCAACATTTTTTTTTCATCAAACCCAAACGTGTTGGGTATTATACATATAGATAGGTCTTCAAAAATGATATTGAGGTTTCTAATATATTTTTTTTCTAAACTGAATAGTTTGCGCGAGAGACACTTCCAAAGAGGTAAAATGTGCCCCCCCTGTGACTTCTAAAATAAGAGAATGATAAAACTAAAAAAATATATGATGTAGATTACCATGCAAACTTCCACCGAAAATTGGTTTGAACGAGATCTAGTAAGTAGTTTTTTTTTTTATAATTTCTGTCTGTCTGTATAAGTAATCAATATAAAATGACCTCACACTGCCTACATTTTGCTTAAGAGCAGGGCTCTGCTCACACCGGATTTTTTAATAACTTGGCGAATTTGTACGGAACCCTCGGTGCGCGAGTCCAACTCGCACTTGGCCGGTTTGTTTTCTTCTTTGGTCAGAGTGCGCGCCTTATGTCTGACTAGTGAGGTGCCATTTGGCTCGGCATTGTAGTTATCTCTATTCTATTTCTGATGATAAATACCTAAAATAAATATAAATCATTCGATTTGGTAAAAAGGTATTTTATTTTGAAAAAGTATTTTGAAAATACCTATTTAGCATTTGAAATACAAAACGCAAAACTATTTAGTATTTTGCATTTGAAATAGTAAATCTGAAAAGTATTTTGCATTTTGTATTTAAATGCTTTTTTAAAACCATTTTGTACATCTCTGTTGATATGTATGTATGTGAACAACAGATTTGTGCGCTAAGGCGAACTTATCCCTATAGGTACAGTCAGCGTCAAATAGTTCGTGACACCCAAAGTAGCCAAATAGCTCGCAGCACGTCATTGTTGGGTACAGTTGAAATAAGATCGTGTTGCTAACTTTTTGGCCACTCTAGGTTTCACGAACGATTTGACGCCGACTGTACATGTATGTAAAGTGGCGTGCAGTGGATGTACGTCAGTGTAGGCAGTGGCAAGGTGCTACACCATAATGTGTATGCGCTGCCCTATCCGACGGCCTAGAAAGAGGTTTTGACCAGTTTCAATGAGATCTGAGTATGGCTGTTGACTTAGTAGGGAAAGATGCGCATTAATCACACTTATCACACATCCTAGGTATTTTTTGAGGTCAACAATGAACATAGGCTCGCACGGATCTATTTTACAAGTTTTTTATTTATTTCATGTACCTATGAGTGGGTAGTAGTCGGAAGGTAAACTAGCAAATGGGACCACTACCTATGTACATCCGCAACTCCAGAGGAATACAGATTCGTTACCAGCCTAGAGGGCTGAGATAAATGTCTTCGTGCTGGAAATTGAAATTTCACCGGCTGTCACTCCACTGCAGAACAAAGCGCAGTCACTGCTGTTTGGCGGTAGGATTAGTAAGGAAAGTGGTAGCGATCTGGATAGACCTTGCGCGAGGTCCTACCACCCGCACTCGGCTGTTTAATATCAGGAGTTATTTTCAACTAGCTGTTGCCTGCGACTTCGTCTGCAAAGAATTCGTTTATCGCTATCCCGCGGGAATTTTCCGGGATAAAAAGTAGCCTATGTGCTATTCCATACTTTTCTCTATGTGCCGAATTTCATCCAGATTCGTTGGGCCGTTCTGGCGTGATGGCGTGATTGAGTAAACAAACAAACATCCATCCATCCATACTTTCGCATAGAAAAACAAAAATCCGCAAAAACAACTGCAGAGAAGCGAAAACGAATAAAATCTGTTGAATTACAAAAGTGTACTTTTAATGTGTCCTATACCTATATCTACCTAATTCATTAGAAGACTAGGAAATGTCTGTTGTCCTTATTAGCCAGAAACCACTCAATTTCGCTAATAAAGGCTGTCCCAGAGGTAAAGAGACAAATTTCAAATTTCAAACTATATGAAAAGATTTTTATTTTTTTAAGAAAAATAACTGTCATGGCCGCCGTAGGCATTATATCTGTCAGATTAAGCGGGAATTTCGAAAGTATTTTTAAAGTTTTAATTATGAAGAGAGCTGAACACGAAGTATTAGCAAAAAGAGTTATTCAATTTTATAAATGTCATGGAAAAACGGACACGATACGTCATTTTTCTCCAGAGGGAGTGAGAAGAACTACTTTGTATCGAATTATAAAGCGTTTTGAGAAACGCATGGAGATATTTATAAAAACATCCCTGGAAGAAAACGTACTGTTTCGTCACCTAAGAATATAAATAAGGTAAAAAAAGTTTATAAACGGAATCCCTCGATGTTTGTTAGAGTTGCTGCGGATAAATTGAAAATATCGAAGTCAAGTATAGCTCGAATAAAAACACACGACCTACAGCTTAAAGCGTTTGCAAAATTATCTGCTCCTAAATATATTAAAGACCAGGAAGTGCGAGCTAAAAGAGGATGCCGAAGAGTGTATGAAAAAACACGGAAAAAAGTTCTTATAATTGATGACGAGACCTACGTGCCCGTGGACTCAATGGATGTTCCTGAAAAGCAATACTACCACGCAAACAATCGCGACGCAGTAGATTATTCACAAAAAATCATACCAAAGGCCAAATTTTTCAATAAATACCTAGTTTGGCAGGCCATAGCCCAGAGTGGTAATACGTCTGAACCATATATTTGCACAGGCTCTATGAACGCACGCATTTACCTGAGAGAATGTATAATAAAGCGATTGAATAACTTCATTTATAAATATTACCATAGGGAAGAAATTATATTCTGGCCGGATATGGCGTCATGCCACTACACCACCGAAGTCACCCAACATTTAGAGGCTGCGCGGATAGATTTTATATGAAAACATAATAGCGCCCCAAATGTCCCCCAAACTCGTGGTATTGAAACTTTTTGGTCTTTATGCAAACGAGAATATAAAAAACAAACGGAAAAACCCAAATCATTGGCTGCATTTAAACATCGATGGACTAGTTTGGCTAAAATTGTGGCAACTAGGTCAGGAAAAGCTGTAATGAGGCGAGCAGCAATAAACCTCAGAAAAATTGGCGATAAAGGCATTGCACAAGCAAATTTAATATAAAATAACAAATATGATTTTATTCTTGATTGGACTTAATGTAAATGTTAGCACTTTATTATATTTTTACATTAAATATTTTCATTTCAAACTTGTCTCTTTACTTATGGGACAGCCCAGTATTACGGGCTAGATTGAAACCAAATGTATTATGAAATACTGTTTATTTTACACATAACTTATAATACACACAAACCCGCCTTTTGGACGTACAATCGCAATTATTAGAACTATAATGTAAAAAGAATCAAGAACTGTTTAGAAATAGTACAAATTCGATATTTACAGAATTATATAGATTACTAATGGCCCGTTTCTCGAAATTACAAGTACCAAAGGGAACTAGCAACTTAGTCCAATCAACCAACAAATGGTCGAGTTTTTATCCAAAGTTCCTAGTTTATATGATAGGCGGAAAACAAGCAAGCGGATAACCTGATGGAAAGTTGTCCATCATAGACACTCATACATAACTTCATAGCTTACGATAAACAAACGTCAGGTATGAAATGGCATAAAATACAGATTCAGTAAGTGCGAGAGTGTCGCGCGCGAGATAGATTACACGTCCCTTTCTAGAACGAACAGTAAGAAAAAGACGGGCAATCTATCTCGCGCGCGACGCGACTCTAGTGCGCTGTCGTGCTAGACGAGCAGAGAAGAAATTAAATGAAGGCGTTACTTTTTTTCACCTGTCACATTTTGACACACTTTGACATTTGCTTTTGACAGATACAAAAAATCCATTTCGCTACAACTAACCTTTTTACTTTTTATGAATAAGGGACTTACCCCCTTAGGCCCACTTGCACAGTACAGTCAAAAAATTAAATCGCTAACACGGGGTTAGATTTGAGAGTTCCATACATTTTGACACTACTTAGCACCGGGTTAGCATCTAACACGGGGTTAAGTCGTTAACCCTTGTCCGTACAAATGGTCTTTATTCATAAACGCTCTATAGGCTTCTGCTAACTTAGCAATCGTTTGTCCTTATCTGTCACTTTGACATTTACCTTTCACAGATAAGGACAAACGATTGCTAATTTGCAAAATGAATAAATGTCTTCTTTCTTTCTAAGTTAGCAGAAGCCTTTATGAATAAGGGGGTAGGTCTATACAAGATATAGTAAATAATAAAATGCGAATTATTTGTAACCTTACACTGCATACGTACTATAACGGTGGTAGTATGATTAATTTATGACACATGGGATTTGTGAGCGTGATTTTGGTATCGGTATAGGCAAAAGGAGACTGAAATGCTATTTGCATGAAGTGAGAAATATCTATCTAACAAACCTGCATTGTAAAGACTCCATACACAATCCACATTGGCCTACAATGGTCCAACACAGGCCAGCACCATTGTGTGCAGAGGGTGACTGGAGTTTGGTGAACTATCAACCACTGCAATTTTCTTGAACAAGTTCGACAGCTCATTTCTACAAAGCACTTAACGGGAGCGGGAAAATGAGCTTTCCAAATATAGTCGTCCAACTTTAGCGCTTCACCATTTTTTATGACAGTTCATACATAAAATTATTAATTATTAAAAAAAAAATAAACCCGACTGCGTCAATAACAATTATCACTCTCACAACTAAGACGAATCTAATGATACCTCTCAAGCTCAGATCCGAGAAGCCATTTAGGCTCTAGAGTCTAGAGCGTGCCAAAGAAATATACATACATACATATTACGACTGGACGTCTTCAGGCTGATAATGATGATGATGATGATGACATACATATATGTATTCGAAAAACATAACCCTCCTTCTGGAGCAGTCGGTTAAGAGGCTTATGTCATGTCACATAGAGCTGTGAGTCGTTTTTGGAAACACACAACCCTTTGCCGTACAAAATGATATTGAACTTTACGGTGATGGAATTTTTTGGTCGACTATACAAGATCTTGGCCACGAGAGACATTGTTTCGTATTTGTGTGGCTGCTGTTTTGGTATGCGTTTGTATGAAAAAACATAAATTAATGCGTGTAATTTGTACTTTATGGCCGAAAAATTTGTGTTGAACATGGACTAAATGCAACTCCCTCAATAAGTGCTTTGTAATCTTTTCAGTCATTTATTACTAGTTCAGCTTCAATTAAGCTTCATCCACACTGTGATTGACATTTACTTAGGCGGTGACCTACCATTAGTAATCGTAGGACTATCCTTCCAGGTCTTGGCTTTCGGCTTCGTCGTTGTCACCTTTTTCTTCACCACCCTCTTCTCCGTATACTCCTCATCCGACACCAACTTCTTCCGCTTTATCTTCTTATCCTCAATAACGAACGAGTCATCAAACATGTCAGCGCTAGAGTTAGAAACCTCAGACTTTTGTAGGGGTTTCTTTTCGCCTATGATCTCACAAATCGGACTATCAAATGACACTTGCCTCGGACTACGTCTGCATTTCCCTGTCGACGTCTGTGTTGCCATATTAACATGGTTCTTCTTGACAGGCGGCGTGGCTTTAGGCGTCATCCTGGTCTTCTTCTTAACAACCAGAGAAGGCTCAATGGATTTCCTCTTGGGTTTTCTTTTTACTTTAGTCGCTTTGGCTTCCGGTTCTTCATTTTCGTCATCCTCAGGCTCCGGTTCCTGTACTTTAGGTTTCCTGCCCCTTTTAACCAGTTTCGGAGCATCCCCGTTCTCTTTAGGCGACCTTTTCTTCGGGGGTGGCTCGTCACTCTCATCGTCATCAACTTGGGGTGTTTTGACTTTTTTCTTTGTTGGAGTGAAAACTAGTTTGCTGTTTCTGGTAACGCCTTCGCTCTTGAGGTAGCTCTCGAATATCTGTCTACACTTAGCATAGTCTGGCACTTCTTTGGGCTTTAGAGTGTTAATGTACTCGAAGAACTTTATTAGGGCTTCTGAAAAAAAACAAAAACAGAATTCATACAATCTTTAGGTAAAAACGAAACGTTCATTTACTACCCGACTGCGCTAGGAGGGTTATTTACTGGCGACTGGTTGACAGATGACAAAATCAAATCAAAAGATCAAAAACACATAAAAACTGTCTTCAATAAATCTTCATTGGGGCTGGAAGCCGTTAAAATTCACCAGAGCCCTGAGATGCAACCCAAAAAACCCTTCTAACCCTAGTCGCATACAACAAGAAATAAAACATGCTTTAGAATATAGTAATAGTACATTACACGCCGAGGGTGATAAAATAAAGAATGTCTCAGATCGTAGGAATGTCGCACGAGCAAAAGGCGAGGGTTTCGAGGGCGAGGCGATTGTGTACACGCAAGCCACAGGCCTGACCTGTGGCTTGCGTGTACACAATTTTATTTATTCCGAAATTTCCGCTGGCGTTGAATTTTCCATCATACATACCAGGTGCGCTGGGGCAGTGCTTGGTGACGTTGCTCTTGACGCTCTTCATGAAGGCCTCCTTCATGTCCTGGACGGTCTTGGGCTGCTTCAGGGTCTTCTCCCAGGGCAGCTCGCCCGCCAGCCACTGCAGCATGTTGTACCCGAGGATCTCCAGGTCTCCGCGCATCGTCGCGACTGGAAATTCAGTACAACTTCAGAACACCATTGAAAGATAGCACAGCTCAGTCACCATAGAGGTGCGTTCTGAAGAGATTTCTCGAAATTTCTAGAATTTTCTTCAGGATAGGAAATAAAGAGGGATATTTACAGTTTGAGGTGGTCCTATTCCGTAACTGTAATTAATGAGTTTGGCACCGACTTTATGTAATTACAAAAACGGATAACTCACGTATAAAAGCCGAGTAATGGGAGTAATGATGAAAACGAAGATAGTTGTGCGCCGCTGTCAGCTGCGTCGAGTAACCGCGCGAGCAGAGCGTTGGTTTCGCTACCGCCGGGGTGAGCGTTTTATACTTGAGTTATCAGTTTTTGTAATTATGATTGAGTCTCACGGTAGTTTCATGTTGAAATCGACTCTATGTCTTATAAATAACGATAGAAGATTTAACATAACCATAACCACTTACCTCCTAAATGGGCATCTCTGCTGGTGTACTCGATAGTGCCATTGTGAGCGCACTTCGGGTCAGGCTTGAACTCCTTATCGTTCACCCTCGTGGCCAGCCCGAAGTCCACCAAGTAGGCCTGGTTCTCTGTGCCCTTCTTCAGCCCCAGTAAGATGTTGGCGCCCTTTATATCAGCATGTACATAGCCTTTGCTGTGGATATATTCTAATACATCTAGCTGGAATAAAAAAGGTTACCGCACAGTTATATTAGTTTTTTTTTCACAATCCTAAAATCCCTTCCATCAAAATTTATATCAGGATCAATTCATGTATAACAAATCTCACCATTTGCAAGCCGATCTGGAAAACAGTAGCCGGTGGGAAAGATCGGCCGCTATCCTTGAAAAGGTTCCAGAGGTCTTTGCCGTATCTCTCCAACACCAGATACCTATACTTCTCTCCCTTGTAGTCGTGAGAGCCATTGCCAAAGAAGGTAGGCATGCCCAGGCTTGAAAGCTTCTTGCTTTTCATGTATGATTTAACTGAAAACATGAAAAATGGAAAATAAAACTTTTTTTTTTTCCAATTTTCATCTGCCATCGGCTATTTAGCCATGATCAGATTTTTTGATTCAGGGGGAGCTGTAGGAGGTATTCCAGCAAATACTCTTCCCCATTCTCAGTGTCTTGCGTCCAGCTGTAATATTTGTCATCGCTTCAATCTAGTTTTTTTTTTAATCTAAAATTTTTACGAGGCTTAAGAGCACCTGTGTGACTATGCCAGTCTCATTAAACTCTTCAGGCTCAATTTATTTAAGTAAGTAAATGCTTTACTATCTAACTAATATTATAAATGCGAAAGTATGGATGGATGGATGTATGGATGTTTGTTTGTTACTCAATCACGCCAGAACGGCCTAACTGATCTGGATGAAATTCAGCACATAGATAGAGAAAAGTCTGAAATAGCACATAGGCTACTTTTTATCCCGGAAAATTGTGTAGTTCCCGCGGGAGAGCGATAAACGAATTCTTTGCAGACGAAGTCGCTGGCAACAGCTAGTACAAATATAAAGAATGCACAAAGGCAAACAGACAAGGCATTTTAGTTCCTAGGTCATGTTGGGATAATAAGGCATTAACTGTGGTTTCGCCCATATTGTTGGTTCTGTTTCTGGGTCTACGTCATAATACTACCTACTCCAATCAAGGGATATTTATAAGTGAGTAAGACACTATTTTGTATATGTTTATCCCTTAATTAAAAACAAAACAACTAATATTTTTTTTAAAAGATTAAGATTCAAATTCAATTATGACTAACCCTCATTGATCAGGCAAAAATCACTAAAAATAACAATTAATACTTACTGTCATCCATTTTAGCATTTCTAATGTAGAAATGCTTTTCCACAAATAATGGTCCATTCTCATGTGGTTCCTAAAAACAACAAAATTTGTTTTTTTTTTTAAAGTATTGCCGCAGTCTACTTCTATATAATTTTCCCGTTTCATTATATTACACAAATGTTGTTAGATTAAACAGGAATAAACAAAAGCAACACTATTTTATGTAACTTACTCATAACAGATACATTATTTATTTTGTTGATCCATATTCCTTACAAATTGTGGTTTTGTGGTTTTGAACTCAAACTTTGAACTAAGATTAAATGGAATGACTAATCTGCTTAACATTGAGTCATTATAACATATTTAGCAAATTAAATCCTGGCACAGAAAGAAGAGTTTCAAGACACAAATGAAGTTGATTTAGACAACAACAAACCTCTGACCAAATAGAGAGACGGAGGTCTTCAAATGTGAAAATAAGGCCAATTTAAACTACACCTTGCATTGGACAGCCAAACAAACTGGTTGAGACATATACACTAACGGCTTGCGTTTGATGGCGTGCTGTATGCTTATTAATATTACGGCGTAGGACGAAAATAAAACAGACAGTCTTGACTTGACTGTTTATTTGGGTCCAAGTCTTCAACACGATTTCAATTATACAGATTATACTCGACAACTTAGATACAGGGATACATAAATTTGAAAGATGACTAAAATTCAGAAAAGACGGGACTGTACTCACAATTTTAACGACAAACGGATAATTTGAACCCTTGGGTGTATTGTCGTGGTCGCATGCTGAGTAGATCTCTCCAAAACCCCCGACGCCTATGGAAGGCCCGATGCGCCATTTCTTTTTCATCGTAGTATCATGTATCACCTCCCCAGTGGCGATAGGAGCAGGCATTTTGTAGCCATTCGCCTTTTTCTTCGGCACAACCGCTTTTTTACCCCTCCCGGTCATTTTGTGGTTAGATTTAAACAATTGTAGGATTTAAAAACAAACAGAAGTATTGTAATTATATTACACAATTTAAAACATTTTGTCTTATAGAATACACGAACAAAATCAGAAAGTAACGAAACCGAAATAGCGTCGTTTTCGTTTGTGTTCATGTGTTGACTTACTTTGACTTTGCTACTTGAACGTCAGACAGATGTCAATTCGAGTGTTGCCAACTACATACCTAAGTGCCGGCGCTGGTCTAACATAGCTAAAAAATCTTTTGATTTGGCGCCAATACAGCTATGTTGGTAGCACTGGTCATGTCAAATAAAAACCGCCATTTTATGCTAAGCTAAGGATGTACATAGACATGTGGCCAGTTTCGGTTTTTTTGAACTAACGGTTTTTTTCATGAAAAATAGACTTGCGTTTTGTCAAAAATAAAAAGATTACATAAAGTTTAACTTAAATAGTGTATCGAATGTGTGTAAATAAATGTTTCTCTCTCTCTCTCCCTCTCAAAATGTAACCCACAGGGAGTCATTAACCAGAAAATGTTACGGTAAATGAAATAAAATGCATGTCAACGAAATAAAGAATTTTATTAATAAAATTTTACAATGAACAACAACACGTACTTTATTAACATAGCTTTTTACAATATTCTCACTAGCCTTAAATTAACTATAATAATAAATAACAGTAATAATATTTAATAAATGTCAAATTCTTAATTATCCTAGTTGATTTTATTATATGAATACGTGAATAATTCTCAGCTACGGGTTTGACTTGGACAAAAATAAATAAATAAAAAGCTTTAAATGTAAATACTAGAAACCACGTATAAGGCTCACATATTTGATTCAATCACTAAAAATAAAATAAATATTTTAATCTCAAGGTGGGTTTTCAGTCGTCATAACTGATGCAAAATTTCGTAACATCCATAGTTTATTTTGTACACAGCTATTAGTCCTTTAAATTTCGCACTATCTGAAAAAAGATTAGAAATGACCATTAAGAAGCCGTTATGTATTATCGTTGAATAAAAAAACTGCCTAAATCAACACTAGATGGCGCTTGTATCAGAATAAATCTTCCTCCTCTTCATACGCGGACATCATGTACCAGTCCCTTGCCACGTCTTCATAGATGATTCTTTTCACGTCTTCCCCATACTGGGGGTGAAGAATGCGGGGGGAGCGGGCACGAAACTCCAGCGGGACGTCGTAGCATTTGCAGACGCAGCAGGCAGGGAACTTGAACCAGTCTGCAAAGATACCACGGCATTCGTTGCGAGGGTCGTAAGCCAAAAGGCGGTGAAGTCGGAATTGTTGCTCGCATCTGGAAACAGAGAATAATAATGGATATCATTTGGCCAATCGAAACTTTGAAGCTCTGGTAACTGTTTATTAGTTTTATTAGTGATCTAGGGTTAAACCAGAAGCAACATTTTTAGATTTACGATAGTCAAATCAATTCTATTTAATTTTGGGGACACTAAAAAGTAGAAGGCTAAACCTAAATAATCAAGCTTTATATGTATATTACGTAGCTTGTGTTTCTCTCTGCGGTGGTGTGATCATGGGTACCTAATCGTTTGATTTTAGTCTCGTGTACATAACCAAAATTAACAATGTAATAAGTATTATTTGCTTATGACTTCAGAAAAATAGGGAAAAATAGTGGAATTTTAAAAATCATACTAAATGGTTAAGAACTAACCTGCAGCCTTCCCTGCAGTACATCTGCTTCTTCTCGTGCACACAAGTCTCCATGTGGATGTATTGTTCAAAGGGGTACATGTTGAGCAAAGCCAAGATCTCTCCGCGAGTGCTGTTGGCCCAGAACGGCGCCGCCATTTCCTCCTTAGACTCGCAGGCGTTTCTGGAACATTTTGGTGAGTGTTATAACAAAACGTTAAGCACTTTTCAAAAGCAAAAACGTTTAAAAAATGGGGTAACTTGTTGAAACTTAAGTTAGGGCAAAAGGGTAGCCCCCGGCTGGGTAAAATCAAAATGCCACATATGATGCAGCTAAAGCATCTTTGACTCAGGCATTCCATTTTCACCCAAAAATATCATAGGTCCAAGCCGACTTCAGAGACTCAACACAATAATAATTCAGCAACACAAAAAGCTGCTTCAAATCTCTATTTTTGAAAATAATTATGAGTTATTTCCTTTTTGTATATCTACATTAAAACTTACGCTCCTTGTAACTTTATGACAGCCGGCCGCATTGATTCCTGATGCTGCGTGGGTTTGGGGTGGAACTCCTCCTTCTTGTCGTTAACGTTGGTGTCAATCCTGTCATTCTTTACCTTCTCGTGTTCTGAAAACAGAAGTGTTGGAGGTAAAGTGGAAGTGTCGGCAGTCATCGGTTTCCAAGCATCTTTTCCACTTTCTGTAGTAAGGTCATCGTAATCCATGCCAACTGTTGTAGTTTCGGTGGAATTGAGAATGGTTTCTGTTGTCGTTGTAACATTATTTTCTGATGTTTCGTTATTGGTGTCTAGAGTGACGGGTTCACTCTTTACACTGCCAAAATTTGGGTAAATGCTATTAGTTTCTATGCTTTGCTTTATAACCGCCTCAAGCGTTATGACATCCGGGTCCAAATTGTTGACTTCTATATTAGCAATGCTTTCAAGCTTAGTTTTGTAAGATATCCCTTTATCTTCATACACAGTCTCGTTATTCGTTATTTCAGTTACATTTCTATTTCCAGTCTTATTAATGTTGGTGCTATTACCGTCGTATTCTAAAGGTTTTACTCTTAAAGTATCATTATCAGGTTTCTTATTGGAATTTGATTGGATGGGTCTGAAGTGAGGTTTTACTTTCATGGCACGTCCATGGCTTTCCTTAGTGTACATCATTTTTGTTTTGATTATGTCTTCAGCAAAGTCTTCCGGCTTTTTGACTTTATCATGTTCATCGTCTTGTATAAAATTTTCTAGTTCCGCTTTGAGGACAGAAATGTGTCGCTCCTCTCCATACATCCGTTTCATAAGACCCTGAAATCCAATAAAGTCAAATTTTAGTTAAACATCTTTAGATGAAAAAGTAGAAATACCAATTTGTTTTAGAGCTGCATTGTGACTAGTAAGATTAATTTTAGCACAGGTTGGAATAGTAATTCTACTCGACCAACAATAAAAAATTAAACAAGTACCTAAGTGGCAACAATTTCAAAAGCTATTGATTGGATTTTAATCCCTTAGTAAAGTAAACGAAACGACAAGGTATAATTCTTTCCTGGGCTACCTGGTTCTCCCTAACGAATCTCCGGATGGCATGCCACGGGTAGCTGTCTCCGGGGCTGGTGCAGTAGCTCTGCTTGCTGAGGTCGCAGGGCGCGGCGGCGCGCGCGCGCCCCGCCCGCTGCGGCCGCGCGCACGACGACGCGTAGTCGTAGCCAGACGACAAGTGAGGCACCTACTTAAATGTGGGAATTAGTACAAAATAGTAATTAACAGTAGCTGAGTAGTTGGTGTAACTTTGCTGTCAATACAGTAAGTACGTCAGCTAAATTCTGTAAGTATTTTGTACGTGTTTATTTTGGATGTATCCAATCCAGACACAAACTGAATACCTACGAATTGGATTTCTAAGTTTGTTCGAAATATTATAAACGGGATGTGAACCGCGATTACCTTTATTGAGCACCCGATATTTCGATTTTCCAAGTTTGCTTCGTGTTTGTACAGTTGGTAAGAGAAAAAATATTTAAACCGATACTTTACCTATTTATGCTGCACATCCCTAAAATTTTAAAATGTCAAATTCATTGTGTCAAATCGTCAGCTTTTTTTTTTCAAGACCAAAAAAGGCCATGGCCGATGTGATGATGCCTTTCAGCCAGAAATATAGTCGAATGGAAAGTTTTCGTAATAATTATCTTGAACGTAACTCCTAAATGCTTTGAATTAATTCTAATTGCTCCATTAAGTAATCAAACTTCTACAACAACATCCTGTAGGTACCTACTTCCTATAGTTTCAAAAAGGTAATTAAAGACCGAAAATCAATAGCCGGTCAGACCGGTGCGGCATCTGTTTGTTTTGGCAGCTCACCTGTCAATTATCACGAGATAAAGATCGTTGACATCACTCGATACGAGACGAGTTGAGAATGGTCTGTGGCAATTTGGGTCAATATGCCTCAACTCAAAAGCGTGCTTTATTTTAAAGAGTTACGGCTTCTTTTTAATGGTGCGGTCAAATGAGGTGTATTTTTGGACTTTGTTAGTGCAGTTTTTCGCTTTTCGCACGCGTGGGATTATACTGGTTTCTGAATGATGATTAAATTCAAGTCTTGGTGTTGGTGCGCTACTAGTTTACAAGTAGGCATTACCTATTGATGTCTGAGACTAGGAGGCAAACCAATGGGACGCCATGGCGACATCGCCAGCTCGTATCCTAATCCTACACAAACGTCGTCAAACTCGCCAAAGCGTGGCCAAGGGAGTTACAGCCGAAACATTTCGAATTGCTTGGCTAATGGATTAGGGCCTTAAGTAAGTGCTCGGCCTCACTTGGACGTCAAGGCGATATCGCCAAACAATTTCATAATAATATAGAAATGTATTGGCCGTCACTCACTTGGCGACTGTAGTGTATGCGGTTAAGCCAGTAGCTTAAATAGCATAGCGTATGTCACGGATTGGCGGGAAAGGGAAAGAAACTGTCAATTGATGAGCGGACGACCAAGGCTGAGGCTGGAGTACGTAAATGATTAAGTGAAGTTATTGCAATCCGTGGACACTGGACACTGTCGAGCCAGTGTTAGCTTTTATAGGCTGTCTCTCTCTTCTTCTTCTTCAGCCTGTGATCACCCATTGAGGCCTGTTCATGAGCACGCCATGTAGTGCGGTCCCGTGCCATTCGCATCCGCAATTTCCCGCTATCTTTCGATTTCTTTATAGGCTGTACAACAACACTATACTAAATACTACAGCGACGCTTTAGCGACGTATATGTATGTGTGCGTAATGTAAGTTTTCAGTCTTAAAATAAATACGTCTCAACGCGTTTGAAATATGAAAATAGTTTGCCGTTTAGTTCCGCAAACGGCGCTGTTAATTTTTCCATGGTAAGGTAAGGTAAGCTACTTAATTGAGATATTTACGTGAACGCGAACATACGAATTTTTGTGTGCAAAGCTACTAGAAGCTCTAAGCGTCTAGTGTAAGCTTTTGGCGTAACATGTTAGTCTCCACAAGCATTGTTGCTTGGCGGTAGGATTAGCAAGATGGCAACAATCCCGACCGAACCTTACACAAAATACCTATCTTCACTAACTCGCTACACGAAGACTATCGATCAAACCATCGTTTAAACGGACGTATTAAGTTGTAAGCGATATCACCACGATAAATAGTCAGCATTTGATAAATCGGTTATATTGGGGGCGCGGGCGCCGTGGGAAGCTCGGCTGGCCACCTGTTGGGTGGTGTGGGGCAAGTTAGGAGAGAGCGGGCGTAGGTAAAAACTAAGACCGAGGGAAAATGCAACGAACTCTAATAGGTATACCTAACTTGGTTTGTTTAGAACGGATAAGCTAAGTGTTACCTCAAAAGTAGGAACATTTGAGAGTAGGAACACATCACTGTGGAACCTTATCGAAGTAATTGACACGGAAAATCATTGTGTAATGTGTAAGTACTACGAGGACGTAATAATGTTGGGTCACGAATCTATTTGTTCTATAGTTAGTATCTATACCTATTTTATAGCTAAGGATGTTTGTTCCGAAAACAACTCTACATCAGATAATTATTCCGGAACGGAATACTTCAGCATGATCGGGTGACTTTGATTGGATACTCCTATAGAGGTTTTTGTCGTAATTTTTTATTCAAAATTGAGTCACCGTTTGACGCCATACACTTTGAACATCCAACAATGTAACTACAAAAAAAAACCTGAAAAATATTAACTAGGTACCTACTTACCATCTGTTGCCCGCGACTCCGTCTGCGCACAATTCGCTTATCGCTATCCCGCGGGAACTAAGCAGTTTTCCGGGTTAAAAACCATTCTATTCCTTCTTGGGACTGAAATTATCTCTATACCAAATTTCAAATGTGTAGGTATAAATATAAAATAAAATAAATAAGTTCAGCGGTTTAAGCGTGATAGCGTAACAGACAGACAGATATACTTTCGCATTTACAATTATTTATATGGATGATGTTTAGTCAAAGCAACCCAACTACCACAATAAAGAGTAGACATTATATATAAGTACATTTTTTTTGTCTTAGAGAGGCCAGACAAATGAACTAGTGGGAACATACTACCAGTAGGCTTATTGTCTAACTCGCTCGCAATCGCCATCGTGTTCATTTTAACAGTTCTTGTATGAATGTGACAGCTAGCTGATTCCGATCCGATGCCAATTGTCAGCCCATACATGAACTGTCAAAATGAACACGATGGCGATTGCGACGAGTTACACAATAAGCCTACAGCTTAAAGGTTTCCGATTAATTTGATAACAAATGCGTGTAAAAATCGCCCGTCTGCCGCTCATAACTTGCGCCGTATCCTAGAGTGATCGAAAGTAAGCGCCCACGACCGATCTGATTGAGGCATAATGACATCCTCGTTTCACTGCCGCTTTCTGCGCGCGCGCATGGAAGCCTGCGCGATTAAGCTAGATCAATACTTTCACTGTCTATAAGGCTTAATTGTCACGTTGCAACCGGACTATCACTCGAAGGTTTTGAATGGAAGTAAAAATCTCTATTATTCAATACATTTTCTGTAGTTACACCAATTACATATTTATTTGCACAGACATTTGAAAAATGTATCTTACCTACTAACAAGTAGGTATCGAATGTTTTTTTGTCTCACTTACTCTCTTCGCTACAAGAATGAAAGCGAATGCCAAATAAATATTACAACAACTGAAATTTCATCGCAAAATATTGTAATTGGCTATTATTGTGTGTGTACTGTGTAGACAGTACTTCTAGTACGAGAGCCCACAAGAGTCACGTTGCGTGCGAAATAGATTGCCCGTCTTATTCTTACTGTTCGTTCTAGAAAGAGACGGGTAGTCTCTCGCACGCGACGCGACTCTTGCGCACTCTCGTGCTAGCCGGACAGAAGCACCTACACATGCTCAGGGCCTAGAAACGGTGTTAAACCGCAAACTATTGTCTGTTACCACCTGGCTACCACTTCTGCGGTTAACGTCAACTTATTTCTCATTAAATCATGTCGTCAACATACAATTTCCCGCAACACCCAAATAAAAGCATAACATTTGTCATTATAATACCGACACTTCTCGGAACCAGATTGTGTTGCGATTTGTAATTTATTTATGTAGGTCTCGATGTTTGCTACGTTTTGTATTGACTTCCTCTGTTAACTACCTCACTTGCACCGTCCTCACTTTACTATTCTAGTCATATACAATACTAGCTGTTGCCAGCGACTTCGCCTGCAAATAATTCGTTTATCGCTATCCCGCGGGAGCTACTCAATTTTCCGGGATAAAAAGTAGCCTATTTGCTATTCCAGACTTTTCTCTATCTATGTGCCGAATTTCATCCAGATCCCTTGGGCCGTTCTGGCGTGATTGAGTAACAAACAAACATCCATCCATCCATCCATCCATCCATTTATTCATCCATCCATACTTTCGCATTTATAATATTAGTTAGATATAGTTAGATTAGACTAGCGACCCGCCCCGGCTTCGCACGGTATATTATGCATGTATTATACATAATAAACCTTTCCTTCACTCTATCTATTAAAAAAAACCGCATCAAAATCCGTTGCGTAGTTTTAAAGATTTAATCATACATAGGACATAGGGACATAGAGACATAGGGACAGAGAAAGCAACTTTGTTTTATACTATGTAGTGATTGGCCATTTAACTTTTGAAGACGCGCGGATCGAACAATACAAGAAGTTTTTTGTACACTGTCGATCGTACTTGAACAGTAGGCTTATTGTCTAACTCGCTCGCAATCGCCATCGTTTTCATTTTGACACAAAGACAATATAACCACTAGACTGCTCATGCGGGGGGAATCCGTACCGCCAAACATTAGCTCCGACAGAGCTAATACAGGCTCGCCCCACTCAAATCTTCGTTAGTTCCAATTCCGTACTACGCTAGGAACGATCGCTCGAAAATAATAAAAAAAAATATAAATATGCCGTTCTGCGCCATCAAGTGGTGCGGTAAAAATAGTAAAACATCGAACTATTCCACTGATGGTGTTACATTCCACAGGTATGTACATTTTCATTTATGAATTCGAAAAACTTATTTAATAAATTAAATACCTTCGTTTTTAGCCGTCTCTGTCACTCCCAGGCTCAAATACATATAGCCATCCCGCTTTAGTGCGGCACGTGTAAGTTAGTGATGTCCCACCCGCTTTTAATAATCACTATCGAGGAATCTTAAGTAACAAGCTGCAGGATTACGCAGTGGAATAGTTAAATAAAATAATGATTAGGGTTTAGTCAGAGTATGGGAAAGTGGTCACCATTCGTAGACTTTATAGATTTCATTTTTTATTTTTTATTTAATTGTCAAATTTAGCTAGTTTATGTACATAAGTGTAAAGTGTAACAAATATAATTGTAGTTTGTTACAAAAAAGTCCGAAACTATTATGTCAAAATGTTATAGCCATTTTTCAACGATAATGGTGACCACTTTCCCCTAGGTAATAATAATATTGCAAGCTTTTTTTTAGTTTCACCTGTCCCGATGTTTGTTTGTCTGTAATCAAACCTTGCAAGTTAGATTTGATCCACTTCCCGGTTACCAATTGAGATGAAATTATGCATACACATACAATTAAAAAAATTAAGTGTCAAACATGTATTGGTGCATTAATAGGCGACACAAATACTAAAAGTTATCACATCAAAAAGACGTTCAAAAAAAACTTTTTTACGGTTCAAATACAGTCCTAGAAATTTGTCGCCGGTGTGAAATCAATATTAAAAGAGCTATAAATGAAAATGGATCAAAAGTATTGCCACCAAAATATAATTCAGATTTCTTCGAAAGAACTGTGTTAAAGTCGTTTATAGGGTACAATTTGTTTCCTGACATACATTTTCATCAATTTGAAGTTGAAACCGAAAATCACATAATTGAGCTGACTAGGTGTGTTATAAAGAAATACGTCGATGCGAGGTTGTCATATTTTACCAAAAATTATAAAGATCCTAAGAAGTTCATTCGTAAAACTTTGTCAAAATTAATTCATTTTAAAAATCAATAGTACTACTATGTAACGTAGATATGTTCCGATGCCGATTATGACTTCGACTGAAACTAATAATACTGTTTTTGTATTGTTCATTAAAAGTGTTGCCTTTATAAATATTTTTTTTATATTTGTTGTTATTTAATCCAATTCCCTCTACATACATAGCCGTCTTTATTGTCTTCTACAAGCCATGCTATTAAGTTTGGTAACGTCCCATTTTACGAATCGGTTCACGGGCTGCGTTCGAAATCGCTATAGTAATCGTATGGTTTGGCTATGACATGGCTATAGCGATTTGGAACGCAATTTTTTTGCAATATTTAAAAATCTATGGATAATATGCCAAAGTTATCGTAAATCAACAAATACACGGTGTATAGGCCGGGATGATGACGATGATGATGATGATATACAAAGTAAGAAGCCGGATACTGGGCTCTCTTTGCCGGATAGTCGCCGATTATGTTAGTTGCAAAATAGTCGGCTTTACCGACTAGTCGGCACATCTCTAGTGAACATACCTACCTACATCAAAAAACGTACAGTCTAACATAGAAAGAACCTCCTTTTATTGAAGTCGGTTAAAAATAATAAGAGGTAAATGGGGAAATTACACACTAAAAGGTAAAAAGTAAATGTTTTATCGATAAAAGTCCAAAACGCGAATGGCACATCACTAAATTCTTTGTTGACATTGGGATGGCCTTGAGTCAGCCAATGAGAGGCTTTGTCTACCCCCCGCAGTCTTCACTAAACTGGCGAAACGGTTTTAAGGAACAAATGCGTCTTTTATCACTCCACTGGTTTACTGCTTCGTGTTTTGACAGTTCATGTATGGGCTGACAATTGGCATCGGAATCAGCTAGCTGTCACATTCATACAAGAACTGTCAAAATGAACACGATGGCGATTGCGAGCGAGTTAGACAATAAGCCAGCAGGGGCCTTACCATGACGTCTTTATGCGATTCAATTCCGAACCAAAGTTGGATCGATCGCTGTCCCATACTAGAAGTGTCAAAAATGGCAAGGCCTTAGTTTAGAGTTTATCGCGAAAAGCCAGACGCGGCAGACTGTTTTATAATATACCGAGGGATACCGAATTCCTTTTCGGCATCATCAATAATCAACTCAGTATGTTTTTTGTATTAGTTTAAGAGGGTGTATTTTTTGACGTCGAATAAAGTTATGTCTATGTAATTTCTAAACGACACTGAAAATTAGAACACATAGAAAAATCCGAAAAGTAAAGCTATGGCCGGGAATCGAACCCGGGTCCTCGTCATTCCGTGACGCGTGCTATACCCCTACACCACCCATAGCAGGTGTGTAAGCGTTCGAATTTTTCTATCTATTACCAACTGTCACGTGACCTTGTTACTATGCGATTATTTGTCGCGAAGCATCATCTATTTGAATGATGTGTCTGTACGACACAATTACAAACTCCCGTGGAACATCTACTGCTCACCAGGGACGAGAGATGGCGCTGTTTTTCAAATGATAGGAAATATCAAATGAATCAAGAAATTTTTATGTCTATGTCTAGATGATGTGCAAAAGGTTTTCTACCTCAGTTTGCCAGACCACATTGGACAGATGTTACCGTCAGGCAAATCATCAGAATCGCCCACGGCATCACGTCTCACAACAATGCTTTCTCTTCCAAAAAGATGTTTACGACATCTCGACGTGTGGGCATGTGTTACCGTTGCGGTGTTTGCGGGTAAAATAAAATCACAAATTGTCGTTTTTTAAGTGCAGGTTCTTAAGGTAAAGTTAATGTTGGGACTTATCATATTTGGAGAAAGGTTTGGCACAAGAAAGGCCTTGCAAACGGGTTTTTAACATTACAAAGTAAACATTGTGATCGTGTTACAAAACAACAGGAAATCGACCTGCTTACATTAAAAACTTCAGAAAAATCATTCATGCAAAACTATTTGGTCTTCTACGGTAATACGACGGTCGTCTAGAGTAGGGGCCATCAGACCGTCTGCTACTCACAAGTTTGAAAATGCTTTGTACGTCATCCTATACCGTGACTGAGTGAGTGTATGTTTGTTTCTTCTTCACGTTGAAATGACTAGACGAATTGCGATCAAATTTGGAACGAAGATAGCTGATTCCCTAGATTAAAACAGCCTACTTTTTATCCCGGAAAATCGCATAGTTCCCGCGGGATAGCGAAGAACATGTGAAAGGTCGTAGCCGCCTAGAGTTGCAGCGTAAAATACTTATTGCAGAATATACTATCGCAATTGCAACTATAGATAAAAAATAAGGACTTCTAAACTCAAGAGACACGACCAGTTTCATTCCAAACCTCCACGAAATCCATTGCCGTGTCAATAATAATTTTTTGTCCGACACAAAGCTAGTTACACGCGCGAACAAAAAAGCCCAAGTGCATTAGTGAAACCATTTCCAAAACGACAAAAAAACAAAAGAGTTCACGAAAGTTACATATCATTAGGCAGACAGGTATGCGAGTGAAAGTGACCGATGTTCGGGGGCTGCGACGTCATAGATAGACATCAGATCATGGTGTGTGATGTAAAGGTTAAGCAATGTTTGGATACGAGCCTGTGATTATGTTGTTATGATCATTATCTCCGTAGCATTGAACTTGGGGGAGAGTTTCGAAATTGGATGCCGATATTACAATTGATGGTATTTTCAACGATAGGGCGTGGCGTGATTCGATTTTGTCAAAGACTTAAAGATTTAAACTAAACACTGCTTCTGCTTACAATTAGAATAACAACCTTCAACATTCGAAAATACTTTCTTTTCCGTATTTTGCCTAATTATGTTATGGCATAATAGTCAACGCTTCCTATGTTCTTGTGAAATTACGCTCTGATAGAACACCCCTATAAAGGATAATACATATGTATATCTAAAATTGCTTTCGTGTACCCCAGGGTACCATTTTGGGATCAATCTTGTTCTTACTGCCTAATTTTACTAACCTTTCGCGAAACCTTCATTGAAACGCCATATGCTTTGTATACGCTAAGTGCGGGTAGTTAGAGAAATTAGCTCACTGTGTTGTGATATCCTGCAGTCTTATGTGATCATGCCCGCCGCAGAGGCCAAGAGAAACGTTGAGGCAATAATTAAAAATTAACCAATTAACTACGTGGTTAAATCCCGAGTGCAGTGAGTAGTTATTATTCATGTTAGCTATAACTAATTGAAGCCTAATAATAGTGTGAAAGTTATAGCTTCTTTCGCACAATTTGAGCAAAGGCATGATTACAATGAATAAAATTTAATTGCCTCCAATTTTGACCGTAACTGGACTTTTTTATCATAAAAAGAACAAGCACAAGCATTTGACCATAACACAGTTGATGATCTACTCTAACTTACATCGATGATGTTCTGGACAAAGGTTTTTTGGAAATTATAAAGCGGCCTTCCAGATATTGCGTGTAGGGGAGTTACCACAACCCCTTAATGCGTGTCGAGTTCTATTTAGCGTAACAGGCATAACTGTCGCTTAGCAATTGTGGGCGTACAAGAGGAAAGGCGACAAAATAGTAATGGGGCTGCTAGCCGTATCTACGCAACTGCAGCACGAAGCAACTGGTAAATCCTATGCTTTTTTGCTCCCAGGCCAGCATGGAAGTTGACAGGAATGACCAAAGCCTCAAACGTCAAAATTGTCACATGATCGCAAGTGGACATCTATAGCACGCATGCCCTAAACCGGGTTACGGCGCGGGCGTAGGTGAAATCAAGCCGAACTTTCGCCGTCGTGACGTAAGCAACTCTTTTGCTACGTTATGGCGGCTTATGTCATATTTTACAGCGACCGCCACTAGAACAATAGATACATCTTCATATATTACTAGCTGTTGCCCGCGAATTCGTCTGCGCTTATTTAAATACTATAGCCCATGATACTCACAAATAATGTGGCTTTATATTGGTAAAAGAATTTTCAACATAAGTTCAGTAGATCCAAAGATTACCCTCTACAACCTCAAACAAACAAACTTTACCTACCTCTTTGTAATTATAGAATAGAGTATAGATGCAGTACAGTGTTTTCTATCCTTTTTTACCAAGCCAAAAACTAATTGTAAATTGCTTTTTGCTTAGATTATTGTACAAGAAACTTGAATCTCTTCATCATCATAATTCAATATGTAGGTAATTTCTATCTCTACATCTCTACATTTTTCTTTAAATTGTCCTAAAACTAATTTTCCAATATCAATCGACTCAGTAATCCATGTCTGTATTTGATTCTTGCAACGTCATGTTTTAGTTTACTTAATTGCTTAACTTACTAAATAGCTTCTGTTAGCGATTTTGTATACGTGGAACGAATACCTACTTAATTAATTCTCTAAGGATTTTTTCAGCACAAAAGTTTAAAGAAAAGATCAATGCCATCAATTTTTTAAATATCCAAACACTGCCGTTGTCAACATGATGTTGTTAGACATTTAGTTTTTCTGCGTTTGTCTCAAGCCAAGTATGTTTTCAAGCTTATTAAAATCTATGAGATCATTTGATTGAACTATTGATTCATATATACGCCTACTCTCTTTAATTAGCGTATAACTAGAAACGGAACACGTGTAGACTTACATACTTTAGTTATAGATGATTGATTTATACCGTAAAATGGGATGAGAAGGAATTGCGGGGGAGAAGGGATACCTAGAGCTAATATTTTGTGTTTTCATTTCACTTGCTATAGTTAACATTTCTGGCTCAGCTTGCTCTAAAAGTAGTTTAGATATATTTTTAGACATATTATTATCTCCTTTTTAACTTTGTAATTTTTTCATTTGTTCCTATCCCTTCTGACCCATAAAATATTTTCCGACTTTCCGTTCAAAAGATACAACCCCATGACTGGGTAAGAGACTCCACCACAGCATTAAGCACCCTTAGGCGATAAAAGATCAATTATAATATTTTTAATAATAGATCATTAAAATTGGCCAATCGTAAAAGTAATTGACCGTCAGAAGCGGCAATTGACGTGGGCGCGTGCTCTGCTTCCCACGCGGTGTCGCCCTGATTTCTTAGGGATATCATATTGATAATGCTTTACCAGCTACTTCTTTATTGGCAAGAACTTCTGATGTAAAATGATGATTATGATCAATGTTATCATTATGTTAAAAGTTTCTTCTTCAATTGCTAGTTTCTCTACTTTGATCTGGAATATTGGATGTTAAGCTTCGATGTGTTTGTTTTGAGATCTCTTGCCTTGACACTGAATGCCTTATGATGGTTGATTGTGATTAAAGTTAGTGAAATTGTAAACATAGTTTGACAATATTAAAACTCCACTTTTTTAAACCGTATATTATAGGTGAAAAACTTAAGTAAATGACCGGTTGTACATATGTAGTAGGTAGTGTATAGAACTGATCTTAAGTCATTTTTCTAATTTGGAACTTCAATTTGTCTATTCGCTCGCATACTTTACTCACACATACAACAGGTTATTTACTTAAGTATTTCGCCGGGGGCGAATGTATAGGTACGTAAAACAAGGCTAAAAATGGGGTCCTCATACAAGAGACAATTTTTTTTGGAGATAATGCTCGATTTTTATAATGGTTATGGTATTCGTACTTTTTGTTTGCGAGCCCGACTCGCACTTGGCCTTAATTTTCATTTCTACTTGAATGTTAGTGACCTATTATTTTAGTTTAAAGCTTGAACTGTTTGTTTTTGTTAGACAGACACAACATTTCTGTGTTATTAGTAATTTTCTGTTCAGACAATATCGTTAAGAGTTTATCGTTAACCATACCTCAGTGTTTTATCGTCTTGTACAACAAAGCCTTGTTAGACAGGTTCACCGGCCTCCAACACATTAACAATATTATTTGTCATACCTCTAATGAGAAAGCATTGTTTGAAAGGTGTCATGGGTTTAATGCTAACTCAACTTATTCTAATGAAGATGCATTAACTGTTGTTGAAGGTACATAACATTAACACCGATAAGGCAAGAGCACTGAGCGAGTTACTGAAAGTAGACTGTCAATTGAATTCATTACTACCAAAGAAAGTAGCACTGAAAGCCTGAGAAACCAAAAACGTTACCGATCCGTAGCATCCGAAAACAAACAAGGAAATCCGATTCGTGTGTTCAGCAGCCATTAGCACTTTGAATTCGATTAGCACTCACCACAAATAGGAAGACGATAGCGAGTCGCATCGTATCTAGCGGACTTTCACTGTTTCGCGAGGGCTCATGTTGGCGCGCGTTCTCCAGCGCGGTTGCCCACCGACTGCCTGTTGCTCTGAGGCCTATGCTGTTCCGTATTTTCTTGGACCACGGTCGACTTTCGCAGCGTCAAGGACTGCACCTGACTGTATAATAAGCCCTGAAGGAAAAGTTGCTGGGTTTGTCTCGCGGTACAGATTTAATGGCTCTCTTTTTGCGGGTTGATTGGTTGTTCCAGCAATTGTGATTTTGGTCCCGCTATAAGTGATGGTAATAGGTAATTATGTTTGCATTTTCTATTGTGCTTATAAGTTTACTTTGCACAGAGATAATGATATAAGGCTGTCAGAAGGTAACGTTTGGTTTTTACTTTATATTTGATCGATTACTTTAAATTTAAATGCGTGAGTAGACGGCGGTTAGATAGCTTTCTGATGTTTTAAAATGCTACTTGTTTTTATTACTTATCTCTGGTCCTTTTGAAGATATCGCTGATTAAAATATAAATAAAGTCGTAAAAAGACAATCAAAATCATCACCCCTTTCCGCTGCTCTTAGAACTCCCAAAAATCTGCCTCCAACTTCAAACACTCGATATTACTAAAATTATCAATCCAAACGTAACTCTGAAGCATTTTCCAAGCGCCCGAACAGTAAATGATACAGTAGAGTTAAATCAGTCCACATACCTGGCGGTTAAAGAGCGTCGTAGGCTGTCCAATTATCTTTAATATCAAACCATTTCACGCTTGCGCGGCACATTGCAAATTCTCACGATACGAAAATTAGGTTCCGCTTGCTTGCAAGAAAGAGTGTGCGCAGTTGAGTAGGTCAGTCGAGTAATCGCTTGGCAGCCGCCGTCTGCAACCGTCCCGCTCTTACCAACAGTACTTCGCGTGTGTCAGAACGTGACGGTACGATGCGCGTGCGCCGCACCGTTATCCCGCGGCGATATCTTGAATGAAGATGGCGTTTTCTCCCGCGCCACAACAATGCCGGGTGCAACTCGAAAAGGAGAGTCTCCTAATTAAGTTAATTGCATACGTTAATTAGCGGTCGGCAGGTCGATTGTTCAGGTTTAATTGAGCTGGGAATATGGTTGTAACACTTGGTAAATATGGAAGCCCTTTGTGTTAGTCAGTTACTTTTATTATTAGATTTTTCATGCCAAGTTTATTTACATTGTTTAGAATTATGAATATTATTATCTTTTGACCGCGACTTTGTTTGCGTAGAATTATACATATAAATAAACCTTCTTGAATCACTCTATCTATTAAAAAAAACCGCATCAAAATCCGTTGCGTAGTTTTAAAGACATAAGCATACATAGAGACAGACAGACAACGGTTAGCGACTGGTTTATACTATGTACCTAGTGATTTTATTCTGTAAAAACTTGTTTAATTGTAC
Organism: Pandemis heparana; assembly: GCA_963854515.1. NCBI lineage: Eukaryota > Metazoa > Arthropoda > Insecta > Lepidoptera > Tortricidae > Pandemis > Pandemis heparana. The sequence continues at coordinate 13,718,926 of OY978021.1, forward strand.
CTAGTGATTGTTTTGGTTTTTTTATTAGGTAATTATGATCTCGTTTACGCATCTTCTTCTATTCTATATAAAAAATATTAATATAGGCCATTTCAAGTGTTTCTTTATTAATCACATATTTTTGCCAAAAGTATCAGCTGCAGAGAATTTAACAGTATTAATTTATGATAACGTCTCTGAATTGCACATTTACATAAATTGACAAATGTTAATGATTTCACTTACGGTTAATTTGATGAGTACTGTCCTGTACGAGTTCTCTACATTGTGCTTTCACTTTTGTAAATGAAGATCTTGATAAAGTCAAGGATACCTTTTGCATACATACATGCATACATAAATAACGTCTTCATCCCTTACGGTGTAGACAGAGGATCACGCCGATCATTTATTGGGGCCTTATCATGACGTCTTAAGGCGCTGTTAACAGCAAATGACCTGGAGCAGCGCCACTCTTCACACATACGGTTCACGTGCCTGTTAGTGAAAGAGAAGAAACTATTCCGGCAGCTTGGCGCGCGTCTAAAATCTTGCAAAAAGGACACAAATCATAAGAAATAAACAAAAGTATGGATTATTTGTGAAATATGACTCGTTAGCCATTTAGGTATGAATATGTTGACTTTATGTTTTTAATTGCAGACCCATACGTCGAAAAAATAAAGACATAGAACCGTTTAATGATGATTTTAAGACCATTCTTTGCAATTATTTTCTATCGAGCCGATTTTGTTCAATTATGTATCGAGCCCGTCTCGCGTGTTTGAAATATGATGAAAATTAACATTATATTTTTTTTGTTTTTTTTTTGTGTGCAGTTTTTCTTAAAAAAGTGTTTAAATAATATCAATTTCAACAAAATTAGGTGTTGTCAGCCTCTTAATGCGATTCAATTCCGACTCAGTTCGGTAGGCTTATTGTCTAACTCGCTCGCATTCGTCATCGTGTTCATTTTGACAGTTCATGTATGGGCTCACAATTGGCATCGCAATCAGCTAGTTGTCACATTTATACAAGAACGGTCAAAATGAACACGATGGCGATTGCGAGCGAGTTAGACAATAAACCTACGGGTTTCAGCTGTCATTTATAGTATGGAACTAACAGCGAGCGAACCTAAACTTAATCAGAATTGAATTGCATTAAGACACCATGGTAAAGCGCCAGGTTCCCTATTTGAAGATGAAAATTGTGCACTTCTTTGGTTGTTTGTTTGTTTGTTTGTTTTGTAAACGATGCTGTAAACGGCATTGGCAACATGACAACGGTTACTGTATTTAGATATTGAGATGTAAGGTATTATTTTCCTTACTTGGCATGCGCCGTAGAAAGTCTGGTGCGACACGACTGGGCCTCTGTAAATATTGACTTTATTGCACTTTCTTTTCCAAAACTTTCTCGAGGATAACATTAAAACTAAATGTTGCTGTCTTGTCTCGTCTCGATCACGCAACAATGTCTGTTTCATTGAATCCTGTAACACAACTATTATGTACTTACTCATAGATGGTGGAAATAAAAGCCTTTTATAAAAATAAAACATGTAATAAAATAACAGAGGTCTTGCAATTTATGTCTACTTCTTCATTATGACATTTCTTAGTTTCTTCCAAAATTCCTCGGAGTTCTGTTCGTCCCAGGAGTGATATATTTTTGTTCTTAAAAGATACTTCAACGTGGTCGTCAAGTATTTGTTGTCTATCTCACCTATTTTTATTAACACTAGGGGATCGTACGACGTCCCGTCTTCTAGAAAAAGTCTATGATACTCAGCCAGCTGAGTTTCCCATCTGCACCAGTGGGATTGTACAAAACTGTTGCTTATTACCAAAATGATGTATCTGCTATCATTAATGCTAGTTACTATTGATTCGGATATGATGGAACCTATTTCGAAGTCCCTCTCATAAACACAGAGCTTCAAATAAGGAGCGGTCCCTTCTAAATGTTGGACCATTTCCATAACGAATTCTCTGTCTTCAACGCAGTAAGAAATAAACGCATCATATTTGTATGTCTTTTCTACAATGCTTTCAGTTTTTGGATTCTTCCCTATTATGGATCTACCGAGTGCCAATTTGGCTAAGAAGACCCAATATCTAATGTAGATCCTGTATCTGTAGATAATAGTGACAGTCACTACGATCAATATGATAGTAACGAGAGATGGCGCCGTCCAAACTAGTACCATGATGTTTGAAATCTTCTCGTAGACTAGACAATGTAACTTTTTAACCGACGACAGGTATTCAGACACTCTTCGATCTTCCCAAACATCAGGGCTACTGCATTGGAATTTCGACTGAGCGAAATAGTTTTTCAGAACGGATGACCCGTTTGTGTCCAGCCACAAGTAAGTTCTGTACATGGTGCTGCAGTCGCAGACAAAGATGTTTTCCATCAAGTCAACTTCTGCGCTTGTATTCCTAGCATCTTCTAGAAGATAGCTGATATCTTGCATCATGCTGACGGAGAAATGTGATATTTTATTGTTCGTCAAAAACAGCTTCCGCGGCGCAACTCCTGACGCCAGGAATAACGGCTTCCACCAGGATATGAGGAGGTTCTCGCTTAAGTCCAGGACCTGTAGCAGTTTCAGCGGCTTGATCGTTTCTGCGGTGATATAATACAGTTGATTGTTCTTCAGATTCAAATGGGTAAGGTTGGGCATCATTTCAAAAATATTGTCGTTGTCATAGAAATGTTTGATTCCGCAGTTTTTCAAAATCAGTATCTTCAGTTCATTTAGACCTTTGAATTGCGCACTAGTTAAGTTCTCATTAGCGACAAGAGGATTATTTCCTAAATTAAGCATTTCTAGTTGCTTGAGTGGTTTGAAAGTACCATCTCCTATGTGAAATACTGTCCCGTTCTCCAAGTTTAAAATCCTCAACTTCTCTAATCCGCGAAACGTGTAATCGAATAGAGTCTTTATTCTGTTGTATGAAAGGTTTAAAACTCTTAATTCTTTGCTTTGACTGAAGGTATCCCTATCGATTTCGTAATACATAGGGTTAGAAGCGCTGCCCTTGTTACAAGACAAGTCCAGCAATAACAGCTGATTGGACAAGTGTGTCTGATGCACTCCTGGTAGGTTGTTTCCTCCTAGTAGTAAGACTTTTAGATTTGGGAACTTTGAGGGATCAAAAGCATTGGGTCCTATGCTTATTGCGTAGACTTTCCGGAGATCCAGCTCTTCGATGTTAACCATGCGAGGAAACGCATCGTCACTGATCATCTCAAACTGATTCTGTGCAAGAATGAGCCTCTTGACAGTTGTCTGGGCAATGATATTGATCAACTTCCGTGGCGGTTGTTTTCGAAAACCCATACCAGACACATCGAGATACGTCAAGTTGATTTGATGGTGAATCATTTTTAACAGAAAGTTTCCAATCAGACTTGAATTCAGATCGTTTTCTCCAATGTGCAGCTCTTTTAGGTTCTTTAATGGTAAAAAACTATCCGGATGAATGTAGTCCAGGCTGCAGAGATGTATTTCTAAACGATTCAGCGTGGTCCCTGCCATTGAGACGAAGGTTTCTTCTGGTATTTGTTCGAAACAATTCTCCGATAGGTCCAGGCCCTTTAAAGAAGGTAAGATACTGGGTTTGAAGGCGGGTGTCAGTTGGATTATGTTGAGAAATCCATTGTTGACTAAGGTGAGATTATGGAGATTAGTCAAGCCTTTGAAGGTGTCTTCAGCGAGGGTGAGCAGGGCGGTGTTGTAAGATATGGAGAGCTGCTGTAGATTGCTCATGTTTTGGAAGAGCCCCGGCTCCACGTATTTGAGCTGGTGGTTGGCTTCAATCTCCAAGACCCTCAAATGATGTAAGGTTTCCAAGTCTCCTTTGAGGATCTCGCTAATGATTGTGGTTCTCACACGTAGAGCCTCGCTTTTGAATTTAATCTGTAATTAAAAATATATTACTTAGCACGTGTCCACTTTGTTTTTATCCCCTGACGCAAAAAGGGGGGTGATATTAGTTTGACGTCGATGTCTCTCTCTCTCTCTCTCGCTTTGTGTGTGTGTGTGTGTGTGTCTGTCTGTCGGTGGCAGCATAACAGCTCTCAAGCCGATGGACCGATTTTGATGCGATTTCATTCGAAAGCCAGTTTCCTTGCGGTGGTTCTTAGCTATAATTGGTAAAAACCAGTCCAGTAACTTGAAGAACTTCCATCAGTCATTCCAAAAAGATGTAAGGCATTTTGGCATAAAATTGAATAAAAATAAAATTAATCTCATTACAAATTTTTTTTTGGATAGTTAAATTATCGAACTAATTCATACGTTTTTAAAGTGTGACGTCAAGTGTATTTCCCTTTAGTTAGATAATAATGAATGACGTAAGTACTATGATCAACAAAATCTAAGACGCCAGATTATTTTCTCCGGTTTAGACTAATCAGCAGATACACAAATCAGCGTCACAGCTTTCGTATTTTTTTGGAGCTCTAGAATACACATAATAATTAGAATAGAAATATAAAACTCCATGCTAGTCTGGGAGCAAATAAAAAACATAGAATCTGTCAGTTGCTTCTCTTCCCGCGCAGATGGTAAAAGCTCATCGAGGGGACGGGCGAAATTCTTAGGAATCATGTTATACTTATAGGCGATGCGGCTAGCAACCTAATCACTATTTTGAATTCCCTTTCCACCAATACGCCCACAATCTTGATAAACGTGGCCTTTAGGTCTTGTCATCTTAGGCTCTGTCTACTCTGATATACATATAGTCGTAATTTATGTATGTATATATGCACAAATAAACAAGATTTAAGTGAAGTAATTAACATTCTTTGTGTGAAGTGCGAATTTATTTCCAAAGGTTAATTTGAAAACGTGTGTTAAGCAAACAAATCTTTGTTATCTGTCATCAGATACTGCGCAGCGATGGGTTACGTACGCTAAGTCTAGTTCACACATGCAAAGCAAACCATGCTAGTATCATTACATTGCTTCTTTTGATAGATCACTAATGACTCCTTATCCTTAGCTCCACAGCCCCGTATTGTAAAACTGTACCTAGTTATATATACCTACACGATTCTCTCATTTGTAGAATGGGTTTTAAGTGTCGGATGTAATTCTACGTCACTTTATTCTTATCTTATCTCATTACATCGGGCAATAACATTGTTATAATTAGTTTAATTACAAAAATAAGTGTAACACCGGTTCTATGTTGCACAATCAGTTTTAGCAAAACTTGGCTGAGCGGACATAAGATGAGTCTGCATAACAAAACTTGTTTTGGTGTAACTCTCTACTAAATGCTGTTGTCATACGGTATTTTTAAACAACTTTCTTACAAGGTACAACAAAACACGCGTCACACGTCGATTTAGCTTCAGAATTTCTTGGTAACTCTTATTAACGACGTTCAAACGTTAGGTATGCTTTTTAAGATTGCTAGTCATGATAAAATTATTGTACCTACTGCTGTAGTTAAAGGGCGAACTGTGTATGATTGGCACTTGAATATTTACTGATTTCTAGCTTTTGTTGCCATTGTAAAAGAGCTAAGACGGCTGTTTTATTAAATCGCAAACTTTCGCCCTGGTAATTTCACCATTCGCGGGATATTTTGAGCTATGCGCTAAGCGCAGATGCAGCCGGGACTATAAATAGCCAGTACAGTAAGTTAATAATCTTAACAACTTTGAACTGCGCAATTATTTTGTGTATTTAACTAACAAAGAAGTGATTCGGCTACCGCTTGTAGTTACCGAAGTGATAATGCAGCACTTACTGGCGCGGCAAAACAAGGTTTCTCACGGCTCCTTTTTCACCAAAGCGACAATTGTTGGCGACATGTGACAACTCTGTTCACAATACAAACTCGACGAGTCTACGCCGGTTGGCTTCATTTTGAATGCGCATTGCATTTCGAATTGTCACATGTCGCTGACAATTGTCGAGCTGATGAAATAGGGGCCAGATGATTGGGTTTAGTTTCACTAAAAATCCTATAAATGTTATTGAGGATTTTCAATAGTGCTCAACAAAATGTTCCCACAAAGGTCGTATGAGCGCTGAGATATGGGGCAAAAAAGTGTGAAACCATGAGAGGTCGGAGTCGCCCACCAGGGGGGCAACTCCGAAATCCGATTTTCGAAGTTCGTATCACACCGTCCCTCTCACTCTCAAATTAATAACTATTAGTGAGAGCGGAACGGCACGAAACGAACTTCGAAAATCGGATTTCGGAGTATAAGGCCAGAACAGTGGGTGAATAAGAGGAAGACGTCGGCGCCAACTGGATGCATTGCAGGGAACAGCATGCCGTGGAAGGCGATGGAGGCTTATGTCCGAAGACGGATTAACCAAGGGCGCTGTGAGGGTGCGACCAAACCGCCGCGTATACGCAGTGACGTGTCGTATCCGTCACGTTTTCTCACCGTTTCTTCATACATTTTGTTGCGATTCCGTAGCGTCACCGTTTTTTAAGCGGCGGTGTGGTCGCACCCTGATGATGTTGAACTCACCCTAGGGAACCGCTTGCACTCATAGTTGCCGAAGCAGACGATGACACGCCGGTTCTTGCTGGCGCGGCAGATGCAGCCGGAGCCGCGGTCCACGCCCAGCTCCACCGGCAGATCCACGCTGCGGTCTTCATCCTGACGGGAAAAGAAATTATAGAGACAAAAACAGAGAGATTAACTAAACAGATTTATATGGGGAGTGTGAATGGGTGCGTTGGGAGGGAAAGGCCTAGGCGGACGTTCCATGATCAAATTGGGAATGTTTTGGATAAAGGACAGGTCAAGAGTACCCGAAACCGACGAGCATGTATGGGGAGATTGATGAATGTGGATGAAGCGAAAGAGGTATGTCAGGATCGTAGCAAGTGGAACAAAGTAGTCACTGCCTACCCCTGTGGGAAGAGGCATGACGGTATGTCTGTAAGACAGAGAGATTTACACCCATACGATACACATGGATACATACTTAAAAGAAAGAGAGCAGGAGTAAAACAGAGAAACGCAACATAATTTTTTGCGTCTGCGCAGGATTCGCTTATTGCGATCCCGCGGATACTATGCGATATTTCAGGATAAAAACTAAGCTTTGTCTTTCCCCGCGACTGAAACTACCTCTATCTATATATACCAAAGGCCAACTAAATGGGTTTAGCGATTTAAGCCTGCCGCCCGCACCGCTCTCGTCCTACCCCGCGCCCCTGTACCCGCGCGGGTGGGGACTCAGTTAAGCGGTCGGTCTATAGGCCAAAAAATCTCGAGCATCAATCAACTTTTGAACGTGTGTTATCCGTTTGTGCAATTACTAATTTTGATTGACTCTCACGGTAGTTTTACGCATCTTGAAAACTGTAAATAAATCTATAAATGTAACTTTGTTACCTGTGTGAGGATGGTGTTAGCGATCTGCTCGTAATCGTTGACGAGTGTTGCACGCGCGCACTGCGCGTAACACAGCAGCAGCCACAGCACGCTCGCGGCGAACATCGCGCAACACGACCTGCAACAACGCGCCGGGAGCTCTTAGCCTTTTTACTTTTTTCACACCTTTACTTATAGTATCCGCAAAACCAAGCGGCGAGTCAGACATAACGTCAGTTACCGTAGGGGTGGTAACATGTCGATGACTTTTGATCATGATGATTGTACCCAACGCTAACTGCACTATTGTTGCACGGCCCGCTCCATAAGGCAGTGCAGGTGCGAAAGAGATAGCATTATTCCGATCATTAATGGCCTGACTCGCCGCATGCGGATACTGTAGACTCTACCTACAATGTAGAGCTTGAACTTGTGCTTGTGTGTTTCTCCTACTAATATACTCAGCGGCAAAAATGTGGCGCTCAAGATGTATGCAATATTAGGTCAGGTGTGTCACTCCCGCGTGCCAAGTTCTATTCAGCGTAAGGGACAGAGCCAATGACAGCATAACTATGTCCCTTACGCTGAATAGAACTTGGCACGCATTAATCGATTTAGGTAACCCCCTAAGTAAGAAAAGGACTGGTCAGCTATCTCGCGCGCTCTTATGCTAACTGTGCAGTTACTAAGCTAAGCTTGTAAGGATTGAATCATAGTGTCATGTATACCATTTTCATTCTTACCTGTCCTATTTGGTAAACAAAATTCTAACCTCAAAACGTCTCATTTTTGCTATTTTTTAACTAGGTATTTCATCGAAAATAAAGGTACTCGAGATAAAATATCAGCAAAATTATGTACAAAATATTACCTCAGGTTTATTTGATAACATATACACCTTATTCTTTACAAAAATTTGCACATTGAGGTTAGAATTTTGTTTACCAAATAGGACAGGTAAGAATGAAAATGGTATAGAAGAAAGTACATTAATTCAATTCCATTGTTTATTAAACATAGGCGTTAGATAACTCTAGTTTTCCGCTGCAAAACACCGCGTCTGAGCGCCTTGAGGAAGTATTTGTTGACTACGAGAACTAGATCATCAAATCGTCTTTGCTTAGCATTAAGAAGTAAGTAGTAAGTAAATAGAGCATGTGTAACAGTGCGGGTGGTAACTTTGCGCTAGGTCCGTCCGGATCGCTACCTACCACAGTCTTACTCGCTAATAAATAATGCCGCAAGCAAGCTTGTGCTTTGTTCCGGTGTGGAGGGTGATACAAGTGCCGGCGCGTAATTCTAGCGATGACCGTTGATGCGGGGTAGTCGAAAATAAGGTATCGCATGGGAGCCGCGGGGGAATGCGGGTGTCGCGGGCGGGCGTACACCACGTTCGACTTACGTGCCGCAGGTGTACAGCTGGTGAAATGGTACATGAGATATTAAATACTAGCTTCTGCCCGCGACTTCGTCCGCGTAGAATTAGATTTAAGAACTGATGTTGACAGTATATTCTGCAATCATTATTTTTATTTACGTTGCGACTCTACGCAGCTACCACTTTTGACATGTTTATCCCTATGCCGCGGGAACTATGCAATTTTCCGGGATAAAAAGTAGCCTATGTGTTAATCTAGGGTACCAGCTATCTCCGTTGCAAATTTTATCCAAATCCGTGCAGTCGTTTCACCGTGAAAAAGGAACAAACATACCACACTCACATCGTCACATCCATCCATCCATCCTCACAAACTATCGCATTTATAATATTAGTAGGATATGTTATTTATGGTATTTGTATGTTAGCTAAGCCCTCTGGCTGGCATCACAAATTAGACGGATGTTTAGGATGTCTAAGTGGGCAGTGGTTTAGGTTTGCCTTCTTTGTTGTATAAAAAGGAAAAGCTTATAATTATGTAGGTATAGTAGTTACCTATACGTGAAGTACATTTCTGTTAGCAGGTTACGTCATGAAGGCTCATTTTGGGTCGAACCTGCATAATTTTGTGGCCTTACAAACCAATGGATTTAAAGGTAAACAAAGTATTTAACAGTTAGGTTACTTGGTGAATCAACTTTTTGATTCCCTCGTTTGTTTGGGTGTTTTTTTAGTAATTTATTTTTTTCTGCTATTGCCAGTGCGTTTTTGAATTAAAATTTGTCCTTATTATTCAGCTATCATCATAATCAAGAGATACAGTTATTATATTAGTTTCTAAACATAAAAAGTGATGAATGACACTGAAAATTACAACAGAAAATCCGAAAGGTAAAATAATTTCTAACGGGTAAAAACCGTAAACATAAAAAATAAATAAGTAAAATTCGATAAAAAAAGTATACCTTATCTACGTATTAGGTAATTGATAATTGGTATACACAATACATTACAATACTTGACGGTTCGAGATTGAACCTTACGCGGCCCACAAACGGACCGCGGTTCGCCTGTGAAGAGATTGATGAATGCGGATGAAGCAAAATAGGTATGTCAGGATAGTAGTGGAACAATCTAGTGCGCCCCGACCCCCGAGGGGGGTACCCAACTACGTCAATACGTATTACTTTTTAACCGACTTCAAAAAAAAAGGAGGAGGTTCTCAATTCGGTTGTATTTTTTTTTTATAATTTTGATGTACCCAGTATCACTCTCACGACTGTGACGACGACGCTAATACAGTGAAACCTGGATAACCAGGGACTTCAAGGGACCTGCGAATTAGTCTCACTTAAAGAGGTATTCCACTTACCCAGTGTCTCAGATAGCCAGGTATAAATAAATATCTGTCTCAATTACGGAGGCTCCCATTAATAGAGGTGAAAATAAAGGTTATTTTCAGTTATACAGGTGCGATTATGAAATAAAATAACGTATTGTGGAAACATTATACATATCTACCTACATTAGTAATTAAAAGAAGGAATAAACAAAAATAATCAAAGTACGTTTTTAAAAAACGCAAGCAAAGATTTGAACCTTAATTTCGACATTTAACAAATAGACTCCGATAATAGCAAAACAAAACTAAAACGGGAGGACATTGAGGCACAAAATTAGCCAAGTACCGAATTAGCTGGTAAATTTAGTAAATAAAACGAAAATTTAAATACGGACTTAGTGCCAGTTACAGAGGTGATAAAAATTTGTCTCAGTTACAGAGGTCATTGCTAGTGAAATTCGAAGGAAACAATTAAGAAAAATTGTTTTTTAAAATATAATCTCAGTAAAAGAGGTAAAATACACTCCAAGTCCCAGTTATAGAGGTAACTATGACGATAAAATCGAAAGAACGAATCCCAGATATAGAGGTCTGTGTTGTCCCACTAACAGAGGTAATTCAGTGCCAAGGTGCCGGGACCACAGCATGAGTTCCAGCTATGGAGTTTTCTCACTTATCCAGGTCAGGTCCAGGTTTCACTGTAATACCTTTTAAGCTCAAATCAGACAAGCCAATTTAGGCTCGAGAGCGTGATAAAGAAATATAAATAAATACATACATACGCTAGAAGAACATAACCCTTCTTCTGGCGCAGTCTGGTAAAAAAATGGCACCTCGATGAAACCTTTCCTCAATAAATTTTGCAAAGTCATTCTTGTCTAATTCGCTACATATTTGCTGTGCTACTATTTGTATAGAAACCTAACAAGGATAAAGCAGTTTACTCATTAGCACAATTTGTTTGACTAAGTTACAAGTACGTCATCCTTAAGGCCTCTTGAAGAAGACTCTGATAGTTCTATTTTATTGAATCAGTAGGCTTACTGTTTAACTCGCTAGCAATTGCCATCGTGTTCATTTTGACAGTTCTTGTATGAATGTGACAGCTAGCTGATTCCGATGCCAATTGTTAGCCCATACATGAACTGTCAAAATGAAGACGATGGCGATTGCGAGCGAGTTACGTTATAAGTCTACAGGCGTTACTTTGCGGAGTTACAGGTGGCGGCACGTAAGTCGAACGTGGCGTACGCCCGCCCGCGACACCCGCACTCCTCCGCGACCCCCCCGCGATACCTAATTTTCGACTACCCCGCATCAACGGTCATCGCTAGACTTACGTGCCGGCACTTATAAAAATCTTTAAATTGCTACTCTGCTACCACACCTTACTCGCTAATCCTGCCGCTAAGCAGCACTGCTTGCGCTGCTGTGTTCCAGTGTGGAGAGTAAGACAGCCGGGGAAATTACGGGCACAAGAGGCATTTCATCTAAGTCCTCTAGGTTGGCAACGCATCTGCAATCCCTCCCCATAGGCAGTGGTGATCGCTTACCATCAGGTGACCCACTTGCTCGTTTTCCTTCCTATTCACATAAAAAAGGTAGTCTGTTTGTTCATAGTTAATTCCTTCTCTACAGTTCTCTACACATTCATTTTCTCATTCTTCTAAACAAAGGGAAAGTCGTAAAACCGTAGGCACCAAGCTGCGTAGTACGCTCTCTTATCAACCATAATTTGCCAAGTTTATGATTTGCGTAGTCTGCATAAAGAATTGTAATTGCGTGGACCTATATTTTTAAATACCACAGCGAATGTTTTTCACAGTTTTGTTGCGTGAAACCTGAAAAAGTAATCATGCTTTCTGGCAATATCGAGGGCAAATTCATCAAATTTCGTCTTACTATAGTAGGCGGCAAATAAGTAAAACGTGGAGGGGATAAGCGCAGTATGAAAATGTTGTTTCTTATATACCTAATGAGTTTTTTCTTTCAAAACTGAAAAAAAACGATTAAATACTGAACTGACTATGCTGATAACTACTAAGGACAGACAGACAGATGCGGGGTAAGACTTTGTTTTATGGCGGTGTTTTTTTACCTTTTTCAGCCACGGACTGATCAGACTGCGGACCCCCATACCCCACGTATACTCACGGACCCCTAGGGGTCCGCAGACCACAGGTTAAGAAACACTGTCTTATATTATATAGTGATGCAGATGTAACAAACCTGTTAACGATTATAATATTAGTCCACGGCGGGAACTCCAGTCAAACTTCAGTCGTTGCTGTCTTCCAGGTATTTAGGGAAATGGCGCTGCTTCGTCTTGATAATTAAAGCCATTTATTATTCTCTACCACACCACAAGAAAAAAACGAAACTTTGAACTTCAACGTGCTAACTGACTAAATCCAGCCATGACATGTGATATATAAACGACGCGTTTGGCTTGTTCTGATAGTTTGCGTCGTATAACCTTAAGGCTTCTGTGCAACAAATATTGGTATAGCAATTTGCGAAAAAACTACGCTTTCTGATTGGCCAGTTAGTTATTTATTCGAGATAGTGTTTGACATATCATGCTCCAAATGTAGAGGTACGGTGGGCGAAGAAGGTGTGACAGGGACGTAGCGTTTGAAGTAACGAGTAGAGCGAATATCGGATGCTCATTGTTCAGTGTTTGACGCGTCAGGGTCAGTCGGGGTGGTTAGCCAACTTATCGGGCTGCAGACGTAAGACAGTCACGCGTAGATTTGGAAAAGGTTTACGAACTCTGGCGTTAAGTAGTAGGTAAGGTATCAGAGACAATGTTTGCGGCTCCTTTGAGTTGTAATTGGGCCAAGCGAATGTTTAAAGTTAAACGCGAAACCAGTTGTTGTTGAAATCATTAAATATTTACTGCAAAGGTTTTGCATAAGTACGTGCAACTTAACATAACAATAATGTACTTTTTTTCATCACATTGATTTGTATTGTATTTTAATTCCATGTCATGATTTTCATATAAGTATGTAATTATTTTGTGTTTTTTTTCTCACTTTATCACGCGTATATATCGTGCGTCATAAGACTTTTTATAGATTTCTGAGCATCAGCTCACCACGGCCAAATTAGCACTACATAAAGTACCTAGGTTCTAATGAAACTGCCCTAAAATTCAACGGAACAATGTTTAAGGTACTTATTTCAACTTCACTAAAACAGGATGTATGTACAGTCACGGGCATAAATACGAGTATATGTACGTTACCAATACGTCAAAAACATCTATACACTTTTATGCCACAAACAATAAGGTCGTTGACACATAATTATTTGACATGATGGCTGTATCGATATTTAATGCCCTTGACTGTAGGTATACAGGAAGTTTTAAAATAAATCCTGCTAAATGGTGGGGTTATGACTGAATAGTTAAAGATTTTTAATTTAAAATTAAGTCATACCTTTGAGGTTTACACGGATAATCATCAAACTTATGGATAAGTTCGCCTTTGTGCATTTGTGTTTTCCTATATTCATCCTTTTCATGTGTTTTATGTACAATAAAGAGTAATACATACATACAAACAAACTACCCAACCAACCACCTGATGAAGTATTTCGATTGAATTCGGAGACACACCGCATGTCCACAATTCAACAATTTCTGCTTAGAAAAAATTCACTACCGTCATTTCGTACATTTTTTGTCCAAGTCGAACTAAACAGTGTGAATGTCGGTGGCGATCACTGAAAATGTCTGTTTTTCTACCCAGAGCAAAAAAAACACCCGTCCCATTAAAACGGCGAGTGAAGAAAGAGCAAGAGAGGTTTGGTAGAGGAACAAGTTGCTAGGAATGACACGCCACTGCAATATAAACACTTACTTTTCAGTAAAACCCCAAAGTCCAAGTTCATGCAAACTAGAAGCGTTGTCACACACTTAGCCTACCCCATCACTCACTCACACATCCAAAGGCAAATGCAGTACGATGTAAAAACACCTATGTATTGTCCCTGTGCCGATGCGACGCATAACTCTTGTTTCTCCCAGCTAGCGGCTGTTAGCGCTACAGCCTGCGAAAACCGATTAATCTAAAAACACTGCTATCTAATAAAGTTTTCGCCGGCTGAAGTATAGAAGATAACTGAGATGACGTCGCGCGGCCATGTTGCGCGTCGCAGGCGCAGTTAAGGCTCGGTTGGAATGATCCATCGTAATGGAAGATTTTCATTACTTATGTCCGGGTCTTTTTTTTATGTGAATAGGAAGGCAAACGAGCAAGTGGGGTCTACTCCGAAATTCTAAATTCGAATACATACATATAAATCACGTCTTTATTCCTTACGGGGTAGATAAAGCCTAAAGTAACAAGACCTAAAGGCCACGTTAAGCATGATTGTGGGCATATGGGTGGAAAGGGGAATCAAAATAGTGATGGGTTGCTAGCCGCATCGCCTATACAATACAATATAATAACTCTTTATTGAACATCACATATACAATCAAAAAAATGTATACAGAAGTAATAAGGTAATAATAGGCGGCTTTATCGCTACAGAGACCTAAAAAGAATAAATGGAGATTTATATAGACACATACACACATACATAAAAAGAAAACCAGCTAAGTATAAGAATCAGGACAGCATGGATCGCCTATAATTATGATTCCTAAGATTTTTGCCCATTCCCTGCTGCACTGGTCCTCCATGGTGATATATTTTAACATAACTCTTCTTCTGACCACGGCCGCAATCGAATAAATAATGGTGTCAGCGCCTTAACAAGCTGTTGACTTTGCTTGTTGATACATTTACTTAGGGCTCGGTTAGACGAGGCAGATGTTGCATAATTAGACGAATTGCGCCTGCGCTGATACAATACTTTATTTACAAGTCCGGTCACTTCGAGGGTGCCTTCAAATAATTTTCATATTTTAAGTGGAAAAAAAGTACATAGTAGTGGTAGTAGGTAGCGTATAGTCGGGGGCATAAATATCGATATAGCCAACATCTAATATATGTGTCATCGGCCTTATTGTTTATGGCATAGAGGTGTATAGATGTTTGTGACGTCTTGGTAACATACGTAAATATTTATGCCCCTGACTGTAGTACAATCGCCATCACACAATAATATTAAATTAAAAATTTTAAAACCCCACTCATTAATCGAATAATACGAAAATAAAAAAATAATACAATTTCATGCCAAAAATGCCTTACATCATTTTGAAAAATAGTTACCTATAATATACTCTTCAAACTGCTGGACCGATTTTTACCAAACGCTAAAAGAGGGGTAAATATAATAAGTTTGACGTCGATGTCTCTCTCTCTCTCTGTGCTCTCTCTCTGTGTGTGTGTGTGTGTGTGTGTGTGTGTGTGTGTGTGTGTGTGTGTGTGTGTGTGTGTGTGTGTGTGTGTGTGTGTGCGCGCGCGTGCGCGCGCGTGTGTGTGCGTGTGTTTGTGGCATTGTAGCTCTTAAGCGGATAGATCGATTTCGATGCGGTTTCTTTTATTTACGTATGATTATTCAATCAATGTGTGGGGTTATTAAATTTTAAATTTAATGTTATCCATTAGATATCAAATAAGTTTTCTTGCCACGGTAACCGCAATCACAGTGTCTTGTTCTCTGGTATTTAATTAACTTATTAATTACTCGCAGGTGTGGAGAAAGCGGGTCGCGTCCCTGGCAGTGGGTAAAAACTGGCGGGCTGCTTCCAAGTATCCGAAGTGTCTCGATCGACTGTCACCTTCGACAGACTCAGGAATTGGGGCGGTCTAGTTCTAATATTGCAACATTGTATGACATATTATGTATTAGGAGGTGCTCAATATTATCGTGATACTGAACCGTAATACAGAGCGAGTACCTATCCATAAAAAACGAAATATAACAAATATAAAAGATGACAGTTTATAGCCGAAAGATTATAGCTTGGCTGGCGCTTACCTCTCTCAAAGGAACAGCAGTTCAGAGAGGCAACGCGGCCAGCGTCATGGGGCCGATGCCTGAGACGGAAAATTTTGACAACGTATTTACTTTATAGTTTTATAATTAGTAGTAGGTAGTTTTAGTATTAGTCTGTTTTAAAATGTTGCTTTGTTTAATTATTAATTATTTTTATTGATTGTAGCCGAAATTGCTAGTTTTCTTAATAATTTTTAAGGTAAAACTAAAACATCTCAATTAGGTCACGTTTTTGTCAGGATTCATTTTATGCATAAAAAGGGCGTAAACACTTACTTACTCTCGCTCTAGAGAACGAAGCTTTTCTCTACGTAAGAAATAAAAAAATAACTTAAAAATCCACATTTATTTAAAAAAAATGCATAATTTATTTTTAACAGTTCGTGTAGGGCTAATCCTTACGTGTGGCGAATGTCGATTCGAAATACATTGCTGACTTGAGAAGCTCCAGCTAAACAAGGCTTCTTAATGGCTACGAAATCTATACCGAACTGTTTGCTTACTCTACGAACTATCTTAGTAACATTTTAGGCGATCTATTGTGTGTGCTGGTTTTAGCAATTTTATTGTTCCTAGTCAGACGCGAGCTCTTTCAATCTTAATGGGGCAAAAAATGACCCAAAGTTTTTTTTCTTCTTTTGTTACTATTTTCCATACCTACCCTTAGAATGGCGTAACGAAAAGGAAGAACACAAATAAGGGTTCCGATTTTTGCCATTTGGCTACGGAACCCTAAAATGTATGAAAATTTCGGGACATCTTTTCTCTCCCACAGGGATAGAAAGAGCTCGTGATTCTGAGTGGAAACAGCGTGCAATTTGTAGATGTAAAAAGTTGCGGGGGTTGGCATTTTTTTTGGGACGCTCAACTACCTGTGTTCTGGCAATAAAGAACTTAGACTTGAACAAATTGTGGCACACGCTCCAGCTCTACTCTGGCGACCACCAGGTTAGAGCAGTCCTGGATTTATCTATAGGCCGCGGCCTAGAGGCGGCAGCGTCCTACGGGTGGCAGATTTCAGAGGACCGTCACTCGATTTCAGACGATAAAAGTCAAACATTCACTGGTTTTATCATGGGTGGCGGAAAAAAGTGGCCTACACTCATAAAAAATATAAATCCGGCACTGGTTAGAGCGGCGCCGGCAGATTAGCGGCCAGGTTCTTGATGAGCTCGTCCATGTGGACGATGTTGGAGCGCGCCTGCTGCGCCACGCGGCCCTCGGGCAGCTCCGGGGGCTCGTGCCGCAACAGCGACACCGACTGCAGCAGGATGCGGCGGGACTCCTGCCAGGACACGTTTAAAACAGATCATTCCACCAGCTTCGTCCGCTTGTTCCTCGTACATAACTAATTTACATTACCAGAACATTCTAAGATAATTCTGTTATTGGCCTTAAGACTCGCATTGTTAACGCTGAAGGACACCTCAATAAATAAATAAATAGATAAAAATAAAGACTATTTCTTAAACAAACATGTTCGCGGCTTAGGCACACCTAAACCTAAATGAATACAAATTAATCATCCTACATTGGTACTAGTACCGGTTACGTAACTTGGTTATGTACGGGGAACCAGCATCATCCCTACTTCCCTACTAATATTATAAATGCGAAAGTAACTCTGTCTGTCTGTTACCTTTCACGCTCAAACCGCTAGACCGATTTAGTTAACATTTGGTATACCTATGATAATTTTAGTCCCAGGGAACGACAGGATAGTTTTTATATTAAATATAATGCCAAAATCTAATCCAAAATCTTGGCGATGCTAGCAGCCCATCACTATTTTTGATACCTTCCACCTGTACGCCGAAAATCATGCTTAACGTGGCCTTTAGGTCTTATTAGCTTTAGGAGTAGTGGTGGTCGTTATTACAACAGCAGATAGCGTAATGCATTATTTGCACGCAACGAACAACACATTATCGAATCGTCAACTATCCTGTTATCATTATTCGTTGTCTGTTGTCAACGTTGTTCATACGCGCACTGTTGCCGCACTTAGAAGCGCAAGCGAGTGCGCAACAAATCAAGTAGCTGTGTGCGAGAGATAGCGCTATACGCGCGAGCTCGCATCGCAATCGCAATTCAAAAAACTGACTTTTGGTATCATTATTAGCTGTTGCTGTTTGTTGTCAGTCAGTACAATAACAAACAAGGTAACAGAGCGTTGTTTTGCTTTTGTTCCCGTACGTTTTTATTACGCTGCGATCGCGACGAAATAAGTATAACAATTATTTAATAATAAGTTCATTATCTTTTTGTAAAACAGCAATATAACAGGATAAAAGACAACAGTTTACAATAACAGCTATTTAAGAATAAAATAACACTGTTATTCATTATTGCAAAACAGCCGTTATTGCCACCACTATTTAGGAGTGTCCTCACTGGGAGTATTCGCATGTAATCAGCATTCGGCGTCGAATATTCGAGTGGTGTGGTGTGGACGTAGAGTCGAGCGATACAAACAAAAATGCTCGGATAATTGAGGACGCTCCTTTAGGCTCTATTCAGTAAAGGATAAAGAGATGGTTTGTGTGTAAAATCCAACCATTTCCCATTCCATTTGGCTGTCTAGTGTTTAATTGCATTGAGGGAAAGTTTGAACTCTACTGATTATACCGAGTTCATTATATTAGTATTTTTCGGCGACGGCTGCACGGGAATCAGAGCGCATGCGCCAGTTGCTCGCACCGTGACGCGCAGACGTCAACACAAGTACTATTATAGGCCTCTGTATAGTCCATTCTGATCTAATTTACTATACATACTTAAATAAATCACGTCTTTATTCCTTCCGTTGATAGAGCGTTTTTTTATGGTGTGCACGTTTCCTGACGTTGTTTTCCTTCGCCGAAAAGCTCATGGTAAATTTCAAATGTAAATATAAAAACTGAGACGTGCGAGCCTGTGGGCTCGAACCCACGACCCTCTGCTTAAGAGGCCATAGGTCAAACTCAAACCACTGGGGTACCATGACCTTGAATAAATGAATCTATCTGTGTATACTTACCGTGACGTATCCGAGCATGACGCCAGGTCCGTCGGTGAGGGACTTCCTCCTGCCGGTCTCCGCCACCGCCGCGTGTAGCTCGAACAGCAAAGAGCCACGCAAACGAGTCTCCGCTGTATACAACATAAGTATATGTAATCATCTAATCATGCATCTATAGACCGACCGCTTAGCTGAGTCCTCGCCCGCGCAGCACAGGGGCGCGGGGTGAGACGACAAAGGGGAGTCTCGGTGCGGGTAGTGCGCCTGCCGCCCTCACCTCGGCCCCCGCGGTCGCCCCACCCCGCGCGTCTGTACCGCGCGGGCGAGGACAAGGACTCATTTAAGCGGTTGGTCTATAGCAGCTGAAGTCTGTAAAAGCTACATTTTTCGATTCCCTAAAGGGGGAGGGGGCGACGCCCTTGTTCCTTTACTTCTACGGATTTCTTCTATCAATTATCTTACCAGGATATCGTCTCATAAATCGCTGGATGTTGTGAGTGTTGTGTGTCGGTCTAGTGGCAGCCCTAGTGAAGAAACTAATAATAAAGACCAAGTGCGGGTAGTTAGGAAAACCCGAAGATGTTGATATACCCGCCACTTCAGTCCTCTCGGGACCATGGATGCAAAATCACGTCCGAAACGTCGGTCGAGGTATTGACAAAAATACTTTTTGTTTACGTGATTAAGTCCCGTTTTCTTATATGTATGTAATAATGTCTTACCAGGAGCCAGAGTCTCCAGCAGGTCGTTGATGGCCTTGCACAGCTGCATCTTCAGTAGTAGCCGGTCGTCGCTGACGGAGGCCAGGCCGAGCTCGCTCTCCTGCCCGATTATCTGCGCGAGCGCGAGCGACACGTCCGTCAAGTAGTAGTGCCGCGGGTGAAGGTAGCTGCTGCAGTGGTTTATGAACCTGCGGGAAGCATAATATAACGTCATAGCTTGGTTGTGCCCACAAAGATGGCCCAAATTACTAGCCATTAGATCTTGGGGAAAGGCTATCGACGCAGAGGCAGACCAAAGAGGAGATGGCAGACGACTTGGATAATATCGAATAAGGTGGCAAGGAGCGGCGAGTGGTGAAAATGGGAGGCCTTTGCCCAGCTGTGAGACACTATAATAGGCTAAAATAGAGCTTGGTAGTATGGTGGTTAGTGCTTGACTCTGACCATGAAGCTTGAGGCTCTAGGCCTGAATTCCGGTAAACAGTGCTGCCACTACTAGTGTGATGAATACCTACGATTGCTTGTCCTTGATTAAAGTAAAGTAAGGGTATCTGGGTAACGTTCTTACATTAATTCTCCGAACAACACATCTGGAGACTTACCGGGGTCTTAATGCGGTCCAATTCCGACTCAGTTCAGTTTTTAGCTGTCATTTTTAGTATGGTTCCGACAGCGAGCGATCTGATCTGAATAGGATTTGAATCGCATTACGTCAGGGTAACCTATTACCCTTATTACTTCTGTATACCTTTTTCTGTTTTGATTGTTATATGTGGTGTTCAATAAAGTTGTACCTTTCACAAGCATCAGGGTCTCCCTTGGGCATGATGCTCAGCTCTCGCCCTATGTCTTGGAGCAGCTGCTGAATGATGGCGTCGGAGACTGCATCCTTGCAGACGTTGCACACCCACATCTTGATAAACAAAAGAGTCTTGAAGGTCTTCCTCGGATGAAAATGAAGGTTGGGGTAAAAATGAGATCTGAACAACATGACAACGAAAATGGTATATTTAACATAATTTAAGTAGAAAAAAGTGCACTGGGCGCGCGTGGGAACTATAGCCCAAACCCTCCAATACACGGAGGAGGCCTATGCCATGAGGCACGCCGAATTACGCGACAATTTAATAAATAAACGACAATAACAACAACAACAACATGTACTTACTGAAATTGTAGCGAATTCGGAATAAAAAGGCTTATAAATAAATAAGTAGAAAAAAGTAACATAAGTACAGTTGCCATCATACAATAATACAAAATTAAAAAATGTAACCCGTGTGTTGTGCCCAGGCGAGAAATCACCAGGGCACAATAGACCAGTTTTATGACTCGAGGATCATGAAAGTCTTTCACGTTGCGGATAACGAAACCCATTGTTTTGCTTTACCTTGTTGTCCAGGTTACGGGTCTCTGGATTGGGACTTTTGGTCTTATGCAGGATCGGAAGGATGAATGTCTCAGGTAGTAAGTATCCTTTGCAGTTTCTGGAAAAACGTACAATTTGATTGGTATCAGTATTATAGACCGACCGCTTAAATGAGTCCTGGTAAGGTAAGGACGTCATTTATGTATGTATGTATGTAATCGCACGAAAGTTCACCGGATAACTCACGTATAAAAGCCGAAGGGATGCTCCGTCAATTGTTTCGGACTATTCCGTAGTCCTTCATCAGAGAGCGCTCGCCCCGGCGGCAGCGAAACGAACACAATGTGTGATGTGTTATATACGTGACTTATCCGGTGTGTTGTAATTATGTGTGAGTAACACGGTAATTTCATGTTGAAAGTTAACAAAAATTAGTAAAGTTTGAGTTGAGATCAGGGGCCTTACCATGACGTCTTAATGCGATTCAGTTTAGGTTCGCTCGCTGTCAGATTCATACTAAAAGTGACAGCTAAAACTTGAACTGAGTCGGAATTACGACGTCATGGTAAGGCCCCAGGGGTCTTACCATGACGTCTTAATGCAATTCAATTACGAACCAAAATTGGATCGCTCGCTGTCAGATCCATACTATAAGTGTCGAAAATTACACCGAAAACGTAAAGTTGAATCGGAATTGTATCGCATTAAGACGTTATGATAAGGCTCCGACGTCTTCAGGTTTTAGCTGTTATTTTTAGTATGGATCTGACAGCGAGTGAACCTAAACTGAACCGAAATTGAATAGAATAAAAACGACATGGTAACCCGCCTGTTCCTACCCATCTTTGTACCTAAAGCTTTTAAATCTTACAACATACGACACGTTTTGATTGAACTCTAAAGTATTTTCATTCTTATCTGTCCTATTTGGTAAACAAAATTCTAACCTCAAAACGTCTTATTTTTGTTATTTTTTAACTATTTCATCATAAATAAAGGAACTGGAGATAAAATATCAGCAAAATTATGTATAAAATATTACCTCAGGTTTATTTGATAACATAATACACCTTATACTTTACAAAAATTTGCACATTGAGGTTAGAATTTTATTTACCAAATAGGACAGGTAAGAATGAATACCTTACTATTATTATCACTACATAGTATAAAACAAAGTCGCTTTCCGCTGTCTGGCTGTCCCTATGTATACTTAGATCTTTAAAACTACGCAACGGATTTTGATGCAGTTTTTTAATAGATAGAGTGATTGTAGAGGAAGGTTTAATGTATAATATAGTAGAAAATAAATTATAGTAGAGAAACACTGTAGAGAAGCCGGGGCGGGTCGCCAGTTGCGTGTACTCGTATATTATTAGAGGGTTCTTAGAGGTTTCTTATCATGTTATCACTGACAAGTTTACGCGACGAGATTTTATTTGTTTAGCAGGTACGTTAAACCTGTAAACATAATATGGGACGATTGAATTAGAGATATGTCGCACAATGCAGCGGAATATTAAAATAACATACAACATATATTTAACTAGCTGTCGCCAGCGACTTCGTCTGCAAAGAATTCGTTTATCGCTATCCCGCGGGAACTACGCAATTTTCCGGGATAAAAAGTAGCCTATGTGCTATTCCAGACTTTTCTGTATCTATGTGCCGAATTTCATCCAGATCCGTTGGGCCGTTCTGGCGTGATTGAGTAACAAACAAACATCCATCCATCCATCCATCCATCCATACTTTCGCATTTATAATATTAGTTAGATTCTAATGACTGCTCACCGCGGAATAGAAGAAGTTCAACTGCTCTCAAACCCGATTCAGTACCTACATATTATTATACGACATTATAAACTCGACAAGACCTTTCTAGTGCATTGCATTTCAAATAGTTATTTGTCACCGCAAATTTGTCAAGTTATCTGAACTGAAATAGGGACCAGGGGCCTTACCATGACGTCCTAATTCCGATGCAGTTCAAGTTTTAGCTGTCACTTTTAGTATGAATCTGACAGCGAGCGAACCTAAACTGAAACGCATTAAAACGTCATGGTACGGCCCCAGGGCCCTTACCATGACGTCCTAATCCGACTCAGTTCAAGTTCTAGCTGTCACTTTTAGTATGAACCTGACAGCGAGCGAACCTAAACTGAATCATTAAGACGTCATGGTAAGGCCCCTGGCCGCTACATATTAAAATGGGTTACGTTCGTAAGGACTAAATTGCATAACGACTCTATAAGCAAAACGTCTTAGTTGCATAAGGTCTTGGTAAGCACAATGTCTTTTTTGCAGAATGCCCTAGTGAGTACAATGTCTTAGGTGTTAGATCGACAACTATAGCATAACGCCCGAAGTTGCAAAATGACTAATAGAGTTTACGTCCAAGTTATTAATAAGTCTTGATTGTAAAACGACGCATAAGGAAAAGTATGTATGTATGTATAACTCTTTATTGTACATAAAACACATTAATTTTACAGATAATGAGACAAATAGATGTACAAAGGCGAACTTATCCCTTAAAGGGATCTCTTTCAGTTAACCTTCGAACGATTGACAGGACAACAGAAATCAGAGTATAGAGAGTAGACATACTAAAAAGCTAGAAGAGCAATGACCCTAATTTAAACCTAAACTAATAAAGCACTAACATAATAATAATAATAATAGAAAAGTGTCTGGATAGCATATGGTCTTGGTAGCAAAACGTCATGATTGCATACCGGCTAGGTAATATTAGATGAATGAAGAGTTCCTTTACAAACTACGTTTGAGTTTTTCTTGACATTCAACCATCTAGTCGTTATGCCATTTAGACGTTATTAATGTTTGACGATATGCCTACCTAGTCGTTTTGCTATTACAACATTTTGATATTAGGGCGTTATACAAACAAGACGTAATAGAACTAAGTCCAATCTTAAACCCGGGCATTCTACTATTAAGACGTTTGTACAATTAGACATTTAGCTACCAAGACCTTACGCAACTAAGACGTATTGTTATAGAGTCGTTATGCAATCTAGTCCTTACGAACCTAACCCATTAAAATGTCAGCTAAAACCTGAATTGAATCTTAATTGAATCGCATTAAGACGACATGGTAAGGCCCCTGACCGCTGCATATTTTAATCGAGCGACCCAGACGCATGCGAGAGCAGTAAAAGTCACGTGTTGAGTTTGCAAAACATCTCGTCGAGCCGTAACAAAAGGTTTTCCTTAAATAAAATCTTATCTAAAAATGTTAACAGTTACGATATGGGAAAATTAGTAAACAACGTTATCTCGAGGCACGCTCTAAGTTGAGAGCATTAGATAGAGTTTATTATATGGTTAATTTATTTAGAGGGGATTCAACATTTCGCTTAGCTTAGCTAGGCTGAAAATACAGAGCTATGTATTAACATTAGTTTATCAAGAAGGAGATGGCGATTTGGACGATAAATATGGAGGACTGGGGTTACCACAATCGCTTAATTCGTGCCAAGATCTATTCGCGTAAGCGACACAGTTATGCAGCCATATACCTACACTAGGGACATAATATATTTAGCGGAACACAAAAAAAGTTAGCAAAACGCATTTAAAGTACTTAATGCTTGACCAGAAAAATTAAAAAATAAATAGTTACCTACACTTTTTTTGTGTTCCGCTAAACATCCTGAGTGTAGCTCTGTCCATTACGCTGAATATAACTTTTTTAAGAAACCCCAGCTTAAGAGGGTGCATATTTTGCGATTATTTCATAGAAATTGAATGAAAGTATCAAATATCCGTCTGTAGTGCACTTCGTTTTTAGTGTATTAATGTGTCCAATGCAATGATTAATGGTGATGGACTTTTATTTTCCTATTAAAGCGATAAAATACTATACCTCGTGTATTGGATATTTGATACTTTCATTCAATTTCTATGAAATAATCGCAAAAAATCACCAAAAATGCGACGTTGCGAGCTCAGCACGGATGCACCCTCTTAAGAAGCCCGGCATTATAGTTACGTCACTGGGTTGATACTCACTTCTTCTTACACTTGACCGCGCTGAAGAGCGTGCCCAGCTCGGTGGGGTCGGCGCAGCGCGCGCACGCGCACTCGAAGAACTTGGAGTCGGCCAAGTGGTGGCGCCGCGCCTCCGTGCCCCACAGCGGGTCCGAGTAGCACACCGTGATGTGCTGCCCCACGCCGATGTCTACTCCCGCGCAGAGGATCTGAACGTTAGAAGAATTCAATTTAATAAGCCCCCATGTAAAAAAGACTTAGGGCCTGTTTCACCACTCCTTAACTGTCAGTTATTTATGATGACGTCTCTGTCTGTTTCGTAATAATAAATAGAGACGGAACCAATACCACGAGTTTCTTAATAAGACGAAACAGAGGTCAGTATGCTTGCATTGTATTTTGCCTGGACTCGTGTTAGTCTTTTAGCTCTCATCCGCGAGATCTCGATCCAAATGTACCAAAAATTATCAGCTTTAATACACCATCCATCCATCATAAGAAGAACTGCGAACGTACTATCTGGCCGTCCGACGTGAAGCTCTTGTTACAGTTGGCGCGGCAGTTGTGCTCCACCATGGAGATGCGGTCGAAGACTGACACGTACTCCGGCTCCAGTAGGGGTACCTCGTGCCCGTTGATCTTAGAACACACCAGAAGTTGTAAGGGTTAGAAGAACATTGGAGTTATCTCATCAGCATCAGAGTGTGACCTGTTTGCTAATAATTGGTGGAGTGTGTGCCAGTGGCGTAACGACAACGTCAGAGGCCCGCGGAAAATTCATCAGATGGGGCCCTTCCTCACTATAAAGAAGTGCATCATCTTTGCTTCTGTGCTCAAGGCCAAGCTAGTTCGGGACCCCGTAGTGCTGGGGGCCCCTGTCATTTTGCCTGCCCTGCCACTCTATAATTACGCCACTAAACTTGTGTGTGCGTTGAATATCTGCAATGCTGTCAGGTGATGGATAAACTTGTGTTGTTATTATTGTAAATTTTTATGTTTTTATTTTCTGATACCTGTTTATTCTTCTTTAATGTCTGTCTTACTCAGTGCCTTAGTGTTACACTGTAGTAGTGTAAGATATTTTACAAACAAATAAATCTCATCATCATCTCCTGCCTACATTCGTCCCAATCCCAATGCTGTGCACACCTCTTCTCAGAACAAAAGAGCTAGGGCTATAGTTTCCACGCGGGCCCAGTGTGGATTGAAAATTCCATTAAACTATTTCGCAGGTAGGTATGTTATGCAGTATCCTGGGGTCTTACCATGACGTCCTAATTCCGACTCAGTTCAAGTTTTAGCTGTCACTTTTAGTATGAATCTGACAGCGAGAGAACCTAAACTGAATCGCATTAAGACGTCATGATAAGGCCCCAGGTTATTTTACCGGAAAGCTCATAAATTCCGGAAACTCAAAGGTGCGAAACCAGATTCAAACAGACGACCAACTTCTGCTCGGTCACATCACAGAGATCCTAAAATACGAACGACGTAAGCTACTTCAATATCGAAAATTTCGTGTTTAGTTTGAATGTCACTACGTCCGAACCCACGTCCTAACATATTGAATGTTTTAAGGTTTGATAAATAGTCCGAACCGGATGATGTAGTGTATGCAGATCAGGATGTAAACGATAGTTTTAAATCTTGTCCTCACCTGTATAATCCCACAGCATTTCATAACCTCCTCCTCACTGAACACCCCCTCCAGCTTGAAGAAGGTCCAGATGAACTCGGCGATCATTTTCCTGTCGTTCTGCCACTTGTCGGTGCCGCGGCGGTCTTCGCAATGAGACTGGAGCTCTTGCAGCTTCTCCCATAGCTTCTTGTCGTGATCTCGCTGGTAGAGGCAACGGAGGACTGTGATGCACTGGTAGTTGGGGTGGGGGGTGCCAAAGGTTGAGGCCGGTATTGATACCTGGATAGAGTTTTTCAAGATTTAGGACAACCGCGTCTCTTTTACGTGCTCTATTTTAGTTTCAATGTGTCCCGGTGTCTGTGGTGTTCGTGTTGGCCTTAGAATATTGTGACACCAGACAGTCTTAAAAAGGGTCGAAGAGTTGCATGATTCTTTTTTATTCGCCGGATATGTTTTTGTCAGTGTCGAACAGGGGGATCGCGTGGAATTTTGCTCCCGTTAGCTTGTAGATCCGGATAGATACAACCTAGGGCTCTTAAGAGTGAATGCTGTTACTGAACCAGTGAATTACATCTGCCTTATCTGCACTTTCCACTAGGTGAAATAGGGGTGTCACTGGTCAGTCCATAAGTGAAGAAACTTCGCGTTTAGTCCATTAAATGGTACGCAAGCCTAATAAATCAGAAGTTTAAAGGCTTTCCAATGGGACGTTACCTTTTCGCCTCTCTTCTCCGTGTAGTGGCACTCAGGGGTGTGTTCGTCTTTGAGCGTGCAATCTTGGGAGCAGAAGGGCCACCCACAAAGCTCGCAATCCACCGTCTTCCCAGCTTCTAGGAGCTTGTAGCAGCCCAGGCACACTGGTGGAGTCACCTAGACAAGGAAAAAATGA
The DNA here is from genome assembly GCA_963854515.1 of Pandemis heparana. Taxonomy (NCBI): domain Eukaryota; kingdom Metazoa; phylum Arthropoda; class Insecta; order Lepidoptera; family Tortricidae; genus Pandemis; species Pandemis heparana. The sequence goes on from OY978021.1 coordinate 13,746,588, forward strand.
AACCATTAAAGGACCACAGGTACTTGAATGTTATTCACTTGCCAAATTTTCTTGAACTTGAATTTTCGTGACCGACTCGTAAATGGCCGGTTTTAAAAGTAGAGTGTCAGTACGATACTCTACGTGCGTTCTAGCTTGCTCTGCTTCCGTACGTAAGCACTGCACATAAATTAAAATCCATACTTATCGACTGATCAGGGGAGGCTACTCCGACATTCGGAAATCGAAGTTCGAATCATACAGTCCTTCTCACTCTCTCCTACTAATTACTATTGGTGTGAGCGAAAGACTTGTCGAGGTCTTCTTACCTGCGATGGTCCAGTTATTAGCGGCTTCTCTTTCACCACAATATCCCCTGCTTTGATATCCCGTGATGCCTCCAAGTATCTTCCGACGGTCCCGTCTTCCTTCACCTTGACCGGCGTACATTGATGCTTGTGCTGCTTCCAGTGTTGCTTCTGGTGCTCGCGCGAGCAGTAATGAACGGCTTGGCAGCCGGAGCACTTCTGTGACGAAGGGGACAGGCAGACATAGCAGGAGCCAAGGGACTTCATATTCTGGAAAAAATAGTAATGTATGTTGTAAAAACTTTATTTTGTACAAGAATAAAAGTTGACAAAAACCAATGACAAACATTGATTCACGTCCGGCGAACCAAATGAAATCCTGGGGTGGCCTAAGGCGTATAACCTTATCGCAATAAGTGATCGGCTTGTTATTTGTGTCTGGCTGTGTCAAAGTACTCCGATGTTGATTAAAAAAAGGTTCTGTTGGGCTGACTGTACAAAGGAGAACTTATCCCTGTAGGAGAATTGTATAGAAAAAGGTAAGAAAGAGTGTTAGTTTGTCGTCCAATAGATACAGTTAGGTGAACCTTTGTTCGTTTGTCATTAAAAAAGAAAACGTCTTTACGGATAGACGCTTTCACGCTTGCCATGCGATTGAGATAAATGCGAGTGGTGATTCAGTTCTAACGAAAATAAAGTATCATGATGGCAAGTCAACAAATCTTGCCGCGGAACGGCATCATTGCTGTATCTATCAAGACAGGCGCTCATTATTATTTTGAGCATGAGTCAACCTCAAGTTCTTCTCTAAGCCCAGCTAACACAGAACTCCTACAGGTAGACGCTCGTGACCTCTTTGGTCATGCAACTAGCATTGAGATTATTGAACGGCTGTTGTTGCGTTCTTTATTTTCATACCCTTATTACTTTATGTTTTTTTTTTATAATTAGACTTTACACTTTTGTCTGCTTTTCCATTGCATTGCCCGTGTCAAATTGTTCTGTATTATTAATATTTATTATTCATTAAATTCGCAAATAGTTTTTACAGTCCACTCATTCGCTCCTTCTACCAGCGGCTCTATTAATCTGGCTCAAACATCATGTTTGATGTGATGATATTCAAATCAAACCTTTCTACGTAACGCTGAAACACATCACAATTTTGATCGCATATAAATATAAGTAGTGTTATCACTTGCGTAAAGAAAAGAAACGTAACACGCGGACCATTGGGTATGTGATTGGATTAACGCATAGGTTACTTTTCTAACGAACAATATCAGCTCCATGGAGGGTAACACAACTAATTGGAAAGCACAGACATACCTTAGCACTGACACTTTATCCAAGATAGTAAATCCTTTTTAATGTTTATCCGGATTTATCCTGATTCCACAGAGCGCGCCGGGAGAGTGCGCCCGCGCCGGTATAAATAGACGGACTGACATGCTTTCGGTTTTGCTGAAATTTGACGACGGGTGTTATTGGGCTAGCACGGCAACTTGATCACATCGCATTTTGATTAATTTCAGCAGAAATCGAAAGGTGATTTAATAGTACTAATAATATTTCAATTGGAATTAACTGGAATCGTAGTAAATTTATACTTTACTCAAAGCAAACTACCTAAATTACTAAAATCATATATAAATGAACTAAAATTACGTAATGAACAATTAATTAAAATGTCTGAATGAATTTAGCCGTGTGTTTGTGTTTTAATAAAATTTAATAAATGTTATTTAAAGATTTTATGCAATCGAAATCATTGTAAAGCATTTCACGTTTAAATAAAGGAGAAAAATAAATCCTTTTACAAACAAACAAAATAAAACACAACTAATAATTTTGTTAAAAAAATATATTTCATTTAGATTTTATTAATTACGCTCTAAATTAGTGTCTATAACATAAACCTTTGGTATACAAATTCACTCAATAATTATTAAATTGTCTTTTTAGTTTAGTGGAAGGAATGAATAAATAGTTGTATGTATATTAAAAATACATTTAAAAGTTTTCGTAAAAAATAGTAATTTCATAATACAATAAATAAAAAGCTTTGTAAGTTAGCGATATATAAATATAAGTCATATCATATCATAGTCACAGATCGATAGATCACAAAGTTATAATAGTTAATAATTGAAAACAACGTTCTTATACAGTAGTCTATGGGTTATAACAAGAGTTACGTTAAACTCTATTTGAGAATAAGAAAAGTTTGCGTCACAAAAAAATACAAAGTTTCTTCGCTGACTGTACTTCCATTGTCTGTCCATTACTCTATTAGCATAATAGATTTCAAGTCGTTGCAATCGCTAGAAGTGGGTCTTCAGAATTAAACGAAAAAAAAATAGGTACTTTATATCTACAAAGTACTACGAACTTCTAAAAATCACATCTTAAGTGTCGTCTCTATTTATTACTATAAAACGGACAGAGACGGCGTTACAGATATCTAACATTAAAAATATTAAGAACTTAATAAAGTCGTGAAGCATAGGCCGTAATCTCTTTATTATTTAGCAGTTAATAAATTTAATGTTAAAATAATAAATAATAACAATTACAAATAATAATAATTAACTAAATTAGTTAAATATTTTTAAACGCATTGCGAACGAACCTAGCGAACTTTGCGAAATCGTCAACAATTCACAGATTTAATTAAACACCATTCTAAAACCAAGCACTTGTTATATAAAACTTTCGATTTATTGATACGCCGTGGTCTGTTTGTTCCCTGTGTAGTCGTAAACGTAGCAATAAATATTTTTCACCAAACTCTATACATATACAACAAGTATTTACATTATAGCCAAACCCCGAATCATAACAATTTTAAAATTTTCGCTGACATGCCTTTTTTTGCGCTGCGGCGCGTGGCAATGGCAGGCAATGGACTAGTGGCATTCAGCCACCGACAGCCAAAAAGGTTACAATTTCAAAAATACCTTTGTCATTCGTAATCGTTAAAAGCGCTATCAACCAACTGACAAATCAGAACTTTGGTGTCATTGATATTTTCATGATATCTTGCCGATGATCTGCTCCCATGTCTTGATTTTCTTGAGGGCTTCTCTAGCAGCGGATGCCATGAGGCCTTCTGAAGATTGTGATGGCTCGAAGCCTAGGATGAGGGCTGCTTCTGAGAGGTAGCCTACGATCTGAGCACAAACAAACTATTAAAAAAATGAAAAAAACTTATTTGAAATGAGAAAAAACAGATTTTCAATATATGCTTTGTTGATGATTGTACTATAAATGTCATGCATCCATCCTATATAAATATAATAAGTATATAAAAAACTATTGACTACTTGACGTGGGCTGACTTGTAAGACAGGCCGGAGAAAAATTTGAAGGTACCTACCAATAATTTTCAAAAAGCGTAGGTACATTTTCTAAGAAGTTTTTTTCCAAAAAGTCAATCACAGTTTCCAAAAAAGACATTAAAAAATTTGGAAGATTCATCAACTGACAGATTTTTACCTCTTTCGAGTAGTATTTTAGTGATGTGATTTTTCAAAACCGCTCGTGGGTTTATTGTGTCTATATTCGTAATCACATACCTCTTTCAGCCGCATGCGCAACTCGTCCCTGCTGATAGCTTTGGCCTCAAATTTGCGCGTCGTAAGGATCATCAGAGGCGCGTGAAGTTCATACAGAGTCACACCTGAACAAATAACATTAATTGGGATGTGCTTAGCGACACAAGTTACACTCAGTCAGCATATAAGATAATTTTTCAGTCGTAATAAAGCATTGTCTTGATAAACTCGTGTGTCTTCGTCTACCGTGACGTCTCACTTCCCCAAGCAAGTGGGCGTTTAATTAAAAAGGCAATGATCCTAAGTACTAATATTATAAATGCGAAAGTTTGTGAGTGACGATGTGACTGAGTGTGTATGTTTGTTCCTTCTTCACGCTAAAACGACTGGACGGATTTGGATAAAATTGGAAACGAAGATAGCTGGTACCCTAGATTAAAACATAGGCTACTTTTTATCCCGAAAAATTGTATAGTTCCCGCGGGATAGCGATAAACATACCCATTGCTAATTCTACGCGGACGAAGTCGCGGGCAGAAGCTAATAATATCGAACACGAAGCCAGGCTAGTTGGTTGAAGAAACCTACATTACGGATGTTGCATTCTAAAGACTGTAATTTATTTCCCAGTATTACTTAAATCTTTCTTATTACAGAAAGTCAACATACCTCTCAGCCTAGAGTATCCTGGTTCGATGACGTCAAAAGCGGTCATCAGCTCACGGCAAATCTCGACCTTCCTCAGCAGCTCTCTTTCCGGCATCTCATGTATGAGGTATTGCGCGGCCTTCCCGTACAGTTGGGAGAGGGAGTGCTGCGCGGACAGCCGCAGGTAGTGCCCGCTGTGGACCACGTTGCGGTATTTGTGGAGGAAGGACTCGAATCCGGGCACGTCGTTGGCGTCTATCTGCTCGAACTCGTCTGTAAGTCTGGAACAGATAATGATACTTTAAAGATCAAATTCAATTGAACGAAACGGTGCTAGGCCCATTGCTCTTTGGACTCTACAGAGTGTTACAAAACTACCCGTAAAGCCGCAAGGAGATTAAATGTAACAAGTCCATTTACAATATTAAGAACCCCAGTTACCTCACTAGTATCTGTTGGTATTTCTGTTTGTCTATCCGCCCGTCGCAGCCGGTTTGCTACGAATCTACTTAACTGGAGTACGGTGCACCGTCAATTACTGATATTTAGCAGATTTAAGGACATGAACCTATTCAATAGTAGCTGAACGGGCCGTGGGTATGTATTGGTTGCACCCATTGTCAACGCAGCGCTACGCCTCAGGATCAAGGAGCGTGGAGGAAAAGACGCCACCTTATCACTTCGATACGGAAGACATTGTTAAACGGTAAGAAGAGTGACGACGCGGTTGGCCTAGTTGGTAGGTTAGACCCTGCCTGCGAAGCAAGTGTCCTGGGTTCGAATCCTGGTAAGGGCATATATTTGTGTGATGAGCACGAATATTTGTCCCTGAGTTTTGGATGTTTCTATCTATATAAGTATATATAATCGTTGTCTAGTACCCACAACACTAGCCTTTAGCGCTTACTTTGGGACTAGGTTAATTTGTGTGAATTGTTCCCTAATATTTATTTATTTAAGTTTGAGGACACAAACCTCTTTAACAGCAGCTGAACCGCAGCCGCGGGCATGCTGTAGCTGCAGCCGTTGTCGATGCAGCCCCAAGGGGCGTCAGGGTCGAGGGGCGCGGAGGACAGCACGCGGCCGGAGCACTTGGGGCAGCGGAAGGCGCTGGCGAACGTGCCCAGCTCGGTGGGGTCGGCGCAGCGGCGGCACACGCAGTCGAAGAACTTGCTGTGCTTGATGTGCTCGCGGCGCTTCAGGGTGCCCTGAGGAAAGTGATTTTGATTGGAAGAGCAAGATGCATGTCTCCACCCACTACACTGTACAGTCGCGGGATTGTTCAGCCACCTGCCATTGTTCGCAATTTATACCTAATCAATGACCAATGCAGCACGGCGAAGTTACAAGCAGCGACTGTACTATTTCATAGCTTGACCGTTACAGCCAGCCAGCCAACTATTTGTAACGTACAGGGGCTTACCATGACGTCTTAATGCGATTCGATTCCGATTCAGTTTAGGTTCGCACCCTGTCAGATCCATACTTAAAATGACAGCTAAAACCTGAACTGAGTCAGAATTTAATCACATTAAGACGTCATGGTAAGGCCTCAGGTCCTAATACGTGCGGGTAAGCTGTAACCGGTAACTTATAGAAATTCATACAATCTTTTTTTCATGAGGTGAAATGTACTTTCAACAAGAATGTTCTTTCAACTCGAGTGTTCGTTTCGCTGTCGCCGGGGCGAGCGCTCTCTGAGGAAGGACTACGGAATAGTCCTAAACATATGTCGGAGCATTCTTTCGATTTTTATACGTGAGTTATCCGTTTGTGTAATTAGGTGGAACGTATCTATCTATCACGGCAACTGTGTAACATGGTAAGTTAATTCTGTGTTACCTGCAACGTGTAGGCGTAGCAGAGCGACAGCAAGTCCCCCTTGTCGTGCGGCACGGCGGTGCGCACGGTGAGCGGGCGCGCGGCGCGCAGCTCGGCGTCCGTGTGCGTGGTGCTGGGCGTGCAGGCGTGCGCCAGCAGGCACGCGCCGCCGTACAGCGCGCGCGCGTTGGCGCCGCCGCCGCCCACCTCGAACGCGTTCACCTGGAACAAAGAAACAAAACATTTATTCGTGATATAGCATAAATTACAAAAAAAGAAGTAAAAACATGAGAACATACATCACGAACACCATCTGGACCATCAAACAAATGATGTCGAGTATGACGCTCATGCGCCCGATGGCTACTTCTGATGCTGACGAAGTTTTTTAACCTTGTCCCAGTTGCCAAATTTCATTATCGTACTTCTCGACGGAAGACTCGGACTCGGAGGTTTCTCGGCTTTTATCAACACCGCCTCGTTGAAGCACTCCTCTATACTGTGCGGTTGAAGCGGTGTTCTTGCCCTGTACTTGTAAGATTTGGAATGAACGGGCGGCTGAGGTTATCCCAAATTGCTATAACAAGGGTACCTTTGGAAGGCGAGTGTACCACTTTGAGCTAGGCTGGCAACGCATCAGCAGTCCTAATGGTACTGTAAATAGGTCACCATACCTGTATCTTTAAAAATTACCGATCAACTTCAAAAATGACGTCAATTCCACTATTGAAAACAGCCAATGCATGAAAGTTCGAGGGCCAGATACCCACCTACAGTGAGTGTAGTTTTTTAATGTATTTGACAGTTACCGTGTTTTGGATAAACATCAATGAAAAGTAATGTTGTTAAGATCGAGAGCAAGTGCAACACCTGCATCGTGCATCGTGCATCACTGTCCAAATAATTTTTCATTAATGTTTATTCCAAACTTGAAACACGATAACAGTTACTGTCAAATACATTAAGAAACTAGAAGCACTGTATCTATCTAATTTCTACGAGATCCCAAGACCATAACATTCAAAGTCATCCTCACCTCCAATATCCCGCATACGGTGTGCACTTCTTCGTCTTCGAACTTCATTCCCCATCCGCGCAGGCGCTTCAACACGTGCAGCTCGTTGCTGGGCCAGATGTCTTCCCGAGCCCGCCGGAGCGCGTTGTGGGACTCCATGGTGGACAGTTCTGCCCACTTCTGCGGGTCCTCGGTCTTTAAGAGCAGGCATCTGAAGTTAAAACTAAGTATATCGGATGGGGGAATGATTGTTTGAAAGTTTAACCGAAATTGAATTTATATTGAAATCATCTATTTTTAAGGACGATCCTAATAGTACATTGTGCACCGAGGGCGGTAAGAAGGGGATTGCTAACGAGAGTCTATTAGAAGCCCGACGCCGAAGGCGGAGGGCTTTTAATGACTCGAGTTTGTAATCCCCTTACTGCCCGTGATACACACAATGTTTTTCATCACATTTTCGAGGAAATAAAAAAAATAAAAAAATTTAACTCGGAATCACAAAATTACCCGCAAACGACACTTATCAACATTTTATGTACCAATAGCGTGAAAATATCGTCCGCCATCTTGGATCCAAAAAATTATGCCAAAATCGGTCTCAGAATCACCAAATTACTCGAAAACGACACCCATCAACATTTTAGTGTCAATAGTGTCAAAATGTCATCCGCCATCTTGGATCCAAAAAATTATGCCAAAATCAGTCTCAGAATCACCAAATTAGTCGAAAACGACACCCATCAACATTTTAGTGTCAATAGTGTAAAAATGTCATCCGCCATCTTGGATCCAAAAAATTATGCCAAAATCGGTCTCAGAATCACCAAATTACTCGAAAACGACACCCATCAACATTTTAGTGTCAATAGTGTCAAAATGTCATCCGCCATCTTGGATCCAAAAAAATTATGCCAAAATCGGTCTCAGAATCACCAAATTACTCGAAAACGACACCCATCATCATTTTAGTGTCAAAATGTCATCCGCCATCTTGAATCCAAAAAATTATGCCAAAATCAGGCTCAGTCACCAAATTACTCGAAAATGACACCCATCAACATTTTAGTGGCAAAATGTCATCCGCCATTTTCGATCCAAAAAATTATGCCAAAATCGGTGTCTGAATCACCAAAGTACTCAACCGACTGCAATCAACATTTTAGTGTCAATATGTCATCCGCCATCTGGGATCCAAAAAATTATGCCAAAATCGGGCTCAGAGCTCGAGATTACTCGAAAATGACACCCGCCATCAATATTTTTAGTGTCAAAATGTCATCCGCCATCTTGGATCGTAATCAGTACCTAATGTCTAATTGAAAGTTTTATAAAATTGGTTCGTAGTTTTTTTTTTAATATTAAATTAACCTGGCTGATCTGAAACCTCCTTAGTCTGAAATGACGTACAATGAACTCTTAATTTTAAAACTAAACTTTTTCTCCCGAGGGAATTATGAAAATCCATACGAATATAACTCCCTCGGGAGTAAAATATTTGAAATTCCCGCGGGAGGTAAATCAGCTACTACGGCTCTATAAGCACGCGTGTTATAACACCCTTTACGAGCAAGTGTGATGAAAACATATTTCCATGCTGGTCTGGGAGAAAAAAAATGGATTTTCCAATTGCATTTCTTCCCGTACAGATAGTAAAAAGTTCATCGAGGGAATTGGTAAAAATAGTAGGTAAGTAGGCAATGCGGCTAGAAACCTATTCACTGATTTTGAATCCGCTTTCCACCTAAATACACTCATCAAAAAAGCCTTGGGATAATCATTATCCCTAGATACATTTCAGCTTTTGACTCGTTAGTAATGTATGTATGTATGTATGTAAACTCTTTATTGCACATAAAAATTTAAAAATACAGAAGTACACAGAAAATAGTACAAAGGCGAACTTATCCCTAAGAATAATAGTAATATGCCTATATTGAAATGTTCAAAACTGTCTAGGGATAAAAAAACTCCCTAGAGATTTTTGATGAGTGTAAATGCCAGTGGCGTGGCGTCCATAGAACTCGATTCCCACTGGCTTGCCTATTTTAAGGCATTTGGGCAATTTATTGTTCAGAATTAGAGGAAAAGGCTAGTTAAGTTCCCTTCGGCTTGCCTTCTGATATACTTGACGCCACGCCACTGGTAAATGCCTACAATCATGCTAAACGGTATTTAATTCTTGTTATACCTTAGCATTGGTTTTACACGTAAGATCTTTTTGACAGTGCGAGCTTTCATTGGCAACATTATACTTCAAAATATTTTTCTGCGATAGGCATATTTTCCAGATCAACCACCACCATCCACTACTTATCGTAAGAGTGTGAATCCAGGTTTATCGAAGCCTACCTGAGCGGCATGAGCGCGTGGTAGGACTCCTTTAGCTCCTCAAGGTCCCCATAATCCGGTGGGCAGGTCTTCAGGGCCGCACACTCGTAGTCCGAGTGGCCCGTGTACCGCCCGCGACCCATGCAAGACTTGCTGCACAGCGGCCACTTGCAGCCGTCGCATCTGAACAAGTAATGTTGCTATGGTTAGCACATCTAATTAATAGTGTGGGAATGCCATACAATTTAAATAAGTAAGTAAATGCTTTATTGTCCGAGTTTATTGTACAAATATAAAGAAACAGACACAAATCACAAAAAAAATACATTAAATATTATGCACAAAAGCGAACTTATCCCTATAAGGGATCTCTACCAGTTAACCTTTGAATAGATGAAATAGTTAAGTATCTGATTATTTTTGCCAAACTACCACGACTGCGGCTCGATGGGCGAGCCAATGTTAAGCATGGCATTTGAGTTCAGGGGCCTTACCATGACGTCTTAATGCGATTTATTTCATTCAGTGTAGGTTTAAAAATGACAGCTAAAACTAGAAATGAGTCGGATTGAATTGATTTAAGACGTCGTGGTATCCTTGTACTGACTTGTAGAGCGCGGCGTGGGACAGCTCGCGGTAGCAGCCGAGGCAGACGACGCCGCAGCCCGCGCACGGGCCCACCGCCAGCGCCGGCGCCTCCAGCACCACCTCGCCCGCTCGCAGCGCGCGCCGCGCCACCAGGTACCTGCAACCAAAGGTGAAACAACTTAGACATACACGTAGACATAGACACACTTAGAGACTCTTCTTCTTCATCATCTTTATAAAAAAAACAACGGGTAGCACTCCGGGAGTGCCGGCAGAAGTGAACGTCACACACGCACACTCGCGTAAAAAGAAAAAAAAGAAAAAGAAAATAAAAAACTTTTTCTACACGAGATTCAAACTGACTTGAGAGAACGCACAGTTATTCCACACCTTATGCCACTAGGCCCAACGCACATACGTTAAAGCGTGGAAATTAACGTACACTTAAAATATCGAACGTGACTCTAGCTTCATTCGTATTTCAAAATAAGCTCTTAGAGGATCCTGATATCCTGGTACTTAAACTCTCCCTCCGTCTTACGCCTGACGCGAGTTTAAAATTTTCTACCCATCCCAAAAAGTGCTCAGCGCCGCTAAAGAAGTTATCACGTCAAAAAATATGGCTCTGTCCATTGGAAAGTCAAAGTAAAAGACAGTTTTAAACCGGCTATTGTACGGTAACGGTAATTGTACGGTAAAAACCCCTCTCCCCCACTGTCGGGCTCTTAGCCAACGGTTAATGATATTCCTCAAAATCTGCCAGGTAATCATTAACAGGGTGCATCGGATCAAACTCTGCTGCTTTCCCCCCGGACGGATCCTAAAACGCACCGCAGCTCCTGATCACACGCGGTGGTAACCCGACTAGCAACCCAAATGTTGTCTTTGTTTGAAAACTATGTCGCCAAACTTCCGCTGTAACAGATGCGATGCTGACTTAAGTTCAACCATGATGGTAGAGTCGGGCAAGCAGGATTTGTCAACGCTGCAACCCGTGTTGGAGTCAACTTGACCAATGGCGCTCCTAGTGTGCGGTTTAAGCATATTTGCTCCGTACGTGTAAGATTTGGAATGGACTGGCTGACGCTAGCTGGTGCGAGAACATGGGTTCGAACCCACAACCTTCTGCTTGAAAACTATATCCAAATTAAATTCTCAACTCTACTTGAAAAGCTTAATTATTTAGATAAGGATTTTCTAGAGGTCAAGAAGAAAGGTACTCGTATTTAAACCTTTGATTGGTAATTGGTACTTTTTGGAGTGATGTGCTATCAGAAATAGTTTCCCAAATCGGTTTTTACAAGCGCAAAATGTCCGGTTTCTCCCCCAGAGGGTCACTTTGCTTACCTGCCCATGATGTCCGAGTGCTTCACTACATAGCAGGGCTCGGGCTCCGGCTCGGGCGCCTCGGGCTCTTCCTCCACCACTTCAGTCTCCGGCACATTCTCCTTGTTGCGCCCCTCGCGCCCGTCTCCCTTGCCGCGCTTCTTTTGCTGGAAATAACAACAGTTACTCGATAAGTGATTTCAAATCCAAAGCAATTTGAAAGTACGACAAAATAAAGTACCTACATCATTATTTGTTTTCTTTCTAATCCATTTTAACGCATTTGTAAACAAACCAATTTCATTTGAATTCCCACACAACATCCCCTGAATGTTCAAGAATCATACTTGATATCAATAACAATTAGTTACTTACTTATGCTATGATCACCTAAGTACATACCTAATAATTTTAAATGTGTATGAGCTTAGGGGGTGGGGTGGGGGTTTGTTTATTACGAAAGCGTTAAAATTTATTGGAATGGACTATAACTAATTCACTATGGCAACCTTAGGCTTAGGAGTAAATTTAATCGAAGTAAGCAGTAAGTAGTACAAAGGTGCTTTGGTGAATTTAGCTGAAGAATCTTCGCTGAGGTCGACACCAAAAGAAATCAAAAGCAACATCTACCAAAATAACGCTTGCAAAAGTTGTAAAAACACTCGTAAAAAGTTCGCAAACTCACTTCGTTTGAAGTCAAACAACGAAATGAAACCAGAGAAATATGATTAAATCAAAACGCGACGGAAAAACATTCCGCATTACTGAAATAATCTTAATCTGATTGTCAGTCTCAATAAACTGAATTTTAAATTAAGCAACACGTTCTCGCGTCGCTTTGGCGCTGAGAGATATATGTTTCCGGGGACGGACTTACCCTGAAGAAGCGACGGAACATCGCCGGAGCAGAGAACCGCGAAGCAGTAACGGAAAAATTCAAAAGACACGTCCCCGACATGTACAGGAAATGTTGCTGGCGGGCGAGGTGACGTGCTACTGTTATGAATGAGTTGATCGGGTAGGCGTTGTCTAGGTGTATTCTGGGCGCCACTTGACCGCCGTGCCAATGGGAGTAAAAATCCGTTTCATAACCCCGCGAGCGATTTATTGGCACGAGATGGGATAGGTTAAGGTTCGCACTTCGGCCGGTAGCGATACTATAACGCTATTTTCGCGGGAAGATGCTATTGTTAACGCTATATTTTGCAATGTGTATTTTATTAGCTTGGGTTAAGTTAGTCTTTTGACTGAACTTGCATTGTCATTCGTCGTACATTATTTTCCACATTTGAAGTCATTCCGGCCATCAAGCGGGTCAAATTTTACTTGTAAAGAGGAGTTAAACCTATGGAAAGTCATCTGAATCTGTCTTAATAATTAAATGTTGATGTTTGGATGTGCGTCTCATAATTTTTTTTGTAGCATTCCTTGCAATTAACAGCTAAACTGTGCGAATTAACTAAACTACATGCGAGGGAAAAAACCATCAATATTTAGAACCAGGTACTTATTTAAATGTTTGTAGCTTTTCTTTCTTATTGGTTTATTTTACCTCACACATCGCTAAACTACCAATGCTACCATACATATTTCTGTTGGATATTCAGTCAGAAAGGCAATACAATAACATTTACATTACGAAGCAGACTTTTCTTCTTTCAGTCTGGCCAGCATCGGAACGCAGCACGTTACATCTCATTCCTCGCAATTTCGTAATATAAATAATGCGGAACCATTAGTTGTTAATGCTGAGCGCCGTAAGTCAATGTCCTGGGTCGGTTGCAAATGGCGAGCCATTATTTATAGCCGTTACCCTTCGCACTTGAAAAATACCGTGCTAATGGACCATTTGGCGATTCCGATTTGAAGATCACGGGCGTTACTGCGGTCCTGATGGACTTGGAGTGTACGAGGTACTGTGGCGAAGGCACGCTCTGTAGCAGCCTAAACTTTCTGCCAACACGTATAAAGAAAACACTTTAAAAAAACTCTTCTACGTGACTTCACGATATCGCGGAGATAGCAAAGTGAAGTTATTCAATTGTGGGGAGTGTCACAGTGGACATCTCTTAATTGATAAATGTGGATTGAAACGAAAGAGGTATGTCAGGATCGTAATAAGTGGAACAAAGTAGTATCTGCCTATCCCCCTGGGAAAGATGCAGAAAATGTGTATCTGTGTAAATGTAAATGTATATCGGTCTTCAGGGTTGCCAATTAGTGTGCATGCGTGTGTGTGTCCCTCAGAGCGAACGCTGATTTCCCATAGCAACTGCGAAACATAAACCACTTCAGAACATTGTAAACAATGACATGCGACGTTTTATTTCCGACCCATTAATGATTATTATTCTTGGCAGTGCCGTGCTGTTTTAAAATACGCGTTACTACCATTGTTTGGTTTCTTGGAGCCGGTTCAAGCTTTACACGGTTACTCTATATTATAGCTCAAGAGCTAACGCTAACGCTAAGAGCTAACCGATGAGCCCTCAATTTACTATATTCGTATCATGATGAGTTAGATTGTTAAGAGGGGATTCAGCGGTGTTTGATGCAGTCGACGGCCTCCGCCTTGACGTCCGATTTTTTAAAAGTACATCATTCAAAATGCCTGTGGCCTCTTAAGCGGTCGTGGGTTCGAATCCCGGGCTCGCACCTCTGAGTTTTTCGGAATTTATGTGCGAAATTACATTTGAAAATTACCATAAGCTTTTTGGTGAAGGAAAACATGGTGAGGAAACCGGACCAATCCCAATAAGGCTTAGTTACCCTTCTGGGTTGGAAGGTCAAGTGGCAGTCGCTTCTGTAAAAACTAGTGCCTACGCCAAATCTTGGGATTAGGTTGTCAAAGCCGAACCCAGGCTCGCTGAGCCGTGGCAAATGCCGGGAAAAATGCTAGGAATATCATAATACCATTCAATGATTCCTAAGATTTTCGCCCATTCCCTCGATGGGCATTCACAACCGCGGGAAAAGAAGAAGCTGGTACATTCTAAGTTTTTTATATGCTCCCAGACCAGGAAGAAATACTATTCAAAAGTGGTATAAATCTGTGTAAAGTCTTCTTCTTCTTCTTTTAATAATATGGCCCCATCGATCGATGCGATGATTTCGCCAATGTCAAAGTAAAAATACAGTATTCAAAAATCTTGTGACATAAAAATGTCGGCAACGTTGTACGGTAGAACACGGTCAAACGACCCCCTCCCCCCCTGTCGGGCTCTTAGCCAACGGACAATGATATCCCACGGAGACCGCCAGGAAATCATTAACCGAAGCCCAGGGTGCACCGGACCAAGCACTGCTCTTCCCCTCGGACGGATCCAAAAACGAACCGCAGCTCTTGACCACACGCGAAGGTAACCCGACTCGCACCCCCTGTGTAAAGTCGTCGCAAAACAAAGAGATTAAACTTTTTAGTATGTAATAGAGCGGACATTGACAACTAAATCATAATCCAAGACTTAGTACCGCGCGGTACTAAGTCATTTAGTATGGTGCCAAACGCCCGCACTGACGGATCGTGTTCGCTCTGCTAAATAAATCGTTTTCTCGTAAAAAATGCCGGGTTGTGCTTTGCAGTATTGCAAATCCCGATACGGGAAAAATACTGGGCGAGATTTCAGTTTATTTTCATAAGTATTTGGTGTTTTTTATCCGATATTATCCGAAAACAAAATAATTTCCATAGATGTTTCTGGAACATTGCCCGTTTTTCAAATAAGCGCCCTCTGTTGTTCAGTAGCACACACTAGTTTTAGTGTAATGTTACCCGATGATAGAAGTATTCCAGATATATCCGGAATTTCAGCTCTCAGTCGTCAGGGAAACAGTAACATTCTAAATTGTCCGGACTTTTTCATATAGATAAAGAACTCAGGCCATCGCCATCGTGTGCTCCCACCATTATACAAATTGACACAAATTATCAGGAAATTTACTGAAAAGTCAGTGCTTTTGTCAGAAATATTCATTTTCAGGTCTGGTAACCCCGATAGAGCTGTGATGAATTTATCGATATTTAATGAGATACTATGAACTAATTTAATGATTTAATCTCATTAATATCATTGAAACATAAGTATGGAACAATGTTTTTTGTTTAAGTATGTTACTGATATTCTAAGTTTCCGCCTATCAATAAGGAAACATGAGAGAAGTGGATAAAATTTGTACAACTGGAAAATTGAGGTCAAAGTTGGCTTCCGACCTTGCGTCAAAACTGTGTTCGCACCAATTTAAAACTGAAAACGTGTACTACAGAAAGAGTGGTCGAGCAGTTTTAAAACAATTATCTTGTCCCTGTACTACAAAAAAATCTACTAATAAGAGTCAATGGCCTTGACTAAGCCCAATATTGCAAAATCCTCAAAAACTTCTTTCTTATACTACCGAAATATTTAATTTTTTTTATTTTTTTTTATGCGAATAGGAAGGCAAACGAGCAAGTGGGTCACCTGATGGTAAGCGATCACCACTGCCCATAGACACCCGCAACCCCCGGAGGGATTGCAGATGCGTTGCCAACCTAGAGGGCTAAGATGAACCTCCCATATTAATGCAAAACTAAAATAAAATATTATTAAAGCTATTACATAAAATTTAAACATAAAATTACTTATTATCTATCTTTGTAATAAATCATTTTCACTGTAACAAAAATAAATAAATAACTAATACTAACTTAAAAATAACATAGATAATAAATTAATTGTCACTTGATTGCATCTATTCCATGAAATAATTCTTGATTTTAAGTTTTAACCTTCATCGATAATTTTATCGATACCTTGATATTGCAATGCCAGCACCCCTATTTTCCTTTCTGTGGTTTCCGACGCGAGCGCCGCGCCGGGCAGTAGCTGAACTGCGTTCTAATTGTTTTAGAACGTATTTTTGCTTTTCCGCGGTAGATGGCGATACTAGCACTTGGGATTAAATGTCTTGTATGGGCGAAGTCGCAATGTCCGCTCTATTACAATACTATGTTTAATCTCTTTGTCGCAAAATAAAAGGCCCGTTTTGACATTTGTCTTCCCGACGTAACTAGTGATGTAACCATATGACTCGGTACTCGATACTCACGATAAATCGATTCAAGTTTGCATGAGTGTTTGATCGATTTGAATATGTATTGTAAAGTGCATTGGATTAAAGTTCTGATTAGAAAATTTAACTTAAATTGATATTATAGGTATTTTGAAATGATACAATGTTACGAAAAGTCAATTTTCTTTCATTTAATATTTTGATTACAATAACATTCACTCAATCACAAAAAAAAAAACGAGAAAAAGTGAATCATCAGTCAATCATTTTCTTCAGATGATGAAGACGAGCCATTCTATAGAAATCAGTGCTGCCATTGTTTAGGGCTTTGAGCTCCAAGGTCATAATTTTCAGTAAATATCACTACACAGCTGGTGAAATTCAGTAATTAATTGGTCTAAATAAAATAAATAAAATGGGCCAAGTGCGAGTCGGCCTTAAAAAAAAAAATCTTGATCTTGATATTTTTTCCTTAACCGATTATTAATAGTCTGTGGACAATATGAAAAAATCGTTATGCACAGCACTTCGCTGAGTGAGCGATAGCCATCAATGAAAAATGCCTTCAGAACATTTCGATCGGTAAAAAATTTAGAACTTCATGGGCGTGAACTATCAAAACGGGCCTTTTAAATTGCGACGATTAGTGCTACAACCTTTTGATTTTTCGAACACCTAGGTACCTGAAACCTATCCTGAATTGAATCACCACGGCCGTCCCCTCTTAAGGAAGAGCTTAACTCTTGTTTTCATAGCGCGAGATTGTTAGAATCAGATATCTAAATCATGTAGTTCCTGAAATCATGGCCCAGTAAGAACATACTCATCCAAAAGCGTCAGGCGTGATTCAGTGATTTTCGCGCGAACAGTGAATCGAGTTCCGCTTCCGGGTCGATCCGGGATTGTAAGATTTTGGAATGTTTGTTTAACTTTGTTTACATAATTAGTTAAAATTAATCAATTACTTCGCTTTTCAGATACTTGGCAAAACCCTGACCGTTTTTCTCATAATTATGCTTGTCCGAAATGATCATGTCTAAAGCCCACACACGAACACAATAACAAACTTATTTTAGGCAGCCGGGCAAATGTAGAACTAAATTTTCCACATACTTTATTTAAAACTAGTTATAGACGCTAGCGCCGCCGCACTGGTTCAGATAAGTTTGCATTACCAAAATAAAAAAAGAATCTAGTTATCGACAAGTGATGTATAACATCAATCCGGGTTTATGATCGTGTATAAAGGAGGTTTTTATGTTTCTCTCATAAAAATGTTTAGCGGGAAATTCAGCGATTGATTTAGAAGTCGGTTGAGAAATGTTTATGCGTTTAATAAAGCTTCTGTACCAACACTAAGGTCCTATGTGCTTTTCAAGAAAGTCAAAATTGGACCCTGTGGCTTTAAAAACAAGCGGCTAAATTCTATGTTTAAAATGAGCCATGGTATGTACTTCGTCACAGAAAGGAGGTAGTCGCTAAATGCTGTAGCTTTGAAGTGCTACATGGTTACACTGGCGATTATCACGAGCTTTAAGCTTTTGTCCCTTTCGCACTTACTTGAAGAGAAGAGATGAGAGTGAGGATGCAGCTATTTGTTGCCGGACAGAACGATTAATCAGTTATGGCCCTATCATACTAGGTAAGACCCAATACATGACTCTAAGCAATGATTCTAAGCTGCCTAGTGACTTCTTCGTCATGTTTAGTAGGTACTAGTTTAGGCACTCCCCGCAATTGAATAACTTTATTCTTTGCTATCTCCGCGATATACCTAGTGAAGTCAAGTCATGGTATATATTTGGCTCGTATTATATATTCGAGTGACCTAAACCACTCCACACCTAAATAATTAATTATGAAGCAGAATCCCGCAGTTACAGATGACATAATGTCCACACGTGTAACACCCGCCATATTGTCTCTAAAGGTTAACTGCAAGCGTTGATGAGTGTTGCCACTCATCATGGAGCAAACGACCGGCTATTTTGAAGTGTCGCATAGTTTGGTTTGTTTGTTCCATTGCCCTTTAGCGGTGTGCAAGTGGTGAGAGGTTGAGAGAAAAGGTTACCGGCTACACCTTTATTCCCACATATACGCCTACAATCATACTAGTTTCAAAAACGTTAATTATAATGTATTTTTTTTTTATTCGCACCTGGCAGGACTGTAGGAGTAATGTCAGGGTGTCGGCTGAAAACCAGCGCTGCGGGCGTCGCCTTCGACACCGGCACCAGCAGCTTATGTTGACGCCGACACCTTTTGTCACAAACCGTTTAGAGTATTTTTTACGTAATTTGTAGTTTTTGTAAATCTGTTTTTGTGGCAATTTTTTTTTTTCTTTTTTTCTTTTCTTTTTTAATCGTGGTCTTGTTACCTCAGGCTCTGTCTACCCCGCAAGGGATATAGACTTGATTTGTGTATGTATTTTTGTAAGACAAGCTTTTGTTTTTTTTTAATTCGCAGCAGCTCGTCCTGTTACCATGACACATTAATCAACCCGCTTGGCAGCGCGCGCGCATGCTTAGCGCGGGTCGCCGGCGCGGGAGACGCGAGACGCGACGTGTTAAATAAATGGCAACTAAGTATTATTCGCGTACTTATGAACAGAACAATAGAATAGAATAGAAAAACTTTATTGTATAATCTGTGTAGGTACAAATCAATCATACACGAAGGCAGCTAAAAGCTCGAGGGGATGGCTTAAAATCATAGGTATTATGTTATAGGCGATGTTAGCAACACCATTTTATGATTCCCCTTTCCACCTATACCCTCACAATCATGCTAAACGTGGCCTTCAGGTCTTGTTAGATAAGACTCTACCCCGTAATGGATAAAGACGTGATTTATGTAAGTCGGTTGTGCGCCTGCCGCCCGCACCTCTCTCGGCCCCCTTTGTCATCCCACCCCGCGGGCGAGGACTCATTTAAGGCGCTGTCAACAGCAAATGACCTTGAGCAGCGCCACTCTTCACACATACGGTTCGCGTGCCTGTGAGTGAAAGAGAAGAAACTATTCCGGCAGCTTGGCGCGCGTCTAAAATCTTGCAAATAAGACACAAATAAGAAGAAATAAAAAAAAGTATGGATTATTTGTGAAATATGACTCGTTAGCCGTGTAGGTATGAATATGTTGACTTCATGTTTTTAATTGCAGACCCATACGTCGAAAAAATAAAGACATAGAACCGTTTAATGATGATTTTAAGACCAATCTTTGCAATTATTTTCTATCGAGCCGATTTTGTTCAATTATGTATCGAGTCCGTCTAGCGTGTTTGAAATATGATGAAAATTAACATTATATTTTTTTTGTATTTTTTTTGTGTGTAGTTTCTTAAAAAAGTGCTTAAATAACATCAATTTCAACAAAATTAGGTGTTGTCAGCCTCTTAAGCGGTCGGTCCATAGTAGAATGAGAAAGAAAGAAATATATTTGAAGGCGACTGTACTGTGCTAATCTGTTATGAAATCTGTATGAAACGTTCCAATTCCTCTGCGACCTCACACAGCCCTTGAGATCGATTCAGATAATATCTATTTCAGCCTGTAACCATCGCAAACTCGCATCCTACCCCCTTTAAACTGTAATTTAAACCTTAGCTCTAAGAACTAAAGTGTTTTTGCTGTAACGAGGCAGTTAGTTACGAGGTTGCGAGAGTAATTCGGAGTTGGCAGCGTCAGTTGGCAATGCATCCTGCAAGCTGCACTTTACGTCAATAAGATTTTTTTGGCGTTTATTAATAACATTGAAATCATGTTTTGACAGCGATGCGAGCGGTTTTATATCTCGAGATTGTATTTGATTCGCATTGGATTCGTACTTTATTTTGCAGTTTGCACTAACCGTTGGACTGGGTTTGCGCAGATTTCGCTTATAGGGGCAGCTACCTCGCTACCCGTGGTCCCACTATTATAAAAAATGACGAATTACCCTTCACCATAAGGTCGACGGAACCCAGCTTTCGCGGGGCTCCTATTTCTCAGTCGTCGGTCGTGGTCCACCAGTCCAGTTCACCTGGGTGGACCTCGGGCTCTTTTTCTTACCGATGGTCCACTTCAGTACACTTATAGGTGAATCAGCTCTGTTCCAAAATGATGTAAGGCATTTTTGGCATAATATCGTTTTTTTATTCATACCTACCTAAGATTTTATTGTTTTTTTTTTATGTGAATAGGAAGACTAACGAGCAAGTGGGTCACCTGATGGTAAGCGATCACCACTGCCCATAGACACCCGCAACCCCGGAGAGATTGCAGATGCGTTGCCAACCTAGAGGACTTAGATGAAATGCCTCTTGTGCCCGTAATTAAAAGGCCAGCATTATGCTGAGATGGGACCATTTCATGATGCATGTTCTTATGTTTTTTTTGCTTCTTTTCTTCTTTTGTCTGTAATGTTATCATGAATAAATGTTTTCTTTCTTTCTTTCTTTCTTTCTTTCTAATTTCCCCGGCTGTCTTACTCTCCACGACGGAACACAGCAGTGCAAGCACTGCTGCTTAGCGGCAGGATTAGCGAGTAAGATGGTGGTAGCGATCCGAACAGCCCTTGCACAAGGCCCTACCACCCGCAAAATTCAAACTTTCGCGATTTTCACACATTATTATAAGAAAACGAAACTTAACCCGTGTTTTTATAATAATAGCTACCTAAGATTTTTACGATTATTAAAATTATTTGATCAATGCGTGTTATGCGTGAAGGTTTATAATTTTTTATTTAATGTTCTTAGATATTAAGATTTTTACGCAAGATACATAAACATACTTAGATGAGCGTCCCCATGTTTGAAATATTTGACACATATTTTATGTTGCGGATACGAAATACATAAAATAAAACACGATACTCCCCCGCTAATGCGTTGAAAAATCACTAAGTCGTCTTCTGAAACCGTAGACTTTCCGAATATTTCCGGTCGTAATGGACTGGCTGACACCTGCCAATATTTCAGTCTCTAATTTGACTATAAAATGACACGCTTGAAAGGGGACACAAAGGTCTCTTCGTTTTATTACTATGAGTTTAATGGATACATATTAAACAAGATAAATAACAACTTCCTTCCATGCTGCTCTGGAAGCAAAGAAAAAACATAGAATGCACCACACTTGTGTGCAGTACTTGTATCATCTATACTACCTACAATAATAAAGCTGAAGAGGGTTGAAAGTCTGTACATGAAAGATAACTATTAAAAAAAATTGGCTGGGGATACATAGGTACTTAGGATCGATAACAGAACACGTTCCAAAAGTTTTCAGAATTTTTGTCTGTTTATCTGTATGTCTGTATATTTGCGAGCGCGTCACGTGAAAACAGCTGAACGGATTTTGATGCAAACTTTACTAATCTGTTGAGAAAATCACCGGCCCGGTTATAGACTACTTTTTGTCCCGGTACGTTGTATATAGTTCCCGCGGGATAGCGATAAATATGACAAATTGTTAATTCTACGCGGGCGAAGTCGCGGGCAGAAGCTAGTATCCGAATATAACAAGAGAAAGAAAGAAAGAGAGCGCTCTTAAAGTGATCTGTTCAATCAAAATTCAGCTGGGTACTTACAGTTTCACTTTAGGGGCAGTTTACTTAACTCTTTTAATTTTACTTACTTGTTTCTGTGTTAATAATCCGTACTAATATTATAAATGCAAAAGTAACTCTGTCTGTTTATCTGTTACGCTTTCACGCCTTAACCGTTGAACCGATTTTAATGAAATTTGGTACAGAGATAGTTTCAATCCTGGGGAAGGACATAGGATAAATTTTATCCAGGAAAATCTTATAGTTCCCGCGGGATAGCGATAAGCGGATTCTGCGGAGGAGTCACGGGCAACCGCTAGTTTTAAAATAAATTTGCCGTTAATCATTTAAAATAGTGTGTTAAGTCGTTAAATAAAGCAAAGTTTACCTTCTTTTTGTGTGACTTCTTGTTCATCGTTGCGGCGGTGATTCTGAAACAAAATCGTCAGAATGCGGTGAATGTGACATCAAAGTCCGTAATGGCGGACAGCTGGGGCTGTTATAACTGTGCTAGTTGAGTTCAGGCAGTACAAGGTTACACTTTTGTTTATCCTGTTTCATGGATAGTTAAGTACTATCAACATGAAACTATCGTGAGACTCAGTCATAATTACAAAATCGGATAACTCACGTATAAAAGCCGAGTAATGCTCGACATGTTTCGGACTAATCCGTGTGTCCGTTTCGCTGCCGCCGGGCGAGCGCTCCATGAGGAAGGACTACGGATTAGTCCGACGCATGTCGAGCATTACTCGGCTTTTATACGTGAGTTATCCGTTTTTGTAATTATGATAGTTAAGTAGTTGTGTGAATTCAAGTATTTGCAGCTCATTTAGGGTAGGTACGACTGAGAGTAGGAAACAGATGAAACAGGGGTTAAATTTTTAATTTTAATACGATTATGTGACGTTACTGTTGTAAGTAGTCTGGAAGCAAGTCTTAATCAATTGTTAGTTATTTTGTCACAATTACTCCGTTAAGTGAGTAGTACCTGGATGACCGAGCTTTGCTCGGTATTTCTTTTGGTACGTTTTCTAAAAATGACAGCTAGCTAGATCGAATTATCGCCCCCGAAAGCCCTTGCGAACTAAATTTCATGAAAATCGTTGCGAGCCGTTTTCGCGATTCAGATTATGGTATGATAATTATTATGTATAAAAATTGCCCCTTTTAAGTTAGTAGTTACGAATTGATCTTTATTGATAACGATCGCTATTGGAAATGTATACCTAAATAACCCAGCTGATCTCCGTTTCAGAACTGAGAGCGCTAGGCTTGAAGTAGCCGCGCTATGCGCACACGCGTTTAATTTTACTGATCCAAAGCTTTTGTTAATAATGGGCGGAATGCGCCGGAGTTTAATTGGACGCGGCAGATCACGACGAAAATAGGGCGGATCAGCTGTTGCTTGTGAAACTGCCGTTGTGCGTGTCGGCAGATGTCTGCGCATGATAAAAAGAAGACAATAGATTAAAAAAAACCGGAAAGTGCAAAGTGCGAGTCGGACTCGCGATCAAAGCCGTTGTATGTACGGTCGCCCAAATAAGTGGTCTACCACTTTTCATCCAACTTCCTATCAAATGAAAATGTCGCTAAAGTCGAACTTTCAAATTGACAGCCTGTCTTATCGACGTTATATATTGTGACGTGCAAAGGAATTTTAACCTTAGGGGGTAGACCACATATTTGGCTGATGGTACTTAACCGTAAATTTATTGACACTAAATTTTTCAAATAATTTTAGTAAAGTTCGAGAAAAAACGTCTTTCTATATTGTTAGGGACCTCTTGTCATTTTTTAATTTTATACACTGGCTTAGTTCAGCCCGCGACGGCTTCGTCCGCGTAGAATAAGACTTAAAAAGTTAAGAACTGATGTTGATAGTATATTCTGCAATAATAATTTACGTAGCGACTCTAGGCAGCTACGACCCTTGTCACGTTTATCGCTATCCCGTGGGAACTATGCAATTTTCCGGCATAAAAAGTGGCCTATGTATTGTTGCACACACACCTTGCGAAAACTTCAAGTGTCTATATACCCATTCATAATGGTTTCGAAAGATTAACATCGTGTTTGTGTCGTGTTGCTCGTCAACTGAGCTGGCTTACTGTTCATTATATCTTTACACTGTGCCCAGCTTCCGACGACAGGACAGAGACTGATGCGATTGCGCCGAGATAAACATGTTGTTCTTATTTTTAATTGGAGCTGTGGCACTGGAATTAAGAGTTTTGTGGACGTGGAATGATCCATGAAGGGCAGACAAAGACAAGGTACTTTGTTTTGAAACTTTTGTCCGTCTGTCTGTTGGAAATGTAGGTTAGGGTTTTAATTAAAAATGTCATAAAGCAATGACGTGGAATCCTTCGGGAGGTGGTAGGTGTTGACTACACACACGTTTCTGCGTCGGAGTTTTTTTTTTAATTTAATTTATGGTTATTTTTCAGGGTAACGATGAAGATGCAACGACATATTACACAGAATACTTAATCTGACGTCAAATTTTAGACGCCAACTTTACAGTAAATCCTGTAGTATTTGCCAAACTTTTTGCTCCTTTTCTCTCCTTTTTACCCAAACGACAAAGATGCAATGGCAATGATGAATACTGAGAATAATGTGAATGTTAATAAGTAAAGCGGCCGAGCTGCGCCTGCGACGCCCCGTAACGGTTTACGATTTCAGCTAATACTAAAGATGTTTCTGACGGACTGCTGATTTACGCCGACTCGGGCTGTTGGCTGAATTTATGGGTCTTCAGTTTTAACGACTTTAATGTCGGCGGGGATTTGTTTCTTATAATGCTTTTGTGCTTCAACGGGGGCAGAAAGAGAAATAATGTAAATATGTAATGAAGCAGCTACCAACAAAAACTTTTTTTTTTTAATATGAATAGGAAGGAAAACGAGCAAGTGCGTCACCTGATGGTAAGTCATCACCACTGCTCATAGACACCCGCAACCCCGGAGGGATCACAGATGCGTTGCCAACCTAGAGGGCTAAAATGAACACAAAATATTTACCTTGCTACTCCGCTACTTACGTGCAAGTTAACCAAGCCTGTGCGAAATATGTACGTTTTGCATGCAAGCCCTCCCACCACTACTACCACACAAAACGCACACAAATCCCACAAACTTAATTAATCCTAACCCCACACAAACACTGACGCGCGTTTCGATCCCTCTACGGGATATATCGGGCAAAGTAACGCCTGATTCAATAAAATATTTAGAGGGCTAAAATGAAATTCCTCTTGTGCTCGTAATTATCACATTACATTATCAACAATATTTAGGTAACATAATATACATCTCGTTGTTGCAAATTAAATGTAGAGAAAGAATGGTTGGTTAGTTTATTTAGATTGAAAGTAGGTACTTAAAGCTAGTTAAGAATGAGCTTAGCTTTTTGAAATAAAAACCTACCCTTTTAACGTTCGAATGCCGTCCACCCCAGTAGGCTTATTGTCTAACTCGCTCGCAATCGCCATCATGTTCATTTTGACAGTTCTTGTATGAATGTGACAGCTAGCTGATTCTGATGCCAATTGTCAGCCCATACATGAACTGTCAAAATGAAAACGATGGTGATCGCGAGCGAGTTAGACAATAAGCCTACTGCTTCATTTGCTCTGTTTCACAACTGCACCACCAGTGTTTTGTAACAGGATTGGTATGTACCTACGTCAAGTTTTATTCCGATTTGTTGATTCAAAAGCCCGCGATATTAAACAAATGCTCGGTTTGTTTGACTTACAAATAAAACTCGAAGGTTTCAGCGTACAGCCGTCAAAACAATATTAACGTATTTCATGCGAGCGCTTGGCAGTATATACGCGAACGAAAAATAAACATTTTATTGTTTTTGTTCAAATAAACATGTGCGAAGAAAAGCGGAACACATTTGCTGGGTTACACAATTTTTAACAATAACCTAGTCGATGGAAAATAAGTCGAAATGCCGGGAGAAATGTTAATTTTTGCACAAACTCGATCTACTTAAGTCTGTCTTACTTTATCTAGTGATTGCTTATCAAGGCGAATTTGTACGGAACCCTCGGTGCGCGAGTCCGACTCGCACTTGGCCGGTTTTTTTTTTCTTCTTTGGTCAGAGTGCGCGCCTTATGTCTGACTAGTGAGGTGCCATTTGGCTCGGCATTGTATCTCTATTCTATTTCTAATGATAAATACCTAAAATAAATATAAATCATTCGATTTAGTAAAATGGTATTTTATTTTGAAAAAGTATTTTGAAAATACCTATTTTGCATTTAGCATTTGAAATACAAAACGCAAAACTATTTGGTATTTTGCATTTGAAATAGTAAATCTGAAAAGTATTTTGCATTTTGTATTTAAATGCTTTTTTAAAACCATTTTGTACGTCTCTGCAAAAGACGTCTACTGTTGAACACGGCTTACTTCTTAGCACACCAATAATGAACGACAACTCGCCACCTGCATCCACCGGTTTCCCGCAACTTTCATGATGTCGTCGGTCCACCTAGTGGGAGGCCTGCCAACACTGCGTCTTCCGGTTCGTGGTCGCCACGTCACACGAGAACTCTTCTCTCCCAACAGTTGTCTGTTCTACGAGCGATGTGGCCTGCCCATTGCCACTTCAACGTACATACTCTCCGAGCTGTGTCGGTGACTCCAGTTCTTCGGCATATCTCCGTATTCCGGATTCTGTCGCGCGGATGCTGAGTGTGGCTGTGGCCCTTTTGGCACTTGCGGCACATGTAATATTTTTTGAAATGTTCTTTTTTGTTTTTTATTTTATTTTTTATGTCAATAAATGTTTTCTTTCTTTCTTTCTTTCTTTTTTCTTTCAAAGAAACTCCAAGCATAGCTCTCTTCAATATATATATATATATATATATATATAAGACTCGACTATGTAAATATGAGTGTGCAAATAGCTGTGATTTAGATATGAGATATTTAATTGAACTCTACCTATGCCAAGTTACATTTTTATTTGAGTTCTTTATAGTAGTTTTTCGCTTTATTCCTGAATCAAACAATACCATTTCAAATGGTGGTTAGTTCAATTTTCTTGAATAATGTAACAAAAAGAGAAAAATTATAAAAAGGTAAGAGACTCGGTAGGCACTTAGTAACCGTTCAGTACAAACTATGACTAATGATAAACGCGTTAAATGATTGTCAGGGGAGCATGCTGCAAAATTAATGACTCCAGCTCGATGATGGAGCGTATAGCTGTTAGATTCTGTCGCGAAACATCGGAACTAAGCGGGCTTCATCTATATTATACCTACTCAATATTACAGTGATAGTTTCGTTTGACGCGATACGCGACGATGCTGATATAGGTAGGTATGTATTCGGTTTTTAAATTTCTAAAAAGGAAAAAAAAAAATATCTACTCAGCAGTCCTTTGAATTTCGTTTCTATTCCTGTTTAATCCTTAATGTAGATAATCATATATCTTAGCGACATTCAGCCACGTTAGCATGAAAAAACTGACTCCTGTTTTGAAATAAAATTATTTACGGTTTTTATTTAGCTACAAAAGATCCTATTGCACTTGCACCCTTGGCCTAACTCCAGTGTCTGTCAATATCTAAATCATCGCGCGCGCACGCCCCTTGGCAGCGCGCGGCTGCGCCGACGCCGACGCTAAGACCAGCTTCTACACATTAGCATTGAATAATTGAACACTGCGTGCCATTACAACATAGTATAGTAACTCTTTATTGCACAAAACCAAATAAAAAAAAAACAAAAAATTAAAACCCCCCACGCATTTCTCGACTACAAACAATTTTGTGCAAAATATGACTTACATCATTTTGGAAATGAGCTATATATTTTTCGAACTGCTGGACTAATTTTTACCAAACATGGTTAAAAACCACCGCAAAAAAACTGGCTTTTGAATGAAAAAAAAACGCATCTAAATCGGTCCATCGGCTTGAGAGCTATGATGCTACAGACAGACAGACATAACACACATCGACTTCAAACTTATAACACCCCTCTTTTTGTATCAGGGGTTAAAAATAAATAATTACAAACGATGACAGAGAATTGTATCACTGTACGAACGAAAGCCGAACTTAGCCCTAGTTACAAAATTTTACAGTTGGCCTTGTCTACCCCGAAAGGGATAAAGACGTGATTTATGTATTCATGTATAGCGCTCCAGGAGGAAGGACTACGAACGGAAACATGTCAAGAATCACTCGACTTTTATACGTGAATTATCCGTTTATGTAACTATCATCTACCACTAGCCAAAAACCTTCTCGATAGCTCTCCATAACTACCAACCTTTCAGTGGCTTACCGCCAAATAATTTTAATTGGATTGAAGTCGGCACAATCACCTTTGCGCAGTGAGAAATCGCTTTTTGACGATCCATTAAAGTTATTGCTAAATATTTGAATTTGAAACGCTGAAATAGGCTCTAAATCACACACAGGATATTATGGCTCGTCGGAGAAATAGAGTTAATTTATCTATGTACAGTTGAGGGCATAAATATCGATACAGACAGATCTACCTTATTGTTTGTAGCATAAAGGTATATAGATGTTTTTGACGTCTAGCTAACGTACATAATATTTATGCCTTGACTGTACAGGGTGTAAATGGGATACGGGCATATAGATTAACAGTGGTTAGTATTGGACCTAAAAGCATATTTAGATAACTCTTGTTCAAAAATTAAGTAAAATACCTTATATAAATGTATGCATTACTTACTGCTCTACAAAAAATTAAAAAATAATTACGGTCGGTTGATTTGAAATATGTTCAATTTTTTTATTTGCACCATTATGACCTATATCTTTTTTTTTTGTGTGTCCAAACGAGCAAGTGGGTCACCTGATGGTAAGCGATCACCACTGCCCAAAGACACCCATATCTGGTATAATTTAACGCCCCTATCCAATCTACACCCTGTATATGTAAGTATGGTTGAGTAAGGAAATCATTAACCATCCTGAAGTATAAAAACACAAAAGACTATATACTGTCACTTTGGTAATTTTCGACAGCCTGCAGTTGCGTGCCCTGAGCAGTAGGTACAGTCCGCATCAAAAGTTGGTAATCATTTGAAGAGCTCAAAATGATCTGATGATTAGCTGACTGTTACAAGCCGTCTTTTTTCGCTTGACGCTCAGTACGCTGTTGGACTCTACTGACAGTGAAGACTATAGAAATCATTTGCATAACTAGCTAGCGCTAACGGCTTCGCTCTCATTTCATAACGCTATGTCTCGCGAGAATGTTAAAAATCCGTTTATGGAACGTATTTACGCTGCAAAAGGAACCTTCAGTCCAAATTTCAGCATTTTAGGTAATGTTTTCGACTGGGCGTTGATTTAAGTCATTCATTACATTAATTTTCTTACAGGGCCGGCAACATGCTCTTAACGCCTATGTTATGAGTGTCTTTGAGCAGCGGTGATCACTTTCCATCAGGTGACCCGTTTGCTCGTTTGCCCCCCCATTCATAAAAAATGATTTATATTATACATCTAACTAAAAGATGAAAGCGCCCAAGTTCCTTCGCAAAGTTTGCAACTACATTTCGTCATTCTAATTATAATTAATTATAATTCTAACTTAATTATTTTACGTCGCCCCAGGCCGTAAGTAGCGATTTACTGGCCGCTACTAAGTTCCACTCCCTGGTCAAGGGAAGACGTAAAATTGTGTACACACCTCAGGCGGTGATAAAGAAAGCCTCAGGTCGCATGTTTATCGCCCTCGCCTTTGGCTCGTGCGACAAGTTCCTACGATCTGAGACATTCTTTATTTCACCACCCTCAAAATGTAATGTACTTACTATTGTAGGTATGACGATGTTTAGTTTGTTTTCCATTAATTTCGTCTCCTTGCTATTGGAGTCTACCTACGGGATCTACGACTACGAATGTCTGTTTTTTCGTTCCTTATTTTACTGTGTTCTAAAAAGTTGTACCTAATGGTATTTTATGGTGGTATCTTATCTAAACATTAGATAAACCTGAACTATCGTGAAGCTTCCGCCTTCTTCTATTAAAAATGAAATGCTGCTCTTCATCTGGACTTCATGCACTTATACTAAGTAGGTAAGCGTTTGAGTTAATTTAGTGCCTATTCTGCATATCTGAGATTGAAAATAGAACAACTTAAAGGTTCATTGATAGAAAATATTTGGATGGATTCGGGACTACGTATTAAGTACCTACATAATAGTTGGTTGATGGTTGTAGGTATTGTTCTAGAAAAGTTTTTAACAGACGTCAAAAACAGGAGGCTCACAAGTCGCCGGGATCTTTTTTCCTAGTTTACGTGTAGGCAAGGTTTTTTTAGGAAGACAAACGATGAAGTGGGTCACCTGATGGTAAGCGATCACCACTGCCTATAGACACCCGCAACCCCGGAGGGATTGCAGATGCGTTTCCAACCTAGAGGACTAAGATGAAATGCCTCTTGTGCCCATAATTTCCCCGGCTGTCTTACTCTCCACACCGGAACACATCAGCGCAAGCACTGCTGCTTAGCGGCAGGATTAGCGAGTAAGATGGTGGTAGCGATCCGGACGGACCTTGCACAAGGCCCTACCACCCGCAAAAGGTGACTTCAAATTACACAGACGAGCAAAAATACGGGGTCACTTCTCAATCTTTTCACACAAAGTTCTATAAAAGGGACCCGTTATTTTTGCTCTTGAGTATATTTATAACATTTTTCAAAATACGAGTTAAATTAAGTTAAGTTAATAGCAAAAAGCTAGATATGGTTTACTGCGGGATGTAGACCGTGAATACCTTTGATGAGCACCCGATATTTCGACGCAGTTGCACGCATCATTGCTCGTGATGAAAAGGTAACACCTAACCTAATTAGCCGTTAATCAATTACAACTATTATCAAAAGCAACTAGACTAATTAATTCTGACTTAAAATGCTTTTTTGTTCGGTAGAGTCGCGTTTAACATGGCAATAAGAACAAAATGATCGAAATACATAATTAATGAATTTTAAAAATAAATAAATAATTAACAGCTTATAAAATTTATAAAATTAATACCTACCAACCACTCCAAAACTTGCTCACACACCACACACCAAAATATAACTTCACTTTCACAAACTCCACTTTTTCCAAGAACTCGTAGTCACGAAAAACGGAACGTCAAAATTCCCGCCAAAAAGGAAAATGGCGGCGACGCGACCGTTTCCCGCGTCCAGCAACCAACTGTGCCGCGTAGTCGCTTGACACAATAAAATTAAGCATTTAGGCACTGGCCAACTCACGCGGCGTAAATTTCGTAATATAATAACCATACGGGCTTCGCGGGACATTTCTGAGAGTTAATTTGGCAACAGCATCATGCCAAATGGCTTTAATGGTGCGAGGTTCGTTGTACATTTGAAACATAATAAGTATTTCGCAATGATGCCAATGATTCGGTTTGTTTTCGGACTGAGTTATGACCGGGGCACACGTCAATGCTTCTGGCCGTGGCATTTTGGCTAACTGAGACTACTACTTAGTTAACAGCATAACGGAGTACGAAATTCGGTTCTAGTTGTAGGCAGCACCTTTATCTTTCCGATAAAGGTGCTTAGGTGTAAATATGCCTCAGCAAAATTCATAAACTGCAACGTACGAACGAAATTGCTCCCACGCGTTATGTCGCCGGCAGTCTCGTCCAGCTTTTTCCTAGGCGTTATAAGTGTTTAAGTTACGCATCATCACTACATAGTATAAAACAAAGTCGCTTTCTATGTCCCTATGTCCCTATGTCCTTATGTCCCTATGTCCCTATGTCCCTATGTATGCTTAAATCTTTAAAACTACGCAACGGATTTTGATGCGGTTTTTTTAATAGATAGAGTGCATCAAGAGGAAGTTTTATATGTATAATACATGCATAATATACCGTACGAAGCCGGGGCGGGTCGCTAGTTTGTAATAAATAGTTACTTACTGAAGCTTGATTTCTGAAAGCACATCTCTCAAAAGTACTTGAGATGGATGACGTAGAGTAGATTTTTTTTATTACAATAAAGGAAAACTGGCAAGTGGGTTACCTGATGGTAAGTGCACCAGGCCAGTGCATGCGTTGCCAGCCTAGAGGACTGAGATAGAATACTTGCCGCATGTCGGAACACAGCAGCGCAAACACTGTTGCTTGTCGACAGGATTGGAGAATAAGATGGAGACTGCGATCCAGACGGACCTTGCAAGAGCTCCTACAACCCGCAAATTACATTCATCATCATCATCATCAGCCTGAAGACGTCCACTGTTGAACAAAGAACACCTCCCCCTTAGCACACAATAATCAACTACAACTGCGATGCTTCCACCGGTTTCCCGCAAACACATTTAAACATAACTGATCTTGCCAAGTAGGTGCATAGTATTTTTTTTTATTTTAGCTGTACCTGGGGCCTTACCATGACGTCTTTATGCGATTCAGTTTAGGTTCGCTCGCTGTCAGATTCATACTAAAAGTGACAGCTAAAACTTGAACTGAGTCGGAATTAGGACGTCATGGTAAGGCCTTAGTTCTTTAAAAAATGAATCCCCTAACTGTGCTCAATACTGTACGGTAGAAGTAGAACGAAACCCTTTGCGCCTACTTCCTTATCCAACACGTTTTTCTAGCGTGATTTTGGACATGAAAACATGCTGAACGTGAGACATGAGGGTGTGGAAACACGTGGGAGGGCGCTGACACGCGGGCTGGAGGCCGGGTCCGGGTCGCCGTGCCAACACGAGTGTCACCATCTTTGCTTTTAGACGTTACACTAGCATTTCCCTACCATTTTCCGACCAACACAACATTTTTTCTGTTATTGGTATACTTACATACCTATTAATGTATCACAAGGTTCAATAATATAGGGGGTCTATATCGCTTGGCCGAAAATTCTTTACATCATACAATACAATACAAATACTCTTTATTGAAAACCACAGGACAGGATTGTACAGGGTGGAAAGTTGAGATGGGGCAGCAAGGCTGCCCTCCTAATTAAAAAAGACGTATATGTGTGTCATATGAAACGTATATACGTCTTTTTTCATTAGGACGGCAGAAGGGCAGCTAATAGATTCTTTGCTACGCGAAAATGCTCTTAGGAGACCTATACAAATTTTTTGAGTGATGACAATCGACATTCACAAATTTTTGATAAAATGTACAGTCAGCGAGAAATTTGACAGATTTGACTTTTTTTATGCCAATCGGTCCCATTTCTATCAAGGATAAAACACTCTTTGAGACCAACTGAGGTTGGAGTACTAAAACACTCATAAATCGAAGAAATCTGAACTTTCACTCAAAAAAGTCGAAAATTGTTTAGTAAGGTAGGACTATAATTATACCGCATCTATCTACCTATCTACAGCCATGTCCGTCCACTGCTGGACGTAAGCCTCCTTCATATTGCGCTTGTATTGCGCCAACTTTCGCGATCCTGGGCTTCCCTCATCCAGCCACTGCCAGCTG
Source organism: Pandemis heparana (assembly GCA_963854515.1). Lineage (NCBI taxonomy): Eukaryota > Metazoa > Arthropoda > Insecta > Lepidoptera > Tortricidae > Pandemis > Pandemis heparana. The sequence goes on from OY978021.1 coordinate 13,780,230, forward strand.
CATAATGTTATATTATTCCGAATATTGTACCTAACCACTAATTTTAAGTACCTACCAGTAAGGTTCAAAAGTTCCTGGCCGTATATATTTAAAAGAAGAAAACAAGAAACAAATGAATGTCATTTTATTTGTCATTTATTCAGCTATTGTGTGGATAATTTCGTGGTTTGTAACTTTCGTTTTCATAAAATTTTCTTTGATTTAAATATAAAAAGCGGTGTAATTTGTACAATGTTCAAATTGGAGTATCGATCAGTGATAAAATTTCTGACAAAGGAAGGCATAAGTCCAACTATAATCAAAGAAAGGTTAGATAACGTGTACGGGAATTCCTCCCCTTCGTTTTCGACTGTTAAGGATTGGTGTAAGCAGTTTCGTTTAGGGCGTGAGTCCATCGATGACGAACCCCGACCAGGCCGCCCTGTTGAGGTTCTTACGCAAGATAACGTCGATTTAGTCGAACAAGAGGTACTGAAGGACAGAAGACTAAAGACGAAGGAAATAGCGTCAAGAACGGGACTTACGAAAATAACAGTCCTTAGGATTCTACACGACCATCTAAACATGAATAAGGTTAGTGCAAGATGGGTCCCGAAACTTCTCTCGAGTGCTCAGTGAGCTGAACGAGTGGCGTGCTCCAAGGAACTTTTAGAGGAGTTCAAGTCATGTGAGAGTGAATTTATCCAGTCCATTGTTACCGGAGACGAAACTATGGTCTTATACTATGATCCTCTTTCGAAAAGAGAGTCGATGGAGTGGCGTCGTTCTGGGGAAGCACCCCCTCGAAAGGCAAAGCCTTTATTCAAGCCTTCAAAGGCTTTATTGAGTAATCGCGGTTCACATCCCGTTTATAATATTTCGAATGAACTTAACCGTGAATCATTAAAAACTCTTAAAGGTGTGCCAATCTACCAAAAAGATAATGGCCACAATATTTTGGGATTGCGAAGGGATATTGGTTATAGATATCAAAGAACGCAATCAGACAGTAAACGGCAGTTACTATGCTTGCCTTATAGACCAGTTGCGAGAAGCAATAAAGCTTAAACGTCGAGGAAAGCTCAGCAGGGGTGTCCGTCTTCTTCATGACAATGCGCCTGTCCACACGGCTGCAGTTGTAAAGGCGGCTATATCTAAATGTGGATTTAAAACAATCCGTCACCCACCTTACAGCCCTGATCTAGCCCCAAGCGACTATTTTTTATTTTCTAAACTTAAATCGGACTTAAGGGGGAGAAAATTTTCGTCCGATGATGAGGTCGCTGCTGCAGTTTTCGAGCATTTCGAAGACAAAACTTCCGAATATTATTTTAAAGGCATAGAAATGTTAATCAAACGATCTGAAAAATGTATAACAATAGGAGGAGACTACATTGAAAAATAAAAATATTTTTTTTAACCTAAACGTTAATTTTCATTATTAGGCCGGAAACTTTTGAACCTTACCACGTACATACCTTACCGTAAGATTTTCTGAGTTGTCATAAAAAATAACCATCTTTAGCGCTTCCAAAGTTTAAAGTAGGTAGGTACATACATACATTAAAATAAGTGAGCTTATTCCGATATGCACTGCATTAGAGCCACACAGCGCGCTGATTAGTGTTGCCAGGAAAGCTGGCTGCATTACGCGCCGTCAGGTTCGCGCCTCTATTAGATTAGACTTAGTGTCAACCAGCGGGGCAGCGATGCGGCACAGAATGCGTCGAGCCAATCAATCTGGTGGGCTGACGGATTGGTGGCGTGCGTGTGGTATCATACAAGACGTTGTAAAATTACCCTTATTGTGTTTGAAAATGAAACTAATCCAACGATGCTGAAATATTTCGGAATGTAGACCTTTTGTATACTGGCCCTTGCCATACCATGAGTCCATGACGTCTTTCATCATCATCATCATCATCATCAGCCTGAAGACGTCCACTGCTGAACAAAGGCCTCCCCCTTAGCACACCATAATGAACGACAAGTCGCCACCTGCATCCACCGGTTTCCCGCAACTTTTACAATGTCGTCAGTCCACCTAGTGGGAGGCCTTCCAACACTACGTCTTCCGGATCGCGGTCGCCACTCGAGAACTTTTCTCCCCCAACGGTTGTCTGTTCTACGAGCGATGTGGCCATAACAACGTCTAACGTCTAACGTCTTTACTTTATGCGATTCTATTCAGATACTTGAAGCTGTCATTTTTGACACTTCTAGTACTTATGGATCTGACAGCGATCGATCCAACTTTGGTTCGGAATTGATTCACATTTAGACGTCTCGGTAAGGCCCTGTCTGGTTGGTGCTGTATGCTCGTCTGGGAGCAAAGAAAATACACGGAATGTAGGTTGCTTCTCTTCTCGCGCAGATGCACAGAATATATAATAGTACTAACGTACAGAATGGCCACGCTCCGCCCCGCACCTATTCGAGTTACCCCACCCCTCAAGCGCAGTCTGCCGGAAAGCTGCTGGCAACTAGTAGGGCTCGCGACGCGATGTATGTCGGCCGCACGTCACAAGTTCGGGAACCTATCCTACCTACTTCATTTTATAAAACATGAAAATTAATGCTTTCTGAAATTATCGCGTTTAGTACATGAAATAACTACAGAATCAATCGCTTAAGTTTGTTGTCGTACATCTATTGTAATTGAAAATAATAATGCTTAAATACACAGAAAGACACATTTTAAGGAAGTTTAAATAAATAGATAACGATTAAGTACATTTATTTGCACACATCTAAGCCATATCTTTAGTATATTTATGTCATTGGTAGTACTTATAGTACTAGGTTTTTGCGATAGACAGCCCTGTGTATCTTACGCACACATTGACGCGTGTACAGACGACGTCGTGCCTGTGTTCATTTCAGAACGCGGATTTTGTACGTCGTGGCCGCCGTGTGGCAGATGGTAAAAGCCCATCTTAGGAATAATGTTGTAGGCGATGCGGCTGGCCCTAATAGCTTAGCCCAGCCTTTCCCAAAGTGGGCGATAACGCCCCCTTGTGGGCGCTGCAGGCCTAAAAGGGGGCGGTAAGAAACTCAGAAAAAAAATGGGGGCGTTGTGTAGAGAGAAGTAGGTGAAAAAATGGGGGCGCTAAAAAATAATTTATTCTCAAAGTGGGCAGTAGACAAAATAAGTTTGGGAACCCTGGCTTAGCCTCATCACTAATTTGATACCCCTTTCTACCTTTATGCCCACAATCATGATATAGGTGGCGGCACGTAAGTCGAACGTGGTGTACGCCCGCCCGCGACACCCGCACTCTCCCGCGACTCCCTTATTTTCGACTACCCCGCATCAACGGCCATCGGTAGACTTACGTGCCGGCACTTGTATGTCTGTATCGATAATTATGCCTTCGACTGTACTTACATTGCGCGGTCGATGTAGTGTAACACTTATTGCACGAAATTTGTAGCATGATGTAGACTGGGCTTAACTGAAACACGGGTCTGATCTGAACAGCGGCATTAGCGACACAGCGACAAACCTCGTGTTCCATTTATTAGCGGCCAATCCCGGCTGTCGCGCATTAAGCCCGCTGTCTTCGGGATGGTACAGGAAAAATAATAAACAAAGGGGAGTCATTAAAATGGGCTATTTCGGAGCGTCTGGCGGGCGCAAGTAACGGGCCGCACCAATGGGCGCGGCGTGAGCCACGGGAGACTAGAGATAATGCTGACGATGACGTTACTTCTTTCATATTAATTTATTTCCGTCCCCTTAGTCGCTAAGTCTAGATTTTGAAGGGATAGCCTAGTGGTTAGTGAGCAGCCCTGACTATGAAGCTAGAGGTCCCAGGTTCGAATAGTAGGGGCAGACACTTGTAATGATGAATAAGAATGTTTGTGCCCAAGTCATGGATGTAGTATGTATTTATCTAGATTATATAAGTATGTTTATCCGTTGCCTGGTACCCATATTACAAGCTTTGCTCAGTTTGGAGCTAAGTCAATTGGTGTAATTTGTCACAAGATATTTACTTATTTATTTATAAAAACTTTTTCAGTTAATTGTGTGGATTTTGAAACAAATTGTGCTAAATAAAATTGCAGTGAAGATATCGTCAATTGTTCGAAACTTTTTTAAACTCCGAAGCCTAGGTAGTTATGCCTTTACTCGTATTTCAAATTAATCCTAATTTTTCACCGCAATGTGTTCAGTAGGCTTATTGTCTAACTCGCTCGCGATCGCCATCGTGTTCATTTTGACAATTCTTGTATGAATGTGACAGCTAGCTGCAGGCTTATTACGTAACTCGCTCGCGATCACCATCGTTTTCATTTTGACAGTTCATGTATGGGCTGACAATTGGCATCGGAATCAGCTAGCTGTCACATTCATACAAGAAGTGTCAAAATGAACACGATGGCGATTGCGAGCGAGTTACGTAATAAGCTAGCTGATTCCGATACCAATTGTCAGCCCTTAAATGAACTGTCAAAATGAAGACGATGGCGATTGCGAGCGAGTTAGACAATAAGCCTACAGGTAAGTAGCTTACTTTCGAGATATATGCGTCCAAAAAACGGTTGAAGTTTAATTCCGATCACATGTGAGCGAAATTGACTATAGTTAGGTATGTTTTTTATGTGACAGAGGGAAAACGAGCATGTGGGTCCCCTGATGGAAAGCAATGACCGCCGTGGCGGGGATACGGGGGGTAAAGTACTCCATTACATTTAAATCTCAATAATCTTATAGCTTGTGCCAAGCGCAATCTGGCACGACAATGAGATCAATGCATAGGTACACTGTATTTATGTCTAAGAATGTAGGAGTAGGTACTGACACCTATAGAAGAATTAACCAATAGAGAGATGTCATACCATACATTAACTGGGATTGAAAAGAAAAAAAACTCCGAACTGCATTTTTGGAGTACCTACAGGCATGATTGTGGAAGAAAAGAGGCCGAGACATCAGCGCCGCAGAGTGGTATCTAATAGGGCAATCATTCCTTATTCCGTTCAGAACGAATTGGGATGATTTGCGCCTGCCTCAACCAATCAGTGGCCCGATCTTCGTAAGAAGACCAGTGTTGCCACTAATTAAATATAAGGTCCCTTTGGGTGACCGTTTGCCGGTCGCAGGTAAATCAAGACATCAGTTGAGCGCTGAGCAAGAAGATTGCTATAATAATAATAATATAATTAAAATATTATTAATATCGATAGCAGTCATTACAGCGCATAATGAATAAAACTTACCTACTTTTTTATAAAAAAACATATTTAACACTATTGCTACTACTTAGTAGGCAGAGATGTACAAAATGGTTTTGAAAAAGCATTTAAATACAAAATGCAAAATACTTTTCAGATTTACTATTTCAAATCAAAATACCAAATAGTTTTGGGTTTTGTATTTCAAATGCTAAATGCAAAATAGGTATTTTCAAAATACTTTTTCAAAATAAAATACCTTTTTACCAGATCGAATGATTTATATTTATTTTAGGTATTTATCATGAGAAATAGAATAGAGATACAATGCCGAGCCAAATGGCACCTCACTAGTCAGACATAATGAAGAAAAAAATCTGCCAAGTGCGAGTCGGACCCGCGCACCGAGGGTTCCGTACAAATTCGCCAAGTTATTAAAAAATCCGGTGTTAGCAGAGCCCTGCTCTTAAGCAAAATGTAGGCAGTGTGAGGTCATTTTTGAAGACCTATCTATATATACCTCACACGTATGGGTTTGATGAAAACTCTGCTAACACCGGATTTTACTCATACTCATAACCTCATAACTACTCAATATAATAATAACTAATCATAATGTTTATAATAACTTGGCGAATTTGTACCGAACCCTCGGTGCGCGAGTCCGACTCGCACTTGGCCGGTTTTTTTCTATTTTTGTGTGATAATCTTAATGCAGTTCACAAAATACATCTAGTTACCAAGTTTCAACAGTATAGATTCTATAGTTTCGGAAAAAAGTGGCTGTGACATACGGAGGGACAGACAGACAGACGGACATGACGAAATCTATAAGGGTTCCGTTTTTTTCCATTTGGCTATGGAACCCTAAAAATGGGCACGCATGGCTAGCAGGCGCCTCTATCGGTCAAATTCGGCAATACAAGCGTCATTCATTCGTTCATTTCATTTTGTTGGACTGGTAATGTTGGCTAAACTTAATCAAAAAGTATTTTGCATTTTGAAATGAATATTAAAAATGCAAAATACATCTCAAAAGGTATTTCAAATAAAATACAAAATGCTTTTTACTAAAAGGTATTTAAATGCAAAATACAAAATAGGTATTTTGCATTTTGTATTTGCATTTTAAATAGAAGTATTTCAAATAAATCGTATCTCTGTTAGTAGGTACTGTCTCAGTGACAAACCACTAACGTACCTACTTATTGCAGAATGCCGCCCATAACACGTTTAACGGTGCGTTGCCGGCCCTTTAAGGAAAGAGTGGACTCGTTTTTTGAACATCCCTAAGTTGTACCTCTATTGGTTAATTCCTCTTGGCTGACACAGTACGAGCTTACCGTGATTTAACAGCGTAACTCATGCGATCTGACGACGTTAAAGCAACAGTTTATTAAGGCTAACGAATAACTGCGTGGTTATAAAGACTTTCGTTCATTTTAGTATCACCATAAATATCCACACGTATAAAACAAAGCCTTTCTGCTATCTTTACTCGTGTTAACTACTCCTTGAAGTGATACATTAACTTTGCTGATCACTTTAATATTTTTTTCACACCTCTCATTCAGAAAAGTAAGCTTTGCTCCCTGTCGAGAGGGATCAAAGTGCAACTTTTCTGTTCAAGGCTTTTTTAAGTGTTTTTTTTTGCAAATGCAATTTTTTGCAGTTGCTAATTATAAAACCACACCATTTTCTATGCTGGTGGCTCTTAAATTATATTCAGCATTCTTTTTTTAAGTTTTTTAATGTTCTGTGTGAGAAGTTGTATGTGCCACTCGGGAGCAAAATTATTTTAATCTTGGGCATTAACACTTGAATCCCTCATTATGCTCTTGATTCTACTTTAGAATCCCTCGCTACGCACAGGATTCTATTGTAGAATCCTTCGCTACATTCTGGATTCAATGTAGCGCCCTCGCCGTAAATACATAATTTTGCTCCCTTGTGACACAAATAACTATTTACGTCGCCCCGGACCGTAAATGGCAATTTACGCTACGGGAGCGGAAACTACTTCCTGACCAGGACAGGACAGGAGAAGACGTTAAATTGTGTCCATATCTCAGGCGGTGATAATGAAAACTTCAGGTAGCATGTTTACCGCCCTCGCCTTTGACTCGTGCTACGAGTTCGCCCTCCACAAAGTAAAGCCAGACACAATTATTTAAGTATCATATAATTTTGTAAAATTGCTAAGAGTTCAAAGTTAATAAATAGAAAACAAAATTTCATAAAGATAAAATTTATTCATACAATACATTTATAATAATCTAGACGTAATCCATTGCATGGTTACACATCATTTTAACTCGTTTAGATTATAAAATTACGAACTGTCAAACAGTTGTGGAATGGATTACAATTTCCATGGTTTAAATTTAAAATACATTTTAAAATCTACTAATACATTTTGCCAATAAAATCTTGTGAATTTTTCGGATGCAAGACTAGGTATAGCTAATATAGCTTGGGTTGGGGGATATTCATTGATTTCAAAAAGCATTTGATACAATCAGTCCCAAGCATTTATTACAGAAATTATATTATACTGAAGTTAAAGAAACAGGCTTCACATATTTAATTCTTACATTCCAAGCCAAGATCAAGTTGTTAAAAGTTCTTGTAAATTACAAGCTTTTAGTGCGATCACATAATGGAGTACCCTAGGGGTTTATCTTGGGACCACTACAATTTCTGGTCTACTCAAATAATCTATCCCCCATTTTAAACATTAAGGGCCTGTCTCACCACTCCTTAACTGTCAGTTATCTATGATTCCGTCTCTATTTATCACTATGAAACAGACAGAGACGTCATCATATAAACCTGTTATAAAGCAGACAAACATTAACACAGCTTAGTAAGTGTTTACGAATAAGGGTCTTTAATTGGCTTATATTCTTATCTTAAATAAGTAATTCATAGAAAAGTTCGACTACAACAACATTCTTTAATTTTTTAACAATTGTAAAGTTTCAGATTCCTAAGCACTTATACTATAGCATTAGGTAACATATACTTTTATATAACATCAGACATGTTTGTAAAAGACATGCATGCCAATACCACAACAATATAGTCTTGAGTAAAGTTACATTTAACTTGGCACATGGTGCACTACTCAATATAAACATTTGTATTATTTTCATTAGCATGCTGACCTCTTAGCTAACTTGTCAAATAGACTATAGACAAGAATTACTAGTTCTACAGGATATGATGCATATAGGTCACAATTCAGCGATATCAAATAGTCGACTTGTCCGTTTGGTCCAGTCGTTGGTGTCGCTTTGTCACATATCATAGTTGTAGTAGTTGTACCTCCTCTCCAAGTCTCTGATGTCAACTATGTCCGTCTTAAGCCGCAACTTGAGGATCTCCCGCCAGATGGCTTCCCGGTGATCCTTGTTGGTGATGCCCATTCGGAGTAGGGTGTTGTCATTGATGCGGATTAGTGCTCTGCCCGTTATGTCGTGCTGTAGTTAGACAAGTCATTTTAACTATTATCAGCAGACAAGATTTGAAATTTGAAGAAATGTACTTATAATCTACTAGATGTTGCCCACGACTTCATCTATGCAGAATTCGCTAATAGCTATCCCGCGGGAACTATGCTTTTTCCCGGGATAAAAACTATACTATGTCCTTCCCCGGGACTGAAACAATCTGTATACCGAATTCCAATTAAATCGGTTCCGCGGTTTTAGCGTGAAAAGGAAACATTCAGACAGACAGACAGAGTTACTTTCGCATTTATAGTATTAGTAGAAATATACCAATCAAAAAATACCTCATGGAATCGTTCCCAGTACAAGTTGTAATAATCGCTGCAATGTCGTCGAAGCCATTTCTGGACATCCGCTTCGGTCCACAGGTACACTGCCTTCGGACGCGTAGCTTTCGTCTGAAAGCGTCATTCGAAGTATAAGAGGTAAAGACTAGTAGTTTGTTCTAGAAATTTAACACAAATTTTTGAACGACATACCTTGGTTTTGTTTGAGTTTGGAGTAGACTCTTCTACCATTTTAATTAGTGGCGTAAGCGTAACTGGTGCTGGAAGTTGAAGACAAGGAATTTTTGGAAATTTGGAAAATACTGTATTTTCTAAGCACAAAATAAAATAAACATTCGCCAAACACTCTTCCTATAATAATAATAATAATTGTCAATGTCAAATGGTTGACAATAAAGCAATAATTGTTGTTTTTTTTTCTCCTCTTAATAGATGAGACAGCCAAGGCATGGTATGTTCATAGTGTAATGTTAATTGAGACAAAGTGAGGTACTGTAAACTTACTAGAACGAGTTGAAGTCAATTCACACACAATTACTAACCCCAAATTAGTGTAAAATAAAATCAACATTACCTTGCTAAAACTCAATGTTTCTTTCTTTTTTGATGGGAATAAAACTTTACTTCTGGCTTGTGGTATGGTAAAAAGTCCATCAACCTTACAATCTAAAAAAAAAAAAGTAATTGTGACAGGTGACAGGTGACAGCGGTATTTCACTTAACTTTAAAAAACTTAAGGACTCACATAAAATTACATTTGCTTATAAATAAATAAAATAATTTCTAAATGATAAGTCAACAGTTCGAGATCAATATTTTGTTACTACTTGCTTACTAAGAAATGTGTTGAAGAATTATTTTGAACAATGTGAAAATGGTATTGCGTTACGCGGCTGGAACACAAACGTCAAATCAAAGGCGTTTTTCATTGTCTACAACTAGAAGCGCGTGTTTTTCATCCCTGTTCATTGGTTGGGACGCAAAATTTGCAGTGGCAGCACTAAACATCTGTCATCTCCCCTGCTGTCAACTAATGGCAGAAATTGTAGAGAAAATCCATCGATGTGCTTTGCTTGTCATATTTGGAAAAAGTAAAAAACAATTTTATAATAATTTGCACGCGTTGAGTGATACCATGCAGCTGTGATCTATCAGAGATGGCTCAGAATTTACAGAAGAAGCCCTCTAAGGGCATCCTGAAGACGTCACGGAGTATCGACGGTCAGTCGGACGGGAATCCTTCGACAAGCAAGCGGGCGAAGGAGCAGAGGTTCGATGAGATAAATATAATGGAAACTTTTCATCCGGCAAATAAGGATTACGGTCATATGAAGGTGGACGAGCCTAAGACACCTTATTCGGAGCCTGTGGACAGCGAAGCGGAGGCTGGGGACGAGCTCGATGCTAATATCCTGGCGGCGAAGTTAGCGGCCAGTATGAACAAGCCTCCGCGATGTGTGGAGAGCGACGACGAGGAAGTGATGGACGAGTCCGACGAGGCGCGCCAGCGCCGGCTCGAGTTCGAGAAGAAGAGGAAAATGCACTACAATGAGTTTCAGGTCAGTATTGCGCAAAAACCTTTACAATAAGTACTGCAGCTTTTGCTTATCTACAATTCTAATGCTTTGTTGAACATGACACAGAAATAAACGTTGATAACTCAAAACTAAATAGCGTTATCCTTATCAGTCAAATGGAATCCAATTTATTAAAAAAAAAGTCATTTTCCACTCATAGTATTGTGGTTTGGTGAAACCAAGTTTTACTTTACTGTGCGAGTGAACACAATTTTATAAGTGAATTTTGTATTCAGTGGTCATGATTAATTTAACCCCTAGAACACCTAAAGCTAATTTAGTAAAGTTAGTGCCAAGTTTAAAACTTCTTCCTTTATGATTTAATGCACTTTTATACTTTTGCTTATCGGCTTTAGCTGTGATTGGTGTTGACAGGGTTGATATCTGAACCATTTTATTCTTAGTCTTTATAATTTTAGCTAGCAGTTGCTTGCGACTTTGTCTGTGAAGAATTGGTTTATTGCTGTTCCATGAGAACTAAACAATTTTTCCACCATGCCATTGCCATTTTAGATGACATCATACTAATATGTAAATTTGTTGCTTGATTCAACTCCATCACAGACGTGAATTCATAGTGAATGTTCATAGTGAACCATGTCAAATTTTGAATCAAAAATGGAAATGAAATATCTTTGTATGGGTGGTCATTTGAAATATTCCGAAAAAATTGCTCTTTTTTTGAAACACTTCTTGCACTCCTTAAAGTATTAAATTAGTTTCACTGTAGTATGCAATCAGCAATCAATGTATCAAATAGTCACTATTTTTTTTATTCTTGATCTTGTCTGGGCCTTAAGTGCATCTGTGTTACTATGCAAGCCTCATTGGTTTGATTTTCTTTTATTTTAATTTACTATTTATTGTATTTTTATTTGATTGGATGTATTGATTTTATTCTAATTTAATTTTATATTATATTAGGTCTGGAAGAAAAAATAATAAAAAAATAAACAAGTGCATCATCTTCCTTTCTATGCTCTCGGCCCAGCTAGTTTGGGGCTTTGTATAGCTAGGGGACCGTGGCATTTTGCCAGTCTTGCCACTCTATAGTTATGTCACCGACCTCACGGTAGCTCTGTTGTATTCCAGGCGCTGCAGCTGGCACGGCAGCTGCTGGCTCAAGAGGAGGAAGATGAGGATGAGTCCAAACCCCGCACGGCTACCTGACTGCCGCGCCAGCACATCACAAGCTGGGCAAGCCCGGGAGAGGCGTAGCGAGCTCATAGAGCTTATGACTGCATATTATTGAAAAGCCAAATAATTTTCATACGCCAAGGTGTTCCTAAAATGTGACATTTTAGCTGTCTTACAATTTTTTCTTGGATTCTAATTTGTATATATAATTTTTACATGGCAACACCATGTGGAATGGAGTGATAGCGGCTGAAACGGCTGAATGGCTCTGCACCTATAGCCGGTTATAAATTTAAAAAAAGAGTGATAGGTGTTTATTGAATCAGGAATGAATCGCTGGTAATGTGACATTGGCTTTACTTTTGTGTTATAACGTTTTAGGGTTCCATTCGCGCGCACATACATTAAGATTGAGTATTAATTTGGTATTTGGTTGTGATTGGAGTTTAATTGAGTTGACATCTTGAATTTGTCCTGCATTTAAGGTAATAACAGGATGCCAGTAGGGAAGGCTGTAGGAATGTTTGTTGGTAATATGAAATTATTCTAAAATTTACAAATATTATTTTCAAATTATACAACATATTTACATAGCTGTTAATCTATAATAATGTCACACAAAGGTTAAACTTAAAGGTTAAACAATCATACAGTATGGTGATTAGAATTAAAACATAATAAACACAGTTATCTATACATATGACAACATTATGCATTTTCTGCATTTTTCAAGTGATTACAGACTAATCTGGCAACACTCAACTAATCGTCAGTAAATAAAATAAAAATAAAATAAATATCTTGGGATGATTGACACCAATTGACCAAGTCCCAAACTAAGCAAAGCTTGTAATAGGGGCACTAGACAATGGATAAACATACTTATATAGATAAATACATACTTAAATACATATTAAACATCCAAGACTCGAGAACAAACATTAGTATTTTTCATACAAATATTTGCCCCGACCGGGGATTGAACCCGGGACCTCAAGCTTTTTTTTTTTTTTTTTTAATCTTATATTTTAAAGAGGCTTTAGTACACAGGGGTGACTATGTCAGCCTCATGGGAGGACTCAAGAGGATCGGAGATCAACATTCATGCAGCATCCCTTCCCCCAGTCAGATGCTCTGGTTATGAAGGAATGCTGCACAAATTTATATATCCTAAGAGCTTTATTCGACGAAGGGCAAGCCAGCAAAATGTTTACTCCACCATTATGCATGTTTAGGTTCTCCAGGTACTTCTCTCTAGCATGCTTAAACCGGTCACATTCCACCAGAATATGGATTAAATCGTCAGTTTTATTACAAACCTCGCACATTTTTGTTTGAGACAATCTCATCATGTTCAAAAACGAATTTGATGGAATGTGACCAGATCTAACTCTCAATGCTACTACAAGCAAGTCCCTGGAGAGGCTGGCGTGTAAAAACCAGGGAACCCAAAAAACTTTGTTCTGGATGGTGCTATACCAAATACCCTTCGATACGAATGCAGCATCCAAGATCCTCTGCCACTGCTTCCCAGTTTCTTTTCTAGCCGCCGTCATAAGCTCTGTCTCATAAGGCTGACATTGGACCGGAGTACCATTTGTGACCGCCTCATTAGCCAACCTGTCTGCCCGCTCATTACCCATCACTCCTACATGAGATGGTATCCACTGCAGGATTATCTCCTTTTGCTCAGAATGCAAGGAATGTACGAGTTTTAGTATAGCATAGGCTATCGGCATACCTCGGAAGCCCGAGACACACCGAGCCAGATGTTGGAGAGCACTTCTCGAATCCGATAGTATGACAACTTTTTCTTTTTCATTTGTTCCAATATAAATCAAGCTTTATATTCAGGTTCTCTAACCACTAGGCCATCTGGTCGTCCAATCATCCAGTGAACGAATGTCACATGGATTAAAGTTTCATCGGTTACAGTTGCCGTGCCGCCAATTATTTTAATTAGTAATTGGAAGAGTTAAACCAAACGGCATAGTGACTTGCCCTATGGCCTCAGTAATATAACTGTTTAAACTTAGTTAACACTTGATATCTTTTCTGATGCGTTTAAACTTAACTAGGCTGTAAAATATTATTTTGTAAAGGGCAAAATCTACTTATTTTATTGAATCAGGCGTTACAAAGGTCCATTTCAATGAACAAATAACGTCAGTAGCGGAGTAGCAAGGTTTTTTTTTGGTTCAGCAAAATCTACTTTAACTTTAGTATTACAATGCTGTGCTGTTGATAAGTGCTTATCTTCATTTCAATTTTCCAATTCCTATTTTAACATACATACATACATATCGTCACGCCTCTTTCCCGCAGGGGTAGGCAGAGACTACTTTGTTCCACTTGCTACGATCCTGACATACCTCTTTCGCTTCATCCACATTCATCAATCTCTTCATACATGCTCGTCGGTTTCGGGTACTCTTGACCTGGCCTTTTTCCGAAACGTCCCCAATTTGATCACGGAACGTCCGCCTAGGCCTTCCCCTCCCCATATAAATCTGTTTAGTTAATCTTCCTATTTTAACGGCTTTGTAAAAAAACCAATTTCATCTCAATCCCCATACAATCTATCTCTCATTGTATGCAATTATCGCCCGCACCTCTCTCGGCCCCCTTTGTCGTCCCACCCCGCGCCCCTGCACCGCGCGGGCGAGGATTCATTTAAGGCGCTGTCAACAGCAAATGACCTGGAGCAGCGCCACTCTTCACACATACGATTCACGTGCCTGTTAGTGAAAGAGAAGAAACTATTCCGGCAGCTTGGCGCGCGTCTAAAATCTTGCAAATAAGACACAAATCATAAGAAATAAACAAAAGTATGGATTATTTGTGAAATATGACTCGTTAGCCGTTTAGGTATGAATATGTTGACTTCATGTTTGTAATTGCAGACCCATACGTCGAAAAAATAAAGACATAGAACCGTTTAATGATGATTTTAAGACCAATCTTTGCAATTATTTTCTATCGAGCCGATTTTGTTCAATTATGTATCGAGCCCGTCCAGCGTGTTTGAAATATGATGAAAATTAACATTATATTTTTTTTGTATTTTTTTTGTGTGTAGTTTTTCTTAAAAAAGTGTTTAAATAACATCAATTTCAACAAAATTAGGTGTTGTCAGTCTACAGCACCACATGCACCGGAATGCTGTAGGATTATACCTACTACATCTCACGACATTTTATAACGACTTGGGAGACTTTTGTGTTTACATAACCGTTAAAATCGATTGGAATGGACTGCAAGGAAATTATTAATTCAAAATTAAACTTGAATTCTGAAGAATAACCGCGGGAAATGCAATTCTCCTGTATTACAATAAGGTTCAAAACTGCACACACGATCACGGCCTTCGGTAAATTTTTGTGATAATTTTATTGGTAAATCAACCTCGCGGAGTAGCTTATACGCTGTGTGTGAAACGGTTCCAAGTGCAATGAAAATTTTAAGGGATAATTGACTCTTTGAAGGCATTTTTAAGATACAATTTAACCTGAAAGAAAACAGGTACTACAACACTACAAGGAATCTTGTTAATTCTCAGGTCACGATTTTTTTGTTTGTATGTAACTAATCAATGAACCGTGACATAACTTTTTTGTTTTATATAGGCTTAGAGCCGGGTCTCCAGTATTTCTGAACGAACGTGGCATTTTAAGTGAATGTTGTTCCCAATTAATTAATATTTTGATTTGATCAGAAAATAAAGTGAATAAAGTTTTGTTGAAAAAACTTTTTAAATTTCTTTATTGCTACCAATAAGTATGTAATTTCAAGTCTAGTCGGTTCAACTACTGGAAATGGGTTAAATTTCCATACAAATATTAAGAGTTAAATAAAATCTTGTTACAATAAAAATATTTATGAATTTGACAACCTCTTTTTCTTGAACTACGAGTAGATTAAAAGTGGATTAAATTTCTAAACGAGACTGAAAATTAAAATTACAACACATAGAAAAATCCGAAAAGTAAAGCTATGGCCGGGAATCGAACCCGGGTCCTCATCAAACCGTAACAGTAAACATAAAAAATCAAATAAAAAGATTACTTATTGCGTTTTTGTACCTGAAAGTAATCGGAAAGTTTCTTTGTGTTTATGGAACAGTAACCAAGGTGTTCAGGTTTCTCAAAACTTTGTGATTTCTGAACATGTTTTGTTCGAGAAATAAGCAATCAGAGCCGGCCTTGGTTTAAAAAAATGTTAATAAGTAACCAGAGTTGTGTATTGAGCCAAATTTTTTAATCATTGAAATGTCCCTGCCTTGTGTTCTAATAGTATAAAGCCATATGTTTATTTATTTTTAACTAACAAACTTGATCATATGAAACTATAATGATCACAATATTTACAAGATGTATTGTAACGCATCTAAAGTTGATATAAATTATATAGAGTTATATTTATCGACTTCCATTGTAAAATAATATACTGACAAAACACCTAGCGCCCAGAACTTATAAAACATCATTTATTTTAAGAAAATGAAACTAGTTTGGTGGCGTCAAATTATTTATCACGTGATGTTCTTTAGGAGGAAGGTGGTTCTCGTAATGATCACGATCACGAAACACGGGAGGGAGTGGGAATGTTTACGAGATATTATGTGTAGGTTTTTTGTCGGTTTAAAGCTTTTTTCAGTTATATATGTAGATTTTGCAAGAGGGAAAGGGTTCAGAAGAATCACACGCATTATTGCCAAAGTGACGGTAGGTTAGAAAAACATCACATGATTATAGATGCCTTTTGATTTATACCAATATAATGTCACCCACTTTAGAAATAAGTTTCTGTCAATGCCATTTTTAATCCAACTTTTCTTTCTGACTGTACTTGCATTGTCATCTGTCCTACATATGTGTACCGAATTTCAAGTCAACCGGACCAACCGTTGAAGAGTTCCCTCCTGTGGAGACGGTCTTGGCTTGGTCACCAGAACACCACTACCAGATTAATGTATTGTCATCCGACTTAATTATTCAAGTATGCAAAATTTCAGCTCAATCGGTTGAAGATATCTGCTTCAAAATAGAGCCGCAAGATTCCACATACATTGCAAGTCAATAAAAAGCTTGTAAAATAATACTTTTTAACTTGTCAGATTTAGTTATTTTGTTATTTAAATATTTAACTATAAACAGTAAGGTTATAAAGTCCTGTCAGCGTCAAATATATCGCGACCAAAGTGAACAAGTTTGAACATTCTTTAAGCCTTGTTTCGATATATTTGAACACCTTCCAATCCTTCCATACGATATATCTGACAATGGATGTATTAAAAGCGTCTACTTTTAAAGTTGCCTAACCTCATGTAGAATTGATGAATGTTTTATTGTGCTCTTGAATAGGCTTGTTGAAGGTTGATTTAGGCATAATAATAGATATAGAGGATGGCGTTGAGACCGATTTCAATAGGCAAGGTAAAGGTTAGATATGTATTGAATTGACAATTGACCATAGGTACAATACTGTAATCTTTATTTGTGACGTAATGAAATGATGATGTCTACGGCCAATATTATCGATCCATGTAACGAAAAAATATTGATGGATGCATATCGCAGCGAATGCGGTTGTTGATCTTCGATTGTTTTGTTGTTTGTCAAATCAGTAACATAATGAAGTAGTTGATGCTTTACTTGTATTAATATTAAAATGTGTGCTTACAGAGTTGAGCCGCGTCAGTAAAGAAATTAATTCAAAATTATGGTTCGTTAACGTCTACAAATTTAGTTTAGAGAGACGAAGAGTGGATGGCGCCAATTTGAAATAATTTATTTATTAGCGCGATTTATCGATCTAACGGTACCTGTCCCTTTTGCTTACAATAATCAGAAAGAGATGGATGCTTTTATGTTTGAAACTAAAGAGAAGTACATGAACGGGTTTCATGTAAATTTATAAGTTTTTTTTTTAATTTTATTTACGAGTTGAGCTCGAGGAAGCCAAATGTTTTGAGTAGTTTAAAAGAAATACATTGATAAGGGCTTAACTACAACAAAAACTAATTGTTTCCTTTGTGTAACGACCTTTTATTATAATATTAGGTTATTGCAATCAATAAGAGTGAAAAAGTCGCTACAGAAAGGAATCAATTACCTAACTTTAGCTTTAATTAAAGCCCTTAACCATAACCAACCATTTTTTTTTTAAACGTCTATTTAATCTTTATTTGTATTGAAGAGAAAATGAAAATCTTGTTTATTTTGTTAAGATACAATAGTGCATTGCAACATGGGCCACAGAATATTTATAAATACGACAGAGGCGAAGCTTCCTCCATGTTAAAAAGTAAGTCATTTTAGGAAAAAAAGAATTTAGTAGGTTAACGGATATGCGTTGTTTACTATTGTGATTTCCGTAGCCATTGTCCCGCATTTCATGAATTTCTGTAGCTAGAATACTGATAAAAAAAGTAAAATAGGTTTGTTTCCGATTGTAGCTACACAGTGTATGAACTGAATAAGTTCTAATTATTAAATCCCAGTCACTTGAAATTTTGCCCCCGAGTCATACTGACTACTCGAACATCATTTGTTCATTTGTCTACTCTAATACTGGCACTCCACTTGGCGTTGCGTGTTCGCGTTGCGCTATTGGCATCTTCGTCGTATACGCAAGAAACAGTATAGTGCATCCCCTTCACGCATGCAAATATTTGAATAAATACGCCAAGTGGAGTGCCAGTGTCGCAGTTAGTTTTCGCCCACTATTTCCTGTCGTACAGTCAGCGCCATGAAACATCTATACTATCTCTATGGTGGTGTACCGGACTATTTGGCTGACTTGGATGCTCCAAAATATTATGTTGCTGACTTTACCCTGGCCTAGAGACCATAACTATACTCACGCGTACATATGCATTTGTGTACCGTGGAGACCCGTAAACGGGGTTAGAGTTGGCGCTCGATAGTCTTTTTTTTATATTAAAGCCGCCAAACGGGCATGCGGTTCACCTGATGTTAAGTGATCCTCCACAAAAGAGGGGCCCTCACAGTAACTTAAAAAAAAAACAAATTCAGACTAGTAAACACTATTAAACAAGTTGGACGAAAATAATTTGGGGAAAGGGGCCTCCGCTCCTTTGTTGCCCAGAGGCCTCCAGATCTCTAAATCCGGCACTGTGGGGTCGTACTTTAAAGAAAATGTAAAGTATTGTGCGCAGTTTGGGTCAACTCCTGTGCTCTTTGCGAAAGTATCCCTCTCATTCACTCCGTGTGTGATGGAGACGAGTATACGTCCGCGTGTGTAGGCCGCATTACAAATTACTGACACAATAAATTGCCAAGCAATACGTGTAATTAATTTGTTAGTGTAGTTTGGCCTTATTCGAAATTAAGTTGTTATATTTTGTAGGGAATGTACAGAATAAAACGGCTTTTACTAAAATGTATGTGTATATAGTAATAAAGTATTATTGATTCTATATTGTTGGTTTGTTTCAATGTCCCATGGTAACCTCCTACTCTAAAAGCTTACGTTAACTTTTGTTTCGTTTTTTCTGACACTGAAGTTTGCGTGAAAGTGATAGAACATATTTAATTTTGTTATATAGGTTCTTAGGTTAGTCTTAAGTGCTCAAAAATATCTGACTTTAACTTTCCTAGTTGTGCCAGTTCAGTATTTAGGGCATCTAGACTTGCTTTGATGTACCTGATGGCAACCTGTGTCAGTACATTCCTCCGAGGTCAGTACGCTCAACCAGTTTGATTTGTCAGCTATTGAGAAACTGTTTCACATTAATTGTTATAATGGCTGGTACTCATCATTTGAAACATATTTATTTTAATTTAATGTGACAAAGTTCTACGAATTGGTTAAAAATTTGATGGAAGGAAAGGTCATAACTTATTGCGTATTCTCCTCCGGTGCGGCCTTGGCTCAAGGTTGGTGTAGTTCTTTACCATAAGAGGTAAAATTAAACCAACAATAACAACCACATAACAACGTTACTGCACCACAAACTTGCTTTTGGCGCTGCAATCCGCATGCTTTCAACTTGAAATGGTAGAGGAAAACTTTAGTTCCTGTTTTGACCACCGGCAAATAATAAGTTTGTGGTCGTGACCAGTGCAATTCTAATTGGATTAAAATCTAAACCTGCGCAGTGTTCATTGCAGTGGTCATCTTATGTAAGATGTAAAAAATATAAAATTAAATTAAAATATATTATTCTGGTTTTAATGTATTTTACTGATTTTAGTCGATATTCGACTTTGCGTTTCGTTTCATGGACCGGTTTTGTGTTGTGATTCACTTAAAAGCAATGAAACAGGTATGTTTTTATTTAGATATTTTATTCTGTTGGTGTCTTAATTCTGCAATAACACACTAGTTTTATTCGTTATAAATTATGAATTATCGATTAGAGTATTATTTTCCTTTTTTCAATATCAAAAAGTACACTTCTTTAACAATCCCCGTTCTCATCGTTCTTCTTTATAGTTGATTGTGATACACAAATATAGCAGTCACAATATTTTACTATCTAAGTGTTTCCATAAACCATCAATAAACTTAAGAAAACATAATTGGAAACAGATACTATTTTTTTTTTTTTTTTTTTTTTTTTTCCTGGCTCGCGCGGTTTGCGTATTTGCCACAGACGCGTAAAGTTAGGGAAACGTAATTAGGAAAAAATACGGAATTTAGAAGGAATATGAAGGTCAACTGGATAGGAATATGTGGGATTGATTATAAGATTATAAAAATATTAATAAGAATAATATAATATAAATATGTTAAATTTTGATATCATTACTATTTATGAATACATTAAGTAAATTATATATATTTATGTCATTGGACGCTAACAAGACAGAGATGGATGTAGGCAGTGGAATTTTTAAGGAAATAAGGTGATTATAGAGAAAAGTGTTTTCATGAAGAGGACAGGAAAGGAATATGTGATTAGTGTCTGCAATGCCCAAACCACACTCACAGACATCAGAGTCTAGCAGATTAAATTTTGCAAGATTGGCAGGAGAGCTTACATGGCCCAACCTCATTCGGATAAGACAGCTGGTGGCTCTCCTGCCAAATTTCACTCTGAAAAACCAAGGCTTACAAGGAATATTAGGTTGAATTGAAAAATAATGTTTCCCCTTGAACTGGCAACTTTCGGTCCACATCCCTTTCCACTTCTCTCTAAGGGATGCTCCGGCGAGAGCAGCCAGATCATGGCTATAATTCTTGTAGGGGAAAACATCGCCATCCTGAACAGCTTCATTAGCAAGCCGATCGGCAATAACGTTACCGGAAATATCACAGTGACTTGGAATCCAACCAAAAGACACAGAGTACCCAAGTTCTGAACACTTGGCAAGAAGAATTCTTATTTGAATGATAATAGGGAATATTACTTTGCAATTAAATGGAAATTTAAACACATACTAACAAACCACTTTTTAAGCAGTAACGAAACGTGGTGAAAGTTTTTTTTTTAATCACTTTTCGTTTGTATTTTATTTGAATGGAAACGTCGTCTTGACAACCAAAACCAATTTTTGTGAAGTTTATGAATGTAACGATGGCAAAATAATGTGAATTTATTAAATTATGGGTGATATTCACGAGACTCCGCCGCTGACTACTGAATCCAAGGTAAACTTGACTCATAACTCATTGTACATCCCGCGTAGACGTACTAGAGAAAGCGTAACAACGTATCGCATCGAAGGTTTATATTCGTCGATACGTTAAAAATAGTCCAGAAAATGCATAGGCGCGTTGCCTCACCTGCCCTGTGATCGACCTACTATCTATTTACGCGACGCGAGCCCTAGAAAGCTGTTGTTTTGAGTGTTTCATTCAAGTTTCTCCCGTCGCTCGTAAATCAACTCTCCCATTGATTTTATTTTTAATTTATTTTTAGAACGTTCTTCCGGATGTCGTACATTCTCAACAGATTCCCGCGCAAGGGCCCGCGGTAACCGACACAGAAACATCCCAAATAGATACAGGACAAAACGCCCCAGGGCCTCCAGTTGTCGATGATGAGAGCCTTACAGAGTCTATATCCGAACACATTCCTTCAAAAATGGAGTACTCTATTACAGAGTCTGATAATGCAGGCAATGCACAGCCAGGGCTGCTCAAAGTTGAGCAGCAAGACACAGATCCATCCCGGAACAGTTCATTGAACATTCCTATCCAACTTACTGCAAGCGACAACCCTAGCACACAAGAACCTAGTAAAAGCACATCATGGCCTATAGACCCAAAATCAGCTGAAATATACCACATAAGTGAAGAAAGCCCTGTTAATCTAGCTTCTGAAACATTATCCAAAGATACTCATGAAACACTTCAGGCAGAGCTAGAGAAATCTGAAGTTGAAAATAAAAGTCAAGAATCTCCAAGAAGTGACACATATCTTGACTCACTCAATGAAGAATCTGCTCCAAGATCAGATGCTTCTCATGAACTAGAGATTGAAAGAAGTCGCTCTGCTGAAGTTTCTCCACCATTATCACTCTCTCCTGAAGAGGAATCACTGAATCAAGAAAGTTCTGGTTCGGAGGAAATAATAAAACTTGATATCAGAGGCCATGGTGTCCCAAAATTTTCTTTATCGGCTGCTAAAATTTTCTTTGGCCCACCTCCTGAAGGTAGCACTATAATTGACGAAAACATTCAACCGTTGCCAGTTTTTAAAAACCTACTATCCCCATTTCTAGTAAGCGCAGGAGATTTGAAATTTGAAGAAGTATTTGAGGAAAAAGTTGAACCCAAAGCCGAGGAACCGGGCATGGAAAAAGATAGTTTGTCCAGTGACAATGATAAGATAGAGCAAAGCGATTTGTTGGTTGAAGAGGTGACTGTGGATTATGATGTTAAGGAAAAAGATGAGTCTATGCCAAGTATGCCGCAGCCTAAATCCTTTGCTCAGGATGATACAATGTCATTCAGTACGCTGACTACTGATTACAAGACCATATGCGAAGAGTTTCAAGTCAAGGTACAGGTTTTAAAAGGCATGTTTGTCTGCATCTGGCTGCTGTATGGCAAGGCCCTGCTCTGCACGCTAATCTTACTACTAACACAGATGGCACGCTATGTTTTTACGTATTATAATATGCACTTTTTTATGTATAAGAATGTTGTAAAGTATATTTGTTTGGAGCACTGATTGTGGTTTTTTAATAAATGTGTTTGTTTTTAAATGTGTCTGTTGAGTAGTTAGTTGTGTTGTGCTAACAAGCTTTTTAAAATAAGAAAAGGAACAAAGTAGAGCTAATAGTGTTATTAAGAACTAACAAAGAACTAATGATAATAATTTAGCAAATTAGGTTAAATGGGTCTTGCAAAAGGTATTTTACATATACAATAGCTGTTTCTAATTCAAAACCTTTTGTTATCTCTATATCTAATCCCACAAATACCTAAAATCCAAATATCTATAATCCCTAAAATACAACAAGGTGTAGGCAGGCTGTAGGTTCTAACAATGAATAAACTCTCATATGACTAATGAAAATCACTTACTAACAACGCATTAATCACTAAAGCAAGGGTGAAAGCCATAAAAAAAGCAATGCGACGAAAAGTTAAATCAGAATTGGTCATGAAATATAGAAAACACAGGAATTTTAAATTTCTAATTAGAGAGCGATTAGAAAGAAAGATCCGGCGTCATTCGTCACAACAATTTTTTTTTTCTAGAAAGAGGCAAATCGTTCATAGCTTATATCTTGGTTATTTCGTTTATTTATATATCATTTTTGTTACGTAAATGAGCTTTTATGATAGCAATAAAGCATCCATGAATATGCCCTATTCGCGTCGCCGTCGCATCGCTATCGCTTTACCAGTCCGGCCGCCTTAGAGTTTCCCATGCATACAAAAGACACCAAGTGTACAGTCAAGGGCATATATATATATATATATATATATACATTACCAAGACGTCAAAACATCTATACTTACACCTTTATTCCACACATATATTTGGCATGTTGGTTGTATAAATATTTATGTCCACTGCTGTACCAGTAGATGACCGGATAGCCTAGTGGTAGCAACCCTTACAAAGGAGCAGTTTGCAACCTTTGTGTAGGGTACCTTCATAATTTCATAGATTCCCAGCCTTACTGGATAACCTACCAAATGAGGGTTTAATTACCTAATGCTCGCGACGACGTCTGCTGAGAATTTTTTAGCGGGAGCTATACAATTTTCCTACATGAAAACCATCTTGTCCTACCCATGGCCTCAAATCTCCATTCCAAATTATATCACGATCGGTTGAGTTTACGCGCCAAAGCGTAACACACAAACAGTCCCATTAGCATCTAATATTAGTTAGGATTAGGTTAGTCGTGTAGGGTGATGGCACCAGTATTGGACACTTCATTCTTTATTTTAAGATAACATACATACATAAATCACGTTTTTATCCCTTACGTGGTAGAGAGAGCCTAAGATAACAAGACCTAAGAGCCACGTGTTAGTATTGTGGGCGTATAGGTGGAAAGGGGATTTAAAACAGTGATGAGATGCTAGCCGCTTTTACCATCTGCGTGGGAAGAGAAATAACTGGTACATTCTGTTTTTCTTTACTCCCAGACCAGCATGGAAGAAAGAAAATAATAAAAAAGTAAAATATGGTTATAAAATTACTATCACTCCGTTTCTTTTAAATAAGAGTGTAGAAATTATTGGGTCCATGTTCATTACTGGTGCCGTCACCCTAATAGTTATCGGGTTATGTCTGCTGCTTGAGTCGCGATGCTTGATGTTCCAATCTGACGCTTGCTTTCCGTGTCCATGTATTGAATGCTATTGTCCTTTCAGCTTGTGCATTTGGAGACCGCTATAGCAGCACGCGACGAAATAATCGAAGGACTGACCGTTACGTTACAGCGCTCTGTCCGCGAACGGGACGAACTGATGCAAGAGAACCAACATCTGACCAGAGAAGTCGTGAATCTACAATGTGGAGCCTCCGAACACGACACGATCAAAGCACAGCTCTCGGATTTCGTGAAGTACGAGAGTATGATCAAAGACGATACGAAGTACTACTCAGCTTTGATGAGCAGTGGTTCTTCATTAAAGAGTTCCAATGGAGAAAAGGACAACGATAGAGAAGAAATGACCGTCAACTATTCCAAATCTGATTTGAATCTCAAGTCTGACTCTGATGAGTTTCAGACTGGGTTCGAAATTAAATTAACTGACATTATTAATAGGTTTGACGAGAGTATTGAAGAGAATATGAGGAATAATTTAAGGGAGAGCATAATTCAGGTTTTGTGCGATGAGATAGCTAAGATAAGAATAGAAAGCGACACGGATATTAAAGAGTTGGAGACTCAGTTGAAGCAAGAGAAACATACGTTCACTGTGGAGACGCGAAGGTTGAGGGAACTGCTGGCTTCTGTGAAAGCTGGGAGCGCTGATATTGATGAGCTGAGGCAGGAGCTGGTTGAGAAACATGAGAAGGAAATGGAGAATCTTAGGACGTACTTCGAGAAGAAATGCTGTGATATGGAACGGAGGTAAGCTAAAGAATCAAATAAGATCGCGTTTTTTTTCTAAGCTCCGAATTTTCGAGCCCTTTTTCACTATGAGTAGAGAGGGGGTTAACACAATCGCTTCATGCGTGCCAAGTTCTATTCAGCGTAAGAGACAGAGCTATTATGGCTGCATAACTGTGTGTGAGCTTTATTGCGACATTGCGAGCCCTGCGTGAATGATTAAAGTTTCCGCAAATATCATGTATATATTGTTCACCTTTAAAAATTCCTTTATGAATAAATCAAACCGATAATTAACATAATAGAGGCACATAAAATATGCAAATGTCGGAAATAGATCCATAATACGACGCCATTACAACTTTTAGCGACCTTTGATACTGTGATTTTCCTTCATGGTTACAGTGACTGATAAAGTTATATTGATTTAATATCCCACGATAGGACTCCGTCGAACGATATCGCCCCCAAATATTCAAATTTACATCTTACCTTAGTGTCACAAGGTATTAAGTGGCATGGCATCTATAAGAACAAAGGTTATTTTATGTGATACAAACTCAAGGTCGGCGAACCTTATGGTAAAGTATGCTAATAAAAAAAACTAAGGTCATTATAAATTGCCTATTTGTTTTCGTGCCTTAGTTAGATTGAAACTAAACTGATTTTCTTTTTTTTGCTGCCAAGGCCGTTCGTGAAGAAAAGGTAAAGGTTTATGGACTTTATTTTGATACTGAGAGCGTAATTTCTATTAATTAATTATTACTTTCTACGTAAAAAATACCAAATTACATTGTGATCTGTGTTTCTATAGCCTGTTATCAACCTTGCAAAATGAACAACGAAATAATAAGTTTCTATCAAAAAAACATTTTTAATACAAGCTTTTTTACAAATCAATTCAATTACAAATTTCAATTCGTTCGGACCAACCGTTGAAGAGTTCCCTCCTGCGGATACTATCCTGGATAGGTCACCAGAACTCCACTACCAGATCATTGTACTGTCACCCGACTTATTCAAGTATGCAAAAATTCAGCTCAATCGGTTAAAGATATGCTTCAAAATTGAGTCGCTAAGCAGCATGGCTATCACGTGAGCACGCGAGATAGACTACTCGTATTTTTCTTAATGTTCGAAAGAGACGGATAGTGTATCGATTCAAACTCGCGATTTTCACACATTATATAATACTAGCTGTTACCAGCGACTTCGTCGCAAAGAATTCGTTTATCGCTATCCCGCGGTAACAACGCAATTTTTCGGGATAAAAAGTAGCCTATGTGCTATTCCAGACTTTTTTCTATCTATGTGCCGAATTTCATCCAGATCCGTTGGGCCGTTCTGGCGTGATTGAGTAACAAACAAACATCCATCCATCCATCCATACATCCATCCATCCATACTGTCGCATTTATAATATTAGTTAGATTAGAAAACGGGACTTAATCACGTAAACAAAAACAAAAAGTATTTTTGTAAATACCTCGACGTTTCGGACGCGACTTTGGATCCATGGTCTCGTGAAGTCCTCTCGAGACCATGGATTGACCATTGTTTTTGTTTACGTGATTAAGTCCCGTTTTATTATATAATAATGAGATGGATAGTGTTGCATTTTCTGTCATAACTGGGCTTAATTCATAGTATTTACTGTGCATATAGTTACTCTGAGGAGGTGTACCGCGGGCGCGCATGCGCGTCGCCGCAGTCGGCGTCGTCACTCGACGCGCCCAACGAGGCGGGGGACTGCCGCCGGCGCGCGCGCAGCGCTGATCTGCCGTCCCTTACCGCCGAGGTGAGACAGAGCGGGACGTGGCGTCCACTAAGCTCCACCATTTTGATCCCCCATATTATAAGGTGGAGCGAAGGCGCTTGTGTGTCATCAAGCGTATCATACTACCTAATCCCTTTTGGTATAAGTGTGAGCGGGACAGGCATTCGAATTTCTGATTTTGTAGTATAGGACCTGGTGTCCAACCGACGTTGATTGCTTTTGGACTTCGTAAGGTCTATGATTTCTGGTTCGGTAGTGGTCTCAGTTTTAAACAGAAACTAAACAGAAACCACGGGTTTAAGCTCGTAGATGAGTACTAGGCTTTATTTTACGCTAAAAGTCTGAAAGCGAAATCGAATGTTTGGTATCCCTTACCACCAAGGTGCGATAGAGACGGAAAGAGTATGTATGTGTTTAGGTTTTTATATCGAGCACTAGTCCTTTCGCAATAGTTCTTTGGTCGCGTAGGTGCATGGTTCCTGACGATTCATTTACTAGTATTATGATTATGCTTGGTCCTTCGAGCCGGATTTTGCTTGGAAATTTAAGGAAAAAAATAGAATGAAAATTATTCCTGTATCTGCATTACGTATAAATGCATTTGATTTCCTTTTGCATATACACTGTATGTTCTGTTTGAGGAAAGTTATATTTGCTTAATTGATCGTTATCAATTTCAGATGCCACCGCTAGAGGCCGCTGTTAAACAGTCCAACAGGAGGATCGAGTTTGAGGAGCTGAAAGAGATGCAAGAGCAGCACAAGAAGACGGTGGTGGCTTTGCAGGAACAGGTACATTTATACTGACATATATATGAATATTTACGTCACCCCGGACTGTATGTAGAAACTTACCGCCCGCTACGCGAGCGTAAATTTCCACTTTCTAGCCAGGGGAAGACGTAAAATTTGTACAGTCACCAGCATAAATAAGTGATCATTTTTGTACCTTGTCGCTTTCAGTCGTTACATGATTTCGTATGGTTTTTCAAACAT
Organism: Pandemis heparana; assembly: GCA_963854515.1. Lineage (NCBI taxonomy): Eukaryota > Metazoa > Arthropoda > Insecta > Lepidoptera > Tortricidae > Pandemis > Pandemis heparana. The sequence goes on from OY978021.1 coordinate 13,808,171, forward strand.
GACTTTAAAGTGACAAGGTACAAAAGTGATCACTTATTTATGCTGGTGACTGTACTATTGGGGTGTACAAGTCAGTCAGCCGGAACCAACAATCAACTTCGGAATACTTTGACACTGACAAACATAATTATCTAGCGGGTATCATTTTGTTGATTGTGCTGTTGTTTCGGCGAACCATATTCCGCAAATTATCACTTCCCAAACTATTTTCCTCAAATTATCATTTGGACAAATAACTTATTCTTTGCAGACGAACTCGCGGGCAAAATCCTACTAATCCTACTAATATTATAAATGCGAAAGTTTGTGAGTGACGATGTGACGATGTGACGATGTGACGATCTGACGATGTGACGATCTGACGATGTGAGTGAGTGTGTATGTTTGTTCCTTCTTCACGCTAAAACGACTGGACGGATTTGGATAAAATTTGGTACGAAGATAGCTGGTACCCTAGATTAAAACATAGGCTACTTTTTATCCCGGAAAATTGTATAGTTCCCGCGGGATAGCGACAAACATATGAATTGCTAATTCTACGCAGATGAAGTCGTGGGCAGAAGCTAGTTATTAAAAGGTGTGGTTCAAGCTCTAGTTTACTTATCAACAGATTAACCAGCTAAAGGCTCGCGTGCAGACCGCTGAAAACACAGAATCGAACGTCTCTCTATACCAGCAAGACATTGACCTGGAGCTAGAAAAGGTCAGCATTACTTTTGTTAATAGTGTGTTCGATTTTAAGTTTGTAAAACATTCGGGATCTCTGAAAAGAAAAAAGACGTATGTAAAATAGCATGGCTAGCAATGCCATAGATATATAATATAATACTTACGTTACATTAGATCGGCGCTGTACCGTAAGTAACTGAGACGAGGCTGAAAAATTTGACAGCTGTCGCCGCGTGTCAATGAAAAAGTAGCTACTTTTTTCAGAGTCACAAAGTGTAAGGAAAATAGTCTCTTCTATCTATCTTGCTCTGGCGTACCCGTATTGCATCGCTCTTTCTCTTGCGTTGCTGAGTTATTGCTATATTCTGTATCTATGAGCAATGCGTAAATAAACTTCATGAAATAAGACCCTATAATTTTGGTGTTGTGAATAATATAGGTATATTTAAATGTGTGTGTGTAATAAATATTATAACATACACTAACTTGTGTGTGATAAACAGTGATAGTAAAATGCGAGCAAAATCCATTGAAATGTCGTATGACAGTTAGGGTCGGCGATGGTTCTAAATTGATGAACTAAAATATTAGGTACTAAAATAATACAAACATATTATTTGAATGATGACTTCTTACCATTTCTTCGGTACTTCAATGAATTTTGCACGCATTTTACGATTACTGGTAATAGTTATTTGTCTAACTAAATACTGTAAATAAGAAGATAAAATTTGCTTATTTATTTCTATGTAGGAGACATCTGGAACTACTGAGCCGATTTCAAAAAATAGTTTTTTTTTTATTATCCGTTGTTAACATTATGCTACTTTCTGTCCTGGGAAAGTATAAGATTCTAGTAGTCGTAGTAGTCAAAGTTGTAGCCAACATACGTGGGATAGGTCCAACGCTGGGCAGTTCACTGTAAAAACAAGCACTGTAACATTTCTATATAGCCTTGTTTCTTGAACTGCACCTATTTATTTAATTTCGATGCAGTATTATTGCCCTTAACATCAGCCAATTTCCATATACTTTTCGCATGATGGGTGGAGTTACTTTGACTTTGTCTGTGGTCTGATCGGTTTCATATTTCCATCATCAGGTAATATGGCATTTCACACATATTCCACACATGACTTATTGTATAAGCCTTATAGTTTAAGGGTTGTAAAATAAAACCATCGACCAGCAGTGTTTAAAAAAATGGGCAAAAATCATTGGCGATTCAGGGGTGCTAGGTACACTCGTATGTCTGTCCCTCTCACTCTCAAACTGACGTCTGTTAGTGTGAGCGTGACATGAAACTAACTTCAATAAGGTACATGTACAGAATAACTTGGCGCAGCACTAAACTCTGTTCCAGCAATCATTCCACGACTTCCCACACAAACCTTTGTATATACAGTACCTAACGCTCGTTTCTTCTTGCATGGATTGCACTAACTGTGTGCTACTAAACCGGGCTTGCCTTGAAAAGGACGCCATATTTGAGAAGCGGCTCGAAGAGGCCAAGCAAGAGGTGATACAGCAGCTGCAGGAGCAAATACAGGTATGTTGTGACAATTAGTGTAATATTTTTGAGGAAAACTGGCTGAAAACGGTTGACCTACAACGCCAGTCAGAAAGAAAGACCTAAGCCTTCCTACAACTACTTACGATTCACAAGGCCAGCTCTATTGCGTCACCTGTGGTAGGGTATTTAATACTAAGTTTCGTCTAGCCACATTAGGGCTCATAATAGTTTTTTTTGTTGTAAATATCGTATACCTTTGAAATAGCAACTCTTGTATATATGTATATAATATAATTTGAATCTCGCAAACGGCTTCAACGGTTTTCATGAAATTTAGTACATATGCAAGGGTTACGGGGGCGATAAGTCGATATAACTAGGTATCATTTTTAGAAAACGAACCAAAAAAAATGCCGTAATACGGTCATGCAGATGCTATGTAATTAATCCCTGAATCGAAAAAATGGTTTTCCCAAAATATTTTTGAACGACTTTTCCAACGACACCCCACTCTATGGGGAAAAACTGGAAAAACAACATCCCCGCTTTACGTGTACGTAGTACGACGCACCGTAAAAACATATTTTCAAGAATTTATTATACCACTTTGTTGACGTTGGCTTTTTCAAGTCAAAAGTCAAAAGTTTATTTTGCTAATAGGCCGCCAAGGGCTCTTTTACATGTCTTTTTTTGAATCTACCAGCGCATTCGGAAAGACCATCATTGCCAAGAAGAATGCGCCGCAAGAAACTTGGCAGAAAGTCATTTTTTCAAAATAAAATAGATTTACAATAGTACTTCAATTCTATTTAACTTACCTATAATACAATTAATACATTTTATAAAAGGGATGTAAAAGGTCCCTAAGTTAAGCTTTGTAGTATAATGTTTGCGCTAAGCCGCGGACAGACGGACGGACGGACTGACATAGCGAAACTATAAGGGTTCCTTGATGACTACGGGACCCTAAAATCGAAGTATAGTAATACCCATGAAGATTCATACAACAGTGCCTTACGAGATTCACTATTGGAACTCAAAACATCAAGCTTCATAGTCAGTTACTGCACGGCTAACACGAGAGCGCGACGCGATAGACTATAGGTGGCGGCACGTAAGTAAAACGTGGAGGGGAGATGCGCAGTATGAAAATGATGTTGTTTTTCATACTGCGCATCTCCCCTCCACGTTTTACTTACGTGCTGCCACCTGTACCCGTCTCTTTTTTACTGTTCGTTCTAGAAAGAGACGAGCGGTCGCGACACCGCTCACGTACTAGCCGGGCTGACCACCAAGCTAACATCTTTTACGATTTCCCATCTCATAATGTTGCCAATAAATAGGTATCGGTTGTAAATATTTACTTCTATCATCGCGATTCTCGAACTCTTATAACTATCTCATAAAACGGCGATAAACTTTATACGAGCCAACACCAATAACCCATATTTATAATTTAACGTTGCGTAATTATGCTCGGTGATTTACAGCTTTTGAAAAAGCTAAATATTAAAATAACTACATTTTATAAAACAAAGTCTGCCGCGTCTGTTTGTTTGTTTGCGATAACGTATATTTCTGAACGGATTTTCATGTGGTTTTCACTAATAGATAGAGTGATTTACGGAGAGAGTTTTGGTATGTATGTATTTTGTTAAGGTATTTTGTAAATTGGTTGAAATATAAAGATAGTCGTAATTGTTTGAAGTTTCGGGAAAAGTCAAGGTGCCTAGTACATGCACAAATTTTTGTTCTGCATGGACGAAGACGCGGGCATCATCTAGTGATATACATATTTAATAAATGGTCAGTTTGTTTGTATAATTAATCATTTCGGAAATACACTGCCGAAAATTTTATAAATTTAATTTCTATTTTATAAATGCCCAATCGTAGGAAATGCAAGTTGACGTCAATAAAAACTTTGGAATTTGATGTGTGAAACGAAATAGTTTGAAATGAAAAATCTTTAAATATTACAGTCATAGATAGATAGATAGATAGATAGTATTTATTCAAAAAACAATACATGTATCGTGTTTGAAATACAGTTGTTGTGCAAATTAATATTAATTAAGTAACATTGTGTCAGATGAAATATTAAACTATACATTAATAATACTATAACAGAACTACGATTATCAATGTAATAACAAAAAAGCCTAACCTATACCTAATTCATTATTAAATATTTCATCTACACTATAAAAACAACCTCTCAACAAGTAACTTTTTAGTTTCCTCTGAAACAATGAGTTACTTGTAATAATTTTCAGTTCTATAGGCAGCCTGTTATACAGTATTACAGCTTGGTGAGCACCGGAATGTGATACGACCTTCAGTCTTGGGCAAAATTCAAATTTTCGGTTTTTAGTGCGCGTAAGTAGGCGCTCATTTTGTTCTTCATATGACTCATTCTTTAGGAACTTTGTGAGCAGCACTGAAACATATAGACAAGACACAGTAAGGATTCCTAGTTCTTTGAAATATTTTCTACATGATACCCATGGTGGAATGCGAAACATAGTACGAACTGCTCTCTTTTGTATTGTAAGAGCTCTATTAATGTTATATAGGTAGCTGTTTCCCCATAACTTAATGCTATATCTTAATTTGGATTCTATCAGGGCATAATAGACCGTTTTAAGCTGATCAATTCCCATGACCTCTCTTAGACTCCGTAAGGCATAACAAGCCGACGCACCAGAGCTCTCGATATGTTCCAGTTCATGTTTCCAGTTTAGACAAGAGTCAATACGCACACCAAGACATTTTACATAGTCTACAACATCTATGACAGCCCCATTCATTAACACTTCGAGTTTATCAAATTTTTTAGAGTTATATTTGAACAATATTAGTTTAGTTTTATCAGTATTAACACGTAAATTATTCTTTGAGAACCAAACACTAAAAGTAGAGACTGCATCATTAGTAATTTTATTCAACTCAGCGTTACTATCAGCAAAAACAGTCGCACTGATGTCATCTGCGTATACTGATAACTTGCAATTTTTAACTGTAACGTCAATAAAATTTATGAGGTCATTAGTAAATACAAGAAAGAGTAAAGGGCCCAAAATGGATCCCTGAGGGACACCACGTCTAACATCGACCACCTTAGATCTAATACACTTCTCAAAACCATCCTGCACGTCTTTTATTTCCACAAACTGTTTTCTATTTTGAAGATAATTTAACAAAAGGTGGTATGCATTTCCGCGGATTCCATAAAATTCGAGTTTATTCATGAGAATTGCATGGTCAACTGTATCAAAGGCGGAGCTTAGGTCAATAAATAAACTTGCTACTCTTCTCCCCTCATTAAGTTCACTTGTTATATCATCTACTAGAGAGTCAATAGCGTCAGAAGTCCCTATGTTTTTTTGAAATCCAAATTGCCTAGGACTTATGATGCAATTAGACACAAAATGATCTAGAAGACGTGATTTGATTAGTTTCTCAAATATTTTTGAGAGAACCGGGAGAAGAGATATTGGCCGATAATTTTCAAGGGCGGTCTTTTTTCCTTTTTTATAGATAGGTATAACCCTAGCCACTTTTAACTGATCAGGAAATACTGAAAGATCAAAACATTCATTAAAGAAGTATGCCAAAGGTTCCGCCAGTAAATCCACGCAATCCTTGATCACCGAAATAGGCATCTCATCAGGACCATAAGATTTTTTATTTTCAATAGCTTGAACTATTTTTATTATTTCGGTTGAAGTAACTGTTTTCCAGGAGATGTCGTTGAATTTTTTGTTGGTGGATTGTTTAAGGAAATTTACAGCAGAGCTCAATTCACCTGTGCTTGGGTTATTATTGTAATCGAAACCTATAGAAAATAAGTTGGCCACCTTTTGGGGATTTTCATGTATCTCATTATTAACTTTCAGGATAAGTTTACTGTGTTGATTATTGTGTGATTTATTACGATATTTGTTCACAATATTCCATATGATCTTAGAAGATCCTTTAGCATTACTGATTTCCGACTGAACTGCTGCCCTCTTTGCGTTTCTGACTACTCTTTTATAAACATTCAAATATTTTTGACGGTATTCTAATATAGATTTATCACATGTTTCCCTACTTAAATTAGTCAAAACCCGCTTCATTTTACTGGCCACTTTAATGCCATTAGTAATCCACTTAACTTTAGAATTCTTTATTAATTTTATTTTTTTCTTACTTTTTCTAAAGCTTTCATGAAAAATGTCCAAGATAGTTTTCAGAAATCCATCAATACCTAAGTTATACCAGTTGATAGATTTCAATCTATTTCGAAATAACTGTAGGCTTATCTTATCGTTTACAAATCTTTTCTCTTTGACCACAGAACGTTTTTCGGTACTATTCATTTTACTAGCATCGGTAATCAGTTCACAAAATATAGCAGCATGTCCGTCAGCAATACCGTTATGATCTATTTCAGTGGACAAAATGGAATCCAGAGGCAAATTCGTAATATAGTTGTCGATGCATGACTGAGAATCGTTTCTTCTGTAAGTGACATCATCTATAAGATGCCTAAAGTTATAACATTTTAACAGGTTTACAAAATCATTTCGTTGCTTACTATTTATCAGCATATTCACGTTAAAATCACCACAGATAATAGCCTTTTTATTAAAAAGTTGCTCTAACAATATTTCAAATCTTTCCATAAAAGTTTCAAAATGTTTACTATATGGGCTTCTATAGCAACAACAGATATGCAAATTCGTACTTATATCTCTTATGCCACAAATTTCAAACCCTTCGGCTGAATACAAATTGGAACAGAAATCCAGATTCTCAGTGTCTCTGTCGTTCAGAGCCAATATTAAAGTGCCACCTCTTTTTTTTGTGGGACGAGTGTTATGACAAACTACTTTATAATTTTGTAGACTTAGAGAAGAAACAGAGTTCTTGTTAAGAAAATGTTCACTAAAACACACAAATTGCAATGGTATTTTTTGCTCTTCAAGATAAATCTCTAATTCGCTTATTTTATTCGCTATGCCACACACATTTTGATGCAGCAACTTTAATGTATCAATGCGCGTTGAGCCTTTGGACACGAAAAAAATCATCATCATGTTTAGTGCTAGTTATGTCATAGTCTGAGCCGTTCGAGATCCAGGAAATATTATATTGCAAGTTTTCAATGATGTTTTTCATGCCGCGATTATTTAATCTTCCGCTCCTAATCGAAAACATATTAAAATCTAAGTTTGCATTACAATCATAGACAAAGAAGCGTTGATTATGGTTATGTAAATCTTTGAACAACAAGTAGTTAAATCTGTCTACCCTTTCATTAAACAGAGGCCGGTTACATATAAATGTTGGGCAGGATAAGATAATATTAGTAAATTGTATACTTTCTACAACTTCTCTTATGTGAAGCACCAGTGCGTTTACATCAGTCAGTTCTTTAAAGTCTTCTTCCCCAATAAGGATCACACAGTAGTCATTCCTTGTCATATTACATAGGCGCACCGGTAATCCTTTAAGCAGCTCCCTTACTCCTGCACCAGGCATAATGTGATGAAAATAGGAGAACTTTTGAAAAATATTGTTATCTCTTATGATATTTACTATTTTACTTGTATTATTACTGCTTAGAATAAGCAGCTTATCCTTGCTAGCCGGCGCATTAACGTGGCTAGCCGCCACAGGAATGGAATCCGAAGCCGATCGATTCGAGCCACTGGAGGCGTTTTCCGAGGCGAACGGCGGCGTGTGAGCTTGATTCGAGGGAGATTCTTCCCCACCGCCAGCAGCGAAAACAAATTCCCCGCCAGGCTCCGTACGTGCGGGGCGTGGCAGTGAACTAAGCCTTGCGCTGAGCTGTGCGATCTCTTCCTTGTGATGCTTCAAGTCGTCTTCCAAGGTATCAACCAAGATTTTCAGGCGTTGCAGTGCTGCCGCACACTCGGGGTCCACGCAGGTCCTGTTACCACCTGGCGACGGCGGGATTCGTGAACAGTTTAATGGAGTAAAACTCACAAACAAATCGTTGTCCATAGAATGTCTCTTTTTCCTGTCCAGTCGCGAATGTAAGCCGACATTTGTGGAATGGCATAATTTTTTCAATGTCTCAATTTCTCTGTTTAGTTTTATTGTCTACTATATTATTGTCAGTTCTTCACTTCAACACTACGTACACACTACACCCACATACCATACACGCACACGCATACGCGTACTTTTACATTGTTCATCCGCCATGATCTCTCTTATTTAATTTTTTTATTATTATTTTGGATACTTGATTTTTTTTTCGTACAGTTTAATTAAGTTTAAAAAAATCATTCGGCTGCACTGGCAAGATTATCCCCAAATAGACAGAGCCTTAAAAAAAACACTATTCACTTCGCTTTTAGAATGTTAGAACCACTGTGTCTCGGATAAATGAAAAGTAAAGAGTTATATGTAAATATCAACATCAAAAACAACACTTCTTCCTCTGTTGATATTTTTGAGTAAAATTTTAAAACGAGCAAAGTGGCGGGAGAATACTTGTTCGGCGATACATTTTAGTTTATTGGGTTAACAACGAGTCGGGACGCTCAGAATAGCAAACTTCATTCATGCTAACCTAGTAATAATATTGGTAGTGTTGGCGTGGATAGTGTTTGCTTTACGCATAAAGCTCTTTGATGGGAACCCTTCGGCCGCCTACGTAACCAGTTACGAAACAAGTTTATGGAAAGAAAAAACTTCCTTGTACGTAACTGGTTTCGTACACAAAACCTGCAAGCTATGAAAAAGTTGGTAGAAAAGTGTTTTCATCCAAATTGCCGTCATATGGGATCTAGGTCCAGTCGTCTTAGAAATTCGAAATTCAGTATAAAGGTTGACTAATGAAATAATTATAAAAAAATGTTTTTTATATGTCTTTTTTTATGTAAGCAACCAATATCACATTGTCTACATTTTTCATAGGAGCTGAGCTCTGCTAATACTGGATATAAATGCCGAATTTGTACGGTGCCCTCTGCGTGAATCCGACTCGGTGTTTCCCGATTTTTTATTGTATTAACCACAATGACGTGTACTCACGACTCACGACACACGGGGTAGCCAGTGCCCTTCATCCATTGGCCAAGTGCCAGCTAGAAAGTGCCCCGTATCTGCCCGTAGGTAAACGCAAATAGAGCAAGGATTAGTTCTCGTCACGCCGCTAAATCGAGCAGTGCTTTCGGTCTAGCGTTCAAATGTACTTTTAAAAACAGTTTCACGTGGAAATGTGTGACAGTATCCAGTGAATAGTGGAGATATATGGTCTCAGAATTATTCTGGAATATTCCAGAAGTTGGGTTAGTGTTGTAGGGTAATTGGGCGTTTTTGTACAAATGACAAAATGCATAGAATGTCGAGATGTAACTGTCAAAAAGTACGAAATGTTTGTGCCACGAGGTCGATTTGTTTGAATATTTTAGTGGCAAAATATGTTATGGCCGACATTCACTTTTGGACAAAATGTTTCCAAGGCAGCTTTTATGGCCTGCCTTCATGTCTGAAAAATATTCTAGGGTCAAAATGTTCAATACGCTATTTGACATGACATTTTACAAGCATTTTGACATTAATATACCCCCTTGCAAAAAAAACGGGCACCCATGGTTTTTGAATTTTATGTGCATTAAAGCTTACTTTCTAAGCTTTAATGCCTAAATATCTGAAAAACCACTGGTGCCCGATTTTTTTGCAAGGGGGTGTATATACATTTTGACAAGAAAATTTTCGAACCCAATAAGCATTTTGGGATTTTGACCATATCTTCTATTCGTTTTTTCTTTGATATAATTAGTCTCTTGTTTTTTTGTGGCATATAATTGATTTGTCTTTTGTTTGATATAACATGTTTACGTTTATTTTTTGACCGTAGTACATTTTGACAATGAGGCATTTTGAACCATTGTGCATTTAGACATTTGTACGAAAGTGACCCGGGGCCTTACCATGACGTCTCAATGCGATTCAATTGCGGCTCAGTTCAGATTTTAGCTGTCATTTTAAGTATGGATCTGACAGCGAGCGAACCTAAACTGACTCGGACTTGTATCGCATTAAGACGTCTTGATAACCCCCCTGTTACCGGTTGAACACTCGTGTACATTTTCATTGTAGTCAAGTGTCAGTTGTCTATGATACCGTCTCTATTTATTACTACGAAACAGACAGAGACGTTAAACTGACCCAACCTGCTCAAATATTCCAGAATAGTTCTAAGAGATCTCCTATGGCCGTTACCAGGACATAGGAAAATTAGGAAAGTGACAAGTTGACATGTTGAAATGTAGTGATTTTTTTGTACTGTGTTGTGATTTTGTGCTTGATGTGATACGTTATGCCGGATAGGAATCATCTGTTTGTTTATAGGCGTCGCGTAAGTTTTTTTTACAAGCTTTATATTAACTTGAAATGTATGTATGTATGTATGTTTGTCTGTGTTGAATATTGCGCCTCAATTTTGAAGCAGACAGACGTCTTCAACTGATTGAGCTGAAATTTTGCATACTTGTGTAAGTCAAATGACAATACAATAATCTGGTAGTAGAACTCTGGTGGTCCAGCCAGGACCGTCTGCGTAGGAGGGAACTCTTCAACGGTTAGTTCGATTGCCTTGAAATTTGGTTCACATACAGGATGTATCAGATAGCCCCTAACAATAATCAACTGGGGTATATAACCATAGCTAAGGAAGCTAAAAAAATATTAAAAAAAAAATTGGAGTAAATTTTTTTTTATATATTTTCTATAGGAATGGTAGTATTAATTGTAATCATTCCTATAGAAAACCTAAAAAAAAATTTACTCCAATTTTTTTTAAATATTTTTTTTAGCTTCTATAGCTATGGTTATATACCCCAGTTGATTGTTAGGGGCTATCTGATACATCCTGTATGTAGGACGGAATGCAAATACTGTCCACAAAAAAGTATATTCAGCAAAAAAGCTTGTATTAAAAAAGGATTTTTTTTTACAAAAACTTATTTATAATTTCAATCTTAATCTATCTTTTTGAATATTCAAATCATAATATTTATTACAATCGATTGACGCAAAATAAGGAATAAGTAGTAGTTAAAAATCTTCGCAAATAGAGTCAGGAGTTTGTTTGATGTCAGTATTAATACAGAGTCCTAAACAAATATTGACCTACGGCGCAATCCCCATATTCCCCGCAAAGATTTTTGAAATAAAAATTGTTCCTGGTCAACTGAAATTGTAGCGAATCCGAAATAAAAAGGGCTATATTATTATTATTGTTATCAATTATTTTTGATTTTTAAAAATAAGTAAAAAATTGGAAGTACAAAATATTTTTTTTTAAATAATCAATTTAAATCTATTTTTTCTTCTGATTTTTCCGTATTTTCGGTTTTTATTTTATGTTACTAACATAGCTAATAAGATAATTGTTACTAACACTATGAACGAATGTTTGAACGATTGAACAATATGGAAGAAATTTTTTCCACCCTTTTAAACAAAAATTTTGATTTTTACACATTGTTGATCCAAATGAATAATTTTGAAAAAAATATATGTAATAGAATATAAAATTGCGTAGATTATATCAAAATATGGTAGGTGTCGCTAACTTGCAAGTAAAAAAAAAAAGAGAAAAACTAAAACAGCCAAAATTGTGTACTTTAAAAAACGCTAGAACTTTTTTTTTTTTTCTATAAATGTATCTTAAATATATTGTACAAAATATCCGAAGGGCATATTAATCGGTAACGTAGTTTGGCTAAAAAAAAATAAAAACTGAATTTTTATTTTTTTTATTTTTTCGCTAACCGTAAGCATTTAAGTCTTAATATTCAGTAAAATTATATCTTATAATAAAACAAACAAACGTGCATAACAATATTTTAAATTCAGCCAGGGGCGATTTTACTATTACCTTCTGGCCAGACCCTTTGATCTTTTGACTTAGTAGTAATATGCCTATATTGAAATTTTCAAAATTGTTTTAGAAAAAAATATCCCTAGACATTTTTGATAAGTGTATTTCAGACTTAACCCCTTTTTCATTATGACTCACGTATCGATTTGAGTTAGTATCATTTCTTCTGTTATCTCGGGTCAATGAACTGATATGCAACTTTTATTGCACATTTAATAAGAGCGAAAGAGTGGAAAGTTAACATAGATTTTTTTATATAATAATAAAGGCAAACGAGAGAGTAGGTCAGATTATAAATTATCACCACCATAGACACTCGCGATACTAGAGGATTTCAGCTTTACAGCACAGAGTGTACTTCATGTGACCTTAATTTCATTGACTGACTTACTACACGCTGGAACGTAGCGGCTCAAGCACTGCTGCCTGGCAGTATTAGCGAGAAACCCCCCTATTCATAAACGCTCTATAGGCTTCTGCTAACTTAGCAATCGTTTGTCCTTATCACCTTTCACAGATAAGGACAAACGGTTGTTAAGGCGCTGTCAACAGCAAATGACCTTGAGCAGCGCCACTCTTCACACATACGGTTCGCGTGCCTGTGAGTGAAAGAGAAGAAACTATTCCGGCAGCTTGGCGCGCGTCTTAAATCTTGCAAATAAGACACAAATAAGAAGAAATAAAAAAAAAGTATGTATTATTTGTGAAATATGACTCGTTAGCCGTTTAGGTACGAATATGTTGACTTTTTGTTTTTAATTGCAGACCCATACGTCGAAAAAATAAAGACATAGAACCGTTTAATGATGATTTTAAGACCAATCTTTGCAATTATTTTCTATCGAGCCGATTTTGTTCAATTATGTATCGAGTCCGTCTAGTGTGTTTGAAATATGATGAAAATTAACATTATATTTTTTTTGTATTTTTTTGTTGTGTAGTTTTTCTTAAAAAAGTGCTTAAATAACGTCAATTTCAACAAAATTTGGTGTTGTCAGCCTCTTAAGTTAGCAGAAGCCTATAGAGCGTTTATGAATAAGGGGGTAAGAGTATAGCCCCATTCAGACACTTGCAACTTGCAAGAATTGCATGCAAGTTTCATTACATTGCGGGTTGCGGCGGTGGACCAAATTCAACCGATCTGTCAAATTTAATTGCAATGTAACTAAAATGGCATACAATTCTTGCATGTGTCTAAATGGGGCTTATTGTAGCGATTTGAGGGGGGGGAGGTGGCACTTCACAAGGTCCTACCACTGGCCATAATATAATCCCTACTAATATTACATGAAAATGGTTCTCGAAGATGTGTGAAAACTTGTTGACGCACTTGCAACGCGTTGGTAACTTGCCGCTATAATAAACGACAATGCACTATTTATAGTTAGTACGGTAGTCATCACGGTTTTGAAGTATCGGTGGTTGCTGCTGGCCGCTCGCCAGCTGATGGGGGACATTGCTCGCGCGCCTGACCCCGTTTGTGACACCACGCCGTCTCGCGGCATCATTTTTTCTAAGTCAATGTGCCACAGATAATGTAACCGGCCAAGTGGTTTTCGTACATGCGGCTAATTAATATTATATACAACCCCTTGCAAAAAAATCGGGCACCTATTGTTTTCAGATTTTTAGGTATTAAAGCTTTATACACATAAAATACAAAAATCATGGGTGCCCATTTTTTTTGCGAGGTGTTGTATTTATTACATACTAGCTTCTGCTCGCCACTTTGTCCGCGTAGAATTAGCAATTGACATGTTTATCGCTATCCCGCGGGAACTATGAAATTTTTCAGGATAAAGTAGCCTATAACTTGGCCGGGACTTTTCTTGATAGATTAGTAAAGTTTGCATTAAAGTCCGTCAAGCCGTCTACGCGTGTTGTGCACGCAAATATACAAACAGACAAAAAATGTAAAAACTGTTGGAAAGTGTTCGATTATTCATTCTATATCCCTAGCCAACATTTATCTAATATCTTCCATGTACAGACTTTCGAACCTCTTCAGCTTTATTATACTTATGTAAAATAAAAAATAAAATAAATATCTTGGGACAATTTGACACCAATTGACCTAGCCCCAAACTAAGCAAAGCTTGTAATATGGGCACTAGACAACGGATAAACATACTTATATAGATAAATACATACTTAAATAGATATTAAACATCCAAGACTCGAGAACAAACATTAGTATTTTCATACAAATATCTGCCCCGACTGGGGATCGAACCCGGGACCTCAAGCTTCATAGTCAGGTTCTGTAACCACTAGGCCATTCGGTCGTCATGTATAGATTTTGGTTGACTTAGGGCCTGTTTCACCATTCCTTAACTGTCAATTATCTATTTATGATTCCGTCTCTATTTATTACTACGAAACAGACAGAGACGTCATCATAGATAACTGACGGTTAAGGAGTGGTGAGACAGGCCCTTATTGTTATTATTCGTTAACTTGCTAAACTTTTAACCTTAATACTAACTACGAGTTTGTTTATTTGTTTGTTACGCTTTTACTCGTAAACTACTCGTCTGAGCGTGATAAAATTTGCTACACGTGTTTGTATTTGTATTCGAGGTGTTTTCGACATGTTTCGGATCAATACGTGGTCAAGGTTTGCTCGAACTAGAACTGATAGCCAACGGAAAGCTTAAATGTCGAGTGTACTTTAACTACAAAGAATACGTAGACTAAATATGTGTGAAATGAACAAAGAATTATTAATTGCGGGTGGTAGGGCCTTGAGCAAGGTCCGTCCGGATGGCTACCACCATCTTACTCGCTAATCCTGCCGCTAAGCAGCAGTGCTTACGCTGCTGTGTTCCGGTGTGGAGAGTAAGACAGCCGGGGAAATTACGGGCACAAGAGGCATTTCATCTAAGTCCTCTAGGTTGGCAACGCATTTGCAATCCCTCCGGGGTTGCGGGTGTCTATGGACAGTGGTGATCGCTTACCATCAGGTGACCCACTTGCTCGTTTGCCTTCCCATTCACATAAAAAAAAACTTAATTATACTAGTTTTGTATTAATTATCCTCAATTGTAATATAATGTTAGCTAAAGTTTTTCCGCGTGACAGATTAAGTAAACAAACAAATAATTACTTAACGAGTTTGTTTTGAGTCTATCGTTCGTATTATGAGGTCTCATTTTACTGGAATACATTTAGTGATAAGGGTGGGTCATATAGGCCATGGTTACATTATCCCATTTCGCTGCAGTACGGAGTTGCCTTTTGTGATATGAAGTCGTGATTTTGTGAGATTTGTGAGTGATTTAAGTTGTGATTAAAATGGGGGACAAGTTTTTCTTGAATGTGAGTCGATTTGAATATATATCTTTTTATACATAATAAATAACCCTTTTATTCCGAATTCGCTACAATTATGTTTATTTGATCATTCAATATAAAATTACATCATTAATTTTAGTAGATGTTGTCGTCACTTTTTGTGCTTTATAAAATATCGCGTATCGACGTGCCTCTTGGCATAGGCCTCCTCGATTTATTGGAGAGCTTGGGCTATAGTTCCCACGGGGGCCCAGTGCGTATTGGGAACTTCACACACACCATTGAATTGCTTCGCGGATGTGTGCACGTTTCCTCAGGATGTTTTCCTTCACCGAAAAGCTCATGGTGAATTTCAAATGTAAAATCGCACATAAATTACGAATAATTCAGAGGTGAGAGCCCGGGGTCGAACCCACGACTCCCTGCTTGAGTGGCCACAAGTCAAACCTCTTGGCTACCACGGCTCTTTATATATAAAGTATCCGTATATGTTACAATTGATAAAAACTTAAGAGCATTGTTTATCCGACTGCAAGCCAAAAAAGTGTTATTATGGTTTTAAAAACGGCCCGTTGTTTTTATTGATGATAGCTTTCTTAGAACGTAAGTTAAATCTGTAGACGCATGCAACTACTTATAACTTAAGTAAAAACTTCGAGGTTTGGTGAATATTGTATATAATGCCCTCACTAAACAAATGTATTCACCTACCACCGTAGTACCGTCACTCGAACTCAAGCGATATGGTGATAGGGTTCTATGATGATACGTGAATTCATGCATTTCACTTAACCTACATCTTAATTATTTAATATCGTGACCCACGCACGCTTTCCAATCGTTAACTCAAAGGCTGTGGTATCTTGTCTTCCGAATTAAAAAAATGCTACACAATTTGTAAATTTTAGACTACATGTCGATTTTTCATGTCGTCATTGTTACTGTATACCTTTTTTCTGTGTTGATTGTTATATATGGTGTTCAATAATGAGTTATTGTATTGTATTGACGTCCACCGCATCGTCAGTAACGTGGTTAAACTGTCCAGGTGCTGTTGTCGGACCCCGACGCGGAGTTGTCCAGCTGGCCGCTGGAGTTGGTGGCGCTGCGGGACAAGATACACGACACGAGGCCCCAGGACAAAGAGGTCAGTGCTATACAGGTCGTTACTAAACACCACAGAACAGCAGGCTTATTACGTAACTCGCACCCTTTTCTTTCTTGGATTTTTTTTTGGATTCTCGTAGTGGCACAAATAGGTACCATTTTATTTTCAAATGTGAAACCAAAATCTTAGTATAAGGTCATAATTGATCAAAGGCATAAAGACATGATTTATGTAAGTATTAGCTGTTGCCTGCGACTTCGTCTGCAAAGAATTCGTTTATCACTATCCCGCGGAAACTTTCAGGGATAAATAGTAACCTATGTGCTATTCCAGACTTGTCTCTATGTGCCGAATTTCATCCAGATTTGTTTAGCCGTTCTGGCGCGATTGAGTAACAAACAAACATCCATCCATTCATCCATACTTTCGCATTTATAATATTAGTTAGATTATGTTGATCAAAGTAGGTATCCTTTTAAGTTTGTAACCATATAAACGTTCCCATGGTGCGTCAACTGTACGCGCAACATGTGTGTTGATCAAACATCGCTTCGATCGCTCCGGAGATGCGATATCGTGTTGAGATTAGTAAATGATCACGTGTTAAACGCAGTCGTAAATGAATTTACGGTTTACCATTATTTGCTAAACATTTCTCAAATGCATCGTTTGACAAACACTTAATTTGACAACCTTTTATTTTCTACTAAAATATTGACCTGGGAAAAATTATAAAACAAACCTAGCCTAATCTAATATGAGCCACGCCTAAAGGTTTTTCGATTTGTAAAAAAGTTTACGGTTTATCAGGTAATAAAGGGTTGTCAAATGAAATGTTTGTCAAACGATACATTTGTCAAACGTTTGTCGGTCAAATTATCGGATACTGAATTTACTCGTTCATACAGTACATTACATACATTTGCTGTGGTGTTTTTGTGTGCTTGCGTGGTGCATCTTTGCGACTATGCGCGTACTTTTTTTTCTTAATTGTATACAATTTGTTTCTAGTTGTGAGATCCTTTAATTGGCTTCATTGGTACTATAGAAGTAATCTATTTTGTAATTTATAGCTGTTGGTTCTCCGAAAATAAATAAATAAATACAATACGTATTACACTCTTAGAATGCCGTTCGAGTTTGTCTCGGTGTCACCCTCACTCGGCCAATTCAAGTATCAAGCCCATAAGAGTGAGCGAAAGAAGTGAATGAATGAAATGTCATTCTAAGAGCTCACGGACTGTACTTAGGTTTTAAAACAAAAAGTACAGTCACCAGAAAAAGCTTGTAACAAAAATGAAATTTTTAGGTTACATTATTAGGTTTACGGTTTTAGGCTGGTAACGTATCCGCAATCCTCTGATGTTGCGGGTGTCTAAGGGCGGTGGTGCTGACTTACCATCAAGTGAACCACTTGCTCGCTTTCTTTTTTTTTGTTGGCGCCGTCTTTTCAGTTTAAAGTTACAAAATAACACAAATTACACATTAACATTTCCATGCCAAATAGATTGTCGAAGCACTATTAATACCCCAAATTCCTTAACCACGGACCTATATCTAAGCAGATGTTATAAGTACCTTAAACCTACTGGGTGACTTGTTTAACAGGCAGTTTAAATTAAAAGTATTCGTATTTAACTGGATTATCCCTGAAATTCCAATCATATTTCTTATTATTTTAATTAATGTAATTTTTTATAATAATTTACAGCGGCCACGACTAATTCTAGTGGTAATTGAGAAAATAATATGGTGTTTAATGCTAAAATTGACCATCGCTGTAATCTATTTATCTATGTATATTTAAGTAGGTACTGTAATTCATACTAATTTAACGGTCATTTTTTTAACCGTTTAACCTTTAAATTTCAAGCTATATTTTATAAGTTCGGCGGTTAAAGATTGACACGCAAGATAGAGCAACTAGTGTCGTCTATTTAAACAGTGTGTCTGTGGATGTATACGTGAGTAAGCGTCGTTTTTAAACGCTGTAAATCACGACCGTTGCTGATCGTGATCATTGCTTTTTAGCTATTCTTGTTGTTTGATTCTTTTAAAGGTTTTTGGAATTGATCCTTGGGGAAATTGTTTAGTTTAGTGCTAGCTTTTGTTCTTTGGGGGAAAAGGAATGGTGTAGTCGTAAAAATACAAGCTTTGGCGGTTCTTTACTATTGAACTTTGGCTTGGATAAGAAATACATTGGTTGACTTTGATTTTATGATACAGTCTGACAAAAAAAAAAATAGAAATTAAAAAGTGGCAATACAGTAGTGTCGTCTCGTTGTATGTAAGTCTATCTCTATGTCATCTAACTAATATTATGAATGTGAAAGTATGGATGGATGGATGGATATTATTTTGTTACTCAATCACGCCAGAACGGCCCAACGGATCTGGATGAAATTTGGCACATTGATAGAGAAAAGTCTGGAATAGCACAGAGGCTACTTATTATCCCGGAAAATTGCGTAGTTCCCGCGGGATAGCGATAAACGAATTCTTTGCAGACGAAGTCGCTGGCAACAGCTAGTAATACCTATATTGATAAAAGTTATTTATTTAGTAGTTATTAGCCTTCATTAACAGATTTTATATGTTTACATTCTCAAGTATTTGAATACTAGATAGGTAATTAAAGCGATTATGATGTAACATTAGGTACCTTACAGTAAACCTACTTAAATAATTCAAGTGCCAAACCGCCGATAAAATTCTATTTTATGTTATTGACAACACAATGACTCATTGCTGTCAGATTGTCTGCGATTTAGAAATGTGAATGCCTGGGACTAATTCAACTCTATGACACATAACCATTGGCACCCTACAGGCAGCCCTAAAGCATGCCCCTAAAACCCCCAACGCGACCTTTCCCCGCGCATGCGCCCGGGTGACTGAACTGCGTCTAATTTTACCACTTAGCATTTATTTACCGCGCGGCGCCGGCGCATAGGCTGCAAAAACTGCATTCGTACAAACTGATTGAGCGCGATCAAAACGCCAAATAAAATAAATAAATAAATAAATATTAGGGAACAATTTACACAAATTGACCTAGTCCCAAAGTAAGCGCTAGTAAGGCTTGCGTTATGGCTACTAGACAACGATATACATACTTATATAGAGAAATACATACTTATATAGATAGAAAACATCCATAACTCAGGAACAAATATTCGTGCTCATCACACAAATATATGCCCTTACCAGGGTTCGAACCCGGGACGTTTGCTTCGCAGGCAGGGTCACTACCAACTAGGCCAACCGCGTCGTTCTAAATGTGATTGGGATTGCTTTAACAATACTAATAATAACATAAACGATAATATATAGATGTCGTGCAAACGTTCCCGTCGTATTATTTCGGAAATGTTTATATTTGAATGGTATTTTGTCATGCTACTTCAGTCAGACTCGTCTTCCATACTGGTCTGGAAGCAAAATATAACATAGAACGTACCAATTGGGTACTTACGTATTAAAATACATAAAGTTAAAATACCTAAACGCAATTTTCTCAGAATTTTATAAACTAACCTAACCTAACCTAACCTAACCTAAATATATAGATAGAACCTAAACCAATCTATAGGTTAGGTTAGGTTAAGTTTAGAACAATTATGTTAATTCTGAGAAAATTGCATTTAGGTATTTTGAACTATTAGGTATTTTAACTTTATGTATTTTAATACGTACCCTACCAATTGCTTCTCTGCCCGCGCAAATGGTAAAAGCCCATTAACGTACTTAATGGGCGAAAATCTTAGGAATCATAGCTAGCAACCCAGCACTATTATGATTCCCCTTTCCACCTATATGCGTACAATTATGCTAAACGTGGCCTTTGGGTCTTGTTACCATAGGCTCTGTCCACTCCATAATGGATAAATACGTTACATGTATGTAAGTACCCTTTTACTTTGAAATTGGCTGACACGCTGTCTAGATATGTATGTAAAAAGCTTCTAAATTGGAAGAGATTTCTCGTCCCCCATGAATTAGTCATGCCATGTGTTCCCGTCATTATCTATTGAGGTCTTTGACCCCGTCGTTCCTAATCATCCTCTTGACAATTAAATAATTAGATAATTACAGTACTTCCTCGTAAATCATTACTTCATTGGTAATTGTTGGGAACTTTTTTCTGGATCGATCGATCAGTGGGTGTTTTTAAAATTTAGACAATTAAATAATGGTTTACTTAGTTTATTGACTCTGTAGTTATAAAGCTGTTACACACTTAACGAGGTACAGTCGAGGGCACAAGTATCGATACAGCCATCATGTCAAATATTACGCTTTCCTCTGTCTGTTTGTCTGTCAGTCTGTCCCTATCTATGCTTAGATCTTTAAAACTACGCAACAGATTTTGTTGCGGTTTTTTTAATAGGTAGATTGATTCGTGAGGAAGGTTTATACTTATGTATAGTATGCAGACAAAGTCACGGGCTTAGCTATATGCTACCACTATTAGTACCTAAATAATCACATATAGGCCCAATTCACTTCTTTCGAAAGACCCTTGAAAATTTAAAACAGTTATTCAACTGCATTTCGTAACACCATTAGCAGATCGTGCGCACCTAATTGAGCGGAGCGCGTGCATTTTGATTCAATTATGACTGAAAACATGACATACGCCAGAACTATCTTACTGGGTCACAAAGCACTGTATGCGATAATAAAAGTGCTTCCGCGTTGCGAAGTCGGTTAAAAAAAAAAATGAAACGTGCCTCTTAAACACTGTTTTTAAATTGATCCGGAATGATTTCAGCCCGTGGTTGGGTTCTCTTCGGTATCATTCTCACAGATAACCAATGTTAGCTAAGCAGCCAAGAAGGAAGACATTTTCTTACCAGATAACTTTTTTTTAAAGGGAAAGATTTTTCCCTGCACGATAACCTAGGTACATAACTGGCTCTGGTAAAACCAATGTAGGATGATTAAGGGTGCGACCACACCACTGCTTAAAAAACGGTGACGTTACGGAATCGCGACAAAACGTATGAAGAAACGGTGAGAAAACGTGACGCACACGACACGTCACTGCGTATGCGCGGCGGTTTGGTCGCACCCTAATTTGGATTAATTTAGGTTTAGGTGTGGCAGTGTTAAGCCGCGAACATGTTTGTTTTAATTTAGAAATAGTCTTTATTTTACCTTATAGTTATGTACGGGGAACAAATCTTTCCCGTTAAAAAACCAGTTATCTGGGAAGAAAATTTCTTCCTTCTTGGCTGCTGGTTAGCTAACTTGGCTTGGTTATCTGCGAGGAACAAAGGTCTTCTTCTTAGATGTTATACTCTTTGCAGAGCATTTTATTGAATCAGGCGTTACTTTGCGGAGGTCCATTTCAATGAACACAAGTAGCGGAGTAGCAAGGTAAATATTTTGTGTTCATTCTTTGCAGAGCGGTTGTGGTCAACTGCTAGTACTATCATTATATTACTCATCATTCCTGCTATCAGACGTTGCTCGCCTTATGATGTCTCCCCATCTCTCCCGGTTGGCTGACATTCTGGTGTACTGATGCAAGAGCCGCCCACAGCTGATTTGACCTGCTAGCTTATTACGTAATTCGCTTGCAACCGCCATCGTGTTCATTTTGACAGTTCTTGTATGAAGGTGACGGCTAGCTGATTCCGATGCCAATTGTCAGCCCATACATGAACTGTCAAAATGAAGAGGATGGTGATCGCGAGCGAGTTACGTAATAAGCTTGCTGGTCAGTCCATCGCATGGTGACCTACCACTCATCCCTGGACGACACGTAGCTCGATGGAGTTATTGTTTCGCCTTGAGTGGTACTCCTCTTAATGTTTTATTGTGGTTGAAAATGATTCCGTATTACATTGTTTGACGTACAAAGAGTATGCCGTTAGGATGATTTTTAATCTAAAATTACGGATACTATAATTATTTAAGAAATTCATATTTCACGAAGTGTGAATTTCTTATTCTACCTCTTCAACTCTTCGTTATTTCACTGTCCCTAAACTGACGGTGAAATCTTTCAGCTGCATTTTTCATTGCATTCCTGCTGTTCCGCTTTTAAACTAACTCGACTAGACCGTACTGTGTATACTTTAAAGTCTAATTTCGGAATAGAAACATAGTTTCCTGTAAACCGATATTATTTAGCGCTGTTTACACACGGTCATGCTTGTCGGCGCATTTTATGCGCGCGCCTGAGACGCATTCCTGAATATGCTTCTGGTGGATTACTAAATTTTCGCCGTAAAAATCTTCGTCAAGGTAGCACTTCCCAGACTATTTTTCTCAAATTATTGTTTGGGCAAATACTCGTAATCATTAGCAGAAATAAATTAGCGTTTATTTTACTGATTGGACTAATTTTTGCAAATTAATGTATAAGAAACAATTACGTACGTAGTCACAACCTACTTACTACTAGGCAAGTTACTAAACTTAGTCCTTCGCGTGGTCGAATATATTTTGGTCTAACGCATTGTTTGGTCGAAACTTGATGTTCAGTATAAATTCAATTTAGACTAAACGATTATTCGACCAAACTATATTAGATTAAACAATTATTCGACCATCGAATACAAACCCTCTAGTAGCTATTTGCAGCCTAAAAGGTCGGCGGGATCATAAACGAAAAGATATATTAAAGATATATTGCGCTATGCATTAGTTACATAATATGCATACGTCCCGTAAACGTTATGAAACTTTTGTTAACGCTGTTTACGTCCTTATAGTTTACAACAAACGGTTAACGTATCGGTCCGTCTTCCTTATGGCGCCTTGCAGGGCTGCTTCCGTGTACAAGTTTGATTTTTTATGCATTCATTAAACCTTTGGTAAGCCGGTTTCATTATAAGCCGTAAAGCGTGTCAGTTTTAATAATGTCGGTGTATTTAACACTGCTACTGTTATTTCGGACTATACGCAATTGCCATACGCGAAGACGCGTGGATTTATTGAAATTAATACTAACATAGCATTTTAGAAACTTGTAAGTTACCTTGCTAGTCTAGGACCACACGTTTCTAGACCACCACGTTTGTTTGACATACATTTATGATCTCTTGCAAAATCCCGCCCATTCTGATTTAACAAAACGCATGAAGTATCCATATACGGGTACATAACCTATAATCCGGGAACGTTTACTTTGTTAAATGCAAGGTCTAATTCAATGAAGACAGTCAAGAGCACAAATATAATGGACTTTACCAAAACGTCAAAAACATCTATACACCTTTATGCTACAAATAATAAGGTTGGTGACACTTATTTTGACATGATGGCTGTATCGATCATCAGTCATAGTTTACGAGTGTGTACAATCATGTGAGCCATGACCTTAAGCTCTATTTCGTTCATAGCCCTATCACATGTCATTATTTAATAAAATAAGAGGTCAATTTTGTTATTAAAAAATGACTATGAGTTGGGCCCCTCGGCCTATCGCTACTATGTCAAAACATAGTTGGTATCATCGCCAATGCTAAAATTGTAACAGACACCACCTAATATCAAACTCAGCAAAACTTACGTCAGCATTTCATCAGCTCATACTCCTACCACCCACAGAGCTCAATTAACTAGCCTTCATTAAGCTAGTTGCTAGTTCAAGTTAATCTTTTCATTAATTCGCTCCCCTCGCGAGCATCAGGCAGGATGTCGCCCAAGTCAACGGCTATATTGGGATTAAAAAAAAATAACGCCGTACGGAATAATTGTAGGGCTATCTGTGATTTGTTGGGAGATCAATTGGTTTGAATTGATTAAAGCCACTCGTACTTCATTTGTTTTGGAATCAAAATCGTAATTTTATAAATAGGCCGCTAAGGGTTCTTTTACTTTTATTATTGTACCAGTGGTTATGGAAATAGGTACCATTGTTGCTAGAATGCGCAAGGGATTTAGCAGAACGTCATTAAAAACATGGCAATTTAAATAAATGATAAAATACCGGCCAGTTACGAGATGGACTAAAACCTTTAAATTTGTTTAAGCTGAAATAACTTACGATGTCGTTAGTCCACCTAGTGGGAGGCCTGCTAACACTGCGTCATCGACATGTCATGTCATGTCATGTGACATGTCTGCGACATCGTAAAAGTTGCGGGAAACCGGTGGATGCAGGTGGCGACTTGTCGTTCAGTATGGTGTGCTAAGGGGGAGGCCTTTGCTCAACAGTGGACGTCTTCAGGCTGATGATGATGATGATGATGATGAAATAACTTTTGTGTTACAAATATAGAAATCATACGGCATTTCGTTAAAAAAAAGTGGAAATTATAAAATGAAATGTAATTTTTTTCAATACAAGTTCAATACGATGATTTATTCCCTTTATTTTGCTAACTATAAATATAAATAAATAAATAAACGGTATACGGATAATGGTACCCACGATTGTGACAAAATGCAGTTTTTAAAGGTTTCTGTTTAGGAAACCATTGACAACCCTGTAGTTAAGTCGCGTAGATCCGCATTAGAAATTATGGGCGTCTCCTTGTAAATCCTTCGTCGCGCGCCCCCGAAATAGCCGTCAACCCGCTTCATTTGAACGCCCCAGTTCCACAAATCCATATACACTTGTATTAGATCACATTTTAATGTGGATAACTAATAACCTAATTGGAGCAGGGGGTGAAATATCTGATCCTGATCGTATGTATTGTATACCTACACTGTGTCAAGCTGAGTTTGACAAAATTGCCATTGACGAATGTTTTCGAACATTGGTCGATGTTTAAAGTTCGCGACATCGAAGGGGTGACTTATATGCATATATAAACATATACTAGCTTCTGCCCGCGACTTCGTCTGCGTAGAATTATATATATAAACCTTCCTCTTGAATCACTGTCTATTACAAAAAAACCGCATCAAAATCCATTGCGTTAGTTTTAAAGATCTAACACAGGACAGACAGACGGACAGACAGCGGAAAGCGACTGTTTTATACTATGAAGATGTACTTATATGTGGGGATGGCAGTCGAAACGCAAGCGAGTTATTTTTTTGTGTTAAATCTTTATTAACGTAAATCCATCGTAACACGCCAAACGTAAACCAAATGACACCTCGTTGCCACTCTCAGGTCAACAACTCTTTTACTTTTTTTTTTTTTTAATGCGAATAGGAAGGCGAATGAGCAAGTGACTTAGATGAAATGCCTCTTGTGCCCGTAATTTCCCCGGCTGTCTTACTCTCCACACCGGAACACAGCAATGCAAGCATTGCTGCTTAGCGAGTAAGATGGTGGTAGCGATCCGGACGGACCTTGCACAAGGCCCTACCACCCG
The DNA here is from genome assembly GCA_963854515.1 of Pandemis heparana. NCBI lineage: Eukaryota > Metazoa > Arthropoda > Insecta > Lepidoptera > Tortricidae > Pandemis > Pandemis heparana. The sequence continues at coordinate 13,833,952 of OY978021.1, forward strand.
CAAAAAACATTTACTGGGGTGTTCAATCAAACTTAGTCAACCGCCTGCTATACTACATTTAATTTAGAATGAGAAACCACAATAACATTATATTGCGGCTGGTCAACTATTTCTTACCTAGCAAACAGTACAGTGCATTAGTTTGGCAGCCGCAAAATAAAATTGTTTTAATGCCACTTTATTTGCGTGGCGTCAATTGTTACTCTAGTACAAATCGTAAAGAGATTACAGTTCACGACCCGCAATATAATGTTCTTGTGGTTTCTCATCCTAAATTAAATGAAGTATAGAGTATTGCAGAAATTAGACACATACAGCGTTGCGCAGCTCTCACTGCGTTTTTAAAATATTTTTTCTATTGCACTTTCCCGTTTACTCACAGTTGAAGATACTATGCTCTTACACACACCAGATGTGAACTTCAAGTGTCACACAAACCGACCGTCTCCACCTCTAGCTTGCGTGCCTTTTAGTCGTTCAAGAACGTTTTGCCTTCGCTACTTATCTCCTAAACTAAAATAATGTAACCGAAGTCACAGTAGTGTAGAAGCAGTAGGTTAGTAAAGTTTTTTTTGTGATGTGAAAATAACATAAAAATAAGTCACTGTTTGTACCTAGTTAGTTAGTAGGTGATTATGATTAATGCGATAATAATAACTTGTTTCTGAAAAAAATAAATAGATTCTCGCGTTATATTATTGTAGTGATTTATATTACTTGGATGTTTTAATTTTGGTTTTTCTGTTCTGTATTAATGTAGTCTTGAATTAGTCGAAAAATCGTTGGTGTTCTCTTTAAATAGCAGAAGCAAATTGTAATTTTAATTAAATTCATTAATACGCAATTGAAAGGCAATGCTTAATATAAATATGCACCTGTTCAGTTTACAGTTTTAATAATCAATTTAGTTTTAGTCTCCTACACTATACGACAGCAAAAACTGGCTACGACTGAATCCCTTTTGATCTTAAAAATATTGAGTGACAATTTACTCGCCTTCGCCTCCGTTTTTTGTAATTTGCGTTGTCTTACGTTAAAGTATAAGAAGTAAAGCAGGCTCGACGCAGGTTTCAAAAACATTGATTTATACACCCATCAACATATTTTGTTGCTCTATTTACCCTTTTAATTAATATTTCGTCCCATTACTCCCCTACTGTCTGCATATTCACTGTAGCAGCAACCACAGGATCGACACCAGAAAAACCGAACACATCTCCTGTAAACAGAAACAAACATCCTCCCTCCCTCAGTGTACGCGCGACCGGCGCCCGCGACGCACGCACGTCACGGGATAGACCAATCGCGTCGCGCGAATCCATATTCAAAATTCGAACAGCGCGTTTCGAAGTGACGGTTTTTAATTAAGCCGTTGATTGGTACGCTGTGCGATTGTCAGTTGTTTTTTTGAATGCGTCCGCCACCGTTTTTTATGTGATGTGATTGGTGCTGAGTTATTTCTGTCGTGGATATTGTTTTTTTTTTGTTGTGGACTATCTTTATTCGGTGTTTGTTTTCGAATCCTATACTTAGTTGTATTCTCATTAGATAGAAAGTGAACAATCTTGAACTGTTTTTTTTTATTGATAGCCACTTCTAAATCTATAATTGGAGCGTACGATACCGTAACAAAACAAATCACTATTCCAGGGGTTTAAATTGTATTTTGCTGTTATTTATTTTTTTGCGAATTTTTCGATAAAAATACAGATCAAGATTGTTTACATAGGAAAAATTTTAATTAAAAAAAATGAGAATAATTCTTTCTCTCTCGTTAGCTAGCCTTTTTGTAGTTCAATGATTCCAATAGGACTATTGTTTATTTTCACGCAGCGTTTCGATCTCCCCACGCCACGTTCCCCCATGATTTTGACACAATGGTGTCTGCGCACCATAAAATAAATCAAAGCGCTATAAATCACGTTAACCCTTGCCGGCTGATTCGTTACAGCACTTGACGTAATAGTGTTTAAGAGCGTTATGATTGGTTTAATCGCTCGTGGAACGTTTATTTACAATATACTTAGGTTGACACTTGGTTAGTTAATTGACTGATGAATCTGGAAAATCTATGCGGAGGTCTATTCTGCAACCATACGTTGACACAGCTGAGTCTGCGTGACATTTTACCCACTTAATACCTACCGCATTGTATGCGTAGATCAACATGTCGCTAGTCCAATGTTACAAGACTCTATGTTTCACTTTAAACTTAGACCCAGTGTCACTATGACGATAAGAGGTTCTCCAACTCAACATGATGGGCAAGATCGAGGGCAAATGGCGCACTGGACGGAGGAAAAAGTCCGTATCATCCTCGCAGGTAGCCAAGTTAGCTAACCAGCAGCCACGAAGGAAAAATTTTTCATCCTAGATAACTGGTTATTTAACGGGAAAAAATTTTTCCTGCACGATAACTAAGTTACATAACCGGCACTGGTAAAACCAATGTAGGATGATTAGTTTAGACCCCTAAGCCGCGAATATATTTGTTTTAACTAATTTAGAAATAGTCTTTAGTACATAAATAGTTATATTTATAGAAAGATTTCCCGTTAAAAAACCAGTTATCTGGGAAGAAAATTTCTTCCTTCTTGGCTGCTGGTTAGCTAACTTGGTTATCTGCGAGGAACAAAGAACAAAGTCCTGGCTTAGGAACATCCGTGAGTTAACGAGCATTGCCAGTAAATAGAAGTGCTGTTTCGACTGGCACAGGACAGGGTGAGGTTCGCTGAGCGGGCAAGATCCCAATCGAGAGGCACCATGAGAGGAAGTCAATGACAATGTTGAAATTTCAATTCGAGAAAAGTGAAACAGAGAGCCTTGTAATATTCGACAAGCGACTGTGTCACACGTATTCAGTTGCATTCAGATTCAACACGTTACAAACTCAATGCGGCTTGATTCTCAAACCTTCAAGCTCTGCTTAGCAAGTATAAGTAGGTCTCGATTTGTCTCAGGGCATTGCACGGGCATCATCTTGTGCTAAGATTTTAGTTATTTTTTTTGATGAATAACACATACAGTTTGTCTATAAAGTCGTGACATTAAAAAGTGACACTACTGTAGTGTCGTCCCGTTTTCTTATACCTATAGATTAGGAAGGGACAACACTACAGTATTGCCACTTTTTAATGTCACGACTTTATATATAGATAAACTCTAACAACAGATGTACATACTAAACTTAATAGAAAAAAAAACTTGATGGCAATTTAAGTTGAACGTAGTCAACAAAGGTCATGGTTTGAACTAATGTTAAGCACATAACTTATGTTTAATTCATGAAACACAATAAATTAATGAATAGGTTCTCAGCGTAAGTTGTACTCGAGTATTGTTTGTTTTCATTCTGAAGGGGTTGACGACCTGTAGGCTTATTGTGTAACTCGCTCGCAATCGCCATCGTCTTCATTTTGACAGTTCATGTATGGGCTGACAATTGGCATCGGAATCAGCTAGCTGTCACATTCATACAAGAACTGTCAAAATGAACACGATGGCGATTGCGAGCGAGTTAGACAATAAGCCTACTGGCCTTTATTAGTATTGTTTTTCGATATTGTATCGAGTTTTGTATAGTGCAGTCACCAGCATAAATAAGTGATCATTTTTGTACCTTGTCGCTTTCAGTCATTACATGATTTCGTATGGTTTTTCAAACATGACTTTAAAGTGACAAGGTACAAAAGTGATCACTTATTTATGCTGGTGACTGTACTAATGTTTCCGAGTAAAGTTGCATACACGTGATATTCCCCGTCTATGTTAGGGACAAGTCAGTTTCAATTGTGTACAATTCATAAAATATAATAAAGGCGTACTTGTCTACGTTTTTCGGCAACTAATTGATATTTGATAGTCTTTTTTTTAATTAAACGATCTTATTGTGGAAGGAGGCCTGTGCCCAGCAGTGGGACGTTAAAAGCTGTAATTATTAACATCTATATAAACCCACCTTTATGTAAACTCATACATAAAACGCGTTGCATTGTTTTGTTTGTGTTAAAAAGTTTCCAATGAACTTGCGCTCACGCATCCGTTTGACGGCCACACATCCACACATGTGTGTTTTTTTATAATCGTCTATTTCTGTCTGTCTGTACAGCTGCCTTTGTTTTGCTACGCCTAAATGGGATAGTCTTAGTTTTTGTGCCACTTGTAAGAATTTATTGGGTCACTTTACAGAGTAGTCTCTGTCTACCCCTGTGGGAAAAATGCGTGGCGGTATGTATGTATGTACTTTACTGAATTAGTGATCGGTTCGTTTCTAGAGGAAGCAATCAATACAGTGGAGATGTCATACAATTTAAAGGTATTGAACAATCAATGGCCTACGAATTTATGTTTTTATTTATGGCAACATTATAATTTTACATTTGCTCCGACAGAAGGACTTTGCGCGCATGGTCATGAAATATGAAAAAAAAAACATTTGCTAGCGGGTACTCTACACAACCAATTTATTTCGGTTTTTATGGCGTGGCGTGGGTAGACAAACGGTGATTCATGAAATGTGTCACACTTGCGTTGTCGAGCATTTTTCCTTTCTCACGTAATTTGTTTTCAACTTTTACCATATTCATCAAATCTGGCCGTTGCGTTTCATAAGGTACATATTATTTGTTAATATGTAGGTTTATTCGCTTGGGAATAAGTTGATGTTTTCCTCGTTGTTTTGGTTAGTATTGTTTTGATAGCTGTGTTCAACGTTCAACTGTTTTGTAGGAGTTTAGGTTGAAATGTTCTTAAATATTGACTGTGCAACTGTGTTTGTGGACACGTGTGTTGGGACTTAGTGGTGTGAAATGTAACTGCAATTATGGTGATGTTGCGGAGGTTTGCGGTACGTTGTATTATTGTAACCTATAATTAGATTAAGTGCCTCAGATTTTTCTTCCATGCTGGTCTGGGAGTAAAGAAAAAACATAGAATGTACCAGTTGCTTCTCTTCCCACGGTGTTGGTAAAAGCCCATCGAGGGAATGGTCGAAAATCTTAGTATGTATGTCCGGGTGGGATCTTGCAACTCAATTTTGTAGTAGATATCTTCAACAGAGTTAGTTGAAATTCTGCATTCTTGTTGAAGTCGGACGACAATACAATAATCTAGTAGTAGAAATCTGGTAAATTCCCATCTAAAATCTTAGGAATCATATTTTGATTCCCTTTTCCACCTATAAAGAAAGAAAGAAAAAAAAAAGTTTATTTATGACAATCACAACACATCAAATAAAAAAACACATAGAACAGCAGATAAATAAATAAATTCTCACAAAAATACGCCCACAATCATGCTAAACGTGGCCTTAAGGTCTTGTTACCTTAGGCTCTGTCTACCCCGTAATGTATAAATACGTGATTTATGTATGTATGTATGTAAAGCTTATAAAGCTTGTAAAGTTATATAGAAGCATCGAAGTAGTAGAAGTAAAGTTAGGCGTATAGAAGCATCGAAGGTGTGCAGGGCACTCGTTACGTTACCCTCCATTATATTTTATTGTGGGCACAATGACCCAAGATATATTTAGATCGGACACTCACAATATAACTATGTCTATTAAGACTGTGATATAACACGCGTTATGTTGACATACTATCTCAGCTAAATTTCCACAAAATCACTCACTGTATGCAGTTGGAATCACATCCAACTGAATGAGGGATTCCGCTCTCACTAATAGTTATTACTACAATATATGTTATGTTGGATTACTTAATAAATTTTTATCTGAAATAAATAATTTCATTTTCATTTTTTTTTCATTTTTCATTAATTTGAGAGTGAGAGGGACGGTGTGACACGAACTTCGAAAATCGAAATTCGGAGTAGCCCCCATGTATTTATACGATTGGCATGACGCATACGTGTTGTATAACAATGAGTTGGCTTTTGCGCGCTATCTCTTGCGGGCCACAGGTCACGTATGAGCCACAACAGGAGTTTAAAGGTTTCCTCACTTGTTCGTATCATACTAAAAGCATCTTTCCAGAGCAGGCTTAAAAACGAGATTCATAATCTTGGAAGTGCGTCACGTGACGTTTTTGGTGCTATAGGGTGCGGCCACATGGCCGCTTAAAAAAACGGTGACGTTACGGAATCGCAACATAATGTATGAAGAAACTGTGAGAAAACGTGACGCATACGACACGTCACTGCGTATACGCGGCGGTTTGGTCGCACCCTTATTTTGTTTAGAGAATTAATAGGGGAATGGGTGAAAGTCTTAGGAATCATTTTATAGGCGATGCGGCTAACGACCCATCACTATTTTGATTCCCCTTTCCACTTCCACCTATGCGCCCACAATCATGCTAGTCTTGTTACCCTAGGTGGAATAAATTCGACTCCGTAATGATATCGATTTTGGTATCATTTTGACACTATAATAATACTGCTATGATACTGCAATGCGTGCGGTTTCCGAACGTAAGCGGATAAGTGTGTACAATCATATTAAGAGTTAACTTGTTTTAAATGAATCTTTTTTGTTCCAGCCATCGAGTTTGCGCGAGGAGGCCCCCGGCGAGGCGGACAAATGGAGACAGCGCCGCAACGTCAGCTTCGATCAGAACCGGCACCTTGAGGAGGTCACCAAAGAGAGGTCAGTACGAAGGACCAATTGGTCCTTTGAACCGGACTTTTTTAAAGCGATACTCCTTTCGTATTTATTACGCATAACTATTGAGATAAAGATGAAGATATGTATTTTTTTTAAATATAAAGATGCAATGTGATGTAAATAGTGATATGTAACACATTGTGTATTTGTAACTATGTTAGTCTTTAGTATGGTTGCCTAAAATTGCATACCCGTTCAGGCCACTGTTGATACAAATCTGTTCACCCTTATGTACCTAACCTACACAGTTTTACAATAAATGTCCCCTTTAGGGATAAGTTCGCCTTTGTGCATTTGGGTTGTCCTGTCTATCTTTTTCGTGTGTTTTATGTACAATAAAGAGTCATACATACATACTTACATGTTCTGCAAGCTTATTACGTAACTCGCTCGCGATCACCATCGTCTTCATTTTGACAGTTCATGTAAAGGCTGACAATTGGCATCGGAATCAGCTAATTGTCACATTCATACAAGAACTGTCAAAATGAACACGATGGCGATTGCGAACGAGTTACGTAATAAGCCTTCTGTAACTAACGCAGGGATAGCTTCAAGCGCGTAGCGACGAGCCTGCAGCGCATCGTTGGGCAGTTGGGCGCGTACTGCGCAGCCGCGGAGGATGAGCTCAACCGGACCGTGCTGGCCGAGCTGCTGGCGCGTCTGCTGCCCGAGTAAGTCACTCCCACTAGACCCTGGTACACGATGGCCCAGCGTGGCCGAGTCTCCGTCATTCTGTATAGGCGTAAAAAAAAAACGTACGTATTATCTAAAATATTGACAGACCTCTTACAATGCGCTGATGCCCTAGTACTTTTGCTCCACGACTCAACAAAAAAACACTAAAATCGAACGCGATTCATTCGTATTTCAAAATAAGTTCTTAGAGGATCCTGATATCATGGTACTTAAACTCTCCCTCCGTCTTACGTCTGACGCGAGTTTAACATTTTTACCCATCCCAAAAAGTGCCCAACGCCGCTAAAGAAATTTTCACTTCAAAAATTCTAAAGTGTGTATACGTGTTGTTGGTTCTTTCAGTACACGTTTTTTGCCGTTACATAGGTAGTAGGTACCATATCTGGTGATGTACAGTTACGTCCGTTAATATGTAAACGTTACCTCCGAAAGTATGTGTACGCTAGGTTTCTTAGCTAAGTATACAAGATTATCATTCAAAAATTGCTTTCAATATTATGTAAACAATCTCGATTTCAATATTGTATACGCTATCAGCTCCCATTTCAAAATATGCATGTAAATTTTTAACCAATGTCTACGACAGAGTGTCACTAACATGTAAATCCGAATTGGCATTGTTCATTTTTTTAAGTATGCTCTAATTCGAAAACCATTTGGAGGAAAACCATCAAATAACCGATTTATCTTGTCCGATTTCAAAAATAGCTTACGATTGCAGATATTTTTGTAAAAGTACTTTTGACCTTTGTTTGATCTAACGACCGGGTTTTAGTCAGAATCGGGCATTAAATGTATGCCACAAAAATGAAAAAAAAAAAAAGGTTTATCTACGCCACTACGGTATCTGTCATGCTGTCACTGTCACATCTAACTTAACCTGCAAACATTACAAATAAAAGCAAATTCAAAGTATATAACTGTATTAACAAACAATTGATATTTATAAAAAAATGTTTTGTTCCGGGATGCAACACTGACTCGAACTACAGCCCCAACAAAATTATTGTGAAAATCAGAGAAAAATTGCGGAACGAATGGTGTATGCAAGGTAATGTGGAATATTTCAATGTTTACACGATGTATTGTTGCGAAAACCACTTTAATGTAAGTAGGAGTCAGGAAAGATGTGCAGGGGTGAAACCAAAAAGCAAAAACAGCACGGAAAACAATAATAACACCAACGAACGGAAATAAATCGAACACGCGAATATTGTTATTGTTTTTGACGTTAAATTCACACACACATTCACAGATCTATGACGTTGACAATGTTGATATATAGACAAAACCATAGACAAAACTGTTTTTTTTTTTATATTTCTGTACGAAGGCGATTGGGATCCTGTCTAAATTAACAAATTATCAAACAGCGAAAAAATATTTATTATTAATAAACAAAGCTACGTAAAAGCATAATATTCAAATTAGTTCCTTGAAATAGTCCATTCTATCAAATAAAGGTGTTAAAAGCACAGCTTAAAAAAAATTAACAATGCCAATTCACTATAATTTCAGTACATGAAGTCTTTTCTTTTATAAATTATCGCGTAATTCGGCGTGCCTCATGGCATAGGCCTCCTCCATTTATAAATAAACAGTAAAGAATCAATAATATGGGATAACTTTGCAAATATGTCCTTTGTTTGCTTGATTTACAAATAAAATTCGAATGACCACATAAATACTGTTCTTATTACAAAAAGTTGGAGATTTTCCTTATAAGAGAAACTGCAGACCGCTACATATCTGAATTTATACGGTGCTTAGTATCCACTATTCAACCCATAGCTTTGCTAAATTTGAGACTAGGTCAATTGGTGTAAATTGCCATTGATATTTATAAGTATAACAACTTAAGTGCTCGTAAGACATTGCGGTATTTAGGACGAAATGTTATAGATTATTTCAATACAAAGTTCATCCGCTGTTACTACGTCCAGTGCTCAATTTCTATGTCTTTGGGTGAATCTAATCTTGGTGTCCGCCGCCTATTTGCGGTATGAAAGGGGTTGCAATAATATCCTGGCCGGTCGCCAACGGTTAACCTTTGCGTTTAGTTGCTGGATATTGGTTACTTGTGATTCCAGGAACCGTGTTCGTGTTTTATTGCCCTTAACTGTCATATGTTTGTAAATTATTATTTCGAGGTGCAGTGTTTTGTCTAGGATTGTTTTTGCGTTAAAATTGAAACAGGACTTTGTGGATTGAATGCGTTGCCAAAGTTAGACGTGTAATTGACAATATTTCAAATTTCTTTATATTCATAAATCAAAAACCATTTCGAGAGAAACACTTGTAGAAGACAAAAAATATATTTTTGGATTTTTTCGTACAGCATTTTTTGGAAAACTGAGCAAAATATGTAAAACGGGAAATGACGTACAACGGCCGGTCCAATACTGCCATTATAAAAAACCTTGTCTTCCGGGTTTCCCTTTGACATTTACAACTTTCACAACACAACACTACTGACAGCTGACGGTTAATTTATTCGCACAACACTCGGCTTTGTTGCCATCGGGAACACTAGATAACTGTTTGCCGGGCAATAATGATAATGTTTTTGCAAGTTTTCATTTAAAATCATATTTTTGTGAAGTATTCTGTTTGTGTTTGTCAGCTCGTTTTGACGTTCATCGACATTGATAACTGCATTCACTGTCAAATTATTTAAGCACAGGTTTTGTCGGTCAATTAATGTAATTATTTCAACGTTTTTATAAGTGTACAAAACAAAGCAGTGACGTAATTTCGCTAAATCTTGACGTTTGTTACTTACGTGCTTTCTGCTTGAGCAACGATTTAAATGGATTTTTCCACGAAAATACAAGATTTTCACAAATATAAAAAAACGGGTGTCTTAAAATTGTGCGCTCTTTCCAACCAGACAATAAAAAGTAGCACTTGAAAAATTGAAATATTGTCAATTGTCAACTTGCTTGTTTTCTACGTAAGAAAAATACGATTTTATTATTATAAAAGAAAATATAGGCAGATACAAATATTTCAGTAGTATGAAAATGTAAATTCGAAAGCCCATTTAAGTATGTGAATAGGAAGGCAAACTGATACTGACAGACCTAAAACACAGGTTGTGTCGTTGCCTCCAGGTAAATAAGGGAAGCAATTTAGCTAGCACAAAACCGATTAAAATAATTTGATAAAGCCTATACACTATACTATGTATAGATCGACCGCTTAACTGAGTCTTCGCCTTGGGGTAGGCTTGCGCGTGGGCCTCTCTGTGGGCGTTTGGCGCACTACCCGCCCGCACCGCTCTCGGTTCCCTTTGTCGTCCTACCCTGCGCCCCTGTACCCACGCGGGCGAGTACTCAGTCAAGCAGCCGGTCTATAGTACTGACTCCGAGCTGGTATGGATCAAAAACTGATCATTAATTAATTCTTCCAGCACATCTCTACTAGAAGAATCCCGGCCTTCCACCCCGAACCTGGACCTGTCTGTGGCTCGCAGCAAGCACGTGCACTTCGCCCCCGACCTGTCGGTGCTGGCGGAGCTGGACCTGGAGGGGGTAGCCGGCTTCTTGCAGGGCCAGGGGGACGTCAGCGCCGACATCAAGCGGGAGCTCGACTTGGGGCTCAAGCGGCTGAGGGTTGAAGCGCATGAGCTGCTGGAGGCTGCTGTCAGAGTTAGAGGCAGTGAGTATTTTTATAGAGTACTAGCTTTTGCCCGCGACTTCGTCCGCGTAGACTCATTTATTGACAAATAGCTTTTGCCCGTGGCTTTGCTCGCGTGTACCAGGAGTATTTCAATCCCGTTTTTCCCCGTTAGCGTAAGAATTTCGGGAAATGCTCTCTTAAGAGGGTGCATTCGTGCTGAGCTCGCAACGTCGCATTTTTGGTGATTTTTTGCGATTATTTCACAGAAATTGAATGAAAGTATCAAATATCCGTCTGTAGTGCACTTCGTTTTTAGTGTATTAATGTGTCTGATGCAATAATTCATCGTGATGAACTTTTATTTTCTTATTAAACGAAGTATAGTATTTTATCGCTTTAATACGAAAATAAAAGTCCATCACCATTAATCATTGCATTGGACACATTAATACACTAAAAACGAAGTGCACTACAGACGGATATTTGATACTTTCATTCAATTTCTGTGAAATAATCGCAAAAAATCACCAACAATGCGACGTTGCGAGCTCAGCACGGATGCACCCTCTTAATGTTCCTCTACACTCTTCAAGCAACATACCTACATACCAAATTTCAGCTTTTTACGACCAGTAAAACGAAAAATCCCGTTTTTTCCCGTTCCCGCGGGAAACGAAAAGCCCCTTTTTCCCGTTCCCGTGGGAATTTTGGGAAATTATCTCTTATAGCTTCTCTGTACTCCCCAAGGAACCAACTTGCAGACGGAATCTCCCTCGGCCCCCTTTGTCGCATATCCTGCGCCCCTGTGTCGCGCGGGCAAGGACTCAGTTAAGCGGTTGATCTATATGTATATAGTACTATCGCAGAATTCGTTTATAGTTATCCCGCGGGAACTATGAAATTTTCCGGGATGAAAACTATCCTATGTCGTTCCTCGGAACTGAAACTATGTCTGTGTCGAATTTCATTTAAATCGGTTCAGTGAATTAGGCGTGAAAGCGTAGCAGACAAACAGAGTTGCTTTTAAATTTATAATATTAGTAGGGTTTAATAAATGTGAAAATAAGTCTGTCTGTCGTTAATATTTTTTTTTACTAATTGTGCTTGCACTGTCGTCCATCCTACGAAGGTGCACCAAATTTTAAGGCAATCCGATCACTAGAAGTCCCTTTTTGACTTGCAAGATGATGAGAAAAGGCGTAGTTTAAGCTAGCCTCACCTTGATTACTTTGATTTCAGAGTCGCTGCCGGAGTCGGCCAGTCAATTACAGATTACAGAACTGGTTGAGGAGTTGGACTCCCGCCACAAGAGCTGTGACAACTGCGAACTGCACAGGAAGGTAATAAATACATTGGTGTGAAGTTTGCCGGATGAGTGTGCGGAAAGGCCGAGTATTTGCGAGGCCTTCTAATACACGAGTGTTGGGCAACGTGCTGGCCGAAGTTTTTATAGTGCTTTTCTTAATTATGTATAATGAAGAAATGGAAAATACTCTGTGTGTTAATATTAATCTAGAATAATTCTTCGTGGTATGTGAAATTTTGGGTGCCCCTTTTTTGTAAACGGGTTTATTATTAGCGGTTAATGTGTCCTAAAAAATGGATGGATAATTTTTACAGAGCATGGAGGAAGCGATGACGGAATGCTTGCAGCGCGAGAACCTCCTGCGGTCCGACCTGGAGGCGGCGCTGATGAAGGTCGCGCAGCTTATGCAGGCGGACAGGAACACGTCGTGCGACCTCGTGGTCGAGGGGTGAGGACACTAACTTGATTTATGTCATGGTCTGGGAGTAAAGAAAAAATATGTACCAGTTGCTTCTCTTCCCACGCAGATGGTAAAAGCCCATCGAGGGAATAGGCGATAAATCTTAGGAATCATGTTATAGCCGATGCAGCTAGCAACCCCTCACTATTTTGATTCCCCTTTCCACTTAAACGCCCATAATCATGTTGAACGTGGCATCTAGGTCTTGTTACTTTAAACTCTGTCTAGCCCGGAAGGGATAATAAAGACGTGATTTATGTATGTATGTGTGTGTATGTATAAAAAATAAGGGTGTTTTCAAATTTATGTTCTTTAAGAAGTTGTAATTTCAATATTGTGTGTGGAGTTTCCAATCAGCAATCCACATGGGAACCCTCTTATTCTTCATACATACATACAGTCACGCCTCTTTCCCATAGGGGTAGGCAGAGACTACTTTGTTCCACTTGCTACGATTCTGACATACCTCTTTCGCTTCATCCACATACATGCCCTTTTTCAAACCGTCTCCTATTTGGTCTTGAAACGGACGTTAGGTGTAGGCCTTCCCCTCCCAACCCACACCAAGTGACTAGGATAGAAAAAAGTATGCTTAGTTAGTTTGGTCACGTAGAAAGGATGGATGTAAGTAGACTAACTAAACAGATTGCTTATTACTTAACTCCCTCGCGATCACCATCGTGTTCATTTTGACAGTTCATGTATGGGCTGACAATTGGCATCGGAATCAGCTAGCTGTCACATTCATACAAGAACTGTCAAAATTAACACGGTGGCGATTGCGAGCGAGTTCCGTAATAAGCCTGCTGATCTATATGGGGATCATGTTCTTCATGACATTGGCTATTGCCGTCGCAGAGGGTTTTTGCGGGTGGTAGGGCCTTGTGCAAGGTCTGTCCGGATCGCTACCACCACCTTACTCGCTAATCTTGCCGCTAAGCAGCAGTGCTTGCGCTGCTGTGTTCCGGTGTGGAGAGTAAGACAGCCGGGGAAATTACGGGCACAAGAGGCATTTCATCTAAGTCCTCTAGGTTGGCAACGCATCTGCAATCCCTCCGGGGTTGCGGGTGTCTATGGGCAGTGGTGATCGCTTACCATCAGATGACCCACTTGCTCGTTTGCCTTCCTATTCCCATAAAAAAAAGAGGTCAGTGGTAACGTGGCTACTTATCCATCAGGTACGGCACGGGGCTCCACCAGTCGGCCCTGTCGCTCCCGGCGCGGCCGGGCGGGCGGCGCGCGCCGGACTCGGGCTCCGTGTCGCTGGACGGCGCCTCGCCGCGGCACTACAGCGCCAGCCACGACCGCCTGCACAGAGAGAGGGACGACCTGCAACAACAGGTGAGGGGAAACGCAGTACCAAAAGTGATAAGCCACGGGGCTTGGGGGTCACGCTCGGGCCCAAATACGTAGAGCGAACGAAAGAATGCTATGTCGAATGAATCAAGAATTTTTACTTCTTCACTTTTTGTATTTATTTGTTCGGTTTTATGTTTAGGTTTAGAGATTAATTCTCATTAAGAATCTTACAATTCACTTATTATGAGAACTTAAAATTAAATATGTTTGTAATGAGCGTAGGGGAAAGTGGTCACCATTTTTAGATTTCATTTTTCATTTTTTATTTAACTATCAAATTTAGCTAGTTTATGTATCTGAGTGTAAAGTGTAACAAATATATTGTAGTTTGTTACAAAAAAGTCCGAAATTAGTATGTCAAAATGTTAAAGGGTTATAGCCATTTTTCAACTATAAGGTATGTGTACGAATGGTGACCACCTTCCCCTATATAAGGACTAAGACATAAAAAAAGGGTAGATGTATACAATTTTTCGACAAAACGAACTATACGCAACAACAGAGCAAAGCAGTCCGAAGATCATATATGAATAGGAGTGAAGGCTGTGTAAAGAAAAAGAAACTCTATTTAGTCCGTCGGTTGGGTTATCAAAAAATATTGGGGACGTACTTTTTCTTTTGACAATCAAGCAAAAATGACAGATATAGCGCGTCAAAGTTCGGGAGTGGAAGCTGACATCACTTCAAAGTAAAAATTGTACCAAAACCTGTCATGCAATATTTTCACTCGAAATATCTCCGTAATTTATTTATTTATTTATTTTATTTATTTATTTATTTTCCACACTTACAATTATCTTTACAGGCGATGCCTAATGCGACAATGAGGCCAAAATAATAATAATAATAATAATAATAATAATGTTTTGATTATGTGAAAAAATTACGTGTCTAATACTTTTACCCCTGTGGGAAAGAGGCGTGACGATATGTAATTATGTATGTATACTTTTAGATAATCTACTCCATTCATGTACGCTAGATGCGTTTTTTTTCTATAGTTGTTTGGGCATTGTAGAGTCAAGGAAATTAATTCCTGACCTCTTCACACAAAACAACATCTTTACGACGCTTACTATAAAAAGGTTCCATAGTGGGGTTAGGTATTAAATTCCACAACATTGTATATAGTGTGGTTTCAAAAATACAATAAACAAGGTAAGGCAGAGCTATATTACAGAAACGCTAACAACTCACACTAGTTTAGGTGTCACTTATAAATTGTAATATTTGAAAATCCACACCCACTTGTTGTCTTAATATTTTATTTACTGCGATGTGTTAATAAATACTGACACCACTTGGGACTTGATCACTTTAACGTCGTTGTAAGCAAATCGATTTCATCGAAAGGTGCGACCACACCGCTGCTTAAAAAACGGTGACGTTACGGAATCGCAACAAAATGTATGAAGAAACGGTGACGCTTACGACACGTTACTGCGTATACGCGGCGGTTTGGTCGCAGCCTAATTCTATGCACAATCAGTCATCGTATGCATTTAGCGTCACATCTACTGGATTTCGATCGGACACTATTTACTCATTACACTTATATGCTATCAGTCCCGAATGGTGTTATAAGTGCCGGCACGTAAGTCTAGCGATGACCTTGTATGCGCAGAAGTATAAAATACGGTATCCGTGGCTGCGCAGATCCCCTCCACGTGACTCGTCAGCGCTAGACTTACGTGCCGGCACGTATAGTAGTTATGAATGAATATCACGGAGGTCCAAAACGTTTTGCCATATGTTTGTTTGCTGTCGCACGCGGATGTCAGGTGAGACGGCTCACTGAGTCGCCAGTGCACAAGATGTGCTGTGAAAAGGTAAAGTATTCGAGTTAATTGGTCGATATAGTGGTCGTGGCATGATCGATGTCGTTGTACATAGATATTGAATATAGTGATAGACCGGCAAAGCAGGAGAGAACGATATAGTTTCTCCTGTCTATTTGTTTCCGCCAACTACTTAAACTGTCTCCATTATTTCTTTGTCTTATTGGTTGTCTGGTAGAGATCGCTATTAAGCGATAAGACCGTCTATTGTATACTTTGTTTCTGTATTGTTTTGTACTGATTTGTAGTGTTCAATAAAGATTATTTGAATTGTTTTGTATTGTATAATACGCTTACGTCAGGGTGGATATAGATGAGATTGCTTTTCTTTTTATGCTTTTTTTTCTTTGATACGCGCCGATAGCTGTCTGTGTATATTGTGTAAATTTATTATGCTTTAATTTTTTTTCGTAAGCATGATTGTTTGAATATTTTAGTAGATTTAAAGGCCTGTTTCACCACTCTGTTAAGTTCCAGTTATCTTAAGTGTCAGTTATATTCCATCTCTATTTATTAATACGGTACAGACAGAGACGTCATCATAGATAGCTGACAGTTGAAACAGGCTCTAAGATAAATTTAGTAAAAGTTGAAGTTATTTCTTATGTCTACAAATAGTTAATGATTTGCATTTTCACGCCTTAATATTATTATATTATGTGTGTACAGTAATTGAATATTATGTATGTTTATCCTAGCTTTATCAAAGAGGTGGTAACTAGTTCCCTTTGTTTATGTTCGTTGGTTTTATTTAAAAATATTAAATGAGTTATGCAAATGCTATAAAGTTATCTCAAGATTAAATCAGATCAAATGCACAAAAAATTTATTTGATCAAGGATCTTTCCATTTCCCGAACGCCCCAGTACTTTATTGTTTAATAATTAAATCGGTCACTGTTGCAATACTTACATCATTAACGTTAACGCAGTTGGAAGCGGCGAACCGTCAGCTGCGATCCACGCGGTCGTTCGTGGAGGAGCAAGCGAG
This sequence comes from Pandemis heparana, assembly GCA_963854515.1. Taxonomy (NCBI): domain Eukaryota; kingdom Metazoa; phylum Arthropoda; class Insecta; order Lepidoptera; family Tortricidae; genus Pandemis; species Pandemis heparana. The sequence continues at coordinate 13,850,847 of OY978021.1, forward strand.
CGAGCGAGAGGCCGAGCGAGACGAGTTCGCGCGAACGCTGCAAGCGCTGCGCGAAGAGAACGCTAGGCTGGCCACACGACTGCAGACCAATGCGGCCATCTTGACTGAGGTATGACGTCACAGCCTGCTACGCTCTTACACTGCGAATGCTTGCATTTACCCGAATATTATGGTTATGTTTTGTTTTACTTCCACGTTGGTCTGGTCTGGGAGCAAAGAAAAAAACAGAATGTACCAATTGTTTCTCTTGCCGCGTATATGGTAAAAGCCCATAGAGGGAATGGGCTAAAATCTTAGTACCTAATCATATTATAGGCGATGCGGCTAGCAACCCATCACTATTTTGATTTGCATAATTTCATTGCCACTCAAATAAGTGTTCTACGGGCCAGTATCATAGTATAATTCTGCCGTCTAGAGCTATGAAAAAAATAGAAAGACCATCCAATATGGGACTCGGGGCGGTGCGCCTCCCTTAGCCCCCCTTCAAGCTTTGCCGTCATATGCTAGACACTATTCGACTTAGCATGGATATGCCCTGAAATGTAAAGTCTTTTCATTCTTAACTGTCCTATTTGGTAAACGAAACTCTAATCGCAAAAGCCTTATTTTTGTTTTTTTTTTAACTATGTCATCTTAAAAAAGGAACTGGATGTAATATATCAGCAAACTTATGTACAAAATATTGCCTCAGATTTATTTGATAACATAGTACACCTTATTCTTTACATAAATTTGTACTTACAATACAATACAATACAAATACTCTTACATATATTACATTATTATTTTACTTACATTGAGGTTAGAATTTTGTTTACCAAATAGGACAGGTAAGAATGAAAATACCTTAATAGATATACGCAATGTTTACTGAAGTACGCGGCAACACAGATAAGGAACATCGGAACTGGTCTTATACCCCCAAATTCGAATAACACTGTTTCGCTAACACTAGTAGAGTTTGATATTAGAGTGGGAGAGACGGTATGATACGAATTATGTACATCAGTTTGTTCTGTAGTTTGTAAAATTTCGAATTCACGATTTGGGAATAGACCCCCTAATTTGTAGGTACCCCACTGCCACTGCAGTACTGTTTTGCCGCGTACTTGTTTGTATTTGAGTGGGTTTCACTAGACTATGAAGTTATTTTGATGTCTATTTGGGCATTATGCTAAGTGGACTTTTTAAGAATGTGTCAGTTCTAAGATTAAGATTAATTGAAAGTTTAATGAAACCTACTTACATTTGTTATGATGTGTGTTGATGTGATTCACGAATTGATTGAAAATGTTGTATCTCAAAATCGATTATTAAACTGAGGACTTGATACCTTATGTTATGTTTTAATTGTTATGTTAATGATGTTGAGATACCAGCTTTTTCGACGCAATGACGAATCAACAGTTATACATATAGTGATTATACTCGTATATTGATTATCTTTCACTAATCACTTTATTCCTTATTCATAAAATGTTTAAAACTGATATAAGAAAACTTATATTTGATTTGTCTCTCGCAAAATCAAGTGTCAAAGTGACAGATAACCGCCAACAGAAACTGGGGCCTTACCATGACGTCTTAATGCTATTCAATTCGGACTCAATTCAGGTTTTAGCTGTCATTTTTAATATGGATCTGATAGCGAGCGAACCTAATGGTGACCCACCAATAGAAGCTTTTTTATGAATAAGGCTTAACCTTGCATGGTTTCGGAATTATTTTAATTGAATATGAACCAATATAACTGCATGTTAATTACACTATTCCTGGATGCTTTGTGTACAGCACTTTATATTAATTTAACAGCTGACAATATGTTTCGTTCTTTGTAACTACAGTCTGTCGATTCAGCTAATTGCCTGAAGCAAAAAAAATTGCTAATCGAATTCAAAATAATGTATTTTTTAATTAGCGACCCGCGTCGGCTTCGGACAGCTTATTAAACTATACGTATTAACCTTCTTGAATAGGCATCTACTATCAAATGAATCAAGAATTTTACTTGTTGTTTTTGTGTTTATTTTAACGGTTTTACCATTAGAAATTAACCCATTCATAAATGCTCTGTTAACTTGGTAGCAGAAGCCTATAGAGCGTTTATGAATAAACGAGTACATTTCTGAACGACACTGAAATTCATAGCCATGGGCGTTTGTGCACTACAAGGAATTTTACAGTCCGGAGTCAGATTTTTTACGGAATAGGTACAGACTGCCATATAAATTTGTACCTAGTCCGTAAAAAATCGGACTCCGGACAGTAAAATTCCTTGTACAGGTGTAGTGTACACAATGCAGCTGTCAGAGTATATGTTTTATATATAAGAACTTTATTCAAACGTCGTTAAAGTTGAAAACCGCATGGAATTCAACGAAATGTCATGAAAAATCATTTCGCACTACACCTATAGTGCACAAACGCCCATGGCTTTACTTTTCGGATTTTTTTGTGTTTTAGTTTTTCAGTGTTGTTTTGAATTTTTTCCTCTTGATTCACTATCTATTCTCGAAAACCTCGAAAAGATCACAAAGTCCGCGAGTACCGATTTTGACAGAAATAGTTAAGTAGTAAACAAAGACTTAGTACAAACGGAACGTGTTGTCAGCTCTGTCCACTAACAACGGCTCGGGTTGTCAACAGATTGTTAGTCTGCGTTCCACTAGTTGCAACTGTCAAGATTATAATGCACATGTAAGTGTCCGCTTGTTTGTTTGTCTTTAGCACCGTAGAGCATTAACTTTCTGTAACATTTCGTTTGTTTAGTTAGTTCTGTAGTTATCTAATATAGGTCTGTATCAGATGGTCGAATGGTTTGGTAGAATGATCGTTTGGACTAACCTGTTATATTATTATTATTATAGCCTTTTTATTCCGAATTCGCTACAATTTTAGTAAGTACATGTTGATGTTGTTGTTGTAACCTGTTATATAGCCGATGTAAAATACTTTCAATGACCGCTTTTAGATCAAACGATCATATGATCAAACAATACCGTTACACCAAAAAAAAAATCTACCATGTAATTGTCGAGTAGACTCCGATCAAAAAAAAATGCTGGTACGATATTCACGCATTACGGTCAGTTTATCCTCCATATTGTCGGAGTCTACTCATTTGGTTAATTTAACAATTGAAAATAAACTAAAACCCAGTGGATGTCTCCAGTAATCTCCCCTTAAAACTGTCCGTATTTTGCATTAACTTTTTGTCTGGCTCTTGAGTATATTTACCCTTTACACTTCGTCATTATTCTAAATCAGCACCTTTTATGACAACTCATTTCTTACACTTGTGTAAAATTTAAGTTCGTATTCTGATTCGGTTTGATAATAAAAGTAACCAATGTCAAAGTTACTTCAGTACTAATTAAGCGTTTGAAATGGGACAGTAAACGTACTTGACTGTGTCTGTACAAGTAAGCGTAAGAATTAACTTATGAAGCGTCAGTGGCGTCAATAACGCCGCGATATTGACGCCACGACCACGAGACAGCGAATGATCAATGTAGTATGTCAGTGAATGGAACGTCTTATTACCTATTTCAAATGCTCACTCTGTTTACTTATTATACAATCATAGGTCGAGCAACTAGAAGCCCAAACACGAGACATGAACAACATAATAACCGAATTAGAAACCCGCAAAGCTGCCACCGACGATGAATTAAAAGCTACCAATGAGAAAGTGTCTCTTCTCAGAGACATAATAGCCAATCTAGAGAGCCAGCTCGAACAGAAGACGACGCATGAAGCCGTTATACTGGAACAGTTGGAGGAGATGAGAAGGACTATTGATGAGAGAGACGGCAAAATGCGAGGGCTGTTGGGAGAGCTGGAATCGCTGAGGAGCGAAAGAGCCGAACAGAGCGAAATCGCTTCCGTCAGCGAGGCTGATGATCGCGCCGATGTTTTGGAGAAAATTAAAGAACAGGTTGGTTCTTTTATTTATGCATACTGTTGCTTTGATTAGTTTACAAACTTTTTTATATTATTCAGGTGTGAGCTTAATGATGAGTTTTGTGGCGTTCTTTACAAATGGCTTCATATTATAAAATGACCATGACGGAATTTTCCTCGTTTCCCCATAAATGTAACCCATTTTTTGAACTCATTAATTTTCTTTCGGCGTAAACGTGTCGCTTTAGCGGAAAGACAGTTTAAGTTCTATGCAGTTCTTTTGAGCGCGGCGACATTGACGCCGTGTCAGTGTTGTACATCTGCTGCTGTCGCTGCGTCGCTAACGCTCGCTTCGAAAATACATTTTAAGTAATCTCTCTATCTAAAAATCATCACCATCGTCATCATCAGCCTGAAGACGTCCACTGCTTAACAAAGGCCTCCCCCTTAGCACACCATAGGGAACGACAAGTCGCCACCTGCCTCCACCGGTTTCCCGCGACTTTCACGATGTCGTCAGTCCAACTAGTGGAAGGCCTGCCAACACTGTGGCTTCTGGTTCGTGGTCGCCATTCGAGAAATTTTCTCCCCCAACGGTTGTCTGTTCTACGAGGGATGTGGTATCTAAACATCTACATATTTATATCTAAATATTGTAATGTTGTCTGGCAGTGTGGTTGGTTGGAGGAGAAGCTCCACAGACGCACGCGGCGGCTGGAGCGAGTGCACGAGACTTGCTCGGCGGCCTGCAGCGAGCCCAGCGAGGACGTGTCTCTGCGAGACCGCCAGCGCAGGCAAGAGGTGACTATACATACCCCATACGAATACTGCTATACTGCTACTATACTATAGCATTTGGTTACTGACTTTTTTTAGCCCTAACGAAATCTGGCACAATTTTCAAGGATTTAATAAGTAACCGTTGGCCGTGCTTAATAATAGTAGCTATTTTGAGACTTAAATATTTTATTGAATCAGGCGTTACTTTGCGGAGGTCCATTTCAATGAACACAAAATATTTACCTTGCTACTCCGCTACTTACGTGCAAGATAACCAAGCTTGTGCGAAATATATACGTTTTGCATGCAACGTAAAACGTATATATTTCGCACAAGCTTCGTTATCTTGCACGTAAGTAGCGGAGTAGCAAGGTAAATATTTTGTGTTCACTTAAATATTTAGTTATTATTTATTATTGTTATGGTGATGTATTACTTACTACCATAAGGACCGAGAAACACTGCTCTATATAGATTCTGTATCACCCATTTTTGTGTCTTTGAGTAACTGGATATTGCATTTTAGTACACTATGAGTGGCGACGACTGAAATTTTTTGTTATCTCGTGACGAAAAAGATCGTACAACCAGCGATTTTTTTTACTCAAGTCTACAAAAATAACCAATTTTCTTGTAACCACCCAAAACTTGGATTCCCCCGTCTTCCCAGTTCACACAGACACGTTGGTGTATGCTTGTTGGTCCGCAGTCGGCGTCCCCGGGCGAGTCTTCCCCCCGCTGGGCGGGCGCGGCGGAGCTGCTGGGGGTGTGGGAGGCGGCGGAGGCGCTGTCGCGGGCGGAGGACGCGGCGCTCAAGCGCATCGCTGACCTCGACATGCAGCGCGCGCAGCTGCTCGACGTGGCGCAGGTACGCATGTCTTCGGAGATACTAGCACTGGTAAATACTGCGTCTCTGCACAACATCCGTAGGGAAAATCCGCATAACTTTTGGTTAATACCGCGTATCTGGCTGAGAATCAGTGCTGCAGGTGTCTAACACCTCAGCGCAATGCTGAGCCAGCGACCGTTTCACTTTTGCGAAGACACACACACATTGCTGATCTATTTTCATGTCTGTGTTTTATGTTTCATTTTTGTACAATTGTGTGTCTCTATTTCCGTGTCTTTCTAAACGTCTTCTTTCTTTCTATCTATCTAACAAAATGTAGCGAAATTGAGATTTCCCGCCAACGAACGTAAAATCCTGATTAGAATATACCAGTTCAAACCAATATAAAGTTGGGTGTTGTGTAGATACGCAGTATTTACTAGCTAATTACGTGATTTTACTGAATGTTGTGTAGATACGCAGTATTTACCAGTGCTAGTTATGCGGTATTGCACTATACCCGACGATATACAACTTTCAGGATCTGTCTCGCCACTCTCTGTTAAAAAATTCGAATAAATGACGTCACAAATTGTGACACAGCATTGTACACTTTAACAAGATGTCGCAGTTTATGTCGCTGGCGTTCAAACTCAGCTCATTAATATTGTTTTATTAGCTACTGCTCGCGACTTCGTCCGCGTATAATTAGCAATGTTTATCGCTTTCCAAAAAAAAAGTTACTTTTTAAAGAGTAACCTATGTTTCAATCCAGGGTACCAGCTATCTCCGTTCCAAATTATATCCAAATCCGTTCAGTCGTTTCAGCGTGAAGAAGGAACAAACATACATACTCACTCACATCGTCACATCGTCACTCATCGCATTTATAATATTAGTAGGATTATTAAAGCTAGTGGTTTAAATTTAAATGTTTTACTCTACGGCGAAAGGTTCTATAATTAGATTAACGTCCCAGCGACTGGAACTGAACCCGTGTCGCAGCATTTCCCATCTCCAGCTGACCTTGCTGCGCTGGCGGCCGTCCAACGCGGATTTATCCACTTCAACGTAGCGTCGCCATCATTGTTCAAGTTTCATACACGGTGACTTTGATCGGCTATGGGTCGTGGTCCACCGAGAGTTTGTCCACCTGGTTTTCGACGGAGCTGCGCCCAAGGGTGGAGCCCCTTCTGGGTATTTTGGTCTTCGGGCAAATGAAGATACCTAACTAACCTACCTATTTTTGTAATAATAATCAGTGATTCGAAATAATGGCAGCGTTTTTTCCGGGTGGACCAAATTAGATGAACTTAGGTAGCCTACTTTGAGTCTACTGATTATAGACACCATTGTTACTTCTTCAGTAACAGATGGCAATTACATTTTAATTAGAATTTCGTCAAACAAACATAAAAAAAATCTTCTAAAAAAAATTCTTATCAAAAAAAAAGAGTTCTTTTTTTATTTAGGCTTTATTTTTAAACTGAAATTATTGTCACCTTTTGCCTTTCCGGCTAACACGAGAGCGCGCGAGAGTTGTGTCGTGCGCGAGAGAAACTGTTCTTCTTATAGTTCGTTCTAGAAAAAGACGGGTAATCTATCTTGTGCTAGCCATGCTGGTCACTAAGTTCCTTGTCTTAACTTGAAGTATGCACCTCAAGAAATGTAGGGCGACCATAATTAGTCTACGTATTTGTGTTTTTTTTTTAAATAAAATATGCCTTTGAGCTCTTTTATTTGTACCATCATCTTGTTCGCGCTTGATTATTAAAATGTGTTTTCTCTCATGAGCCGGGAACAATGCTTACTCACCGTATATTTGCGTTGAGACTGTTTGCCAAACTTCAATGTCGGTTTCCTATCGTCATATAGCACAGAGTATTTTCGACACGGTGTTCACTAAAACGAGGAACGTAAATAGAATTTAATTCCAGTTGAAAAACAAACTCACTTGTTATCTCGATGTATTCCATATGGAAAGCTTTAACGTAAAAGATCGGGGTGGTGACCCTACCACTCGCTGTCGGTTTAAAATTAGCTCCAATATTATCACAAATCTTTTAACATGCTCGCCACAACATCAGGAATAGATTGAGGAAAAATATGTATCGTCCATGCTAAATTAAAATATGATTTACTTTCCAAACGTTGAACGTGTTCTTACTAGTAATGTAAAGAAAAATTAAGTCTTATTTTAGGTTGAAAGCGAGCGTCCATTAATTACGTGAATTTGACGATTTTTCGACCCCCTTCGAGCCGAAACTCACGAAACCTCACGAAGGGAGGCCTTAGTGAGGTTTCGTGAGATTCGGATCGACCCCTTCCCCCCTACCAAACCGCACGTAAAAAAAATTGTGGGTATTTTAGTGTAATTAATAAGTTGGTTTGGGGTAGCTTGCCTTAGATTCATAAAAGGAACAACCTCGTATAAGTCATATTTGCCCACTTGAGATAGAGTGAGATGCGGCACGTCCCCCCCCCCATTAACGCCTCACAAACAGTAATGTCCAGTCATTTTACTCTCCTAATCTATCTCCACGCTATTTTCAGTCTCTATTAAATCTACAGCAACCCCTTCTATTTTTTATTGTTTTCATTTAGCTCCGCTATCCATCAAGTCGTCTTCAAAGGGAGATTTATTCCGACACCAACTCTGAAATGAGCTTTAGTACTATACACTATTATTCTTCGCTGGCAACACTACAGTTACTAAAAACAGTAGGGCGAGTTTGTAGCTAACGGCCTTGTAATAAGGCAAGTTAGGGTGTTTGGGAATAGTACTTCGAAACGACTGCGTTGATTCATTTGGCAGATGATCAAGATTTGTTGACGCTTGAACCGCATTAATGAGCTACCATATAGATGTCAGATGCACTGAAATACGTACAAATAAATACGAGTACAATATAAATATTATTTATATTTTTCATATTATTTAGCGACACACTAGGTACCTAATTGTTATTTTTCCTTTTTTTTTTTTTGTATTGTTTATTTTTAGTTTGCGCTGTTGTTGTCCTATGCGCGAATAAACGTATTTTCTTTTCTTTCTTTCTTATATTGAACTAGCTGTTGCCAGCGACTTCGTCTGCAAAGAATTCGTTTATCACTATCCCGCGGGAACTACGCGATTTTCCGAGATAAAAAGTAGCCTATGTGCTATTCCAGACTTTTCTCTATCTATGCGCCGAATTTCATCCAGATCCGTTGGGCCGTTCTGGCGTGATTGAGTAACAAACAAACATCCATCCATCCATCCATACTTTCTCATTTATAATATTAGTTAGATGTGTACCATAAATCAGTACAATGAGTGTCAACGATAGCACAAAAAGTGTGTACGTATTTAGTGCGAAAGAAGGTCAGGCCAGTCCTCGCATGATCTAATTGCTGTGTTTTTATTTTTGAAACTAGCATTGTGCTGTTATCTGTTCCGTTCATGTTTGAAAAATAAAACTTAAAAAACGCTTTTTTACCGCCAACATTGGTAGTAAAAAATCATCATCATCTCCTGCCTATATACGTCCCACTGCTGGGCACTGGCCTCTCAAAACGAGAGGGCTTCTTTACGGGCCGTAAAAAACATACTTAAACTTAATTAAAAATGGGAGATTATACGTCAGATTGATAGTTCGCATGTCGTGAGATCATTATGAGAACACGATTTAAAACAACATCTGCTATAATTGACGAAAGCGAGCCAACCGAGCTGGATGTATGAGTAATGCTTGGGAGATATAGACTTAACTAGTGTACATATCGAAATATTATAAACGGGATGTGAACCGCGATTACCTTTATTGAGCTCCCGATATTGCACAGCCCTAAGATCATTTCGACAGAACGCCACTATATACCGAGACTGGTGAGGGAAGCGGTTGAAATACATAAACATAAAAATTTTAATCGTGAGGATGGGTTTAAATTGTCGAATATCTGGAATCCGGTGATTTCCTTATATAATTTTCGTCCAAAATCAATTTCGGGTGGGCGAAGTGACACTGTGAGTGTAGTGTGTTTGAATCGAGTTTCGAGTGAGAACGGTTCCAGTGGTAACGAGAGTGCACGCAGTCGACGCGCAAGAATGAGGGTAGACAGAGCTCGGCCTACCCAACAATAACATCCACCCGCAATTTCTTCAGTCTACCCGTGATCATGATGCATGCAACTGTATCGAAATATCGGGAGCTCAATAAAGGTAATCGCGGTTCACATCCCGTTTATAATATTTCGAATGAACTTAACCGTGAATCATTAAAACTCTTAGTGTACATATATACATAAATCAAGCATTTATACCTTACGGGGTAGACAGCCTTACCTGAGGTAACAAGAACGTGAACCGCGTCAAAGCGGCACTAAATTTTGAATCAATAATTAAAATGTATATTGTAAATATATGTTATAACTGCTATGGGTGGTGTAGGGGTATAGCACGCGTCACGGAATGACGAGGACCCGGGTTCGATTCCCGGCCATAGCTTTACTTTTCGGATTTTTCTATGTGTTCTAATTTTCAGTGTCGTTTAGAAATTAAATATATGTTGTGTATCGACGGTGATAGTGCAATACCGCTGTGGCGACACTAGCGCCACCTAGTTGACAGCTACATAATTACTACGACGCACGAGTAGCTAGCGTCAACTCTAGTGACAGCTGTCACATCGTTCTACATCGCGCTAACGAAGTTTCTCAACACGGATGCATATATACAACTTCCAACTCTCTTCCTTCGGACTTCGGTCCCCAGGCATAACATCTGCCTGGAGAGAGATCTCTATCGTGGTCCAACCCCAGACCGCGTAACTAGCACTGGTAAATACTCCGTATCTGCACAACACCCGTAGGGAAAATCCGGGTAACTGGCATTGGTAAACAACAGTAGCCAGTTTAAGATTGCCCGCCAACGAACGTAAAATGCTGATTAGAATATACCAGTTCAAACCATTATAAAGTTGGGTGTTGTGTATACGCAGTATTTACTAGTTCTAGTTACGTGGTTTTGCACTATTGGTGTTGTGTAGATACGCAGTATTTACTAGTGATAGTTACGTGGTTTTACACTATGGGTGTTGTGTAGATACGCGGTATTTACCATACCAGTGTACCATACTAGTTGCGCGGTATTGCGCTATTCCCGACGATATTACTTTTGTCGTGAGTGTTTAGGTATGAAAGTGTCTGCCCACTGCGTCCGTAGTGAGTCAGGCGGCGGAGCGACCCTAATGCGTGAACTCGGCAACGCTTTATTGATATGATGGGCTTTTATTGACTTTTAACCCAGGGCTGTCAGATCACGTGCGCTCAATTGGAAAATAACCTAACCTAAACATTTCATTTTAGATAGCTTTTTTGCTGACTGTACTTGCATTGTCATCCGTCCTACATGTGTGAACCAAATTTCAAGTCAATCAAACCAACCGTTGAAGAGTTCCCTTCTGCGGAGACGGTCCTGGCTGGACCACCAGAATTCTACTACCAGAATATTGTATTGTCATTTGACTTACACAAGTATGCAAAATTTCGGCTCGATCGGATGAAGATATCTGCTTCAAAATTGAGTCGCAAGATGCCACCCAGACAAAGATGATTCCATAAACGTTACAGAAAGGTGACACTGATCAATTCGGTCATCATTTCGTAGCCAACAAAAAACTCGGTTTATCACGCAACTCCTCGAGTCAACAATGTATTTTGAGTTAGTCATTGTCACTTTTTGCCGGTCACTTTTATGATTATAGAGGCCTGGACGCGTTCTTTTGAGTAATGATCTTGTTATCCATAGTGAGCGTTCTACAAGATACATTGTACAAGTACAAGTTTAAAATAGTAAGATTGAATAAATAGAAGCATTTTTGCCCAATCCAAATCAATTCATTAACAATCAAAACATCCATAAAACAAATACCCAACTCCTGGTAACGCGTAAACCGCGAACACCTATTAAAATCGCAAACATAACCCCATTAAAACCAAAGAAAACGTAATAGTCCTAATACCGGTTGCTTAAGCAGGAAGGTAAACAGTCAAAAATAGCGCGGTGCCAGCCCTAGCGCCAGTCTAAATATATTACACGGTCACGGAGTGAGTGGTACATGGATGTGGCAGAACATTATACAATAGCTTCTGCCCGCGACTTTGTATGTGTATTATATAAATCTTCCTATTGATTCATGCTATCTATTAAAAAAACCGTATCAAAATCCGTTGCGTAGTTTTAAAGATATAAGCATACATAGGGACAGAGCGAACTTGAAAGCGACTTTGTTTAATACTATGTAGTGACAATACAATACAATACAAATACTCTTTATTGAACACCACAAATCAGTACAAAATAATACAGAAACAAAGAACAAAGTAGACAGTAGGCAATCCTTTATTAGGTCGGGTTAATAAAATATATATTTTTTTCCTTTGAATAGTTCGATTCACAATTTGGACGAGATGTTGTTATTCGTTAGTAGGGTACTTCAAAAGAAAAGGGAAGCCTTGTAAGATCTTTTGTATGTCTGTCTGTCAAGACGCTTTTTGACAGGAATGCGAGGGGGTGTTAAATTGAAAATGGTTTAATAAATAGGGTTATGGTCTTCTATAATATAACCGTAAAAAAATGCGTTTCTTAGTTCGTGCGACTAAGATGCAACGAAGTATGTACGTATGTCTAAGAACATACTTCGTTGCATCTTAGTCGAAAACCTACAAGATACTTCTAGCTGACATAGAATTATGTTTGACAACAAGTATAAATTAAATAGTATAAAAAATTAAACATACATACAAGTATATAAAGCCTCGCAAGACAAGTAAAAAGAATTCAATTCCTATGACAAATAAATAAATAAACAAAGATGGTCCCTATAAGTATGAAAGAAACGTATTTTTTACGATAATTATGACCTATCATAAATTGTTTCACATTTCGAACACTATCAATCTGTAAATCAGAACAAAACATAGCTCATTGTAACCGCGATGCGTTTTCACGCGTCGAAATATATTTTCCCGCGTCCGCCCTCCGCCTGTCCGCTCAGTCTGTCTCGATGCTTCAGCGCGTGCTCTGCTGCCGCAAGGTGATATATCACGACCATAACATCCATCATGTAGTGCTGTAGGCTCCATAGTGCCGTGTTGCGTGTGTGATGTTTCTGTGGAGGTACTTTAGGAAGATTGGTATGGGATTGCCGGACTTGACGGTGAGTGTTAGAGGATAACTGTGTTCATGAGGCATTAGGACGCTAGAGACTAGGTTAGAATGGTTGTGGAGTAAATAAATCATTCTAAGGTCTTCTCATTCTTAACTGCCCTATTCGGTAAACAAAATTCTAACCTCAATGTACAATTTTTGTAAAGAATAAGGTGTATTATGTTGTCAAATAGACCTGAGGCAATATTTTGTACATAATTTTGCTGATATTTTATCTCCAGTTACTTTATTAATGATGAAATAGTTACACATACATAAATATCGTCACGCCTATTTCCCACAGGGGTAGGCAGAGACTACTTTGTTCCACTTGCAAATAGTTAAAAATATAAATAAAAAATTATTATTAATAATAATAGTTAATGAAATAGTTAAAAATTACAAAAATGAGACGTCAAAACGTCCTCAATCTCAAAAGGTTAGAATTTTGTTTACCAAATAGGACAGTTAAGAATGAAAAGACCTTAAGAGGGTGCATCCGTGCTGAGCTCGCAACGTCGCATTTTTGGTGATTTTTAGCGATTATTTAACAGAAATTGAATGAAAGTGTCAAATATCCGTCTGTAGTGCACTTCGTTTTGAGTGTATTGATGTGTCTAATGCAATGATTAATGGTGATGAACTTTTATTTTCGTATTAAACGAGATATAGTATTTTATCGCTTTGATACGAAAATAAAAGTCCATCACCATTAATCATTGCATTAGTCACATTAATACACTAAAAACGAAGTGCACTACAAACGGATATTTGATACTTTCATTCAATTTTTGAGAAATAATCGCAAAAAATCACCAAAAATGCGACGTTGCGAGCTCAGCACGGATGCACCCTCTTAATATAGAGGTACAAGATGTATGTTTCTTCGATGCTGGTCTGGGAGTAAATAAAAAACAGAATGTACCAGCTTCTCTTCCCGCGCAGATAGTAAAAGCTCATCGAGGGAATGGGCGAAAGTCTTAGGAATCGTGTTATAGGCGATGCGGCTAGCAACTCATCACTGTTTTGATTCCCCATCTATATGCCCACATTCATGCTAAACGTGGACAGGTCTTGTTGCCTTAGGCGCTGTCTACCCCGTAAGGGATAAAGACGTGATTTATGTTTATTTATGTTTTGTACAAGATGTACTGGAATTATTCAGGACTATACGAGCAGGTTGGATTAGTTAATTTGAAAAATCCTGTAAAGGCTTTGCGTTGTAAATTTTAATTATTTATGACTAGCAGCCCGTCCCGGCTTCGCACGGGGTAGACAATTATTTATTTGGTTAGCATTTTCATTAATGTTTAAAATGAAAAAAGTTGTTGTAGTGACATAACTACAATAGTTGGACATATGCTACCGTGGAGTTTTTTGTAGACATTATGATGTTCTTCAATATTGTTGTACATTATTTTGTTCTATCGCTAATAGTTTCGGCAGCGCATTCGACATTTTAAGACTCATTTTTCTACACCTTCGGTTACATTGTTCAAATTTTACCAAGGATCCCTAATTTTTTTCAAAATGAAATGTAGCCTATGTCAAAATGAAAGAATGTAGCATTCTATTGGTGAAAGAATTTTTTAAATCGGCCCAGTACTTTTTGAGCCTATTCATTACAAACATACAAACATACAAAAATAGGTACAAATCTTTCCTCTTTATAATATTAGTGTAGATAACAGATAGATAGAATATTACTTGCTAAAGTTAATCTTTGAAACAAAGTTCGTTATGAACTAAAGTTTATAATTCATATAATTTTTTTAAACTAATATAAAATACCAGTGATTTTGTTGAGCCAAAACGAAAGCGCCGCAAGAAACTTGGCAGAAAGTATTGTTTTCAAAACAAAGTTATATGTATTACATTTACTTTATCACTAATGCAAGTAAAACAAACTGAACAATGATAAACAAATTAAATGATTAAGGAAAATCGAAACATACAACATGGTCTAACACACGTACCGGTAAATGAGGAAAATTTTGAAGTTTGTATAAAACAGCATGACTTGTAGTTTGTATGAGACTTGATTACACAAATTATCCAACCTTGTCACGGCGCTAGTAATTACTACCTAAACTAAACAACAAATACTATTTTTAAACTAGCTTTTGCCCGCGACTTCGTCTGCGTAGAATTAGTATTTTGGGTAGCTTATTCTTATTGGTAGGCAAACATTAAATTAGAGCACAAATTAAATATGTTACCCTTAGGGTATTGCGTCTTCATAGTATATTTCACTCCTCTTTTCACATCTTTGACGATTTCTGCAATCAAAAATTAGTCTGTTCCCTTCCCTGAGACCATAACAGTATGCATTCCAAATTTCGTTCAAGTCGGTTCAGCAGCTTAAGCGCGAAGTAGGCAAAAGACAGACGCACTTTTACATTTTACAGTACTATTATTCTTTAATTTTTCTTTTAAAGTTACATTTAAAACCATTTCCACGGGTAAGGTCAAATCATGGTAGAGACAGGCATTTTTATGATTACTATGAGTGTTTGTAGGCCGAGTCATGGAAGATATATGTATTTATGATTGTCTGTAGCCTAACATCCATAGAGCAAGTTTTTTTTTTGATGGTGTCAATTTTTGTGTAAATTGTTCCATATTATTTATTTATTTAGAAGGACAAAATAAAGTCCAGCCATTGATGCTATTCAATTGATTCATCAAGCACTTATTTCAATTGCTCTACAATATTGCTGTCATTTCGTCTGTACAAAGGAAACGGCTTGTATAAGCAATTTATTCCCTTTATTTCGCAATGTTATTTATTATCAACATACTTTAAAACAAGTCTTTTTGTATTTAAAAAAATATATATTTTTGTTAGTTTTTAACAAGCATCTAATGAGGCTTGAATTGAGTACAGTTCGTCCGACTTGCGAAATAAAGGGTTAACTGAATTCAAAAAGGATGAGTAGAGAAAGAGTAGAAACCGTTTTTTATTAACTTGAATTAAACAATTAAGCAGTTAAGCAACCAAATTAATTTTTAATCGAAGTAAACAGGCAATATTAAGATAGAGAAAGTTTCCGTTTCTAGTAACTAAAGGCTAAACTATCAGTTCGTCATAAGTAATAACTAGTCATCGATGACTTAAGAATTTATTTCGAAGTAAATAAAAAACAAATATTAAAACTACCCTTAAATATGTAGTACCTATCGCGTAACGTTTATGGGTGCCTGTACTTCTTTCAAAACCGCTTTAAAAAAATCTTTGCGCGGCTTTTTTTTCAGTCCGTTGTAGAAAGAGATAGGTAGTTCTCGCGCGCTCTCGGGCTAGGCAGCAGGCTTATTGTCTAACTCGCTCGCAATCGCCATCGCGTTCATTTTGACAGTTCATGTATGGGCTGACAATTGGCATCGGAATCAGCTAGCTGTCACATTCATACATGAACTGTCAAAATGAACACGATGGCGATTGCGAGCGAGTTAGACAATAAGCCTACTGATGAATTAACAGAATTCATTTTAGAACATTAGACGTGGTAGCTAGGAAATTTTCCTGCAGCGAAATTTTAAACATCGTAGCGAATCCTATGCCGTAATATTGAGTTGTTTTGGTACCAAAACCTTGCTAAAATTATCATATAATTTAATCGTCACGTTTGCCGCCACTAGCCAAATGGTAAGCGACCTCTGGGAAAGCGTTTAGTGCCGGCGTGATTTATTTTTACGCGTTGGTCATGTTTGTGTTGTACGAAACTTGGCTCGAGTGCTCTTATCGCCGACCTTTAGAAGATAAACAAACCTTAATCCTGTCATTGTTTTGATGTTCTAATTGCTTCTTTGACTGAGAATGTTAACGTATAAAAAAATAGATATGAGTGAGAGGACCAGTCCTTAAAATAATGTAAGGTAGTTTTGAGACCAGTTTTTTCACGACTGCACTAGTAGTTGAAGCAACCTGACTGAAGTTTTAGGTCCCGTGTTTAATCTCCGCTTGGAACAGATAAATCTGTGATCTGTAGGTACAGTCAGCAGTCAGCGTCAAATAGTTCGTGACACCTAAAGCCAAGAAGTTAGCAACATGATCTTATTTCAACTGTAACAATGACGTGTTGTGTACTATTTGGTTACTTTGGATGTCACGAACTGTTTGACGTTGGCTGTACAAAGTTACAAACGTTTGTTCGAGAGTCTTAAATGCCCAGACTAGACCAATCGGAATCAAATTTCTATGACTATAAAGACTATAAAGTTACACAAACCGATAACTCACGAATAAAAGTCGAGTAATGCTCGACATGTTTCGGACTAATTCGTAGTCTTTCCTCCTGGGCCCTATTTTATAAGGCTACAATTTACAAGCGGAAGTCTCTTTCTGACCCTATGTGTTAGATAGACTTCCGCTTGTAAATTGTTACTTGTAGCTTTATAAAATAGGTAAAATAGGTGAAACTACCGTGAGACTCACTCATGGATACACAAACGGATAACTCACGTTGAGTGTTCGTTTCGCTGCCGCCTGTGCGGGCCCTAGGGCCACGGTAGTTTCACGTTTCTTCTGTAATTATTTATTTATCTCACTTCTCATTCAAGCTTCACCGACTACTTTTATCTGAGATATCTTATCTTATGTTTATGACGTTTAAAATTATGTTCGCGGTGACAAAGAGTAACCCGATGATCTTTTTGGACCCGGTTCTAACGGGGGCGGTTAAAATTAGCGCGGTGACTGTTCTGACCCAGTTGGTTAACTGTTGCATGAATGATCGCCACGTTAACTGCTTCTGTTTATTGCTTGTAGAACAGATGGTGTTTGGACTGAGTTTGTTACCGAATCGACTGATTTTGTGGGTACCGAGGGCATAAATATATATATATCTATACAGCCATCGTGTCTAATACAACGTGTTACAAAATACCCCGTAAAATATCAATGCCAAAAATATTGTCAACCCTAGTAAACTGTCATCTCAGGAAACCATACTGGGGTTCTGAAATATTGTAAATGGACTTGTTATAAGGTCACATTTAACCTCCTTTCGGTTTTACGGGTAGTTTTGTAACACCCCGTATATATGTGTCACCGACATTGTTGTGGCATAAAGGTGTTTGCATTTTTGACGTCTTAGTAACGTACGTATTTATGCCCTTGACTGTACAACATTCTTGAGAATTACACTATTTGTAGTACCATCTCCGTTTTCCGCATTATTTTATTGGTACGTACGAGTGTGAGCGGTGAGTGTTGGCGAGATTTAAGAGGAAGTGTTGGAATTCAATGGTGTGTGTGAAGTTCCCAATCCGCACTGGGCCCGCGTGGGAACTAGGTATAGCCCAAGCCCTCTCATTCTGAGAGGAGGCCTGTGCCCAGCAGTGGGACGTATATAGGCTGGAGAGAGAGTTGGAACATTATATATTTTTCGCATTGGCCTTGTGACGTTGCCTGCTGTTTGCTATGTAATAATTTTATGTAGCTTCAGCCTAATATTACGGCCCTATCAGGCAATTCATAAAACACACGCCACCATATGTTTTCATTATCCATTTTGTCATATGTTAGCACGCGCCTGCGCTGTTTGAGACTTGATCATCAGATTTGTCAGGTGTGGGACGATCTTAAAGCGTATACCGAATCATACAGGCTTGGCATTGCAGTAGATACTTTGTTATAGCTCGAGTTCGGAGCAAAGCGATTCAGCCATCAATACATTGAACTGCCGTCAGTGGCGAGCAGTGAAGGGTAGGCTGCGGGAGGTTAGCGCACCACAATTTATATGCGCTACCTACCCGGGCGACTCCCCATTGCGCGCCTTAGGCTTCCCACACATAACTGCGATGCGATGCGATGCGTATTCGCAGTTATGTGTGGGTGCCCTTAGACCCTCGCCATACCGCGGTTTCTCTACTACAGAGGATTGTAAAGTATGTGTTGTCTTATAGGAGGTGCGCGCAGAACGCGATGTGCTTCAAACGCGCATGTCCGAGCAGGCGCTCAAGATATCCTCGTTGTCGGCGCGGCTGGAGACCCAGCGGAACAACGCGGAGGCGCTGGCGCACCAGGCCGCCAGCCAGCTCACCGTCAGCCTGCACGACGCGCTCGCTGAGGTCAGTTAACGGGATAGTTGGCTAGTAGCTGATCAATCAGCTAGTAGCTTGTCAGCGAGGAAGCTAGTAGAAGGAAGTTAGTAACTTGTTAGTCAGTCAGCTTAGTAGATGATGAGTCATTTAGCTAGCAAGCCAGTTAATCGGCTAGTAGCTTGTCAGTAAGTAGTAAGTAAGTAGTAAGTCATTTATTTGTGATACACAGACACAGACACATTCACATCCACACACACACACACACACATTCATTTCATTCATGTGAGACATTCAGTCGGACTGTTAGTAGCTGTTCTATCAGTAAGCTAGTAGCTGTTCAGTCAGCTAATAATTGTCAGTCTGGCAGCTAGTAGCTAGTTAATGGTGGTACTTTACATCTGCATTCCGTATTTGCAACTAAGCATGCTTAGCCTGTTAGTCGAGCTAATAAATGCCTAAGCCAACGAGTACAATGATACAGATAAGTTTCCCTGCCTGTAGTCTCGTCAACCTGAAAGTACAGAACCCGTTGCTTTTGCCGGTCGGTTAGAGATCAGTCCGGTTAGAGGTCGGGCACAGATCAAATGTGTGTAATATAATGAAAACCTTATCAACAGGTACAGAGACTGAAAGAAGAATTAGAGTCGAAAGACAAGCAGCTCCTGCGAGCGAAGCAGAACTTGGAAGAGAGGGAGAAACTAAGCGAACAACACCAGCCGTTGTATGGAAATTCATGTAAGTCGTGCAAGGATGGATGAGGTCTTCGTCTCCGGCCCACTGCTGGGGACAGTTTCCACTCAGAATAATAGTCTTTAGGCTTTTTGCAGATTATTAAAACACTGGTCACTCACGTAAGCATTTTAAGTGAATGAAAAAGAACAATGAATTGGTTGAAACCATGTCGAATACATCACAATTTAAAATAAATGAAAGGACTGGTATTCAAGTTTCATTATTACGTCAATCAATCAATCATTTATTGCAACCATAGTATCTACAAGATACCATACTATTCTAGCCAGTACATACCTACACACTCATATATATACTCATACCAAGGCTTTTTTGATGTGTGTACATACATGGACCCTACTAGGGCAGCAAAACTTAAAACTAAATCTAATGATAAGAAACGTTAATATAATCTATCATCTCGAGTCTCACTGCAGTTTTATATCAAAGCAAGCCTCACTATATCTCATACCTCATACCCATTGCCCATTCATATCTGAACTTACGCAGGATCTGAGTGATCAAATTCGTTTCCATCAGGTAACCCCAAAGACAAGGTGGTGATCCTCGAGCGCGAGTTGTCGTCCGCGCAGACCCGCATCGCTCAGTTGGAGGCGCTGGCCAAGGGTCTGGAGCAGGACAAGGATGAGCTACAGGCCTCGCTGCGGGACCACCAGAGGGCGCTCGCTGAGAGGGAGGAACAGCTGCAAGAGATCATGGGTCAGTGGGGAACTTTATAACCGACAGATAGCCTGGTGGTTAGCTACCTGACTGTGAAGCTTGAGGTCCCGGGCTCGATCCCCGGTCGGGGTTCAACATTGCCATAGTGACCAATGGGTTTAAATTTTAATTCGGGAAAAGTGCAACATAGAACCTTGTAATATTGGACAAGTGAAACGTTTTCATTTACGTACTTGTCGTTGTTCAAATTCTTTAATTTAATTTTTCTTTCTTTTTAAATATTTTGTTCTAATATGGACTTAAGTCTGTTAATAAAACATTTCATTTCATTTCAAATTGTACGGTATTAAAGTGACTTAGTTTTGAACCAAAAATTATGTTGAAAAAGTACATTACACCCCCGAGGGTGGTGAAATAAAGAAAGTCTCTGATCGCAGGAACTTGTCGCGCGAGCCAAAGGCTAGGGCGGTAAATATGCGACGTGAGGCTTTCTTTATCACCACCCGAGGTGTGTACACAATTTTACGTCTTCCTCTGACCAGGGAGTGGAAATTAGTAGCGGTCAGTAAATCGCTACTTACGGCCCGGGGCGACGTAAAATATTGCAATATTAATTTCTAAACCAGTCGTCTCAGTCTAGACCGTTGACTCACCGCTGCACATGTTTGGATCAACTCCAACTTCCGCTGCGCTAATGACCGTAAAACCAAACTAATTTAACAATGCCCCGCAGCTCTCAAACTGGAAGACGACGACAAAGAAGACAAAACCGAACCGGACGGCAAAACCTCCGCCCGAACGCTCAGCGACATCGTATCTATCTCAGAATTCGACGAACAAGACTTACAAATGAGAAGAGCTGAATTAAAAGCCCAAAATCTAAGTCTAAATGCTCCCTATGTCGATAATAGGGACAAAACTCAGCTAAACAGAACTCTACCTCCCAATTTGTCGAAGCCAAACATGAGCTCACTTAACATAGACTTTATCGACCAATTCGATCTACCCAGTTTCACCCCCCGCGGCGATTCGTTACCAATTCATCTCACTTCCACTCAGAATAAGGACGCTCATGGTATGTTCAAAAGAAACGTCAACGAAACTACTGTATTTGGCACTCTTGATAAGTTTGGCGAAGGCGTTAAACATTCGACAGCTCAAAAAATACCAGACAACTGTTCCATGTTCCCGAATAGGGATGTCGATGACAGCAAAGACGTAAGCGTTGCACCCAAGAAAATAAACTTCTCCATCGAACCTTCCAATGATAACAGATCACAAGACGAAGAATTCACGTCTCTGAGGGAACTAGGCATTACTCTAGACATCAGACAAGAGAACTTCCCCGATATTCTGACACAATTGAAACACGAGATCAAGAAATCCAAGGGTGAACTCGAATCTTGTAAGTCAGAGTTAAAGAACGCAGAAGAACAGCTTTGTGAGTTTCCCGCTTTAAAAGAAGAAGTTGAGGAGTTGAAAAGTTTATTAGAAAACACAATGGCGACTATGGAGAACGACAAGAAGTTCTACGAAAATCAGCTCGACCATTTCTCTTCAAATAAAACGCTGCTAGAACAAAGAGTGACTGAGTTAACGCAGGAAGTCAACGAGAAGTCCAAAGACCTGCATCTGCTTAAAGAAGATATATTGAGACGAGAAAATATGATATTAGAACTAGCCAAAGAGAAACGTAACCTGACAAACAAAATGACCGAACTAGAATGCAAAATTGACGAAATACAGAGTAGAAATACGGCGTTAGAAAAATGCGAAACCGAAAATCGCATTTTGAAAGAAAAAATGACAGATCTACAGAAACTGGAGCAGTTGGTTTCTGAAAAAAACCAGCAGATAGATAGTTTAAACCAACATTTAGATAGATTAGATGACTTACAGAGATGCCTAAACGACAAAACCGAAGAACTAGACAACCTAAAGGAGGCGTTCGAAGAGAAATCCAACGAATTATTTAGATTACAAGATACACTTGACGCTCAAAATCGTGACATCGAAAAAATCAACGAAGACAATAACAATTTAAATGTAGCTAACAAAGAACTTAAACTAAAACTAACCAAATTAGAAAAAGAGCAAGAAAACGCGTCTTTGAAACTACAAAATAGTGAAAGTGAGCTCGAAAGAGTGAACTCCCTGAACAACGATTTGACATCGAAGATTGACGAGTTGAAAGATTTGACTGATAAGCTTAAAGATAAAGAAACAGAGATTGAAATTTTGAATGAAGATATTAATTCTTATCATGAGGAGATTGCTTCATTGAAGGAGCAGATGAAGATGGTGTCTCGGAGTCCGTCTCCGAAGAGCAAGGGTGAGAAACCGGACCGCCAGGCGAGCAATGACAAGAAACAGCTGGTGAAGATCAGGAAACAGATATCGCTGCTGCAGCACGAATTGGACTTCAACAGGAAGGAGCTAAATGATAAGGTGAGTTTTATTTTACTCGATTGTTAGTATAAATTCTTTTCCAAATATAGTTCCCTGGTAAATTAAAAAAAAACAGATCTTCACTGGTAGTCGTTTAAAATTGTCTAATTTCATTATTGCGCCCCTGTAACAACAACCTCAGTCGGACACATTTTCCAAGCATTTTTGATCAGGGTCCAAAGGTCAAGTGACAATGACGCGAGTTTAACAAGTTTTACTCATCCCAAAAAGTGCTCAGCGCCGCTAAAGACGTTTCTACTTCAAACAACCATAACAGACATAAAAACAGGCCTTTAATATTGATCTTGACCAATCAGTTTTCGTCCAGACTTCCTTACATTATTGGTCACGTATGACGTACCAGTCTGTCAGTGCATTGATTCTTTATAGCGCTTCGTTTTTAAATTTGGTGCGTTGCCAAAAATGTGTGTCGTTAAAATGCCGAACTCGCTTTCCCGTGTTGGATGGCTCTGTTGTAATGCGATTCGACGTAAATTATGAACCCATTAGTTTGTAGGATCGCTAAGGACAATACACGATTGTTTTTTGGCAACTGTATAGTTGAATAATAGTAGATTGTTATAATTATAATCGTTGGAGAGAGACATTGTTGTAAAAGCGCCAGCGTCAGTTCAAATATGAGTGTTAACTGTACAGTTAGCATGAATAAGTTATATTATAAAATTGCAGAAACTTATTTTGGCATAAATATATGTACGTTACCAAGGCGCCAAAAACATCTATACACCTTTATGCCACAAACAATAAGGTCGTCGATATTAATCGATATCAATGCCCTCGACTGTACATCATGTCCTAGGTAACATGGGAAACATGTGCTTTAGACATAAAAGTTATTTTTTTATGCCAATAGCATTTAAAGCAACATAAATTTCAATAATCTTAAAACGGAATAGTTTAATTACTCAAGTCTCAAATAACAAAATAAAGAGATGAAGAAGACGTTTATATCGGTTGTTTTTTTTTAATTTTGAGGATTGGTGAATGTGCTCAAATTAAGTCTCAGACCATGACGAGTGAAACTTATTAAATTTTCGTTCAATAAATAATATTTCACACCGCCTGTACTCAGTTATGATTATGCGCTGTCGCAATGGGCCTACTGTTTAGTGCCACCGACGTTGTTCCTTGTGAGCACTCGCTTCTTCGTATTAGTAACAACAGTTAATAAATGCTAATAAAACATACTGCTCGTCGCGAATCGTTACATTAACTCAAACGAGAATAAAATATGAACGTTCTCGTGGAAATCCGTAATCTAAATCGGAAATATTGGGCGCAGGCCTTCGAGCTAGCGAAAGCTAAGCTAGACGTGACGGAGCTGCGGAACAGCGTGTCCCAAGCGGGCAAGATGGCGGCGGATGCAGAGGCTGCTAGCGCCGCGCTGAGGGAGCGGGCAGAGCTAGCGGCGGCCGAGAAGGAGGCGCTAGCGGCGCAGCTGCAGCAGGTCATGACCAGGTGAGAGTGAGGCTAGGCTAGCGGGGACGGAGCAACAGCGGCTAGCAAGGGTGCAAGATGGCAGCTCCTTTACCTAGCTTCCATGATCAAAAAACCTCATGTGTGTGATGTCTCAACGCCGGCATTGGCAAAATATGTTTTGCTTTAGCAGCAAGGGTAGAAGCCATAAAAGATATGGCTCTGGCTACATCGCGAAGAAAATCATTAATTTGAAAACGCGGCTCGTTTTGCAGGTTACAAGAGGAAGCTAACCTATCCGAGTTGAGGTCGAAGCTGCAGGAGAAAAGTGAGAGGTGCCGGGAGCTGGAGGCGGAGCTTCAGGACATGAAGGATCTCGTGGACAGGTAGGGACATACGAAAGGTTGTGTCCAAACTGAAACAGAGTCCCTTCGCTCGCTCTTCTTGCTGCGGGTAGCACAAAGTCAATCGTCCAGGAGATCCTTGGGAAAGGTCTGTCCAGCAGTGAACGTTTATGATGATGGCCGATATGATGATGATACAAACATACAAAATCATGTCTTTAGAGCCTAAAGTAACAAGACTTAAAAGCCACGTTTAGCATGATTGTAAGCGTATAGGTGGAAAGGAAAGGGAATCAAAATAGTGACGGGTTGCTTATTCTCTCGATGGACTTTTACCATATCCGGAAAGAGTAGCAACTGGTACAGTCAGCGTCAAACAGTTCGTGACACCCAAAGTAGCCAAATACACTCATCAAAAATTCTGGGGATATTTTTTATCCCTAAACAAATTTGATGTTTTAACTCGGTAGTAACAGGCCTATATTGAAACCTACTAGTTTTTTGGCCACTTTGGGTGTCACGAACTATTTGACGCTGACTACATTCTGTTTTTTTCTGATGATGACGATAATGATGATGGTAATATTCTGTTTTTGGAGGCCTGTGGCCAGCAGTCTCATGTATGTAGGTATGATGATGGATGTCATGTGCAGGGTCAGTTCGCCGGCGCGGCGCTCCCCCTCCGACCAGCGCGCGCTGGTGGTGAGCGGCACGCGCTCCCCCACCGCCGAGCTGGAGCGGGCGCTGCGGGACCAGCTGGACTACTCGCACCGCCTGGACCAGGACATCATGGAACAGGTACCAGCCAGCAACCAAATATGTGGTCTACCACCCTAAGGTTAAAATTCTTTTGCACGTCACAATATAATAACGTCGATAAGACATGCTGTCAACTTGAAAGTTCGACTTTAGCGACATTTTCATTTGATAGGAAGTTGGATGAAAAGTGGTAGACCATTTATTTGGGCGACCGTACCAGCCAGCCAGCAGCCAACCTTGGAACCAAGGACCGGAAAACCCCTTCATTTGCTTAAGCCTTTTCATAGGGTAACCCTATTAAACTGTTACCCTATGATATGGTAAGCTAAGAATAAAGTTAGCCGTTGGTTACCCGTTTTCTATTATGGTTATAATCGTTTTCTAATAAGGTAACCCTATATTTTATCATCTGCGCGGGAAGAGAAGCAACTGGTACATATTATGTTTTTTCTTCATTCCCAGACCTGCTTGGAAGACAAATTAATTAATAAATAGTGCAGTGGTTACTTGTGGTACCATAGGCAGTGGGTGTCTGACATATTCTGGTTATTTCCAGATACTTTCGGCTAGCAGCGACGAGCATGAAGATATCCCGCGGCTCGCTCTGAACTCTTCCAAGTAAGTGTTCTTTGTCATAAACTGATCAGAATAATCTTAAACTTAACTTGAATCACTTATCTAGCCAGAGTTTTGTTTGGTTTAGTTGTATATAGGTAGTTGGTTTTAAGAACATTGGTTTGTAAACTTAGTTTCTAAGGCCGGCCTTACACAGTCTGAATCCCAATCTGAATTCAAATTATCAATTCAGAACGCACGGTATTGCATACAATTTAACTGTTCCCCACACGCATTCTGATTTTTTCAGATTGATCTGTCAGAATAATCTTGACGTACGTTCTAAATTCAGAGTATGAAAATTCAAATTATGAATTCCGGACGCACCAGTTTCTGTACAATTAGTACGGACGAGCACACAATACTGGATTCAAATTATGAATATGAATCTCAGTTGCTAAGGCCGGCCTTACACAATCTGAATTCATAATCTGAACTGAGCCATCTGAATTTTTAAGACGTGTGAGGCAAGGCACTGGATTCAGATTATGAAATCAGATTATGAATTTTATTCAAATTGGGATTCAGAGCGTCGGTGATTGCTTCACACAAAAAACTAAAATAACTTGTTACCAAGCTTTTACCCCCTTATTCATAAACGATCTATACGGTCTATAGGCTTCTGCGAACTTAGTAATCGTTTGTCCTTATCTGTCACTTTGACATTTACCTTTCACAGATAAGAACAAACGATTGCTAAGTTAGCAGGGGGGCTACTCCGAAAATCGATTTTCGAAGTTCGTATCACGCCGTCCCTCTCACTCTCAAATTAATAGCTATTAGTGAGAACGGAACGGCACGAAACCAACTTCGAAAATCGAATTTCAGAGTATAAGGCCAGAAGCCTATAGATAGACCGTTTAAGAATAAGGGGGTTAATGTTTGTTTGCAGGTCGTCAAGTTCGATTCATTCGACGTCGTCGGAACGCATGAACCGGCTGAAGACCGAGAACGACAAGCTGCTGATGCAGGTCAACAACCTCGAGGCGCGGCTGCGGGACAAGGACGCGCTCATCACCGAGCTCAACAGGTGCGTTCATATTTATATTAAAGAAAACGATGCTAAGTATACTTTCGGAGTAACATCATTTTTTAACGTAAGTGACAAAGTTGAGTTGAGTTAATATTTAGAAAGTTTGCTGTTTAATTTTTAATTTTCCAGTTTTTCTTTTTTTTTTGTACTGTGCGATGTTCCTTGACTCGTCCTTTTCTTTTGGAAATACCATTGTTTGTACCATCAGCCAAATATGTGAGTGGTGTGGAAAGGTTGAAAATATAGTGCTAGCCGGGCTGGAGTATAAAATGATTTAATACATTTACATAACGAGTTTTAACACTCAGCAATAATGACACATTATTTCACAACCTGTACCTTAGGAATAAAGACGTATTTATAGACCGAGAGCTCCCCGCGCCCCGCAGCCACGCGGGTGAGGACTTATTTAAGTGTTCGGTCTATAGTATGTATGTATGTATTCAGGATACGTGACAAGCTGGTGCAGGACTGGCAGGCGGCCAAGCTGCGTCTGCAGGCGGAGAAGGACAACTGCGGCCGGCTGCAGCTGCTACTGCTCACACACAAGGAGAGCGCGGAAACGCTGCAGGTGAGCCAACTATAGGCTAACCGCTGAGTCCTCGCCCGCGCGGCACGAGGGCGCGGGGCAGGACGACAAATGGGACCGAGAGGCCCCCTTGTCGTCCTACCCAGCGCCCCGCAGACGAGTACTAATTTAAGCGATCGGTATACTCGTACACGGGAGAGATATTGTTAACAAAAAGGCTGTATACATTAAAAGAAAAAGTTATTTTAATCAGATTTTTTTTTCACTTTTTTGTCTTTTTTATTAATTTAATAAGTCAGTTCAGTTATTTATTCAAACGAAAACAACGTATTTTAATCGAAATAAAACCACACAGCATCTATTTTTCTTCCAGAAATAGCGAAATTTGTTCTTCTCTCTGTCAAATGATGTCGTCGAGAAAAGAGATGTCAGACGATGTTACGTCCCACTGTTATAAAAATGCTCACTGAAGATAACAAAATTAATATTCCAAACCAGAGGAGGAGGTATCATTCCAAAAAGAGGACGCTTAGCGACAAATATTCGCATAGTAACAAGGTCACGTGACAGTTGGTAACAGATAGAAAAATTCGGAGGCTTACTCACCTGCTATGGGTGGTGTAGGGGTAGAGCACGCGTCACGGAATGACGAGGACCCGGGTTCGATTCCCGGCCATAGCTTTACTTTTCGGATTTTTCTTTATGTTCTAATTTTCAGTGTCGTTTAGAAATTAAAATTAATATTGTTTAATTCATAAATCTTTCCAGAACCAAGATTCCAACATGATCCAGATATTGAAGAAGCGTCTGGAAAGCGCGATGCAGTCGGAGCTGGAGCTGCAGCAGAGGGAGCTGCAGCACAAGGCGCGGCTGGCGCAGCTGGAGCGGCAGCTCGTGCCCAGCGGGGGGCAGGACGAGCCCGCCAAGCAGCTGTTGCAACAAGAGGTATTTGAAACTGCTTGCGTTTATGTACAAAATAGTATTGCAGTGAAGTTTCTGAGCCACCATTGTAAAAGATACACGTGATCTTAGGTGGGGGGTCAGGAGGGGTGATACTAACCCTTAACATGTATTGTATCCAGGGAACCCGAAACCGACGAGCATGTATGAGGAGATTGATGAATATGGATGAAGCGAAAGAGGTATTTCAGGATCGTAGCAAGTGGAACAAAGTAATCTCTGCCTACCCCTGTGGGAAAAAGGCGTGACGGTATGTATGTATGTATGTATGTATGTATCCAGGGAAGGGGGGTTCTAAAAAGTTGCCAAAAAACCGGTTGTCTATAAAGTCGGTTTACGGACAATGGTTTTACGTGATAACAAGTCGACGCTTGGGCCGATCGTGCCTCTCTATCGCTCGTTTCGTGCTCTCGCTTGCACACTGACGTCACGCGGAACGTGACAATGAGTCGTGCTTTTTCGTGCGTGCAGTCGGGGTTCATCGATATATAAGACATTATCACGTCAAAAACGTCGCGTGATTAAGAGAGTGCATCCCTACTAAGCTGGCAACGTCGCATTTTTGGTGATTTTTATGATTATTTCACAGAAGTTGAATGAAAGTTTCAAATGTAGTGCTTCTGTAGTGCACTTCGTTTTTAGTGTATTAATGTTTCTAATGCAATAATTGATCGTGATGGACTTTTATTTTCTTATCAAACAAGATATATAATTTTATCCCTTCAATACGAAAATAAAAGTCCGTCACGATTAATCATGGCATTGGTCACATTAATACACTAAAAACGAAGTGCACTACAGACGCACATTTGAAACTTCAATTCAATTTCTGTGAAATAATCGTAAAAAAACACCGAAAATGCGACGTTGCCAGCTCAGTAGGAATGCAGCCTCTTAATGGACAGCCCCTTTGTTAAATATTGAATGTTTGTTTCAGTTGGACAATAGCGAGCGGCTGCGCGGCGAGATATCGCTGCTGAAGTCTAAGTTGGAGCTGGAGCGCACGCGCAGCGCCGACCTGCAGGCTGCGCAGGCGCGCGCCGCCGCGACCCACGCGCGCGAGCTGGACGCCAAGCACGACGCCGCGCGCGCGCTGCGCCAGGAGCTCGCAGACCTCAACAGGTACCTGGACCACACACCTATGTACTATACATAAAAAGATATATAAGGTCTGTTCATTCTTAACTGTCCTATTTGGTAAACAAAGTTCTAATCTCAAAACGTCTTATTTTTGTTATTTTTTAACTATTTCGTCATAAATTGAGAATGATAGCGGAGAGGTTTGATTCTGCCATTCTCGCTCGTTTTACCGATCTCCATGTCAGGGGACTAGAATAAGGTGTATGGCATTAATTTTTGTGTAGTTCTAACATAGGTTTTTAAGATTGTAATACGAACAGTCTATGGACTTTTTGTTGTCTGTTAATAAATAATTTTTATTTTATTTATTTATTTATAAATAAAGGAACTGGAGATAAAATATCAGCAATGTACAAAATATTGCCTCAGGTTTATTTGATAACATAATACACCTTATTTTTTACAAAAAATTGTACATTAATCGAGTAATCCATTAAAAAACGCACGGGTTGCACTCCGGGAGTGCCGGCAGAAGTGAAAGCTGAAAGTGCACAACGCACTTTAAAAAGTAAAAGAAAAAAAACTTTTTCTACACGAGATTTGAACCACGGTCGCCGGACCGAACGCACTGTTATTCCACACCTTATACAACTAGGCCAAACGTATCTTACGAGTGAGTGACGAAATCAACGTACCTACGTATTATCCTCCATCTTACCTGACGCGAGTTTCACATTTTTTGCCCATCCCAAAACGTGCTCAACACCGCCAAAGAAGTTTTCACTTAAAAAAAAACAACATTTTTTTGCCAAAAATGCCATACATCAATTTGGAAGACCTGATATTCTTCAAAGTGTAGAACTGATTTTTACCAAACGTATGGCTATTGCCTTGTATTTAACTAATCGCTAGATTAGTACATTACGGATGAGGAGGCGTAAAAAAGCCGAGTGCACGCGAGGCCTTCTATTACACATCGTGCCGACTTTATATTCTGTCTGTTTGTTCCAGATTGAAACACGACGCGAGCGTGGAGCTGCTACGCGCCAAGGAGCTTCTCAACATCCAGAGCGGCAGCATCGCGGAGCTGGAGCAGAAGCTGGCCGCTACCGCCAAGCAGCGGCCCATCAGCCAGGCCTTGGTCAGTTCAGTACACACTCTGCAGTAACGCACTGGTCGTCTTAGTCAAAAAGAATATAACCACTACGTTCTTAGTGACTTTTTGTGGACTTTTTTTTAAAGTTTCGTACCCTATTTGTTAAGACACCCCGTCTGTCTGTCACCTGGCTGTGATAGCTATACAGACACCGTGATACGAGTACCGCTATAACAATAAATACTAAGAAAGTCTAACTTTTTTATGACTTGTCTGTCTATGTAAGTAATCAACATAAAATTACCTCATATCTCAAATTTTGCTAAGCTAACACTGGGACTCATATTCACTTGCCGAATTCGCACGGAACCCTCAGTGCGCGAGTTCGACTCGCACTAAACTTGGCCGGTTTGTACAAAGCTTTTATTTGACTTGCAAAGTATACATATAAGTATGTTTGTCCGGGTGGAATCTTGCGTCTCAATTTTGAAGCA
Source organism: Pandemis heparana (assembly GCA_963854515.1). NCBI lineage: Eukaryota > Metazoa > Arthropoda > Insecta > Lepidoptera > Tortricidae > Pandemis > Pandemis heparana. The sequence goes on from OY978021.1 coordinate 13,881,804, forward strand.
GATATCTGCAACCGATTGAGCTGAAATTTTGCATACTTGAGTAACTCGGATGACAATACAATAATCTGGTAGTGGAGTTCTGGTGACCCAGCCGAGATTATCTCCACAGGAGGGAACTCTTCAACGGTTGGTCCGATTGACTTGAAATTTGGTACACATAATGTAGGACGGATGACAATGCAAGTATAAAAAGCTTGTATTAAAAATTAATTATCTTATTACTTCTGTATACCTTTTTACTGTTTTGATTGTTATTTTTTATTTTTTTTTATAAACCTTTTTATTCCGAATTCGCTACAATTTCAGTAAGTACGTGTTGTTGTTGTTGTTGTTATTGTCGTTTTTATTTTTGATTTATTTATTAAATTGTCGCGAAATTCGGCGTGCCTCATGGCATAGGCCTCCTCCGTGTATTGGAGGGTTTGGGCTATAGTTCCCACGCGCGCCCAGTGCGGATTGGGAACTTAACACACACCATTGAATTTCTTCGCAGATGTGTGCAGGTTTCCTCACGATGTTTTCCTTCACCGAAAAGCTCATGGCAAATTACAAATGTAATTTTCGCACATAAATTCCGAAAAACTCAGATGTGCGAGCCCGGGATTTGAACCCACGACGCTCTGCTTGAGAGGCCACAGGTTAAACTACTAGGCTACCACGGCTTTGATTGTTATTATGTAGTGTTCAATAAAGAGTTATAGTATTGTATTGTAATTTTTTGACAGTAACTTATCTATTTAAGTCAGTCACTGGTATCCTAATAGATATTTTAACCGACTTCAAAAACGGAGGAGGGTCTCGATTCGGTTGTATTTTTTACAGACAGAGATAGAGTCCCACAAAACGGAGTTAGCCCGCGAGCTGAGCAGCCTCCGCTCGCTGGTGTCCCCCGAGCTGGCAACGTTGCGCGACGCGCGCGCGCAGCTGGCGCGCCAGGTGGACACTCTGCAGGGCGAGCTGGCGGCGCGCGCGCACGCCGCCGACGAGAAGGACCAGGCTGTGAGTTGGCGCGTGTTTGACGTTGGGGTGCTTTGCTGGGGGCTACTGCACGCTATACTTTGACTCGAGGGTGTTGCTAGCCAGATCAGAAGGGGCTAGTAGCGATAGCCATTGAGAGTTGTACACGTAAAATATCAGGCTATTAGTAAACATCTTTGGCTCCAGAGCCTCGGACTCTGGGCAAGGCAGGGTTTGAAATAGATACCTGTGGTTTCTCATGAGGCTGACATAGTCACCATTGGTGTACTCAAGCCTCGTTAATACTTTAGATAAAAAAAACAGGCTATGGGTCGTGGTCCACTTAATTTGGTCCACCCGGAAAGAATGTTGCCATTATTTCGAATCATTGCATATTTTTTTAATACAAAAATAGGTAGGTTAGGTTAGTTAGGTATCTGAGGGGCAAAACAGCTAGAAAAAGGGGCTCCGCTCTTGGGCGGAGCTCAGTCGAAAACCAAGTGGACAAGCTGTAGGTGGACCACGACCCATAGCCGAAACAATCTACTGCTAGTCGGGTTACTAAAGCAAGAGCATCGCCAAAGGGGTAACCCCTTCCCCTAGAGAATTGGAAAGTGATTATGGGCTCACGGTCCCACTGTTATAAAAATGTCGAATTACAGTCCACCATAAGGTCGACGGAACGTCGGCGGGGCTCCTATATCTATCGTGTATACATAAGTCGAGTAACGCTCAACATGTTTCGAACTAATTCATTCCTTCCTGAAGCGCTCCGGCGGTAGCGAAACGAACACAGTGAGTGGCAATGTGTCTTCTTATTTTTTGTAAACAAGTACGTATACCGTCGAGGGCATAAATATCGATACAGCCATCATGTCAAATATATGTGTCACCGACCTTGTTTGAGGCATAAAGGTGTACAGACGTTTTTGACGTCTTGGTAACGTACGTATATTTATGCCGCTTACTGGGGCCTTACCATGGCGTCTTCATGCGATTCAGTTTAGGTTCGCTCGCTGTCAGATCCATACTAAAAGTGACAGCTAAAACTTGAACTGAGTCGGAATTAGGACGTCGTGGTAAGGCCCCTTTACGTGTCTTCGTTATTCAAGAAAACATTTAAATACCTACACTATTTTCATTCTTACCTGTCCTATTTGGTAAACAAAATTCTAACCTCAATGTGCAAATTTTTGTAAAGAATAAGGTGTATTATGTTATCTAATAAACCCGAGGCAATATTTTGTACATAATTTTGCTGATATTTTATCTCCAGTTCCTTTATTTGCGATGAAAATAGTTAAAAAATAACAAAAATGAGACGTTTTGAGGTTAGAATTTTGTTTACCAAATAGGACAGGTAAGAATGAGAATACCTTAGAGCCCTGTGTTACCAAGCCTTGTATTTTATCAAGTCTTGTATATGTCGAGAGCTTTGTATACGGAGCAACGTATAGTCGTTGATTTTAGTAGCTGATTAATGTGTAGGTTTTTGTTTGTGTCAAATATAAGCTATTTATTGCACGGCTTTTTATTATTGGAGCGTTTGAAGCTGGACTGGTGAAAGCTTGCCAAAATCGAAGACAAATGCAAAGAGAGGGCAAGCCTTTGCCCAGCAGTGGGACTTAACGTGGGATTTCTCTACTCAAATGGTCCTGAAACTGTAGTCGAATTCTAGTTTTTATTATTCTAGCTCCAATGCTGGTCTGGGAGTAAAGAAAAAACATAGAATGTACCAGTTGCTTTTCTTCCCGCGCAGATGGTAAAAGCCCATCGAGTGAATGAGCGGAAATCTTAGGGATCATGTTATAGGCCATGCGGCTAGCAACCCATCACTATTTTGATTCCACATTCCATCTATACGCCCATAATCATACTAAACGTGGCTAAGTCTTGTTACTTTAGGCTATCCTCCTTATTCATATACGCTCTATAGGCTTCTGCTAATTTAGCAATCGTTTGTCCTTATCGGTCACTCTGACATTTACCTTTCACAGATAAGGACAAACGATTGCTAAGTTAGCAGAAGCCCATAGAGCGTTTATGAATAAGGGGGTCAAATTATGTATGTACTTACATCTTTCTATATTTAAGCAGAAAATAAAAAACAATTTGAGTGTTAAATAAGTATTGTCTAATTTCCAATGTTGCAAATAACGTTATAAAAGTAGATGGGTCAGGCTAAGATGCGTGCGTTTTGCTATAAACAAAGCAGTCAAATTCCACCGCTAGAATTATTAGTTGCATATTTTTGAACTACATTTCTTCGTTTTCCTGTAGTAAGCAACTTACAAGCTAGCATTGCTCTTATGTTCGTCGACGTAATCCGTCACTTTCGTCTCCATTGCTTCTTGGGAAGGGTGTTTGGGTTCAGTGTCTGTGCTCAAAGGTTCAATGGACCACAGCGCGACGGAGTACGCCGCGTATACGGCGAAGTAGAACGCGTACAGTAGTCCGGTGACGAAGGCTAGTGCTATCGGGAATAGGCGACCGGTGTTGTGGTCCGCTTTCCATGCGACTTCCGCCCAACTGCGAGAGTACTGGCAGAGTTGTCTGGAATAAACAAATAAATATTATTAGCTTCTTGTAGTGCCTCTTCAACTAGTGAAAGATGGCCGTTAGCTTCATATCATCATCTCCATTTAAGGAAAATAAATATACAATATTTCGTTTCCAGTCTATATACTCTTGCCAGCGGTTCCAAGACTTCCAAGCCCTGATCATGAGATAATTCACGTTACTTAAGATGTAATCTCAAACTGTAATGCTTGTAGTTTAACACAGGATTTTTATTGTTGTCACTGAGGCGATTGCCTGTTAGTGTTTACAAACACATAAACATACTTAAATACATATATAACATCAATGATTATAGTACCGGAATTCGAATCTGGAATCTCTAGCTTCGTAGCCTACGTAGTAATTAAATAATATGTCGAATAGGAATTATTCAAGTGTAAAGTGCTGTTACGAATCAAGCTGGACGGTAGCGGGAGCGTTTCGTCGGATTCGAGAACCATGCCGATGTAGAAAATTGATTCTAATGCAATATTACAGTAAACATGGTATAAGAATCGTATTGAACGTGTGTATAATCTAGCTTATGCGACTGAGTTTGACTTCGCAGTTTTTTTTATAAAAGATTCACTGGTACTTCAAAATCAAAGCTTAATATATAATACTGATCGCTCTATCAAAGACCAGAGGCCATTTTGTAACGATCATGATTCAGAGTGCTTTAGGAAATATAGTATCTTTGCTAAAATCAAATCAAATAACTAGAGCCCGGAATTTTTGCGGCAAAACTGTCCCAAGGTAGCTGGTGTTAGACACATTTTTTTAACGATATTAGAGTAATAGAAGAAAAAACAATCTACGAAATAAAAACATACACGTATAATTACGAAAAATTTAATGGCTTGTATCATTTCGCTCAAAGTTTAACGTCTTTGTTACAAAACTGTGGCAAAGCCAAAGTGAAGGGTTATTTTGTTACTTTACGTAAAGTATAATTAAGCTTTAGATGAAATAACACGTTAAAACAACTTCTTAATTTACTACTTCGTTTGCATATTTTTAAGTAACTGTCGCGAATAATTATAAATTATTGTCAAAATTATATCGGCACGATTACTCGATATCCGGTGAAAAGCTAGCTATTTCGGGCTCTACAAATAAGGCTGTGTACTGACCGGAGGCGGGGCAGCGTGCGCTCGAGCACGCTGACGAGGCAGTGCAGCGCGTGCGTGAGCACCAGCACTAGCACCCACACCGCCAGCAGGTACGGCGGCCAGCGGAAGCTGCCCAGCGCCGCTACAACACACACGTGGCCTTATTATTAGTTAACCCTTTGACCGCCAAAGTCATCCAATCGTGACAGCCAATGGAATGCCTCACACGCCACGGTCATCAAGACACATGGCCAACACTCTAGTCAAAACACATCCTTCTACAATGGAAATAAAATCCATATTTCCCTACTAGACGGTTTGTACGCCGTCACATCATTCGTAGTGTGGCGGTCAAGAGGTTAACCCGCTACTTAAGGCAAGGTGTGGTATTCATCGTGGTTTTTTGGGTGATAGAAAGAAAGAAAGAAAGAAAAATATTTTATTTCCGTTCCCAAGGAGGTTCCGTGGGATAGGGACTGTCCAGGGTCCGTCCGGATTGTTATCACCGTCTTCGCTAATTCTACCGCCAAGCAGCAGTGCTTCACTGTGGAGTAGTGGTGAAATTATTGGCACACGAGGTTTTTTGTCTTAGTCCTCTAGGTTGGCAACGTCCATAACCGGTGGTGATCACTTACCATCAGGTTACCCACTTGCTCGTTTTCCTTCCTTATTGTATAAGAAACTAGCGGCTACCCGCGACTCCGTCTGCACAGAATTCGCTTATCGCTATCCCGCGGGAACTATGCTATTTTTCGCTGTTTCGATGAAGGTAGAGTTACCTTGCACGAGCGCTCCGTTCCCGGGCGGCGTGTCCCGGCGCCGCGTGTCCGGTCTCGGCGCGTCGTCTGGCGCGGGCTCGGCGCCGCCGCGCCGCCCAGATACGCGTCCCGTACGCGACGTCTGCAACAGTTACATACTACGTTGTAACGATCAAGGTGATCAAATGTAACACTGAAGCCCAAGACAGCGTTCACCCCGTTCCGTCCCTTTGTTCCTCGCAGACAACCAAGTTTGCTAACCAGCAGCCAAGGAAGACATTTTCTTCCCAGATAACTGGTTTTTTAACGGGAAAAATTTGTTCCCCGTACATAACTAAGCCTAAGGAAGCATTGGCTTGATGAGTCTTCTTGAGTGGACTTTGTATGTTTCGTGTGTGTGTATATTTATGTAGCTTAATATGTAGGTTATATTACTATGTAGTGTATTTCTGACATAATAATATATTAGTTCATCGTATATTTATTTATTTTTATATGTATTAGGGTGTACCTGTATTGTTGTGTAGGTGTATTATTATTATGTTAGTGCTTTATTAGTTTAGGTTTAAATTAGGGTCATTGCTCTTCTAGCTTTCCAGTATGTCTACTCTCTACTCTATACTCTGGTTTCTTCTGTTGTCCTGTCAATCGTTCGAAGGTTAAGAGATCCCTTTAAGGGATAAGTTCGCCTTTGTACATCTATTTGTCTCATTATCTGTAAAATTAATGTGTTTTAGGTACAATAAAGAGTTATACATACATACATGCATACATAACTATAAGGTAAAATGAAGACTATTTCTAAACTAAAACAAACATGTTCGCGGCTAAACGTATGAATTAGTTAGCTTGTTTTTATTAGATACATACACAAACACAATTCACGTTATGTCCCTTACAGGGTAGACAGAGCCTAAGGCAGTTATAAAGTTACCTGCGGCGACAGCTTCGAGTAGGACGTGGAGCTATCTTTCTCGTCCTTCGGCTCCTTGGCGTTCAGCTCCGTCTTCGTCACCGAAGGGTGGTCCCCGCACATCCTGAAATATTGTTACATTACATACCGTCACGCCTCTCTCCCATAGGGGTAGGCAGATACTACTTTTTGCGTACCACTTTCGCGTCATCTACATTCATCAATCTCTTCGTACATGCTCGTCGGTTAAGGGTACTCTTGACCTTATCTTTTGCTAAAACGTCCCCACTTTGGTCACTCTTTTCGCTCTCTTTCTTTCATCCGTCCTCTACGTGACCAAACCAAGTAAGCATACTTTTTTCTATCCTGAAACATCGTTGACACTACTTAAGCTACTACTTACATTAAATTGATTCAGTAGTTTTAAACTTTATCCCCTTCACAAAAAGATAAAGTGGTTATAACAAAGCTGAATTGGCCAATAAGCAACTATGCAAACAAATTTAAAAGAATTGATTATAATATGTATTTGTTATTCTATCTAACTAATATTATAAATGCGAAAGTATGGATGGATGGATAGATGGATGGATGGATGGATGGATGTTTGTTTGTTACTCAATCACGCCAGAACGGCCCAACGGATCTGAATGAAATTCGGCACATAGATAGAGAAAAGTCTGGAATAGCACATAGGCTACTTTTTATCCCGGAAAATTGCGTAGTTCCCGCGGAATAGCGATAAACGAAGTCTTTGCAGACGAAGTCGCTGGCAACAGCGAGTGCTATATTAATTCTAAACCAGAAGTGAATCGCGTAAAATTAAAAAAAAAATGTCAATATAATCAAATTACATTTTTTATAAAGATAAACCCAAATAAAAAGTAAAGACCAAAATCTACGAATGGCACTGAAAGGCCGTAAACTATGCCCCGCCGCGTGCTTATTGCCGAGCGAAGCTACACACAAGCGCCCTAGGCAAGGCTTAGAAACTTGCCTTTTGTTTGGTGTTCGAAAATCTCCGTCTCTACTTTTTATCTAGTTCGAGATCATGCGTTGAATCTTCGTGATTATTTGCGCGAAAAAGTTACTTTTTAATATTGACTTGTACAAAGTACTGTATATTATTAACTACTTACACCATATCGGGGAGTTTGATGGGTAATTCGGTTTTCGGATCCATTTCATCGGCCACCTATTCCGCACTCATTATATATGGGTATTTAATTTATTTATATATAAATAATAATTAAATATAAAAAATTTGCCAAGAAACCCGTACGTCACATCGGTCCGAGTGACAGGCGTCTATCAAAACGGTTCTATTTTTAATTCGTTTGAATTTGATGAAGGTTTTATGTTTTCTGACGAGGTCGGGAAATAGGTTTGTTGTTTTGTTACTCTTTGTCTCTTTCTAAATATTGCTACCTTGTTTACGAATTCGTTCGTTTATTTATATTTACAATACAATAATTCTTTATTGAATACCACATATAACAATCAAAACAGAAAAAATAGAATAAAGGGTAAAGGTACCTATATAAATAATATTATGAATAAGATCTTAGATCTTGAAACCAGGACCGCAGAATATCAATCATCGTCATCACACAGACATAATGACAAAAGTGGACGAGGCTGGCGAGCCACTAGGGTTTTTGTTTACTGTAACGTGCAATAGTTATGGTTATAGCTCACAGATAAGTAGGTACCCAGTTTTAGTACGCTTGCAATTGAATATGAGCTGACATAGTAACTATGCAGTGTTGCCAGTTTAACGACTTTGTTTGAGCTAGGGACAAAAAGTTTTAGCGATAAAATTATACACCGACTTTTAGAGTCTCTTCACCTTTACATATTTTTTAGCGACTTTCCAGCGACTTGTGACAATGTGCTTATCGACTTGGTGGTTTGGGTTGGCAACACAGCAACTGTGGGCCACATAACTTATAAATCGATGAACGCCGGCTGCACGCACGAAAAAGTGTCACGTTCCGCGTGACGTCAGAGCTAGCAGTTTTCATCAATGTTTCTTGACGTTATCACGTAAAACTATCGTCTGTAAACCGACTTTACAGACACTACAGGTTTTACAGAACATTTCATTAGTATTATAAGAAAACGGGACTTAACCACGTAAATAAAAAGTATTTTTGTAAATACCTCGACGTTTCGGACGCGACTTTCCATCTATGGTCTCGAGAGGACTGAAGAGGCGGGTGTAAGTGCCGGAACGTAAGTCTAGCGATGACCTTGTATGCGCAGAAGTATAAAATGCGGTATCTGTGGCTGCGCAGATCCCCTCCACGTGACTCGTCATCGCTAGATTTACGTGCCGGCACGTATATCAACATCTTCTAGCTGCACGGGTTTTCTTAACTACCCGCACTCCAGCTACTACAGGTTTTTTTAATCCCATCGTATTGTCTCCAGATTCGGTACCTCCACAACCGCTGCTTGAAACTGGAGAGCTGCCGCAAGGCGCTGGTGTGGCAGAAGCGGTACCTGCAGCGCGTGCTGGCCGGCTACTCGCAGCTGGAGGAGAACCTGCGGCTGCCGGCGTCCGCGGAGCCCGGCCTCAGCGCCGGCAAGAAGCGGTTCAAGTCAGTACAACGAGTTGCAAACTCCAGCCTAAATACGAACCTCACGAAAAAATAAGTTTTGCTTGAAAAAAATCGTTTTTAATATACGTTTTTTTACCCACCACGGAACGGAAAAGGTTCAAGATTTGACTATAGACACCGAGACAGGTGAAAGTAAAGACAATTTTTAACTAACTAAACTTTATTTATTTGTTTGTTAGAATTGATAGTTTACAGTTAGCAGCGACGCGTTAGTAACGTGCGTATCCGAATGCGCTGGTAGATTAAAAAAAGACATGCAAAAGAGCCCTTGGCGGCCTATTTGCAAAATGAACTTTTGACTTGACTTTATCGAGGTTAGTTCTCGTGGTCCCACTGTTATGCCCAGTTATGCCCCACTGTTATAAAATCTTTACTAGCGACAGTAAAATTAGGTTAGTTTTGTTAAGTATCTTCAAATGCGCGAAGGGCAAACGGAATAGAAGAACGACCTTATGGTGGAGTGTAATTCGACTATTTCATAACTAATCTCTGTGTCGTTGCAGATGCGTGGCGACGGCGGTGATAGCGGCGCTGCGCGTGCGCTTCCTGGTGCGGCGCCGCCAGCAGCAGCGCGCGCTGTCCGCCGCCGCCATCCTGCGCCCGCGCACCGAGCACACGCCGTCAGTAGCTCGCACCACTAACACAACACATGACTACCTGACAACCTGACTATGAAGCTAGAGGTCCCGGGTTCGAATCCCGGTAGGGGCAGACAGTTGTATGATTAATATGAATGTTTGTGCCCGAGTCATGGATGTTGTATGTATTTAAGTATATATTTATCTAGATTACACAAGTATGTTTATCCGTTGCCTGGTACTCATATTACAAGCTTTGCTTAGTTCGGGGCTAGGTCAATTGGTGTAATTAATTTGTCCCGAGATACATCCGCTCATTGCCTTAAAAACATAATTGTATGATACCAGATTGCCGACATACCTGCTCATAAAAATACCAGATTGCCAGAATACCATATTTTATTTATATTACATTTTCTTTTGTACTATATTCTTAATACGCCATGTTTCCTATAGAACTTTATGTCCCAAAATATCAATTTTCGAAATCTCTAAACACTGAAACGCTTCACAAACCGGTCAGTTTGTCCTTATCTGTGAAAGGTAAATGTCAAATTGAAAGATAAGGAAAAACGATCGCTAAGTTAGCAGAAGCTTACGGAGAGTTTATGAATAAGGGTGCCAGAGTCTAGTGCGAGGGCCGCCGTTTCACTTACCGCATAAATGTCATCTACATCTACCCATCTCTATGTAACAATGTGTCCTTAGCTATGATACACATAATACATACTATATAAAGCTGAGGTAGATATGTCATAGGCGATCTCCCCGTGGCAAGCGAAAAGTAAGGTAATTGCCTGACTTGTGATAAGTCGCTGTCGGCGCGCGCAGAGGTCCTTATATGTCAAGTAACGGCAATAACGTTGCCATGTCCGAAAGGAGTTTTGTTCAGCTATAACGCGTCTAGGTATTAGTAATAATATGTCATTGGTCATTTGTACAATTTGTAACTTCTGTGGTGAAATGAAGTTATTGTTATTGTTAAAACGTGTGCAGTTCTGCGCGGGCGGCTGGCGAGACGCCGGCGTCGCGTCCGCGCACGCGCGCGCGCGACGCGCTCTCCCGCCGCGTGCTGGACCACGACAGGACGCTGCCGTCGCCCGCCGCGCCCGCCGGTCAGTGCCACCTTGTCACACTAGATGTCATTACATGCCATACGCATTTACCCGACTGCGCCAGAAGGGGCCGTCCATGAAGCAGCAGCGTAGCCAGCCATGGGCTTAGGGTGGGGCAGCAGTCTAAAATAATATGTAACTAGCAAACTATACCCGCGGTCTTACCCCGGTTAATTTTTTCATACAAGAAGGTTACAGAGCCAGGATGGGGCAAGCGCCCCACCCTGCCTACGCCGCTACGCCCATGCATGAAGTGCGTCACACCAATTTACAATCAATCGAACCGTGAATCGTGTATCGAATGTGTATAAATAAATATCTCTCTCTTTTTCTCTCTCTCAATTTGCTAATTTCTGGACCCCCCCCCCCCCCTTTCACACAGTTTACTATGAAAATTCCAATTATTTTGTTTGTGTGTCACAAATCGTCTGAAACAAATGTGTGACGCCAACGACACATATCAGCACCGCAGGTTATACGTCAACGACCTATACGCAATGCAACGCAACGCAAAAGCAACCTTCGTTCAATTGGGTTTAGGTTCAACTTAAGGTATCGCAAAAGTATCGCAATAAAGAAGTCTGGCGTATGGGTAATAGTGATGTAACGAATATTCGCATATTTTCTGGATGTTCGCATTCGCATCCGCATTCGCAAAATTACTGCGAATGTTTAGCGAATATAAAAAAAAATTGAACGAAACAATTGAACAAAAACCAAACGGAACGCACTTCATTCGAACGGTATTGCCAAGAAAGGTCACCAAGCCATAGAGAAATGGCGCCAAATTTTAACAAAAACTGAATTCGCGAATGTTGGCAGCAGATATTTGAATTCGTATTCGCGTTCGCGAATGTCCAAAATATAACATTCGTTACATCACTAATGGGTGACGTCTCTTGTATTTGACGTGGCAGCGAAAAGGTTAAAGCGACGAGGGAAGAAAGAGCGAGAGAGAAGTTTGTTATTGACAAAGCAGACTTCGAGTTTCATATTTCACGGAATCTCGTTTACGATTCTGCGGTTCCGTATTTCCACAGAACGCTAATATAATAAATTTATGTCATCTCATTTATTGCAGTGGGCGACTTTATCAGACGGTCTTCAGGCAGTCTCAATTCGCAACATGATGATTCTTTCATGTTAAGGTGAATAAAAAACGTATACTGTAATACCAAGATAACATTACATAACACGGTGGAAACTGTGCTGGAAATCTTTAACTAACAAAATATCTCAAAATGCTGGAACTTAATTCACGAGCCGAAGGCAAGTCCCGACCAAATAGTGTGTTTTTAGATACTAACTAATCTTGCCGCCAAGATATACCTAGATAATTTTTTTAACCTTTTGAACGCTGTCATATTTGAATGAAGTGATCACTCAACACGCCAATCATTAATTAATTGATGTAACGTTTAAACCAATAAAAACAATTCATAATAGATTTTATTCATGATCAAAGTACACCTTCACTCCGACCTTTTTAGTGGTTGTTGGCGTGGTGGGCACGACGACACACGACCACTTTATAGGTTCTTAGCGTTCAAAGGGTTAAGGGTTGTTTCTTAAGCTATTGTCTATTTATTTTATTGTCTTTTGCGTGGGGGTATAAATTGTTTAATAGTTTTATTTTGAATTGTTATTTCAGTTCCCCGCGCGGCTCTGCCTCCGCCTACCTCAACAAGCTGGGCCTCGTGAGCCGCTGCCTCAACCAAGCCATGGACGCGGCGAGAGACGTGCCCTGATACGCCGCCGCGGCCCCGCCCACAGCCCACAACGCCCGCCAATCACAGAGCACCCGCTCCACGGTGATTGGCTGAAATACCCGACACTACGAACAGCGGCTGATTCGGTTTTTGAACTTTTTTGATGTATGACTGGTGCTTATCGAAAGGTTCTAGACGTGCGAAACCGGTTTTTTGATGTCGGTTTTGTGCACGAGCTGCATTTTGTTGTCCCCTATGCATTTCCATATAATTGGCCAGAAATAGACTAAGTATTAGAATAGTGCCAAATTTAACGTATTAGTTGTAATTGTGTTACTTAATTTATTTTCTAGATTATTTTTAGGTAAGTTCTTTTTTTGTTTCGGAGGACCTGATTCCATGATTTTGTTGTTACCACTCCGCCTATTTGATTTCTGTATGAATGCGTGAGTGTAGGTTTAAATACTTTATATTGTAAACTCGTCGTCCAACCTTGCCTTAGTGATAGATTTTAGAACGACTCTTTACAATAAACACTATTTTTGATTCCCGTTTTGAAATTTAAAATAACACTTGTAGTATTTTGACATTTCTCTTTAATTAATATGACATTTCTTATGAATGACCCGTTGTTACCAAAAACAACTGAATATCGATCCAAATGTATCCTGTTGACATACATTTTCAACCTACAGGCAGACTTTAAATATGTACTGTACATGATTTAATATCGTTTAATTCTAAAATACGTTGCCAATCTATGCTATGCGAAATAGGTTCTCATTACGCTTAATACACACAGTTTTGTTTCAAAAGTCATAAGTCAAACACAAAGAGTGATAAAAAAAAATAACTGACTTTTCATATAAGATTGTTTTCATATTTGATTATTAAAAGGCACTTACCCGTGGTCCACCTAATTTGCCCACCCGGAAAAAGTGCTACCATAATTTCGATTCATTCGAAGAAAAATAGGTACGTTAGGTTAGGTATCTTCAGTTGCCGTAAGGGTAAAATGGCTTTAGGTCTCATGGTCCCACTGTTATAAAAAAGTCGAACACTCCACCATAAAGTCGCTCTTCTATTCCGTTTGCCCTTGGGGCATTTGAAGATGCCTAACAAACCTCTAATTTTATTATCTCTAGTGAGGATTTTTATAACAGTGCGGCATAACAGTGGGGCCACGAGAACCAACTAAACTCCTTCAAAGACCATGTGGGAAAACCAGGCGGACCAACCACGAGTAAGGATCTATTGATAATTGCCCTATAATGTCAACAGAAGTGGTATAAACGGTCGATATTCAGTATCTCAGCGCCATATCATGTTACTAGGTTACGGGACGCACTAAAGTACAAGTTAGGTTAAGTTAGGTAAGCAGCGACTGACCGACCGAACGATCTGACGTTACAGCTGAGCTTTAACACGAACGACGTAGAGGCGATTCTTGAACAGATCTAATACTATGAGTTGTTGTCACCGAATGGCAAGTGACTATGAAGTTGAATTGATTCAGTGTCATTTAATTTTAATGAAATGATGTGAAATATGTTACCATTCGCTCGCTGTCAGGTCCATATTAAAAATGACAGCTAAATCCTCAACTGATTCTGAATTGAATCGTATAAAGACGTCAGGGTAAGGCCCCTGGTCTTAAATGAAATATGTAGATCGTTGTCATTCGCTGATAGCAATTCATTATTTTTCTAACGATAGACAATATTATGTAAGCCAAAACCAACGAAAGTATTACGAATGCTGTGTACGCGAATTCCATATTTCAATAAGGCACGCACTATTTTAAAATTGCACCGTGATGAGTCTAGCGGGATTTTGCGTCCCTTTCGCACTAGAGTAGCCAAACAAAGACAGATACTCTCACGCCCAACAACTTCATGTGCATTAGTGTTATAAATTTTACGTTTAGTTGCAATTTTTCCGCACCTTCAAATTTGAAGAGACGATAATTATTAATATAAGGGCCTATTTCACCACTCTCTGTTAAGTTTTAGTTATCTTAAGTGTCAGTTATCTATCATTACGGTACTGTTGCTTAAGATAGTCGGAACTTAACAGAGTAGTGAAACAGGACCTGGGACTTGCAACTTCTTGTTTTATTTATACAATTCGCAATTTTTTTGCGGCCTTACAACGGCACGAACAAACTGTCAGTATTTTTAAATAAACGAACAAACTACACTCAATGTGACCAAAGATTTATTTTATTAAGCTAGGCATAAATTTAGTTTTGTAACACGAAAATTCTACACACAAATTTGTCAACCATCCACCATTATATCTAGTCACGCTAATGTTTCACTGTGCCATTACTTGCTCTCTATGGAAATAGACAAACACTGTAAAGATAATAAATTAATGATATTTTGTAAGCCCTTGTTTTATTTACTTCTTGAGGTCGCAGTTGCAGCTTGGGGTCTGGCAGGGCACGATTGGTGGCAGCTTTAAATCAGTCTGAAATAAATAAAAAGCTATCAAATAACAATAAAATATATCCCATCCTTTCAATGAATTCATACATAGTTTTTAAATGAATCGCGATTAAATACATTAGAAGTAGTTTTTACCGGATATAGATCCGCGGCTTGAAGTTTGAAAGTTTGTGAGGATGGATGTTTGTTACTCTTTCACGCCAGAACCGCTTAACGGATCTGGATGAAATTTGGAACAAAGATTGATTATGGTCTGGAATAACACATAGTCTACATTTTATCCCGGAAAATTGCGTAGTTTCCGCGAGATAGCGATTAACGAATTATTTGCAGACGAGTCACGGGCAACAGCTAGTACCTACACAATATTACTATCCTACATACGTAATATTAGTAGGATGTAAAAATCGTCGAATTTGGTTAAATTTATTGCTAACTGAAACTTGATGAAATTGGTTTGTGATCAGAACCTACCACAGCATTTCGTCTCTGGAGCCCGTTGGCGCGACCAGCTCGTTTGTAGTCCTCTACAGACTCCTCTTGCGGCTCTGGTGGCTTGGAGGGACCAGCCTGCAACGTTTGATATTATGACAAGTATCTTTATCCATATCTTTATGCCTTACGGGGTTGACAGTGCCTAAGGTAACAAGAGCTAAAGGCCACGTGGCGGTGGTGGTGGAAAGGCGAATCAAAATAGTGATGAGTTGCTAGCCGCATCACTCAAGCATGATTCCTAAGATTTTCGCCCATTATAGTACGAGTATAGTAATGAAACTGTCAAGTGGGTGATACTAATAAATAAATGCGAAAATTAGTGACTGATTAGGAATAACAATTTTCCAAGCTTTTATAAACTTGGACAATGTATCAATGAGCAGATGGACAACACTACCATTCCAAAGTTTGTACGTGTGTATTTTTGTTGCACTTAGACATAGACATAGCTTTATTCGACATCAAATATACAGAAACTCTTAAACTAATACAAAAAACATACTGAGTTGATGATGTCGAAAAGGAATTCGACTCAGCATTGCTTACTTACTACTTATTACTATTACTTACTTACTTATTTTATTACTTGGTGTAGGTACCAATGAGGTGGACAGATGACCTAGTTAAAGGGTAAAAATCGCGGGTTCGCGGTGAATACAAGACGCTTCCTACCGAGGCAACTGAAGATCTATGGGGGAGGCCTATGTCCACCAAATGATTATGATGATGATGATGATAGTGTAGATATAATACATTTGCTGTAGGTGTCCCCTGACTAACCCTACCGGCCAAATGACAGAGCTGTGCCTGACAGCTTGCAGTGTTAAATAGGTAAGCGCAATTTTCATTAAAAGTCTCAACCTTGGCACTGGCAAAATTGACATATTGGACAGAAGCCATCTACTTTGAAAAAAAAAGTATTGCAACTTACTGCTGGCTGCAAGCCATCCCTCTTCCCATCAGTGTCCGGCGCGTCCTCCGGCTCGTCGGGAGCGTCCGGCCCCCTGTCCGGTGGCGGCGGCGTGGGCTCCCGGTAGTCGGCGTCCGGCGCCGAGCCGTCCCACGGCGCGTACGAGCCGTAGTGCTCTTGCATGGACGCCGGCAGCGGCGGCATCGGGTACAGCCGGTACAGCTTACAGTAGCGCTGAGGAAGACATTTTTGTACAGGATCTCTTCTTGCATCGTATTCCTCAATATTGAGGGTCATGCATTGACGTATAATAAACAGCTAGACTCCCAATCACGATCAAAAATTGTCGGAAGCAAAAGTCTGCACAATGCGTCTAGCCGCGCATCCACTTGAGGCAGCCTTGCGCTGAGCGGCTGCCTCGCTCTGAGGCTGCGCAAATGGAGACGCTGCCTCAACCTGAGGCGCGCCGCGACCTGAGGCAAATTCGGCGCCTCGAGCCGAGCTATATTTTGTCGGTCTTTTTGGCGTGCTCAAAGGCGCCTCAGTCTGAGACGTGCGTTGAATTGAGACGGGCGTGTTGCCTCGGGTCGCAATGGACAACGAAGGAGTAATTACATACATGTTTGTTGTTTGCTTTAAATTAAACTGGCTCGAGCGCGGCACGCGCAGGCTGAGGCGACATGCCTGCCGCAACGTGCATTGCCTCAAGTCGAGGCTGGTCGGCCTGAGGCTGCTCAAATGGATACGAAGCTTAATGTGCAGTTTTCGCTCAGTCGTGTTTGGACCGCGCTTAATGTCTCTTTCGCACCGTAATCTCAAACGCTTGAGAACAAGGTAAGACAGGTTTCCAGCGCGTGACGTCGTGTCATTACTTCTCACGATCGTATGCAATTGACTTTAAACATTACTGCCACGAAACAAGGTGTTAATTTGAACGAATACGTTAAATGTTATCTGTATAAGTTCTGTTGATGTGTTGACAAACACAACACATAGACAACGCCGTTCTTGAGGAACTTTTGTTTGTGATTGGGAGTCTAGTTGTTTATTGACGTCAATGGGGTCGTGACCTCTTTGTATCGCATTCTCTCTCATGATCTTTCTTCTAACTGTTCCAGTTTCTGGCGGCGAGGTTTTATATAGGTATATAGAGACATCAATATAGCTATTATGACTCCTTGTACTGGTCTACTTACATCAATGCCCCTCCTGAGCACGTAGTCCGGTCGGTTGTGCTTCTTGGCTTCCTCCAGCAACGCTTCAGCGTGCGTCAGCAGTTTGTTGTCGGCGTCGCGTAGTTTCTGCAGCGCCAGTTCTCCGTAGAAGTAACGTCTTTCGGCGAGCTCGCGGGCCTCACGATCGTCGCGCTCTTTCTATAAACCAATAAGAATAAATCCTCAGGAGTTTGTTGAGACATTTCTGGGATCTTAGCGTTCTTATTCTCAAAGTGAAATGCCTCTGAAACAGACAGAATCACCCAAGCGTGAAAGAGAAGAATAGAAACGTATCACGCGCTCGCTTCTCGGAGGAGGTCCTCGGGGTCTTTTCGTCATGAGTCTGGTTGAGGGGTATTGAAAAACTTAAAACATTCTCTAAACTGCATGTAACCATTAATAATCATTTTTCAAATTTCAGAATGTAACTTACCCACAACCGTAGAGTGTCTTCCCTGAATTCTTTAATCTTACGCTCTTTCTCCTTTCGCAATTTCTCCTGGAAATCTTCGTACAATTCAGCGTTCTTGAACCTTAATATAGCGAAAGTAAATTAGTTGAAAATAGAACTTAAAACCATTTGAATAATTCATGCTGAAAATATCTTTTTCTTTAGCATATTAAGTAAGGTACCTAATGAAGGCAATGAAGGTTTAAAATTTGTTGAAATGGCAGATCATGATTAATTCGTTTTATTTTTTGCGATCGTACATGTGATGGAGCATTGTCCCGATTATCCGATCCGATTATCAGTTACCGGTTATCAGTAGCAAGAAGACCTTCGCCAACCAGTGGGGCTGTTTATAACACAGCCACCCTAGAGACACCTGGTTACACAAACTGCTATGACACACCGCGTCACTCAAGTTCTACATCGCGCTATCAAAATTTCTTAACACGATTGCTTAAATACAACTTCCCATTCTTCCTTCGGACTTTCTCTATTGTAGTTTCTCCCTGAAGTTGTTGATGTTGTTGTTGTAAACTCTTTATTGTGCAAATAAACATAAGACAAATAAGTACAATTGACACACACTAATACATGCACAAAGGTGGACTTATCCCTTTAAGGGATCTCTTCCAGTCAACCTTTGAGTGGATGAGAGGAGTATTTATATTAAAACGCAATAAAATAATTATAATTGAAGTATTATTACGCTGAGATAAACGTAAAAAGTGAGCTTTATACCGGTTCATGATCTCCCACTGGCGGCGTGTGTTGAACTCGCGCAGCTTCTGCTCCTGTTCGGCCAGGAACTGCGCACGCGCCTCGCGGCGCTCGCGCACGAACTGCTCGTGCTTGCGCTTCTGCGCCAGCAGGCGCGCCTCCGCTCTACAAGTAAATTAATCAACATTTATCTTTATTATATATTCATAATCATAACTTCCTTACAATATGTTCAGGAACGATTAGCAAATGGCCTACATTAAGAAACTGTATCTGTGCTGTGGTTATTATAATAATTATAATTTTTAAATGTGTGGTTGTATTAAAATGTTTATATTAGAGTATGAATATCGATAGTCTAAAAACATTCTAACTTCAAACATCTTAAGGAACAAAATCTCTGTCTTAGAATTTAAGAAAAAAATATACACATAGCGGTATACCAGGTCTGTCATTCGTTTCATTTCGTTCGAACTCGTTCGATCTTATAATGAAACTCAGCTTCGCTCCATTTCATAAATCCAAATAATAAAAATACCTAATACAGTCAAGGAAGATAAGGAAGGCTAACGAGCAAGTGGGTCACCTGATGGTTAGTGAGCCCTACCCATGGACACCGGCAATATAAGTGTCGCAGATGCTTGCCAGCTTAAGACCTAAGATAGAATACCTCATGTGCCAGTAATTTCACCGGTTGTCTTTTCGGCAGCGAAAGCACTGTTGCTTGGCGGCAGGATTACCGAGTAAGACGGTGGTAGTGATAATAAGTGCCACTGGCTAATTCCAGAGTTAAGCTATGTGTGGGTGTGTGGTAAAAAGGTCTGCAAGAAAAGTTTATTAAAGTGGTAACGTTGGAATTTAAACAGTTAAGTGTGGTGCGATAGAGAAACTAGCAGCAGGCGGTAACCAATATCGATCGAGAAACACCCGAGCGTGAGAAGACAAGAAACTTATCATTTTCTCGCTCCTCGGGTATTCTAGTTGTGAGTTGGGGCTGCGGTACTCACACGGCCTCCTTCTCGGCTATCGCCTTCTCTCTCGCGGCCCGCTCAGCGCTTTCCCGCGCCGCATCGCCGCTCTCGAGCCGATGACTGATCTTCTCCAGAATTCGTAGCTTCTCATCTTTCAGCTGCAACATAATACTTACGTAACCACTCAAAAGAACAACGCAGGAACAGGTAACCGACGTTTGGCTGGCATGATCGACTCAACTGATTGTTTCCAAACTCATTCTACGAGTCACGCAATCATCATTGCTCTATCAAATTTAAGCGCGCCTCGCCAATTGCCTGCCTATCTCAGGCTCTCATCGAGCGAACTAACACTTAAATAGTAGACACTGCAAAGAACTTTTGCTTTAATTCGACCCTTAAATAGCCACATCATTTAGTTTCTCGAGTGCCGGGCGGAATTTGAACCCGTGCTTCGTGATTATACGCGCCAAGCGACTTCCGAATCAGCAAGCTTATTACGTAACTCGCTCGCGATCACCATCGTCTTCATTTTGACAGTTTATGTATGGGCTGACAATTGGCATCGGAATCAGCTAGCTGTCACATTCATACAAGTCAAAATGAAGACGATGGTGATCGCGAAGAGCGAGTTACGTAATAAGCTTGTGGGACTCCCGATCAATCTCTGAAACACTTCAAGTTACAATTTAGTTAGTTGAAGTTCTCGGATCACCTCTTTCTCGGTCTTCTTCCGCTTGGCCTCTGTCCTCGCACGCGAGCGCTGCAGCACTTCTTGCAGCTTGTCGTCGAGACGGTCCCGCGCTGCGACCTCCTGGCGCCGCGCTTCCACCTCCTTCTTAGAGCGTTCCATGTCTGACCAAATGCGGGCTTTCTCTTCCGCTCTCTGTTAACAAAGGACAAACAATTATTTATACACACACACGGCCTTACCTACCTAATCCACACTTCATTTTCAGAAACCTTCGTTCCTTTTTAGATGGTACCTATTGGTATATATAGTTACCATCTACGAAACCAATGAATGATAGGCATGGCCACTCACGAAATTGGCTTCAAACTCTGCGATGGCGGCCATCTGCTTGTCAGCCTGTATGTTATCCTTCTTCTGATAGTTCAGCTCAGTTTCAAATTCGATGCGTTTTCGCTCCGAAACCTCGTGCGCCCTGCGGTAGTTGATCAAGGATAATCAAAGGGAACCGATTTTTTAACCATTGAAAAACGGTACAAGATTAAATTAAACTAACTACTACGCCGAGCTGGGAAGAAACGCCAACTTATGCAGATCATTAAAAAGCGTGCTTAGGCACGCCCAGATATGAGCAACTGCAACTAATAATGATAGGCAAAGTAGCAGGCAGAAGAGCCATCGGCCGTAGGAAGAAGTCGTGGTTGCGCAATATCCGGGAGTGGACCGGAGTCGCGAATGCTGCCGAACTTTTCAACCTCGCGAAGGATCGGAGGACTTATGCAGAGCTGACTGCCAACCTCCACTAGTTGGAGAGGCACTATAAGAGAGAAAGAGAGAGACTAAACTAAATTTGAAATAGGTACGATAAAATAAACCCTTCTTCCTGCCGTTACGGGGCAGCCTAAGCTATGCTCAATAGGTGTACTGGATTCAACCTGATAATAACTGAATTGAACAGTCCTCACTGTTCAAGTATCTCCTTCTGGTGTTGCTTGTTGACCTGGAACCGCCGGCGGCGGCGCTCGGCCACCAGCGCGTGCCAGTCGGCAGCTTGACGGATCACTTCATCATCATCCTTCCGCTTCTGAGCCTCTTCCTCGCGCTTCCTCTCAGCTCTGAACTTCAGCTGCTCTATGCGCTCCTTTTGAATTGTTGTTTCTATTACAGCGCTGTAATGAAGATATGATCAGGGGCCTTACCATGACGTCTTAATTCCGACTCAGTTCAAGTTTTAGCTGAATCGCATTAAGACTTCATGGTAAGGCCCCAGGTTCGCGATGGTCTCTGTTGACTTAATATCGTAAAGTTTACGACAAGTTTACGTCGTAAACAGACAAGCACAGCTGTTTCTTTTTATTCTCACAAGGTTACAATTACAACGTGCTTAAGTATGACATTATGTAAATATATATTATGTAGGGACACAGGATTTGCTTAGTTTGCGATATGACTAACACGCGCTAACTAAGCCACCCGTAGCGTGAAGTAGTCTCTTGCCAGCCACCGTAAAACTAACGTGTGCAAACAGTGATAAATGGAGTCAAGCTGAAAGAATATGTATCAATCCACCATCCACATACTCCTGCTCAATCTTTCAATCGCAGAATCAACAGACGAGTAGGCTCTTGCGCTCTTTAGCCGCGGTGCCTACCTCGAAGCCAATACCTGAGCAACAGTTTTGGAGCGTCCTTGTTCTTGAAGATCATGTCTCTTGCGCTGTGCATGAGTCGCTGTTGTTCCTCGCGCTTGCGCCGCACGTATCTCTTGTAGAACTTCGTGTTGGTCTGCTCCGCGATCTCGAGACGCGCGCGCCGTTGCTCCTCGTTGCGTTTGTTCACATTCTGATGGGGGTGACTTTAATGTTAACATTAATTATAACGTATACAGTTGCCGGCAAACATCTTTAGCCTGACCTTCAATGCGCAGAAGTGAATTTAGCGTCTCTTTGGTATAAAAGTACGTGCACGAACTTACCCCTTCCACGTCGTTCTTGCTCAAGACAAGAAGTTTGCCAAAAGCTGTACTAAGGGCCTGTTTCACCAATCTCTGATAAGTTCCGGTCATCTTTAGCGTCAGTTATCATTGATTCCTTCTTGATTTATTACTACGTCAGAGAACTAACTGACACTTAAGATAACTGGAACTTGACAGAGACCGGTGAACGGGCCCTAAGTCTCTCAGAATTTGAAGACTGAACACCCCTACAAAGGTTTTTAATTTAATTTTAGATTCAAAATCAAGTTCCGCCCAATGACGCGTTCACTTTGAATATCGATCAATGTTAGGAAACATTTGACAATTATGGATTCAAAAATCCTAAACAATATAACAGGGCTAGTCAAACGTATAGGTAGGTATGGGCTTGTGTTATTATTTCAAATACTACCTATGGGAACATTTTAGTTGCCATTTCGTTCCGCCAGGCGCTGTCAAGCGACGACGTTAACACCGACGCTTCCGAGACGCGCGTTTAGAACTTACATGCCTACTCGTATTTCTATGTTTAGTAGTACACTATTCAAGATGAGATGGTACCTCAAGGGAATTAGGCCAATCCCGGGTCATTCGCTTGCTGATCTCCTCCAAATGGCGCACGTACTCGCGTTGTCGGACCACGTCGGGGTTCTCTTTGTTAGAGTCCGTCCACTTGACGATGCGCGCCCACTCCTCCTTCGACATCGCTATCGGCATGGTTCTGGCGGAATCAACGGCCTTATACTTAAGCCGGCTAAGCACACACCTGCCGCAGGGGCAATACCGGTCGCACGGCGGTCGGGGCAATTTCGGCTGTTCTAAAAATTGCCCCTGATTGCCTATAGGTACACATCACGATTAAGGAGGCAATACTGGCTCTGCTTCCAATATTGCCCCTGCAGTTGGTGTGTGATTAGCCGGCTTTATACTCCCATGCACATAACAGTTATTAATTTGAGGGTAAGAGAGATGATACGATACGAACTTCAAAAATCGAATTTTTGAGTAGGTAGCCGCTTGTTTTAAAGTTGAGTGGATCATTGAGTGCACTGGAAGCTGCAGTCAAGCAAGCTTAGCGAAAGGAGCTGAAGTTCTGAGTTCTGAACTACATATAACTGTACTGTACCTACCTAAGTAACGGGAATAAAAGAAAAAGACTCGTGCCGAAAACCGCAACTAGGTCCGCGCTTGCGTGATTTATTGATGACTAAATTGCTTGTCTTGTAAAATACCTACCTATACAAAAGTACTTTTTATCGTACCTGGTTTTTTATTCAATTCCTATTCAATCCTAACTAGTAGTGGTAACTGGTAAACATCATTGGTTCCATTTTGAAGAAAATAATAAACACTTTCCATTCAATGCTTCTTTTCATTATTTGTCATTGTCAAAGAAGATTTTCTTTCTACCAAAGTGAAAACTTAGCGAAAACTTTTTAGTGGCCAGAATGAGCTTATGTTAGTAAAATTATCAAAAAAACCCGTCTTTGTCAAGCTAGGTCTTCATTTTCCTCTTAAATACCTTAATTTTGAAAAGAATAAACTGAAAATAGTTGCACGAAATAAAATACCGTTGCCTTGGAGATAATAATAGCAAAGTTTACGCTCATGCATTTTTCGTGGGAGATTATTCCATTCTATATTCTCAAAACTGGTTATTAATGGAATTAATGTTAAATGATTTGTGTTAATTATGATTATTTATAAATTATATAAATCATTAGTTTTCTAAATATTACGCTGTTGGTTTTGTAGTGAAACCGAACGCAGCACCGTCACACGCCTGTCAAACTGACAGCGAATTTACGTCAGCCACGTTGGAAGTGCCAACTCGGTGTTTTTATGATAAATATTTTATTTTTCTCGTCTAAATACCGTAAGTTTAACATAAGGGACGCTCTAAAACCCATCAATAATCCACAACTGTTGTTACAATTACGAAAACTTATGTAGTTTTTGGGTATTGCGAGTCATAAAAGTGGTGACATAATTCGGTGGTTGTGTTTGGTGTGCTTTAGCGGTGTTGGCGTGTGATAATGAAGATTAAGGAGTTGAAGAGGACGGTGAACGTGAGCTGGTCGCCGGCGGAGCATACGCCGGTGCTGCTGGCCGCCGGCTCGTCCGCGCAGCAGGTCGATGCCTCCTTCAGCTCCACAAGCCAGTTGGAGCTCTATTCTTTGAATCTAGAAGACCCGGGGCTCGATCTGGAGCTGAAGGCTAGCTTCCAAACGCAGCATAAGTGAGTTTTGACGCGCTATACGTAACATTCTGCTGGTTATGTACACTTTTTCCATTTGTATGAAACAGTTTCTAATTAAATGTTTTGCTATGGCTTATGGGTTTGTTGGAAACCTCATCTGTGTTTTGGTAGTTTGTTAGCGTGTAATAGAAGGTAGTATTTTCATTTTATAAATGTGAGGAATCATGATGTTGTCATGAGATGAAACATCATTAAATTGCAATGTGAATAAATTGCATCATGAACTGAAGATTGCTTAGTAACTTAAACAGTAATAGCCCCCTATTACAAAGTAGTAATTGATGAGCTAATTTATTAAATATTTGCCATAACTACCCAAAAACAAGTTGCTGCTATTGCGGACTCAAAATCTTTGATGTACATCTTTACACCGCCATACTCATAAAGGATGTATGTCCAAAAAAATAGATTTAGTTTTTTTACAACTTTGGACAGACTTTTCAATGATTCACTGTTACATTCATTTGAAATATCATATCCTGTCTAATATTTCAGACTTTGGACAGATTAGAGACAGGATATGTATTCTATTGAATCAGGCGTTACTTTGCGGAGGTCCATTTTAATGAACACTAAATATTTACCTTGCTACTCCGCTACTTATGTGCAACATAACCAAGCTTGTGCGAAATATATATGTTTTGCATGCAAGCCCTCCACTACTGCCACACAAAACACATAGAAATCCCACGAACTTAATTATCCTTAACACCACACAAACACTGACGCGCGTTTCAATCCCTCTACGGAATCATTCTCAAAGTTAAAGAGCACAATCGATGCGCATGCGAACCAACGTCGTACCAAGCGTTGCCGTCATAGCGGAGTAGCAAGGTAAATGTTTACCCCCTTATTCATAAACGCACTATAGGCCTCTGTTAACTTAGTAATTGTTTGTCTTTATCTGTCACTTTGACATTTACCTTTCACAGATAAGGACAAACGATTACTAACTTAGCAGAGGCCTATAGTGCGTTTATGAATAAGGGGGTTAGTGTTCATTGACAGGATATGTTTCCTGTTGAATTAGGACGACAGTATGATAGATTGATGTCTAATCTGTCCAAAAATTAAAAAAAAACTAAATCTGGTTTTTTGGACATGTATTGTGTCTCTTAGAATCAAGACAGCAGTACAAGAGCTGACATCAAGATAACAAAAATATGCCAATAGAAATAATGTTTATTGTTCATACATTGTTTTATTTTAACTGTTACTACCCTGTTTTAGTAGTGTGTAAAAGAGTACCTAGTTGCAACTAAATTCATCTATAAATGACATTGCATATATTCACCTGAGGTCTAATTTAAACTAACAGCTTGTCATACTAACATAATTCTTAAGCTTTTGTAAAATCACTAACACACTAACAATTTATGGACATTGTCTGAATTAAATAAATATCATTATTATTATTATTATTATTGCAAAAAACCAGAATGTATTTCACAAATTCCACATTTACAAACATTATTAAATCCTGACTGCTTTACAAAAAAAATGTTTATCCAGATAAACATGTAAATTAAACTGAACCTTAAAGCACAGTAAGTTCACTAAATCAGAAGATAATTGGAATTGGATTGCAAAATTATGTTTCCAAAAATTTGCAAAATTATGTTTGCTTTTCGGTGATGAAAACTGTGAGGGTTGCATACACCTACAAAGCATTTTAACGTGGCAGTTTCCAATCAGCACTAAGCCTGTGTGAGAACTATAACCATCATTTGAGAGCAGTGTATTTTTCACTCTGCTTTGTCCTTTGTTGGAGTCTAAAGCTAGCATTTCCCAACCTTTTTCAGCCACGGACCCCTAGGAAATCAAGCACAGTTTTCACAGACCCCCTTAATAAAATAAAAAGCAAAAAAAAATCGGATTAGGTATTTATTTTAGTTATTACAGATAGAAAATAGGTACTCATAATTAGCGTTTTTGTATGGTCCAGAGATGACACCACGGACCCCCCATTCATAGACTCGCGGACCCGCAGGGGTCCGCGGACCACAGGTTGGGAAACAATGCATTATGCAACTAATTTCGTGCAACTAGTATTACATTGCATGTTACTGATCATAAAAAAAAGTATTACATTGCTCGGCCGATAACCTAACGCTTCAAAAGTGATTAATCAAACGCTGCAGTGTAATGTTAGTTGCATAATGTTAATTCGGCTTAAAAGTATTTAGGATTTGCTCAATGAGGGTTCGTTTCAGATTTCAAAAGTTAGTATGGTCCGGAGCAGGCGTGATCGTGGGGGGCTGCGATGGCGGCCTACTGGAGTTCTACAGCTCCGAACGGCTGCTTCAGAAGGCTGAGAACCCGCTGCTAGGGAGCAGTAATAAGCACAATAGTGAGTGACTAATGACAGTTTGATTAACAAAGTTATAATTAGAAAAGCCGGACATGTTTCAGACATATTTACCGTCGTTTGTTAATTTCGTAAGGACTCTCAATCAATGACATATTACTAATAGACGCGTTATAGCTGAACAAAACTCCTTTCGAACATGGCAACGTTATTGCCGTTACTTGACATATAAGGATCTCTGCGCGCGCCGACAGCGACTTAACACAAGTCAGGCAATTACCTTACTTTTCGCTTGCCACGAGGAGATCGCCTATGACGTATCTACCTCAGTTTTATATAGTATATCATAGCTCAATGCAACTTATTTTAATTTCAAACGAGTGTGAACTTTTCTTGGGAAATTAGTCGTTGAGAAGACCTTGCCAAAGACCATACATTCTTATTAATTTTGTCTATTAATTTTTTTTTTATCTAACTAACATGAATTAAGAACTCTAAATATAATATCTGTTTGAATTGTTAAATTTCCATAGACATTGCTTGACAGACCTCTGTAGTCCAGAGATAAACTGTGCCCCACTTATTGTGAGTAGATTAGTTGAGTGTTGTATTTTTACTAACCTAATTATCTTGTGCTTGTTGTCTATCACTTTAAACCAACCTCACTTTGCCATTCACCGGACTCCGTCTTGACATTTCATTTACCGGTACGGTAAGTTCAAACTACGACAGCTGGCTCCTATTTCACCAAAGCGACAATTGGGAATGGATGATTATTTTAAAAGTGCTTGGTGATTTTTCTATTGATAGGAATAACCATCCTTAGCTACGGAAAAAGTTTCAGATTTTTCCGTCGAGCCATATATTTTATAAAAATAAAAACATTTTACTCAGTCACTCGGCGGCCCCTATACGGCATACCAAATAAAAAAAAAAATTGCTGCTTGAATCTGGTACACAATGACATTTGTCACTGACGTTGATAGCACCGCACTCTCGGAAGCTAAAACAAGCAACGGCTAAGTGGCGCCGTCTGTAGATTGTTGGTGGTACTAAACCATACATGGGGGCTTTCATTAAAGTTACCATTAATTTCTCATATAACATTTAGTAGTGTTGTTGATTCGGAGTAGAAATAACCCAATAATTCCAAAATCTGAGAAAAAATATAAATCTGAAACTTTTTTCCGTAGCGGGTGGTTATTCCTATCAATAGAAAAATCACCAAGCATTTTTAAAATAATCATCCATTCCCAATTGTCGGTAACCATTGACAATTCGAAATGCAATGCGTGTTCAGTATGAAGCCAACCGGCGTAGACTCTCGTCGAGTTTGTAATGTTAACAGAGTTGTCACATGTCGCCGACAACTTGTCTTGGTGAAAGAGAGGCCTGTAAGTATCCCCTCTTTTTTGGAGTGCGGCAATTTGTATGGAAACACTTTTTGTAATTTCTGTATCTTTCTGTTTGGTTGATTTATCACAGCTCCAAAAGAACGTAGACTTTAGTGTTTAGTATTAATTTTAATTATATACCGTTTCATTTTTCTGAGAAAAAGGGTCTTGACGGAAGGACCCACGAACAACAAAGTCGTGTAAGGGGTTTGAGGTAAAGAACCCTAAAATAAGGGCTGGCAACGCATTTATAACCCTCCTATGTTAAATTCAATTCAATTTTTAAAAAGAAATAGCGCCATCGATACTGTCGATGATTCCGCCAATGTCGAGGTTGAAGAAGACAGTGTCGTTATTTATTTTTCCTACTCCTGTACTATTATCTGTGATTTATGTTATCACGAGCACCACTATAAGAACACTCATAATAAGACTTTGGATAAGTCTATATTGTCTATTCCCTCTAAAAGCACTTGTTGGCTTATGGCTCTAAAAGTGCTCCATCGTTACTCTGCCAGCCATAGACTGCCAGACCTAGGTAAAACTTTTACACGATCAACATTAAATTTACGATGAAAGTGCATGGCTACCAACTTAACAAATTAATTAATTCATACGGTTTTTCATAGAACTAAAACTTTCTGAACTAAATGCATAACTGCCAACATAACAAACAAGATATTTTAATAACGTCACTGGCAAGTCGGTAAATGTTTTGGCTAAATGCGCCAAGAAGGCAAGGCTATAAAAAAAGTAAACGTTAATTAAAAACAAAGTTTACTATAAACAAACTTCCAATTTTGTCATTTGTCGTTTTGATGTTTCCCGCTCTTGTCTTGTTTGTTATTTGATTGCAATAGTTTTAACAAAGTTTTGTAACATATCATAAAAAAGCATCGATGAAAACCAAATTAAGTTAACACCGGAAGAAATATCCGCGGCGGCCCAGGAAGTGATGGAAAATTTGTTGCCTAAAAAATCTCGGCAAGCCTTCGAGAATTTCATGGCGTGGAACACTGGACTTCTTCATTTTTGGAGAACGTATTACTTTAATTTAGTAAGTAGGTATCTACTTAGTCGTAGAAAAAATATTGTATGCAACGTTGTATTAGCAAGTCAAAAAAAGCTCGTGGCGTATTTTCTTACGATGTTCGCTACGCTCACCTCGTAACCCACACCACTCGCTTTTTTTGACCCCTCTAATACAACTGTTGCATAAAATACTATAACCGTTGTTCGGTCCTCCTATGTTATGAATGTCCATTGCTTTGGGCTCGTCCCCCTCCCCTTTGGTGATATCTGGTGATTATAACGCTACCCTCATTCATGATCACGTGTATTTTGCACACCCCCCTCCCCCATCGTGATCATTCGTGATATTTTGCTGACCCCCCCCTCCCCCCACAACACAATCATATGATTTTTGGACGAGTCCTTTCCATCAAGTGGCCTTCGTTGGCCTCCTATCTTACAAAAAAACAATGCACATTTACTTTATGGGTGTAATTGACTGTTAGATCATGTGACGGCGCTGGACATAAACCCGTACCAGAAGAACCTGCTGGCGTCGGGGGCGTCGGAGAGCGAGATCTTCATATGGGACCTCAACAACACCGGCCAGCCCATGGCGCCCGGCACCAAGAGCCAGCCACTCGACCACGTACAGGCACTCGCATGGAACCAGCAGGTATGACCATATAGATAGCTTAAACTTTAAACCTATAGGGCTCTTCCACGCTGGTCTGGGAGCAAATAAAAAGCAGCATGTACAGTCGCCATCAGATATATCGTAGCGGGCGAGGTCCTAAATATTTCGGAGCAGCATTCAATTTCAATAAATTCGTTGCACTGAGTAAGGTTAATAACATCAGAACACGCAATTCGTCATCAATATAAGAGCAGCGACTTTATAAACCTAACTGGAACTTAAGAGTGGTGAAACAGGCCCTTGGTCCCGCTTTGTCGCGGTTCAATTTGAAACCGATCAATGTATACAAAAATACAAACATTTGTCAACTGTGATTCAAAAATTCTGATAAACATAATTACAACACACCGGATAACTCACGTATAAAAGCCGAAGGATTGTTCCGACAATGTCGACAATGTGTGTTCGTTTCGCTGCCGCCGGGGCGAGCGCTCCCTGATGAAGGCTACGAAATAGTCCGAAATAATTGTCGGAGCAATCCTTCGGCTTTTATACGTGAGTTATCCAGTGTGTTGTAATTATGTGTGAGTCTCACGTTAGTTTCATGTTGAAAATCCTGATAAACATTTACAGGTCTATAATAATAATAATAAATAAGTCGATCTAACCCAACCACGTGCTGAAATATTCCGGAAAATTTTTCAGAGACCCTCTATTGATGAAGTTTATTGTAAAGTTTAACGCTCTTATTCATAAACGCTCTAGGCTTCATTTCATTTCATTTCATTTATTCATTGTAATGTCAAGTAAATGGTCAAAAGATGTTATACGAGATTAGTAGGTAAGTACATGACGCCCTGCAAGGGCACACAATAATAATTTATCACTAAATGTCTAAAATATCAATTATCAATGTCAAAATACAATAAAATTTGATGTCATGCATTATAAGGTAGTTATTAAATCTATGAATCTTCTGCTAACTAAGCAATCGTTTGTCTTATCTGTGAAAGGTAAATGTCAAAGTGACAGATAAGGACAAACGATTGCTAAGTTAGCAGAAGCCTATAGAGCGTTTATGAATAAGGGGGTAAATATATTTTGTATGTTTGTCGAAGGTTCAACACATACTCGGATCGACGTTCGCGTCGCGATGCGTCGTTTGGGATCTCAGGAAAAACGAGCCTATCATGAAACTGAGGTAAGTCACTTGTAGCCATCTAACTATCTAACTAATATTATAAATGCGAAAGTATGGATGGATGGATGGATGTTTGTTTGTTACTCAATCACGCCAGAAGGGCCCAACAGAACTGGATGAAATTCGGCACATAGATAGAGAAAAGTCTGGAATAGCACATAGGCTACTTTTTATCCCCGAAAATTGCATAGTTCCCGCGGGATAGCGATAAACGAATTCTTTGCGGACGAAGTCGCTGGCAACAGCTAGTTATACTATAACTTGTAAACTATTATAACCGACGAGCATGTATGAAGAGATTGATGAGTGTGGATGAAGCGAAAGAGGTATGTCAGGATCGTAGCAAGTGGAACAAAGTAGTTATCTAATAAGAGTTTTTAATGATTCACGGTTAAGTTCATCGCGGTTCACATCCCGTTTATAATATTTCGAATGAATATTTCGAAAGTAGTTATCTGCCTACCCTGTGGGAAAGAGGCAGGATTAATGATGTATCTTTTGCAGTGACTCACAATCCCGCACGCGTTGGCGCGCCTTAGCCTGGCACCCTGCCGTCGCCACGCAGCTGTGCGTGGCCTCTGAGGACGACCAGATGCCCGTAGTGCAACTGTGGGACCTCAGGTCAGTGCCACCTGCAGCAATTACTGTTTAGATTCAGGCGTTAGTTTGCGGAGGTTCATGTCCATGTCCACTAGACGAGCCTTCCTGTTCTTGAAAGGGCCGGCAACGCACCTGTGATTCCCCAAATCTTGCAGGTGTTTCTGGGCGATGGTGATCACTTTCCATCAGGTGACCCGTGTGCTCGTTTGCCCCCTCTTATATATAAAAAACCGGATAACTTTACTTTGCTACTCCGCGCTATAGTGCAGTTAATTCTTTGCGAAATGAAATAATCAACGGAAAATGAACTGAACCCATAACTAAAACCACCACAATCAGAAAACCGTTTGACCGACCGTCGGAGTATCAGCATCCGCTGAGAATGCCTCGATGAGAGATGAAACACGTGTCCGTACTGTTTTTGACAAGTCAAAGTCCGGTCAAGACCGGAGCGGCGATTGCCTGACTCGTATATTAAAGGGCCTCGCGTGTGCTCGGTCTTTTAAAGCGTACTCGTCTGGCAATCATCTACACAACATCTTTGTATGAAAAATACGAATGCTTGTTCTTGAGTCTTGGATGTTTAATATGTATTTAAGTTTGTATTTATCTGTTGTATGTTTATATGCGTATACCTTCTCTGCAGGCTGGCAGCATCCCCGTTGGTGACGTTGGAGGGTCACCAGAAAGGTGTGACGTCTTTGTCGTGGTGTCGCCAAGATCCGGACCTGCTGCTGTCGGCCGGCAAAGATGGCCGCGTGCTCTGCTGGAACCCTAATAACACTAAACCTGTGAGTTTCATCATCATCATCATCATCATGTCCTCCTATCTATCTGTCTATCCGGTATCTAACCGCTGGTGGTTGTTCCCAGGGCGGCGAGCTGCTGGTGGAGGTGTCCCAGCAGGAGCAGTGGGTGTTCGACGTAGCGTGGTGTCCGCGGGACCCCGGCCTGCTGGCCAGCAGCTCGTTCCAGCAGCAGCTGGCCGTGCACTCGTTGCTGGCCGGCGGCGGCAGCGCCCGCCCCGAGAGCGTGAGTACACACATACAGGACTAGAGTGGGTGTATCTTAGCGACGACTTACCTGTAAACGACGGCGAATTAAACATTTTGAGAGAAACGAGTCTTTTTTGCGGGATCACGTTACACTGTCAGCCGATGTGAGTTATGAGCGTCGCCATATTGGCCTCGGTTGCTCTGCCGAGCGCCTGTCGCTTTACCCCCACTCGGCGGCCGGCTGTGATGTGAGGCGATGGAAACATAGTTTCACTTTAAGAGGGTGCATTCCTACTGAGCTGGCAACGTCGCATTTTCGGTGATTTTTACGAATATTTCACAGAAATTGAACGAAAGTTTCAAATGTGCGTCTGTAGTGCACTTCGTTTTTATTGTATCAATGTGTCCAATGCAATGATTAATCGTGATGGACTTTTATTATTGTACTAGCTGTTGCCAGCGACTTCGTCTGCAAAGAATTCGTTTATCGCTATCCAACGGAAATTTTCCGGGATAAAAAGTAGCCTATGTGTCATTCCAGACTTATCTCTATCTATGTGCCGAATTTCATCCAGATTCGTTGGGCCGTTCTGGCGTGATCGAGTAACAAACAAACCTCCATATCCATCCATTCATACTTTCGCATTTATAATATTAGTTAGATTAAAGGGATAAAATAATTTATCTCATTTAATAAGAAAATAAAAGTCCATCACGACCAAAAATGCGACATTGCCAGCTCAGTAGGGATAAATGCTCTTAAAACATGTGAGTTTGAGCGTTCGCTAATAGACTATGGTGTTGCAGATCGGTCAGAGCCAGTCGAACATCCTGGAGGCGTTCGGCGCGGCGTCGCTCGGGCAGCTGCCGAGCGTGGCGAGGCCCGCGCCTGCGCCCGCGCCGCGCGCCGTGCTGCCGAGAGCGCCCAAGTGGCTGCGCAGGCCCGTCGCCGCCAAGTTCGCAGTCAGTACCTATACACTCAAACGAATAAAGATAAACTTTATTTATGATATAGATAATCACAAGAGTAGTTGAAAAACAAAAAAAAAACCCTATAAAAAGCTACATAAATAGTTTGTGTCACAAGGGAGCAAAATTATGTATTTACGGCGAGGGCGCCACATTGAATCCAGAATGTATCGAAGGATTCTACTGTGAGATGAAAATAATTTTGATCCCGAGTGGCTCATACAACTTTTCACACCGAACATTAAAAATTTGAAAAAGAATTCTAAATATAATTAAATAGCTACCTTTATGCCCAGAACGATGATGTTGGCGATACATATATTTGACATCTTTGGCTGTGTCGATATTTATGGCCTCGGCTGTTCTATAAGGCGACTTCTGAAACGTGAATAAAAATTAGTTTCTGTACCTATATTATAAAATCTGTACTGTACATGTGTTTGGTTGTAATAAAAAAAAAACATTATCTTTAATTTACTCACTCTGTTGGGTGTTTGTTGCAGTTTGGTGGAAAATTGGTTACGTTTGAGAAGTGTCCGGAAGAAGCCAACTCGCAGAAAATGATTTACATCAGTCAGGTAAGCTCAAAATTCCTTCTTTCCGAGCTGGTTTGGAAGAAAAGAAAAAACCTATGGCCCGTGCTCCTACTACAGTCTTTCCCATTGGTATTCGACGGAGCTCCGTCCGGTGGTGGAGCCATTGAACGATTCAAAAATCAAAATAATAAATAAATAAATATCAGGGAACAATTCACACAAATTGACCTAGTCCCAAAGTAAGCGCTAGTAAGGCTTGTGTTATGGGTACTAGACAACGATATACATACTTATATAGAGAAATACATACTTAAATAGATAGAAACATCCATGACTTAGGAACAAGTATTCGTGCTCACCACACAAATATTTGCCCTTACCAGGATTCGAACCCGGGACGCTTGCTTCATAGGCAGGGTCACTACCAACTAGGCCAACCGCGTCGTCAAATAATGGATGCAAATTAGTAGGTCCACGGGTAATACATTAAAAAAATACGTAGAAGTATTAGGGCCCTATCTTATAAAGGTACAAGCTACAATTTACAAGCGGAAGTCTCTTTCTAACCCTATGTGTTAGACAGAGACTTCCGCTTGTAAATTTTAACTTGTAGTTTTATAAAATAGGGCCCAGTTGCTTCTCTTCCCGCACAGATGATAATAGCCCATCGAAGGTACCGGTGAAAATCTTAGGAATCATGTTATAGGCGGTGCGGCCAGCAACCCATTACGATTTTTATTCCCCTAAGCGCACATTACCGTAAACGCGGCCTTCAGATTTTGTTACCCCAGGCTCTGTCTTCCCCGTAAGGGATAACGACGTGATCTGTATGTATATACATAAGTCTTGAATGTATTGGTTTTGTGTGTAGGTGGTGAGCGAGCCGGAGATAGTGGAGTGCGCGGCGGAGCTGGACGCGGTGCTCGGGACCAGCCTCAGCCAGGAGCCCGGCGCCGTGGACGCGCTGGCAGAGTAAGGGGGGGGCTTAGGACAAGGGCCGTCTGGAACACAACATCTGACTCGCTAAACTTGCCGCCCAAGTAGTACTTATGTGTGGAGAGTAAGACAACCGACGCATCTCCAATGCTTTAGTGTTGCGATTGGAACCCGTTCGTTCACATTTACGCTATACTGAAAACAGTTTCTGTGCGATAAGATTTTAAATCGACTGCCGAGAAGACCAATAGGAGCGTATTGAATGTCCGTTGTCCGCTCGTAACTACTGGCTTAATAGCCGCGTATTCACTGGGCGAGCCGACTCGCGCGGCAGCTTCGTGAGGCAAATCCTCGACCTGTCAGGACGTGCCTCGCCCGAGGCGAACGCACGTCTCGCCTCGGGCGAGCGTGCCTCGACCCGAGCCGCGCGGTGTCGGTTTTTGTCTAAGCTCAAAGGCGCCTCAGCACCAGTGTTGCCAATGCTACGGCAATTACCGTGTTCTACGGCTTTCAGTCCAAAAAATTACAAAATCCACGGCCTACGGCTGCAACCCTGGGGCCGTAGCAGAGTCTACGGCTTTTCGCAAATTTACGATTGTTAATTTGTTTATTTATAATAAATTCACTTTTAGAGTATTCGACTGTCAATAGTGTATCCGATGCACGAAATTCGACCGTCGTATAGTGCCGTCCCGCTCATCCAAATATTGCTTGATAGGAGATCGAGAGAAACGACACTATACGATTGTCGAACATTGGAGTAGCCCTGCGTATCCGAATGCCAGTGTCTTTTTTTAAGAGTGACACGGCCCACCCTTGGTCTTTTTCCATATAAACACGGCTTTTTTATGTTATGTACACGGCCGCCTAAAAATTTGCATTGGCAACACTGCTCAGCACGTTTGCCGCGCTCACTCAGGTCGGTTGTGTTT
Source organism: Pandemis heparana (assembly GCA_963854515.1). Classification (NCBI taxonomy): domain Eukaryota; kingdom Metazoa; phylum Arthropoda; class Insecta; order Lepidoptera; family Tortricidae; genus Pandemis; species Pandemis heparana. Next base: position 13,917,781 of record OY978021.1, read on the forward strand.
AGTGTCGCTTGTTCGTCGCGTGTTAGCGTTATGGATAAAGAGCGGTGTCTTAAATTAATACAACTATATGGTGAATATAGACGATTATGGGATGCGCAATGTCCCGATTATACAAATAGAGGACTAAGAGAAGATGCGTGGAGAAATATTAGCGCGCAATGCTGCCTCAGCCTCACCGCGGCTCGGCTTTGCCGCGCGAGGCAGCCTCGATCAGTACGATTTCTTGCATGAGGCTGCCTCGCGCGGCGGCTCGCTCAGTGAATACGCGGCTATTCAATTTTGATATTTTTGCTGTGCAGATACTGCCGGCAGAAAGGTGACGCGGCGACAGAGCAGAGCGAGCGCTACACGTGGTTCTTCCTGCGCGCCAACTTCCTGCCCAGCTTCCGCAGCGAGGTCCTCAATCTGCTCGGTAAGTCAGCACTACCACCATATGGCCTCCATCAGTTCCATACCAGCTGGGAACTCCACATATACAATTGAACTGCTTTACAGGTTTTGTAGGCTCACAATGTTTTCCTTCGTCAAAATACATACATGCATACATAAGCATGATTGTGGTTGTGTATCGCCTGTAGCATGATTCCTATGATTTTCACCAACAACTGGCTTTGGGCTTAAAACCATTAAATTTCATAATACCTTATTCACTAATACCTCTAATTTTCAAATTACCACGGGCTCATAATACCTACAAATACCTAATATGACAAATTGTCTCTTGTAATCATTTATAATTTTAGGTACCTACCTATTTTTAGGTATTATGAGCCCATTGGTAATTTGAAAATTAGGGGTATTAGTGAATAAGGTATTATGAAATTTTGTGGTTTTTAAGCCCAAAGCAACAACTGGTACATTTTATTCTGGTCTATTCTATCTATGTTTTTTCTTTACTCATAGTAAATTGCAAAATGGAATTTACCGCATGAACTCTAAAAAAATAATGTACAGTCGGTTTTAGAGGTTGCCAAACACTTTAGTACTTTATCGTAATAACCACCTATGTCATTAATTTTGGAATATTTTGTGTCACAGTATTTAAAATGACAAGGTCCTAAAGTGTACATCAATTTTTTTTGTACCACGTCGCTGGCAAACAAGCGTACGGCCCGCCTGATGGAAAGCGGCTACCGTAGCCTATGGACGCATACAAGAGCAAGTAACTAGCATGCGTGTTGGCGACCCTTTAAAAAATCTAATTTTTAACTATTTTTTATCAGGATTCAAGCAGGACGAGATCACATCCAAATTCAAGGGTGCCAACAACGCCGACCAGACGGACCAATCCGCCATGCTGAGTCGCGTAAGTATACACGTGTGGTGCCTAGCTTTGGTTAAAGTAAAATAACGGATGATAAGTGTACAAACTTGTACCTTGAGGTCTTAATGAAAGTCGGTTTTGAATGTGAATTTACTATAGAAGAGCTTAACACATAAAAAAAAATGTTAATATTCATCATCGTCATATTTGACCGTGGACGGACGCGATACATAATTGAACGAAATCGACTCGATAGTAAATAATTGCAAAGATTGGTCTTAAAATCATCATTAAACGGTTCTATGTCTTTATTTTTTCGACGTATGGGCCTGCAATTAAAAACATGAAGTCAACATAATATTCATACCTAAACCGCTAACGATTCATATTTCACAAATAATTCATAAGTACTTTTTTATTATTTGTGTCTTATTTGCAAGACTTTAGACGCGCGCTACGCAGCCGGGATAGTTTCTTCTCTTTCACTAACAGGCACGCGAACCGTATGTGTGAAGAGTAGCGCTGGTCAAGGTCATTGGCGGTAGACAGCGCCTTAAAATAGATGAATGAATGAATAAACCCGTCGCCTAATCAGTCTGTTATTCTGATGACACGCGTGATATTTTTTTGTTATTCAAGGCGGAATAAAGATACCATGCTTTCGTGCTTTTTTACGGGTTGTACAAGTAATTCAAAAACAGATAATAAATCACGCGTCACAAACTATTAAGTATTCAATCTGAAACACGTGTAATGAAAAGTCATGTTTGCCATTTTGAGGAACGTGACACTTGTTACCGAATTAAGGGGATGTCTTCCGTTATTTTACTTTATTCAAAGGTAGAGTAGAACAGTAGAACAATGCATCTGAAACGCCATCTAGTAGCATATATTAAAACATTGGCTATTTTAACATTAGCAGTGTTCATAAAAAACAAGCTAGTTTTATATTAATAAAGAGTTTTCTTATGGCACAGTGGTCTACAAAACATAACCGTTACAATTTTCACTATACTAACTAAAAATTAAACGGCTAACAGTCGACTAGTTTCGCTTTTTCGTTAACCTTGCTCAGGCGCCGTGAGTTAGCTGTTTAATTTTTGCCTCACAAGAGCTTATAATACAAGTATCACTGTTTTCTACTTGACACCCGCTATGTTCCTGTTGTGACTAACACGCTGACACGGCAGGGGGAATCCACGGAGACCGAAGCCGAACTGTCCACTGACACCAGCACAGACCTCTCGGTGAGTTAGTGACGTCACCGCCGCGATGGGTCACCGTTTCTTACACAACAAAGAAAAAGTAGAAGTGCGATAAGTCACATTCGCCAGGGAAACCGGTGTCGCCAGTGTCACATCGACAGTTTACCCTACCTTGAAATCTTAGCTATTGGTCATAGCTTTGCAATCATAAAAATGTAATAAGTTCTGAATCGGTAGTGTAATTTGATCTTTCCATCCGCAACATATTGCTAAAGGTCCAATGAACATGAATATAAACACCATCTAGCATGAAGTAGACAAAAGATAACAGTCTGAACATGTCAGTTGTCTAAGTCTGTCTAATTTTATGTAGCTTTTAATATATTTTTGTTTTTTAATTACTGTGATTGTCATAATAAACTTTTTTCTTTCTTTCTTTCTTTTAAATAATAGTTTCGCTATTGCACAATAGATGTCGTAAAAATAAGTGCGTTGCAAATTGAACTCTGCCGAGTGGGATTTAGGTTTACGTGATTGAAATCCTAACTGATGTCAGTGGAACATTTAAGAAAATCGGATTCTGACAGAATCATTCTGCTACTCGAACTGACTGAGGTTTATACGTGCGATTGCGCATAAAGGTGGCACGCGTGTCTCGTTCACATGTCACTTCTACTTTTTCTTTTTTTTATGGTTACTTAATACCACACTACACCCTACCATACCATGACAGAAACAAAAAAAAAGTTTCTTTTTAAATATGTATATTCTTGTAACGAAAAAAAATACACGCTGTGAGCCTGTCACCTATAAATGAAAGCTTATTTTTAACACACTTCGACAGCTGTCATTTTCTGACGTCTCGTTTTGGTTTCCTATCTATTCACTTCTTTAGTTTTAGTTTCACTTTTTATTTTCACTTTCAGTATATTAAAAAAAAATTAATTAAGGAATTCCAATTCCAAAATCTTTTTTTTTTTGTATGTGTGAATGATCGTTTCTTTACAGGATGCGCATACGTTGATAGAAAGGAAACTATCGAATTTGGAATTGGAACCGACCGCCCAGAACGTGGTCATACCCAGCGGGGAAGGTAACTTGATATACCATGCGTTATTAATTTATTTGTTTTGCTTACTGTACTTGTATTCTCATCCTACGTATGTATTTCAATTCGACTAAAGGTGGGTAAAATTTGACATGCCAGATTGGATGAAATGAAGCGCCATTTTTTATAATACCTAGGTGATTTTTTCGCAGTTATTGTGATTTTATTTGTTTCCTAGTTTTGGCCATAGACTACTGGAAAGTGAAGTTAAAACAAGATATTTTTAAATTAAAAAGAAAAATAAAGAAAAGTCTTGATTCAATGATCTATTATTGAAAAACAGCGCCATCTCTCGTCCCTGGTGAGCATTAGATTCCACGGGAGTTTATAATTGTGTCATACAGACACATCATTCAAGCAGATGACGTTTGGCGACAAGATCGTTTAGTAAATGATATTACTCGTTCAAATACAAAAATTCGAACACTTACCTACATGCTATGGGTGGTGTAGGGTAAAAACACAGATCACGGATTGACGAGGATCCGAGTTCGATTCCCGGCCGACTGATTTTCGGATTTTTCCATGTGTTCTACTTTTCAGTATCATGTAAAATATTTTTGAATTAGTTACCGTTTTGCAAAGGATATTTCGATGATCCCTTACAGGCGTTCATTGAAGGTTATCCTTTGGTTCCAGATTCGACCAGCCTCATCTGCCGGGCGCTGGTCTGCGGGAACCTCGAGGAAGCTGTGGAGCTGTGCCTGGAGGCTAAAAGGGTCGCTGACGCACTTATAATCGCTTCGTTGGGTGAGTTCAGATAGACATAGAGAAATAGAATCTTAGTAGCCGATTCGTGTGTTGCATAGAAAGAAAAAGTAGAGGTGGCATGTGAACGACACACGCATGCCACCTTTATGCGCAATACATATAAACGTCAGTCAGTTCGAGTAGCAAAATGATTCTGCCAGAATACGATTTTCTCGAATGTTCCGCTGTCATCAGTTAGGATTTCAATCACTTAAACCTAAATCTCACTCAGCAGAGTTGTCACAGTGGGATAGCCTAGTGGTTTTTTACTGAAGAAAACAATGTATATCTTAATGCATTTATTAAAAAAAGAAACTTTAAACCGTAGGCTATACGCGACAATTAATATTTAATTAACTGAGCAAAAGATGTCTCAGGAATGAGTAGTTCTCTCGGGTCTAGATTCGGAATTTTTAAACTAGGATTTCTACGCCATCCAATGCCTCCACTTCCCTCGGGAATCCGTCGGTCCGGTGACTGGGTGGCAGCGTCACGCTCGGTGTAACGGCAGCAGAGTTTGGTAGACCGCGCCTCGATGGAAGCTCCAGGAGTGGGATCCACAGCCTTGTTCAAGTGAAGGCAGTGGTGTTCAGCGTTAGCGGGCCGTCGAAATTAGGGATGTCTACGGCAGTAGCGGTACCGCTGATTCAGTATAGCTTTCCTGCGGGGTGCAGTGCCGTGTGCCAGGTCGGCTACATGACGGCAGGCGGTAGTTCGCTTGCGTCCAGCCACATTCGGCGGGGTAAGGTAGCTGCCCTGAGGAAATGGTTGGTGTGAGAAAGAGTTTGGATTTGGTTGCGTCCTGCCAGGCGTTGCGATGCAGATGGGACGTATCCCGAGGAAGCTAAATTGCAGTGCATGGCAGGCGCAAGTGTACGGAGTTACAGCAGGCAAAAACTAGAGAAGTTAAGCTATATAATGCAAGGTAGTTAGCAAGAGTAAAACAGGCGGCAGAGTTTACAATTCCAGTTAACTAGCAGTAATAAGGATTAAATTATATTTGATAATTACAAGAGCAATTCCAACGGTGCGTAGGATTGCGAGTATCTCTGCTGCAGAGTAACAGAGTTATTCATTTTTAAGAATTTAAATAATTTATTTAAATTATTTAAATAAATCCATACACGGAGCTATACACAATTTAGAATTAAAGTAATCAGAGAGTGCTTACCAGAAGACAGTCGGGCAGTTGTTGGAGATTCGAAAAGTGGCCGATTTTGGCCAGAACCTCTGGTTTTATCCAGGAATAACGGTTCCTTCAGATTTTGAAAAAGCTCCGCCCTTGGGCGGGACCGTTTCCGTTAAGTTTCGAATCAACCAACCAGCGCCGGTCAAGTAGAGAGGTAAAGGTGTGATCTTTTTGTATGTGTTACTGAGTTTATAAAAAAATAGTGTTATAATAGTGTATGTGTTGTTAAGAATCAAATGAATAAGATAATCTAATTGTTTAATTAAAAAATATAGATTACGCGGAGAACGACTTAGGCGCCCTCTAGTGCGCGTACGTTGAATCAGATTCCATACTTAGAACAGCGCCATCTTTTGACGGGTGGCCGAACTGTTAGTGAAATTCGGCTGGAGAGACGTCAATTAAACTGTGGCGCGAAAGTTCGAAATGTCGAGATGCGACTAAATGATTGCAGCGTGACAGAGTTCATTTTGCAACGCACTTATTTTAACGACATCTATTGTACAATGGCAAAACTATTATTTAGACAACTGACATGTTCAGACTACTTCATGCTAGATGGTTTTTATATACATGTACTTTTAGCAATATGTTGCGGATGGAAAGTTCAAATTACGTTACCGATTCAGAACTTATTACATTTTTATAATTGAAAAGCTACGACCAATGCTAATGCCAATGCAATTGCTAAGATTTTAGGATAGGAGTAAACTGTCGATGTGAGAGTTTGGCGACACCGATTCCCCTGGCGGATGTGACTTATCGCACTTCTGCTTTTTCTTTGTTCTGTGGTGTGTCGTATCTGCATCTCAATCGATGTTTCTTTCTCACAGGCAGTCAAGAATTGTTCTACCAAGTGCAGAAGTATCACTTGAGTCACACTGCGAAAGACCCCGTGTCCCTCATCGCGGGGTCTCTGCTGCAGTCGCAGTGGCAGCTGCTGGTGCAGTCGGCGGCGGCCAGCAACTGGCGAGACGTGCTGGCCGCGCTGGTCACTCACTGCGACGGCGAAGCGCTCGCACACTACTGCGGTGAGTACACCAGCAATACACGCAGCCGCTGGCGCTGGCGGCGGCCGGCATTTATAACGAGTCGGTGAATCGATTTGGTTAATCTTTGCAGAGATGCTGGGCGACCGTCTGTCGGGTTCTCGCGAGCCGGCGCTGTCGGAGGCGGCCAGCACGTGCTACCTGTGCGCCATGAGCGCCGACGCGCTGCTGGCGCGCTGGGCGGCGCGGCGAGCGAGAGGGGCCGCGGCACTGGCGCGCCTCACCGAGCTGGCGCTGCTCGCGCGCCGCGCCGCTGCCGCCAGGGGACGCGCCACGGTCAGTCATGGACGATCGACTTGATCACACTTGTTGGGATTAAAAACACGGACGATTTGAGTTCAGCACCATTTAATTACACATAACGACGCTCGTTTTACAGTTTTAGCGTCAAAATTGAATCCGAAAACAAATGCCATGTTCTACTTCAGCACAGCACGACTATATTGCATGAACCATCAACCGTCTTGATTACAAAAAATACTTCCAAATAAAGGATTCATATTAACTACTCGCTAAGTCAAACAAAGTTGTTGAACTTGATAAATTCTACTTTTATGATCTTTAACATCCATTAAAATATTCTTCTGTGACCTCTGACATCCATAACATTAAACTTTTATGACCTTTAGCACCCATAAAAATATTCTGTTGTGACCTTTGACATCAATAACATTAAAATTTTATGACCTTTAACATCCATTAAAATATTCTTCTGTGACCTCTGACATCCATAACATTAAACTTTTATGACCTTTAGCACCCATAAAAATATTCTGTTGTGACCTTTGACATCCATAACATTAAAATTTTATGACCTTTAACATCCATTAAAATATTCTTCTGTGACCTCTGACATCCATAACATTAAACTTTTATGACCTTTAGCACCCATAAAAATATTCTGTTGTGACCTTTAACATCCATAACATTAAACTTTTATGACCTTTAACATCCATTAAAATATTCTTCTGTGACCTCTGACATCCATAACATTAAACTTTTATGACCTTTAGGGTCATAACTGTTGTGACTGTCATCTCAATGTCAAATATACTGTTTACCTACAAACTTATTGTATGTTGCGTTAAATCCTGATCATGGTTATAATGAGTTGAAAATTTATGAATGTGAAAGTATGTGGCATTGTGTTTTGGTACCTACTTACATCGAAATGATCCTCGCAACAATATTGTGTACTTATAAACTTTGAAGTATTCAACATTTACTTCGCGACACCACTTTTCTCTTAAATCTGCTCGGATGCGTGCGAACTATTGTTTTGGAGCTGTTTTTAGAGTCATTATTTCAGGTTGGAATGAAGCATTTTCTGTAACTTCCATTATTTCGTTTTAAATCGACCGACAATTTTAAGTTTTCAACAAAACAATAATAATAATAATAAAGTATATAAGCTAGTTTGGTACAACTGAGTCGCGGATGATTGCCAAGATTCTGACCCCTAAACTAGGTAAAAGATACCTGTATCTTAGGGACTAGGTAGAGAGTTACTCTGACATTTAGAGACTTAACTAGAGATAAGGACGGAGTTCCTATATAACATCGGTACAAAAATGTAAATTTTAATCTAGAGGAAAAGAAAAAAAAAAGAATAATAATAAAAGAAAAATCACCAGCATATACAGGGTGTTTGGTAGCCAGGTGCAAAGCTTTAAGGGGGTGATAGCCGAGGTATTTTTGAACATTTTGAGCTTTACATGTCTTAGCCGAAATTTGTTTTTTTTTTAAAATTGTAAAGGGTCTGGCCGGAAGGTAATAGTAAAATCGCCCCTGGCTGAATTTGAAATATTGTTATGCACGTTTGTTTGTTTTATTAAAAGATATAATTTTACTGAATATTAAGACTTAAATGCTTACGGTTAGCGAATAATTAAAAAAATAAAAATTCAGTTTTTATTTTTTTTTAGCCAAACTACGTTACGGATTAATTTGCCCTTCGGGTTTTTTGTACATATATTTAAGATACATTTATAGAAAAAAAATAAAAGTTCTAGCGTTTTTCAAAATACACAATTTTGGCTGTTTTAGTTTTTTTTTTTTTTTTTTTTTTTTTACTTGCAAGTTGGCGACACCTACCATATTTTGATATAATATACGCAATTTTATATTCTATTACATATATTTTTTTCAAAATTATTCATTTGGATCAACAAAGTGAAAAAAAGATTTTTGTTTAAAAGGGTGGTAAAAAGTTCTTCCATATTGTTCAATCGTTCAAACATTCGTTCATAGTGTTAGTAACAATTATCTTATTAGCAATGTTAGAAACATGACATAAAAACAGAAAATACGGATAAATCAGAAGAAAAAATAGATTTAAATTGATTATTTAAAAAAATATATTTTGTAGTTGCAATTTTTTACTTATTTTGAAAAATTAAAAATAATTGATAACAATAATAATATAGCTCTTTTTATTTCGGATTCACTACAATTTCAGTAGACCAGGTAAGTTTTTTTTTTTCAAAAATTCAAATGATTTATTTGGTAGAATACAGTATATTAATTAATTATCAATTATTTTATTATTTGTATATAATTAAATATACAGGATGTATCAGATACCCCCTAACAATAATCCACTAGGGTATATAACCATAGCTATAGAAGCTAAAAAAATATTTAGAAAAAAATTGGAGTAATTTTTTTTCTATTGGAATGATTACAGTTAATACTACCACTCCTATAGAAAATATAAAAAAAAATTACTCCAATTTTTTTAATATTTTTTTTAGCTTCTACAGGATGTATCAGATAGCCCCTAACAATAATCAACTGGGATATATAACCATAGCTACAGAAGTTAAAAAAAATATTTAAAAAAAATGAGAGTAAAAAGTTTTTTATATTTTCTATAGGAATGGTAGTATTAACTGCAATCATTCCTATAAAAAACATAAAAAAAAAATTACTCCAATTTTTTTTAAATATTTTTTTTAGCTTCTGTAGCTATGGTTATATACCCCAGTTGATTATTGTTAGGGGCTATCTGATACACCCTGTAGAAGATAAAAAAATATAAAAAAAGGAGTATTTTTTTTATATTTTCTAAAGGAGTGGTAGTATTAACTGTACCTAATCATTCCTATAGAAAAAAAAAATTACTCAAATTTTTTTCTAAATATTTTTTTAGCTTCTATAGCCTATGGTTATATACCCCAGTGAATTATTGTTAGGGGGTATCTGATACATTCTGTATATTTAATTATATACATATAATAAAATAATTGATAATTCATTAATATACTGTATTCTTACAAATAAATCATTTGAATTTTTGAAAAAAAAAACTTACCTGGTCTACTGAAATTGTAGTGAATCCGATATAAAAAGAGCTATATTATTGTTGTTATCAATTATTTTTAATTTTTCAAAATAAGTAAAAAAATTCAACTACAAAATATATTTTTTTAAATAATCAATTTAAATCTATTTTTTCTTCTAAATTATCCGTATTTTCTGTTTTTATGTCATGTTACTAACATTGCTAATAAGATATTTTTTACTAACACTATGAACGAATGTTTGAACGATTGAACAATATGGAAGAACTTTTTACCACCCTTTTAAACAAAAATCTTTTTTTCACTTTGTTGATCCAAATGAATAATTTTGAAAAAAATATATGTAATAGAATATAAAATTGCGTATATTATATCAAAATATGGTAGGTGTCGCCAACTTGCAAGTAAAAAAAAAAAAAAAGAAAAACTAAAACAGCCAAAATTGTGTATTTTGAAAAACGCTAGAACTTTTATTTTTTTTCTATAAATGTATCTTAAATATATGTACAAAAAACCCGAAGGGCAAATTAATCGGTAACGTAGTTTGGCTAAAAAAAAATAAAAACTGGATTTTTATTTTTTGAATTTTTTCGCTAACCGTAAGCATTTAAGTCTTAATATTCAGTAAAATTATATCTTTTAATAAAACAAACAAACGTGCATAACAATATTTCAAATTCAGCCAGGGGCGATTTTACTATTACCTTCCGGCCAGACCCTTTTGAAATTTTACGAAAATACCCAGAATTTGATAAAAACGAGTCAATATTGCGCCAATGAGCGTTAATTTGTAAACAAAATCTTTTATTTCGGATAGTTTAATGTGTATTGAACCAAATGAAACAATTTTGAAGTGTCTGTCTTGCCACAGAAACAAAATGGAGGCGTTCGAAATTACTAAAAATGTCTTATTTTGGAACAGAGTCATATTTCAGTGCCATAAAAAAAATAAAAAAAAAATCCTGGAAATGTTCAAACACTTTTAAAAACATGCCTGTTTATTGCTCTTTCTTTTAAGGTATCACTCATTCACATCGCTTGCTAAATCTGAGATAAAAAGTAAAAACCAAACTATTATCAAATTCTGGGTATTTTCATAAAATTTCTAAATTTTCAATTAAAAAAAAAACATATTTCGGCTAAGACATGTATGGCTCAAAATGTTCAAAAATACCTCGGCTATAACCCCCTTAAGGCTTTGCACCTGGCTACCAAACACCCTGTATATACATACAATGTGAGATCGAATACACCTTGAAATCCTAAGTTGTAGTTTATAGTAAGCTTTCTGTGTTACTATATTGGAGATGTTGCAACCATTTACTTTTATTTACTTTATTATTATTTATTATTATTATTATTTACTTTACTGACATTGGGTGACACTGATAACTAGTTGACATATAGATTTCATAGACAAACTAGATATTTGCCGATTTATTTTTTGGCACATATATAGAACTACCAACAGCCGCTCGGTAAGGTCGAATAAAGGTCAAACAATTTTTTTGCAATATATCCTTAATCCTTGAGTATTTTTATTCAAAATACTCAAGTGGCATTCTCCAGTAAGATAAAACAGTTCGCAAGCCCCATGCTTCGAAATGGTTTTCAAATCAGGGTATGTTGTAAAAAAATGAACAATCCCAATTATAATAAAGTGTAATAAATGTGTTACAGAGCGGCGGCAAGCTGGACATGGTGCTGACAGAGTACGCGTCGCGGCTAGCAGCGCAGGGCTGCCTGCAGAGCGCGCTCAACAGCCTGGAGGGCGTGTCCGACAGCGAGCTGCGCGCGCGCCTCGCCTACGCGCTGGGGCTGCAGCAGGCCCAGCAAGCCAGGCGCGCCAGCTATGTCAGTCATGTTTTTGCAGTTTTTTTTTTCAGTTTCAGCTATCCCGTTGTAAAGAAAAATTGCAAGTGAATTCCGAGCCGCTTCCAGCGGTCGGATTGACGTGAAATTTGATGATTTTGGGTGTACCTAAGAAATTCAAATTCAAATTAAAAATTCAAATTTATTTAATTTTAAAAATACGGTATATGTACAGTACAGTCGCCATCAGATATATTGTAGCGGGCGAGGTCCTCAAATAATTCGGAGCAACCTTAAATTTCAATAAATTAGTTACACTGTAAGGTTAATAACATCAGAACACGCAATTAGTCATAAATAAAGTAGCAGCGACTTTTCAATAAAATCGGGACGTCACAAATCGTCAAAGGTATCGATGCAGACAGGCTGACCATAAAGATCGGAACATTTATGGAAAATATACCTTAACTTTGTGACAAACAGTTTAAATTACAGTGTGTTTATAATAAAATTAGTTTTATAAAATAGAACTACATACATGCTTTGACTTATAACAGCAGAAGAAGAAAAATTTTATTCGTAAAAAAAGTATATGGCAATTTAGTGGCCAGTAACAATTTACACTTTATACAACAAAAAGGTTTCATGTTACTAACACAGTGAATTATGCATGCAGACGCGTACATTATATAGGTGACATATCTTTCAATTTGGCATGACGTTTGAGCCTTATTTGTATTTTGTTTGGAATTCGAATCTATTATTATATACCTAAGGTTTATTTTCCACATATGTTCCGATATTTGTGATCAACCTGACTGTTTCGATACCTTTGACGATATGTGCTTCCTGATATTTTTAGCTCATTGAACGTCCCGAATTTATTGAAAAGTCGCTGTTCTTATATTTATGACGGATTGCGTGTTCCGATGTTATTAACCATATCTAGTGTAACGAATTTATTGAAATTTAATGCTGCTCCAAAATATTTGAGGACCTCGCCCGCTACGATATATCTGATGGCGACTGTACAGTGGTCTTAAATGGTATAAGTAGTCCTTGTATTCAGCATGCAAGCAAGCGTACAAATATTTTAACATATTTTAAACTAACACGGGTAGAAAGAAAGATAGATGTTGAAAAAATACACAATGAAGTATTAAATAGGGACAAATAGGGAATAGGGGGAAAGGGAAAAAGGGGAAAAGTTCATGTAAGCAATAAACAATATAAACAAATATTTTTCAAATAGCTATAGAAAAAACAGATATAAGCAATCAAAGATTTGTTTCTATCTCTTTCTAGAAAAGCGGAATTTTAAAATAGTATGAAACATCCAGTGACTAAAAAGTTCACCAAAGTATCTACGGTGTACCGAACTATTTGGCCGACTTATATGCTTTGACTATATGTCGCTGACTGTACCTACTACATACGTAAGATATACAACAATGCAAGTACAGTAAACAAATAGACTCGGGAAAAAATGTTTCAATAGTGTAATTTTTGGTTATTTTAAACTGTTTGTTGTGTTGTAGCAACCTGCGCCCGCGCAGTTTGGCCGCGTGCGCACGACCAGCGGCCCCCAGAAGCGCGGACACCTGGTGGCGCACAACGACGTGTCTAACACTTACAGCGCCGGTCAGTTTAACCAATACTTTAACCCTTAAAAAAGTAAAAAAAAAGTCAAAAGTCAAAAGTTTATTTTGCAAATAGGCCGCGAAGGGCTCTTTTACATGTCTTTTGTTTTAATCTAGCAGCGCATTCAGAAAGACCGTTATTGCCAAGAAGAATGCATCGCTTTAATCCTTAACCCGTCAAGCGTCCCAGCGACTACATTAGTCACTAACTTTCTCGGGCGGGAAATGTCCTAGAGACTACATTAGTCTCTAAGCGTATCGGTGTCTTTGGTATTTTTTCTACGCCGGTTATTGTGATCGGTTGACTTTAAAGTATGTTGTGAGCCAATAGCAGTTATTATTGCGTATAATTTGAATTTTCTTCCAATAGGAATTGAGAAACAACACCAGAAAGTGTCAAAATAAAATTCCGCGACCATACCGTCAGCCATTACTGTGAAACGACCCGAAAAGAGTGAACGTAGTTGGAATAAAAATGTCGAAACAATAAGTGATTATATCATGTATTGTATATCAAATTACTGGCAATGAAATAGCGATTCTGTTTTACATATTTGTTTTGGCCACACTATAAATTACACAGTGAAAAAAACGTTGAAACTTTTGCGCGCCATGACAGCCGTGCGGTAGTAGTTTATGAGCTGCGCAAATAAATACTTATTGTGAACTAATTATAAATTGTTATTGTGGTTAAATTATGTAAAATCAACGCGTAAACTTTCAAGCTACATGTGAGTGTATATGTGATGTGATATGTGATAGTAATTTTTGTGAAATTTGCGAGTGAATTTGTGACTGGCCGGATAAAAAAACAACATCTTGGAATCCAAAAATGATTTTTCTATATTATAAGTAAGTCACATCATTGAATTTTATGGCATTATATGTAAAATTTTATCAGCTTTCTGATGATGTATGTACATTACATAATAATTATACCTAGGGTAGGTTCAATTTCTATTGTCTGCGAGAAAATGGAGATTTTTATTTTGTATGGGACATTTACGGCATCTGTCACTGCGGGGGGCCTGACGCTTGACGGGTTAAGTGGATGGATATTATTTTTCTTTAAAACAAATAGATTTTTCACACCTCTCATTCAGAAAACTAACTTTTGCTCCCTGACGAGAGGTACCAAAGTACAACTTTTCTGTTCAAGGCCTTTCTAAGCCTACCTGCTATGGGTGGTGTAGGCGCGTCACGGAATGACGAGGACCCGGGTTCGATTCCCGGCCATAGCTTTACTTTTCGAATTTTTCTATGTGTTCTTATTTTCAGTGTCGTTTAGAAATTGCCTTTCTAAGTGTTTTTTAGAAGGAAAAAGCGGAACCCTTATGGGATCACTTTGTTGTCCGTCCGTCCGTTCGTCAAGACCCTTTTTGTCGAGAATACGTGGAGGTATTAAGCTGAAATTTATATCAAATACTCAGGTCTACTTTTCCTCGTAGCTGTGAAAAAATAAAACTTCTAAGCCAACGCAATCAAAAGATACAGCCGTTTATGACGCAAATTTTCACAAATTTTCGAATCTCGCAAGCGAATCAAAACTCAGAAAATTTAGTACGAAGCAATACGTTTCATTGCACAGATAAAGGAAAAATTGCGAAAACCGTAAATTTTTGACAGGTTCGTACGGAACCCTCGGTGCGCGAGTCCGACTCGCACTGGGCCGGTTTTTGCAAAAAGTAGATTTTAATATTGTTTGGTTATTTAAATTGCAGTAGGTCCCTCGTACGACGCCGCCCCGTGGGCGCCCCCCGCCCCCGCGCCGCCCCCCGCCCCGCAGCCGCCGCGCCCCGCCAGCCGCGGCGCCACGCCAGGTCACTGACACACTGCATACTATTTTAATACATTCATATTGTTTCCATATTGCTCTGGGACCAAAAAAAACATAGAATACCAGACGCTTCTCTTCCCGCGCAAATGGTAAAAGCCCATCGAGGTGATGGGCGAAAATCTTAGAAATCATGTTACAGGCTATGCCGGCTCATCACTATTTTGATTCTCCTTTTCAACTATACGCCCATAATCATGCTAAACCTTTAGGTCTTCTTTACGTGAGCTCTGTCTACCCCGTAAGGGATAAAGGCGAGATTTGTGTATGTGTATATGTATGTGTCTCATGAACATTCTGTTTCAGGCGGTATTACTTCCAAATCGAAATACAAAGTGGATCCTTCAGTACAGTCGGCGCCGCTCTACAACCAGTACAGTTTCAACAGCCCGCAGCCACAATCGTTCGGGTTCAACAGTCCGTTGCCCGAACAGTACAGCGGTTCCACTGTACCCAGCAGCACCTACCAAACCAACCAGTACAACCAGCCACTGAACCCGAGCCAACTTAATCCGATGAACCCGAATCCGCTTAATCAAATGAACCCGAATCAGCTTAATCCGATGAACCCGAATCCACTTAATCCGATGAACCCGAATCCACTTAATCCGATGAACCCGAATCCACTTAATCCGATGAACCCGAGCCAACTTAACCCAATGAATCCGAGCCAGCTGAGCGCGCCGCCTCCGAGTCAGGTCAATGGCAACTACTACCAGGAACCCCGCCAGGCGGCGCCCGGTTGGAACGACCCCCCACTACTAACAGCCAAACCCAAGGTGAGTTCTAACTTTGTCTTTCAATTTATCGTATCTTTAAATCGTGTTTTTTTTATTATTCTTGGGCAGGAAAAATATAGTAGAAATTTCATTTGTTCTTATTTGAAAAAAGAAACTACGCCAATCGCTGTACTCTGATTGGACGGTCCGAGGTCAAACCGGACACTAGAGTTGAGTAAGGAGATATGATCGAAATCGATAGCGAATAGGTAGATGGGTGAATGGATGAATAAATGGTGTACCTAGTGAATAAAAACTACTTGAGTTTGATTAACAGAGGATTTATATTAAGGGCCTGCTGCATGCTAAAGATATCAGGAACTTAACAACAACAACAACAGGCCCTAAATGTCGCTGTCTAAAATAGCACGCGGATGGTGAAATGTCGGCACTACACGCTGGCACGCGCTGCTGGGGGCACATTATAGAGCACAGGCGTCTGCACGAGGTAGCTAGCCGGCTAGTAATCCCTAGGACAGACGAACCACTACACCTACGGCTTGTTTTTGGATTGAATTTGTTTCCGTGTTTGCGCTTTAGTATGATTGGCAGTTCTGCAGACTTATTACGTAACTCGCTCGCAATCGCCATCGTTTTCATTTTGACAGTTATTGTATGAATGTGATAGCTAGCTGATTGCGATGCCAATTGTCACCCCATACATGAACTGTCAAAATGAACGCGATGGTGATCACGAGCGAGTTACGTAATAAGCTAGCTGTCTTGTTTCATCCATGCTAATAACCTAACTGATTAAACTTTCAGTAGTTAGGTTGTTATGCTTTGCTCGTTAAAATTTGTAGCTGTTTCTACAAAAAACCCGAGACGGCTTAAGTTTAAATGGTCTCGGGTTTTTGTGTATTTAAGATCATTTATAAACTAAAGTCTAGCTGGTTGAACAATGGGATTACTAGTTACCAAGGCAGTTTGTTGCATGACGCGAGTCCCCAAAAAAGTTGTTTACACCTTCATAATTTCGCCACATGACCTCTAATTTTGATGTTGTTTCATCCATATCCCAAATTAGTTGACATAAAGATAATCACGAACTAATATGATTGTCGTTAGGAAGGGAATCACAATAGATTTTTTTTTACGGGATCAGGAGCTTCTTAAATGTCTTATCCATGACTAGCTTCTGCCCACGACTTCGTCCGCGTAGAATTAGACTTAAGCACGTTGATAGCATATTCTGTAATAATTATTTACGTTGCGACTCTAGCCAGCTACGACCTTTGACATGTTTATCGCTATCCCGCGGGAACTATGCAATTTTCCGGGATAAAAAGTAGCATATGTTTTAATCTAGGGTACCAGCTATCTTCGTTTCAAATTTTATCGTGAAGAAGGAACAAACATACACACTTATACTCGCTCACATCGTCACAAACTTTCGCATTTATAATATTATTTAGTAAAATTAGTAGGATTTCTTAATGTAATAACAATTTGTGTTTTTTTTTAAATCTTGTTTTGAAAATGTTTTTAGTTTTTGGTCTCAGTAATATTATTCTATGACTTATCGAGACGTGTTCCGCGTTAATCCTTTCAAATTCGTAATTTTTGTCTTTTTTGACGTTGTCTGAATCCTGTTTTGTTTCTATTTCAACTAATCAATTGTTCCTTTTGGTTTTGTTTGTTTTACCCCATACCATGACTTTGTTTTTAAAAAATTTATACCAACTTACACTCGGATATTATTTTTTGTAGGTGCACTTTTTTATTGATGTGGAAGTCGATCACTGGCAAGGGATTCACCTAATGGTAAGTAAGAGCAAGGCGTTTACCTGATGGTTTACAAGTAAGTGTCACCCATGAACACATGCAATACCAGAGGTTTGCAGATACTTTGGCAGCCTAGAGGGCTAAAATGGAACTGTGTCAGTAATCTCACCAGCGGTCTTATTCTCCTGAACGTAACGCAAGCACTACTCGGCAGGATAGCGAGTGAGATAGTAGATACTGACGCGCGATGTTTTATCTCGCTTATATCCCTACAGCCGAAGCAAGAGGTGCAACAGCAGGCGCCGATAACCCACCCGCTATTCGGCGTGGAACCGCCGCAGCACGTGCCTCTGAACCCTGGCCAGTACCAGCAGCTCCCGCAGCAGTTCCCAGGGCAATATCAGCAACAGTACCAGCAAGAGTATCAGGCGCAGTATCCGCCGGCCTCGCAGTACCCGCAACAGGTCAGTGCTCGAAATTAAAAACGACTTTTATTTTGCAAATAGGCCGCCAAGGGCTCTTTTACATGTTATTTTATACCAGCGCATTCGGAAAGACCATTGCCAAGAAGAATGCGCCGTAAGAAACTTGGCAGGAAGTCATTTATTCCAAACATACATGTCATAATAGTGCGTTGGGGGTATGTTGCAAAGCGGGGTATGATAAAAAACCGGGCGTTCCGTACCTCCGGGAGTTTTTTTTTTATGTGAATAGGAAGGCAAAACGAGCAAGCGGGTCACCCGATGGTAAGCGATCACCACTGCCCATAGACACCCGCAACCCCGGAAGGATTGCAGATGCGTTGCCAACCTAGAGGACTTAGATGAAATGCCTCTTGTGCCCGTAATTTCCCCGGCTGTCTTAATCTCCACACCGGAACACAGCAGTGCAAGCACTGCTGCTTAGCGGCAGGATTAGCGAAAAAGATGGTTGTAGCGATCCGGACGGACCTTGCACAAGGCCCTACCACCCGCAACGTTACAGGCGGTTTTTTTTTATCTTACCCCGCTTTTCAGATACCCTAACGCACTATATACAGTAATTAAATCTACTCGACTGTTGTCTCCTGTCCTGGCTGGGTCGCCAGATTTTTACATGAATATTATTTTATATTTACACCGGACTATGCCAAACTTCACGTCGATCTGACCATTTGAAGTGGGTCGAAATTGACTTGCAAGATTTAATTACAGACACCGGGACAGGTGAAAGTAAATAAAAGCCTGTAATAGTACATTACAGACCTAGGGCGGTGAATTCGTAACTGTCCCAGATCGCAGGTGTTTGTGGCCCGAACCGAAGGCGAGGGCCATAAATATGCGATCTTGGGCTTTACGAATTACCGCCCGTGGTTTGTATAAAGTTTTACGTCTTGCCTTGGCCAGGAAGTGAGATTTTCTGGCCGCGATGCGGGCGTAAAATCCCAATAACTGCCAAGGGTGACGTAAAAATACAAAATGCACAAAAAACTTGCTACTCCCCTCCCACACGTGTAAGACAGCCAAGCCTCTGCGTTATATATGTTTTTTACACGCAAAAATCTTATATTTATTTCACTTGGGATGTGAACGTGATTCAATTTCAAGATTAAACTCGACTAGTTTTTACCAACAAACTAAATTGTAGAAAAGTAACTTAAGCAAATATAATATAGTCTTTTACGAAAAAACGAGTCTTGAAATTGAATACATATGAAAGTCATCATAATATATTTATTTAACAAAACTCCTAAAATACAACTTAAATATAAATAACAAGATAAACTAATTTAACTAAAACTAAAATAAATCTAAAAACGTACTCCCCCGCGGCATTGAGCCAAAGATGCTGGCAGCATTTCCCCGCTGTATCGCAATACTGATACGCTGAGCGAGGAAGCTGCCAGCTCTTTGGTCTCCGTTGCAGTCGATCAGCCTCTACAAAATACATATTAAATCCCAAGTGAAATAAATGTAGGAATTTCTGCCCCAAACTTGGCAACCATTTTATTTATATCAATTCTTTTCTCGACGAAGTCAATAATGACGTATATTCATAATATTGAACTTGGCTCTCATTTTACATTTATGTTTTTGATGAAATATCATTGCTTTTTGTAGGTACAATTTTTTATTGATATGGAAATTGAACAATGGCAAGGGAATCACCTGATGGTAAGTAAACAGTAACTTCACCGGCTCTCATACTCTCCTCGCCGAAACAACAGCGCAAGCACCGCTGCTTGGCGGCAGGATTAGTGAGTAAGATAGTGTCATCGATTCGGACGGACGTTGGAATTCGAATTCACCATGTATCACCATGAACACATTGTTATTTGTAAAACTACTCTATTTTTGCAACGTTTACCTATACTACGCCTATTCTTAACTTAACTTATGCAACAAACACGTGGTGAAACGTGTGTGACGTGGTGAATGTATAATCATAATCGTTTATTTGTTAACATAGGTAAGCATTTAGACAAACATGACAGGTCATTTAGAGTATCACTATGTTGCGCCATAACATAAGGCATACAAATAGCTACAGCTCGACATGCAGCATGCTTCTTACATAATTATTAACTATATCTACTAAATCTAACATATGTGTTTACTTTGATAGTAAAGTTTATAATACTAATGATGCTAAATACTAATTAATCTTATTAGCAATAACTCCGCCCGTACTACAGATGTACCATGAAATCACGTCGGGAAAAATGCTTGCGTATTTGACGTAGAGACACGGTTGCGTCTCCAGTTCCTTTAATTTGAACTTGGCTGGATACGCTGCCGCGGGTCCAGATAGTAGTTTATTAAACTGGTACACAATGAGAGTCTTTAAAAGGTCATAAGAGTGTTGTAAGACCTAATTATGTAGGTACAGTTGCAGAAAATATTTTATCTACACACATAATCATCATAAGTACTTTAAGATGCGTTCGGAAGAAATCTTTAACTTCATAATGACATTGATTTCGGTTTGATTATGACGCTATAATAACACTGCTGTAATGTTGGTCATTAAGTACGGTTTTTGAACGTATCATACAAGACTTATAAGCTAGGGATACACTAGGGACAAATGTCCCACGACATGTCAAGCGAAGCCGGCCGATTTCGCCTGACATATCTAGCGACATTGCGCGACTTATGTAATGTACGCGATAAACGTGTCCCGCTATGTTGCCAGCGAAGTTTGCGCCTCTTTACCCGACGTCAAAAAAATTGCCGCCAAGAACTCTTGTACTTGTTTTTTTAAACTACCAGCGCATTCGGAAAGACCGTCATTGCCAAGAAGAACGCCGCAAGAAACTTGACACGTGTTCAGCAGGCATATTACGTAACTCGCTCGCAATCGCCATCGTGTTCATTTTGACAGTTCTTGTATGAACGTGACAGCTAGCTGATTCCGCTGCCAATTGTCAGCTCATACATGAACTATTAAAATGAAGACGATGGTGATCGCGAGCGAGTTACGTAATAAGCCTGCTGGACGCCCTGCACCTGCCTGCCTGCCTGCGTTTGTCCTGGTACCTGTATCCCTGGCTATGTGTGTGTAGATAAAAATTGTAATACAAACATGGTTGTGACCAAACTGGCTGTGTTCAGACGGCGAGTCCCGCGCCGGCAGTGGAGGCAGTCCCGGTGCAAAAGCCGCCCGTGCCGGAGCAGCACTCCGTGATGCCGGCCGTGCTGGACGCCATCCGGCAGGAGTGCGCCAACAGAGCCGCCAACCCCGTACGTACCATCAGCCTAGAAAAAAAAGAGAAAAAACAATTTATTGCCACAAAAATAGATTTACAAAAACTATAAATTAAGTAAAAATACTCAAAACGGTTTGTGGTTCTTTAGGCTTGACTACGAAGCTTGAGGTCTTGGCTTTGATCGCCGGTCGGTGCAGATGAAAGCCTGAAACCTTCCCCCCCTTCCTCCTTTCTCCTCCTTTCTTCTTCTTTCTACCCTTTCCCTTTTTCTTTTGTTGCCTTTCTGTTCTCGAAAGGGGCGGTAACGCACCTGTGATTCCCCACGTCTTGCAGGTGTCCCTGGGCGATGGTGATCACTTTCCATCAGGTGATATAAAAAAAAAAACATTTGCACCCTGTACCGTATTCAGGTGCCCCTAATGTTGGGTCACGTATCTCTTCAGAACTCCGTTCTTCTAAAATGGATTCATAGATTCAGATCGTTTCAAGTATATGGGACAGTGAATATGTAGATGTTATGTATGAAAAATGCGAAAGTATATTCTTGATTCTTGGATTTATAATATTGTATTTAACAATATAAGTCTGTGTATTCTAATAATTGATCGACACCCTTATTCATAAACGCTCTATAGGCTTCTGTTAACTTAGCAATCGTTTGTCCTTATCTGTCATGTAGACATTTACCCTTCACAGATAGGGACAAACGATTACTAAGTTATCAGAAGCCTTTAGAGCATTTATGAATAAGGGTGTAAGAGTTCAAACGATAATAACTGGCCGACTTGAACTAATTGAGATATTTTTTCAACAGCAAATGAAGAGGAAATTGGAAGACGTGCAGAGACGTTTAGAGACATTATACGATTTGCTGAGAGAGTATAGGGTAAGTCGTCTAATATTTTCTTACAGCAATAATTAGATAGATTTGTTGTTACACACAAAGTTGTGAGTGTGTTGTGTTGTGTTGGTACTTTCGGGTGATGTGCTTTCAAAAATCAGGGCCCAGGCCTGTTGCAATTCCCATCATAATTCTCATTAGAATAGCAGGGCGAAATGTACACGATCGGAATGTACTTCTGAAAAAACCTATAGTGCTGTGAAGTCTGTTTACGGACCATAGTTTTACGTGATAACGCCAAGAAACATTGATGAAAACTGGTAGCTCTGACGTCACGCGGAACGTGACACTTTTTCGTGCGTGCAGTCGGTGTACATCGATTTAAAGGCCGGCGCACGCCGAATGCGTACGCGCGGGCTTGACCACGCATCTGGTCTGGCATCTATCTCATAGTTTCATACATTACAACTGGTGTGTGCGCGTGGCACGCAGCACGCAGCACGCATTTGATGTGCGCCGGCCTTTATAAGACGTTATCGCGTCAAAAAATAGGTGTTCTGCCTTTTCGCCGAATTTTTTTCATCGAATTTCATTTGGCAACCAACATTTCGCCGAATGATCACTTTGACAACTATTTATTGGCAAATTTTTGTATGTCAACCTCTCATTTGGCCGATTTTTTATGAAGACGAATATCATTTTGGTTAAAACTTTTGGAATATCTTTCACATGGCAAATGCTACACTAAGCCGAAAAAGTCTCATGATTAATTTGGATTAATTTAAGTTTTGGTGCGGCGAGCCCTTGGGTCACCCCTTGGCCGAGAACATGTTTGTTTTAATTTATAAACAGTCTTTATTTTACCTTAAAATGTCTTATTTTTTATAAATGGTTATGTAGTACCATTTAGCTATATAAAAAATTTCATTTTAATAAGTGTCCAGGTAACAAAAAAAAACAAGCGTTGAGTTGGCAATCGTGAGGCTGGGAAATGAAACTAATCATTTTAACAAGTTGCCATATGATGATTCGGCAAAATGAAATTCGGCCAAACGATGGTTGGGAAGT
Source organism: Pandemis heparana (assembly GCA_963854515.1). Taxonomy (NCBI): domain Eukaryota; kingdom Metazoa; phylum Arthropoda; class Insecta; order Lepidoptera; family Tortricidae; genus Pandemis; species Pandemis heparana. Next base: position 13,941,035 of record OY978021.1, read on the forward strand.
GAAATTCGGCAATAAAATTTTCGGCAAATGAATAGGGAACCCAAAAAATGTTTTCTCTAACCTAACTTCCCTCCCCCCCCAGTTGTCAGAGACAGCGTTAAGCTCCCTCCACACGTGCGTGCAGTACGCCCAGTCCTCGGACTACGACAACGCGCTCCACGTGACCACGACGCTGGCGACCGGCGCCGACTTCGCGGCCGTCGCCTCGTTCCTACCCGGCCTCAAGTCGCTCTTCCAGATGGCGGCGCAGCTGCAAGTGTACGCGCGGTGAGCGAGCCGCAAGGCGCGCTAGTTCCGGCGGCTGCCGTTAGATGTCGCTGTTGTTAATTTGCAGCAAGTTGTTGTGACAGTAACTTTAAACGTAACCAACGATTGAAATACATACACGTCTGTATCCCTTACGGATTAGACAGAGCCTAAGGTAACAGACCAACAGGTCACATTTAGCAGGATTGGGAGGTGGAAAGTGGAATCAGACAAGAACAGCTTTTACTAGAAAGCTGTGAAATATTACGTGAAAATCGTTGGTTATGGTTAAAATTATTTTTTAAAGAACTCTGTGCAATTTACGCTTAGAGTAGTACCTAACTAAGGAATGGTGAAATGTAAAGATTTATTGGTTTGTTCTTTTCTGAGTAGAGACTGTTGCGGTCTTAATGCAGTTATTTGGTAAAAATTTAATATGAAATTGGTAGCGTTTTGTATCTGTAGATACGTCGGAAGACAATAAGAGAACAGAGGGCGCCTCTTGCTTCGTAACTGTCAGATTTTGATGCAAAATACTTGATTTAATATAATATTACGGCAAAGTTATTATTGTACGAAAAATTCTAGTTCCTCTTTCTTCTCACTCTGTCGTAATAAGGAGATATATTTTCTTTGCGATTTTACAAAATATTGATGGCAGCGACATCTAGCGATTTGTGACTTAAAACAGAAATCTAATATGAGTTAGTATTTGTAAGGTGCAATTAAGTGCGAATGAAAATTTATCGAAATTAAAAACAAATCTTTCAATTTATTGATCAAATAACGCGATTTGTTTAGTCCCCTGGCTATTATCCTCGGTTACAGTGAGAAGTGTATATTTCTATCCCTTTTTATTTCTATTCCTATCCTCATCTATTATAGCTCCCTTTCCGCCTTTCGGCTCTAGGGTTGTCACTTTCATATTCACTTTGGTATAATATTGAAAATTAATCAGTGTTCCAATTGTAAATGTATTTAAAATCAAAACGAGAAATTATGAGTATTGTAAACATTTTTTTACTCAAGATAATAATTGTTGTTTTAAATATTGGTTATTTATGTATACACCTATGTAATGTAGGTATGTAAAAAAAGTACCTAGTTCTAATACAAATTTCAGATTGTTTCTATGTATACTTATTAAATTAAAAAGTTAAAAATAATGCCTTTTTCTGTGTTACGTATGTTATTTTAAAATTAAATTAAATTAAGTGGTTTATTCCTTTCTATTAATTAATTTCCTACTGCCATATTTATGCTAACTCAATCTTAGTTAATATTATATTTTGCTTATACTTCGACTTTGTTTCGTGGACGTATAATGTGCGTTACGACGAGTGAAAGATTACTTCAATAATAGTGCCTTTTTTAACGATACTGCTCAATAATAAAAATAGCCGATAAATCCTGAATTTAATAACTTAATCGATGCAAAATAAAATGTTTATGTTGTTAATTACGGAATTTATTGTTTAATTGGTGCATTTATATCATTTAATTACGATTTACTGTTATAAAATATTCATTAATTATTTGTTTAAAATAACTCGTTATTTATTTACGATTGGTTTAATTAAACGATGTTGAAATTACTGGCGTATACGTAGACAGATATCATCTTTCAAACTGAGAGTCATGAAGTTAAAAAAAAAAACCAAGAATTCGAGTTGTGTTGACAACCCTACTGCAATTGCGGTTCCTAAACGCGAGCTAGTTGGGAGTGTCACATCTATCTATACGCCCGTCTGTTTCTTAACGTTAGAGTGTTTTAAGTGAATTTGATTTAATGATCTTCCAAAGACACGAATAAAATATAGTATGCGTATGCTAATTGAGTATGACGATTATTATAAATTAATATATTATTGCATGATGAATAACAATGTATTATAGATTTATTATTATAACAATGAAATATATTTTTAGAAATTATTTCTGGTTTTTTCTTTCTTCATTCAACCTATATTTTTAACGCCTTTTCTAAGTAAATAATATAAAGGATAAAGTTTAGTACCGATTGTCTAACGGCAAATGAAACTCAAACGAAAGTCTGGCAAAAAAGAGCAGAAATTTAAAAGTGGCAATACTGTAGTGTCGTCCTTTTCTAATCTATAGGTATATGAAAACGGGACGTCACTATTGTGTTGCCACTTTTTAATTTCCACTCTTTTTTTGCCAGGCTGTAAGCTGAGTATTGACCAGCAAATATTTCAGCCTAGTCTTCTATTGAGTTGTTAATTTTGGCAACCTACGGCTTAGGTCTCTTAAAAAATTAAAAAAATATTTCAGTCACAAGATTCATGTTTAAATCCTGCTAAACGCAGTCGCATGCCTATTAAATAAGTGCTAGGTTTAAATAAAAAATAATCTCCATGATACTTAATGCATATTAATAGCTTCAACAAACTACCGCCTACTTCCATCGCGTAAACGGTCCCGCAGAGTATCGCCGAGCTAAACGCTGCGCTCACTGCGCCCGAGTCTCCGTAATTATAGAAATGGCCCGCGCGGCGCCTTGCGGTTTGTTCCACTGTGGGCTTAGACAAAAAATTAAACATTAACCGATTCTGGTCTGGAAGCAAAGACACAGCTACCGACCCGTGGTCTGACTAATTTGTCAAACCCGGAAAAAATGATGCTGTTATTTTGAATCACGCAATAATCATTATTTTCTAGCGTTTTCCCGGCATTTGCCACGGCTCGGTGAGCCTGGGGTCCGCTTTGACAACCTAATCCCAACATTTGGCGATGGCACTAGTTTTACAGGGGTCTCTATCGTTTGCCCGAATTTCATATGCCATAAATGTATTGTTTGCAATAATGATCATTTGCCATAACCCTTTTTTCTCTTTATTTGTTAATTATTCAGGATTGTTATGAAATAAACCTAACCTAACCTATAGAGTTCTACAGCCATTGCCATTACAATGCTCCTGAAAAAATTACAGTTTCTGAGAAAAAAAGGGTTATGGCAAATGATCATTATGGCAAACATTACATTATGGCATTTGAAATTCGGGCAAAAGAGGGGCTCCGGGTTAGGTCAGCTAGGTATCTTCAGCTGCCCAGAGGGCAAAATACCAAGTAAAAGATCTGTTGGACACAGTAGTTGGACCACGGGTCGAGAGCGGAAAAAACAGAATGCACCAGTTGCTCTCTTCCCGCGCATAGGTATTGTGGTAAATGCCCATCGAGGGAATCGGCTAGAATCTCGTGATTTGGTGCGTGTGTGTGTGTGTGTGTGTGCGCGTTTTTCAGGAGGTTAAGGTTACATGTAATATTTAAAATGTCTGCACGTTAAAGGAGCAGTGTGGAGCGTGCCTGACGATTGCGTACTTCACAACCACGAAATGTACTCGACGTCATAATAGTCGGAACGGTCGCGACGAATGTACCGCTATTATTATAGGCGTATATATACCGGAGGGTTGACTACAGTTCCCGCTCCGCTCCGCTCATGCGTCATTGTCGTCCCACGATTATTATCCTAACAGCAAAACAACTCATAGCAAGGTACTTAATTCAGATTTTGCATTCCTCAATTTTGGTTGCGCAGGGCCTTATCATGACGTCTTAACGCGACTCAATCCCGACTCTGTTCAGGTTTTAGCCGTCATTTTTAGTATGGATCCTGACAGCGAGCGAACCTAAACTGAATCAGACTTGAATCTTAAGACGTCATGGTAAGGCCCCAGGACATGGTTTGAAACGCTTCAACAACAACACTACAAAGAATATTTCAGATTTATTCCGTCTACACAAACAAATGATTCATATCTGTCTCGAACTATCATCCCGAACATCTTTTGTTCAACTTTAACAATAGCTTGTTATGTCCGAGTTCAGAGGTTCTCTAAGATTTGCGATAGGTAACAACAAGAATAGGTACTGTTACATGTGTAACATACTATCATTATCTCTAATACAGCGTTTCCCAACCTTTTTCAGCCACGGACCCCTAGGAAATCAAGCACAGTTTTCACGGACCTATTTACGGAGGTATTTATTTTACTTATTACAGATACAAAATTACGAGACGTAGGTATTAGCATTTATGTATGGTCTAGAGATGACACCGCGGACTCCCATACATATACTCGCTGACCCCCAGGGGTCCGCGGACCACAGGTTGGGAAACACTGCTCTAATAGTATTGTAGCGGATGTACCACTTAACACAAACATAGCTCACAGCGACACACAAATACAGACATAACGCATACACACCTACACACACTCACTCACCAGCCTCCGCCCTATATATAAGATTATTTAATAAACACCGAGACAGTATACTCGGGACAGGCACTCGGAACATTCGTTTTATTTACCACCAAACATTTGGTAAAGTGGTGACCCCGACGTGATCAAAAAATAAAAAAACGAACATGAACAACGAAAACGCAGCCGCGGGACCACACCCCGAAGCAACTGCACCACACACACCAGAACCACCGACAACGGAAGCCATCACTGTGGCTTCACGAGTTCCAGATTTTTGGCTAAAGCAACCACGACTATGGTTTCACCACTTCGAAGCCATAGTCGAACCACAACGACCAAGCGATATTCACAAAGCTCAGCTGCTTTTAGCTAAGCTAGGACCTCTCCAGCTGGAATTGCTGAGCGATCTGCTGGAGGAACCTCCACTAACCAAAAGGTACGACAAATACAAACAAAGACTTTTAACAATACAAGAAGAATCCGGGCCTAGCAGGCTAAGACAGTTAACACACGAGATGGAACTGGGGGACCTTAGGCCAGCACAACCTGTACCACAAGATGAAAGACGTCGCGCGAAACAAAATGCCGGAGGCTGGTGAGTGAGTGTGTGTAGGTGTGTATGCGTTATGTCTGTATTTGTGTGTCGCTGTGAGCTATGTTTGTGTTAAGTGGTACATCCGCTACAGTCCTCCAATGCAAAAAGAAAATTATGAAAATTATGAAAAAATTACGAAGAGAAGTCAACAACGCGGTACTAACAACGACGATTGTCACCAACAACGAGGGATACGCACCAACGGCGGTCCCAGCGCCACGCGCGCTGCACCAACAGGCGGCACCAAAGCAGCCGCACCACGGTTGATATATTTTAAGGTTATAACTATAAAAAATCATTGTTTACGTATAATTTCTTTTTTTAATAAATTTTTAGTATAGTGCTTTCTAAGGGTGGAGGACTGTAGCGGATGTACCACTTAACACAAACATAGCTCACAGCGACACACAAATACAGACAACGCATACACACCTACACACACTCACTCACCAGCCTCCGCCCTATATATAAGATTATTTAATAAACACCGAGACAGTATACTCGGGACAGGCACTCGGAACATTCGTTTTATTTACCACCAAACATTTGGTAAAGTATCTTATAAACGGTCCAATGCTGAACACAGGGCTACCAGAGGCGCGAGCTCAGCTTTAAACCCACGATCCTGAGTAGCAAGTTAGAAATGGTTCAACACAAAAATGCATTTTTGAAGTGAAAACTTCGTCTTTAGCGGCGTTGGGCACTTTTTTGGATGGGTAAAAAATGTTAAACTCGCTTCAAACGTAAGACGGAGGGAGAGTTTAAGTACGTAGGATATCAGGATCCTCATAAAGCTTATTTTGAAATACGAATGAAGCTAGAGTCGCGTGCGATTTTTGAAGTGTACGTTAATTTCGTCGCTTTAACGTACGAGTATCATATGTGCGTTTGGCCTAGTGATATAAGATGTGGAATCAGTGCGTTCTCTCAAGTGACCACAGTACGAACCTCGCGTAGAAAAAGTTTTTTTTTCTTTTTGCGCGAGTGTGCGTGTGTGTAGTGTTTTCACTTCTGCCGGCACTCCCGGAGTGCTACCCGGTGTTTTTTTTATGTTCTCTAAACCTCTTTACCCTAAGTTTAGGGACATATCTTCATTATTGTATATATACAGCTTATAAGCTGTAAAACACATTATCCTCCAGGTCCCACCGTCGAGTAAACATTAGCCAAAAAAATTAAACTACACTGGGTCCAACCCGTAATCACATGTTACACAAAATATAATCAAGACAAATAAACATAAGTACATAAATCACGTCTTAATTCCTTAAGGGGTATTCAGAACCTAAAATAACAAGACCTAAAAGCCACGTTTGGCAAGATTGTGGGCATAGGTGGAAAGGGGAACCAAAATAGTGATGGGCCTATAACATGATTCCTAAGATTTTCACCCATTCCTTCAATTGGTTTTTACCATCTACACGGCAAGAGAAGCTGGTACATTCTTTCTCCCAGACCAGTATAGTAACAAAACAAAACAAAGTAAATGGCTAACAAAAATGGTACATGTAATGAGTAAGCTTGCATTAAAGTACTGAGAGGGTAGCAAATAGCACGCAGGTTGCACGATCGAGCGTTCCTTCTCACCACGTTTCCAATGCACCAACCGACTAAATGTTATTACTATTACTGCTCGTACTTCAATCGAACACATTAACAGCTCAGAGCCTCTAGTAAGTTTATGATACGAAAAACGCATCGAACGCGTTCGCGTGAACGTCTCAATTGCTATGGGATAATTGACAGCGCCGCTAGCGGAACGAAACGGCAACAAACAGTTCTCATAGTATTTGACAGTTTAACGCAAACGTGATCGAGACGTATTTTGCTATCAAAAACTTACACTAAGCATACAGAGCCTCTAGTGTAAGTTTTCGCATATAAAAACGTCTCGAACGCGTTCACGTAAACGTCTCAATTACTATGGAATAATTGGCAGCGCCACTTGCGGTACGAAACGGCAACAAACTGTTCTCATAGTATCTGACATTTTAACGCAAATGCGTTCGAGACGTATTTTCTGACCGAAAACCTACACTAAGCATACTGCTCCGCTTAAAACTTACGGAGGATGAGGAGACACGTTTCCCGGACCCTTTAAATATCAGATCTGAGCTGCCAGTGTAGTTTTAGACAGAAAATCTTCTCGAACGCCAATTTACTACGGGTAAATTAACAGCGCCAGCGGAGCAACAACATACAGTTCCAATTCTAATAATCCTACTAATATTCGGTATAAATGGTCTTTGGAAAGAGACATTGGCGTCACGTAAGTTAGAGCGAGACAACGCTCTACGAAGCCGAAATTAGCCGAGAATACCGATGTGTAATCTTTATGGCCGGGTACTGTATTCTGTAATCGAAAATAATACTAAGCATACAACATTAAGACCTGGGGCCTTACCATGACGTCTTAATGCGTTTCAGTTTAGGTTCGCTCGCTGTCAGATTTATACTAAAAGTGACAGCTAAAACTTGAAGTGAGTCGGAATTAGGACGTCATGGTAAGGCCCCAAAAACCGTGTGTGTATGGAAATAAGGCCACGTCTCGGGATTAGCGGCGCGCAACGAGGTCGCCGCGGGCCGGGCGGGATTAAAAATAATACACGGGTTACGGAGATGCGGCCGATGCATCCAGCTTACGGGTTCTGCTTAAGAAATTCAAAACAGTTCCTGACTTACATAGAGCTAACACGGGTGCAGGACCGTGTGCAAGGATGACCTGGAAAACTTCATCATCATAATCATCTCCAGACTATATACGTCCCAATGCTTGACACAGGCCTCTCCTGGAAAACTTACTTGACTTAAAACTAGTTAAGTAAAAACTAAAATAAAACAATTACAGAAGGAGAGTGCCCCAGGCATACATACCGTCACGCCTCTTTCCCACAGGAGTAGGCAGAGACTACTTTGTTCCACTTGCTACGACCCTGACATATATACCTCTTTTGCTTCATCCACATTCATCAATCTTTTCATACATGTTCGTCGGTTTCGGGTACTCTTGTCCTGACCTTTTTCCAAAACGTCCCCAACCTTCCTTCTTCTTTGGATAGCGATACTAATACGTCGTCCAAGGAAGCTGCCAGCTCTGCGTCACCCGTAGCATTTATTAGCCTCTTCGAAATATCTTTGATGAGGCTAATAGCGCTAGGACCCCACGACCCAAGGGTCTCAATACCGAAATCGACACGTATTCGGCGCTGAACCCCCCTACTGCTGGTTCCGCAAAAGTAGAGGCTAGTGTGTCTACGCATGTCGCATCCCACACCAGGGGCCTTACCATCACGTCCTAATTCCGACTCAGTTCAAGTTTTAGCTGTCACTTAGTATGAATCTGACAGCGAGCAAATCTAAACTGAATCACATTAAGACGTCATGGTAAGGCCCCAGCACACATCCCACACTCCACGGAATCAGTGTCATGACATTGCAGGAGGTCCCACCATTCGCTGATTGCAACCTATAGAAGAAACAACGCTTCCAGCCATCTTGATCCGTGGGACAGACATATCAAATGAAAGACGTTTACCTGCATGCGCTTTTGTTGCATTGTACTGCATCGAAGGCACTCGCGGGCGAACGACATCTTTGTGTAAGCACGTTAATAGTCTGCGTTTTTATTTCGCTGGTGGTATTTGAAAGGAGTTTTACAATTTGTATTAAACTTCCAAGTTGGTCTGGGAGCAAAGAAAAAACACAGAATGTAACCGTTGCTTCTCTTCCCGCGCTGATGGTAAAAGCCTATCGAGGGAATGGGCGAAAATATTAGAAACTAGCTGTTGCCAGTGACTTCGTCTGCAAAGAATTCGTTTATCGCTATCCCGCGGGAACTACGCAATTTTCCGGGATAAAAAGTAGCCTATGTGCTATTCCAGACTTTTTCCTATATATGTACCGAATTTTATCCAGATCCGTTGGGCCGTTCTGCCGTGATTGAGTAACAAACAAACATCCATCCATCCATCCATCCATACTTTCGCATTTAGAATATTAGTTAGATTATGTTGTAGACGATGCGGCTAGCAACCCATCACTATTATGATTCTCTTTTCCACCTTTACGCCCAAAGATGCTGAACGTGTCATTTAGGTCTTGCCCTGTCTACCCCGTAAGGGATAAAGACGTGATTTACGTATGTATGTATGTGCAACCCATCACTATGATTCCCCTTTCCACCTTTACGCACACAGTCACGCTAAACGTGGCCTTTAGGTCTTGTTACCTTAGGCTTCTTCTACCCCGTAAGGGATAAAGGCGTGATTTATGTTTTTTGTTTTGTTTTTTTTTTTACTCTTATAATTATCATTTAAATGGATCCATCGCTTTTCGATACCAACCCAAAATGGCTGTTGGATATCCGATATTATAATGAAGAATTTAGCCACAAACGCAATATTCTGAGTGCATATTAAATTGAGATTTAGTGCAGCAGTTACCAATGCCGTCACAAAATGGCCGGTGACTGCGTCTGTATCAAATTAATATTTGTTCTCTGATGCCAACATTATTTCCGAACTAATATAGGTATTACTAATACCGTTCCTACCTATAATTAAATATGTAGTAAATAAGATGAGATCTCAAAACGACAGTAAAAAAAAAAGTACTAAACATATTAAACAACACCAAATTACTTACGATTAGATAGGTAGGTACCTAGGTACTTACATTTTCCCAAAATTAAACGTTTCATGTTGAGTAAACGTTCACTTTAAGTACCTAGGTAAGTACTTAAATCACCCAATTTTTTCGCATTCTCAAGGTTCATAGAAGTTTTTTAATATCTTATTAATTTAAACCCGTCTGGTCAAATCTATTAATAAAATAAGTCTTTCCAAATGGTTAGCGGTAGGAAACTAATCACTCGTTGTTGTGTTTAAACATTATTTATTACAGTGTAAATTATAAAGCAATAACAAACCCATTTCAATTTCCGAAGTTGAAGATTATTGGCGCGTAAACCGCGGAAACGGTGTATAAGTCCATAACTCACGGGAACGAATTATCGTGCTGTTAAAAACAGCTAAAAGAAGATGGTTTCAGAAAGAAATTAGGTACTTACAAAAGTTCGTTTTTTATTAGCTTCTAACTTAGGTAAGAATAACGTGAAATCAGAGTGTATATTCCGCGAAAAGTTCATGTTGAATCTACGTGCATCACGCCCAAACAAAACCTACATTTTTTTGGGCTTTTTTGTTATAAGAGACAAAGGGAACTTAGCCCATACAGCGACAAGTCTGATGTTTATTACATTTTTCTTATAATAATATCCTGGGGCCTGTTTGAAAAGACATTATGTAAAATTACCTCTCTAAAATGGAGAAAAATTGTGTCGAATTTGATATAGTTATGAGTAGATAAGAAGAAAATTATATACAGCACTAATTAATGTAGTCAACAGTAGGAAATTTCTTTGGAGCTGCAGTTTTGTAGTAAGTACTTAATACTTTCTAAGTTATTTTTTTTCTCTTTTCACCTACTAAATTATACTAACAATACTAAGACCTGATAAGATATATTGAAATAAGCATAGAAACAGACATTGAATTAACACGATCCAGACTCAGATTTTCCGCCAATCTACTCACACGTAGATAATTGCAAGCAAAGATCTCCGTAGCCAACAAAAATACCAGCATTCCCGATAATTCCTACACAGTTGACACACACATAATAAAAGATCAGCGATCAAACAAGGGTGACTCACATACCTACATACTATACCTAATGATATCGTATAGAATGCGTCAATGAGCAGATAGTTGTTTCTGATTATTCGTACTTATTATCTATCAGATCCAAGTAAACTTACTTCCTACTTAAATAAATGAGAAAGTTTGTGAATATGTCCGTGGGGTAGGTTCGCTCGCTGTTGGATCCATACTAAAAATGACAGCTAAAACCTAAACTGAGTCCGAATTTGACGAATTTGCGGGTGGTAGGGCCTTGTGCAAGGTCCGTCCGGATCGCTACCACCATCTTACTCGCTAATCCTGCCGCTAAGCAGCAGTGCTTCTGTGTTCCGGTGTGGAGAGTAAGACAGCCGGGGAAATGACGGGCACAAGAGGCATTTCATCTAAGTCCTCTAGGTTGGCAACGCATCTGCAATCCCTCCGGGGTTGCGGGTGTCTATGGGCAGTGGTGATCGCTTACCATCAGGTGATCCACTTGCTTGTTTGTCTTCCTATTCACATAAAAAAAAAAAAAAAAAAAGAAGAATTGAATTGCATTAAAACGTCATGTGGCCCCGTGTGTTTGTTACTATCTCACGCAAAAACAGCTGTACATACATAGATATATAAATGACGTCTTTACCCCTTACAGGGTAGATAGGGCCTAAGGTAACAAAACGTAAAGGCTACGTTTAGCATGAAGATGAAAAACAGCTGCTGTAGATATTTGAACGAAATCGGTATAGCTAGTTGTATCTCTAGAATAACACAGGCTACAAAATTATTCAGATTTTATAGTGGTGTAAGCTGTGCTTTGTCTGCTATCTGGTCATGTTACCTACTGTTTTATCCAAGAGAATATTATAAAATGCGAGAGTGTGTATCTGTCTGTCTTTCTGTGTGTTACCTTTTCACGCTTAAGAGGCTGACAACACCTAATTTTGTTGAAATTGATGTTATTTAAACACCTTTTTAAGAAAAACTGCTCACAAAAAAAAACAAAAAAATATAATGTTAATTTTCATCATACTTCAAACACGCTAGACGGGATCGATACATAATTGAACAAAATCGGCTCGATAGAAAATAATTGCAAAGATTGGTCTTAAAATCATCATTAAACGGTTCTATGTCTTTATTTTTTCGACGTATGGGTCTGCAATTAAAAACATGAAGTCAACATATTCATACCTACACGGCTAACGAGTCATATTTCACAAATAATCCATACTTTTTTTTATTTCTTCTTATTTGTGTCTTATTTGCAAGATTTTAGACGCGCGCCAAGCTGCCGGAATAGTTTCTTCTCTTTCACTAACAGGCACGTGAACCGTATGTGTGAAGAGTGGCGCTGCTCCAGGTCATTTGCTGTTGACACTGTCTTAAATCGCTGAATCGATTAAGTCGGCATTTGGTATAGAGATAGTTTCAGTCCCGGGAAAGAACATTTACCTATTTATTTATTTATTCATTTAAATACAGCACAAAATAACACCAAAGCATCTACTAGATAAATTATTACACAAAAACAGAAACCAATACATGTCAAAAAGAAAAATCGACAAATCAAGAACATTCGAAATTATAGTTTAATTATAGTTTAATGTGTTTATAGTTTTGTTTAATGTATGCTAGTATTATTAAATTAAAATGATATTTTTTATTTCTATTTTAATTTTAACTTAAATTTAACTAACATAGTGTTTAAGTTGTATTTACTAACCCGATATGGACCTTGATGTTAGCATTTCATCTAAGTCCTCTATGTTGGCAACGCATCTGCAATCCCTCCGGGGTTGCGGGTGTCTATGGGCAGTGGTGATTGCTTACCATCAGGTGACCCACTTGCTCGTTTTGCCTTCCTATTCACATAAAAAAAAATGTCCGAAATAAATCGTTTTAATTTTATTTATTTACTAGCTGTTGCCAGCGACTTCGTCGGCAAAGAATTCGTTTATCGCTATCCGGTGGGAATTTTCCGGGATAAAAAGTAGCCTATGTGCTATTCCAGACTTTCCTCTATCTATGTGCCGAATTTCATCCAGATTCGCTGGGCCGTTCTGGCGTGATTGAGTAACAAACAAACATCCATCCATCCATCCATACTTTCGCATTTATAATATATTAGATATAGATATAGGACATTGGATAGTTTTGATCCCGATAAATCGTATAGTTTCCGCGGGATAGGGATAAACAAATTCGGCGTAGACGGGATCGCGTCCAACCTAGCTAATAGATCATACAGAACCGTTTTTTTTTCTCTTTAGACAAACAATAGCAGTCTGCGGTAACTTATTTTAGTGATGCCCTTAATCCACTTGAGAAGCCCATAAAACCTTGTAAACAATTAATAGTACATTACTGCAGAGGCCGTGAAGTAAGGGATTGCAGGACGAGATTGGGGTACACGGCCGAGTCGTAGACGAGGCCGGATAAAGCGAGTCCTGCAATCCCTGTTTCCGGCCGAGGATTGTATAGTGCTTTTCTCAAGCAATGCGAGGAAATCAAGTAAAAATTGTTTAACTAGCCGCATTTTTAATTTTTGAAACATGCCATTTGAACAAACTATTGCTCGCGCCATGTTCCCCGCGCCCCGCCCCGCGCGCCGCGCCGCGCCGAGCGCACCCGACGACCGCGCCACATTACTTCTTGGCCTAGGCCGTAAATGTGAACTTCTTGGCTTCATTTCGACCGCACCACATTACTTCTTGGCCTAGGCCGTAAATGTGAAACTTCTTGGCTTCATTTCGTGACATTAACGCGTACATTTCCGAGCATGCTTGAGAAAAAATAAATAATTTAGCGAGCCGCAAGACGTTGGCCTGCCCGCCACGCAATATATCAAGAAGAAACAAAGGCATATAAAACTCCCTTCCCCGCCCGAGGGCAGTTGGTTTATACACCTACGTGAACAATCCATTATGAGTACTTTTTTTAATTTTCGCTACCATGCACAAAGGTTTTTGTTGCTTTGGCATTGTTTTTAACTTGCAACACAAAAGACCCAGACTTAGCAAGGAGTAGAGAATTATTATGACACAAACAAAGTGTCCACAGCCAAAATGTAAACGTTAGGTAGGTATAGCCTTAACGATTTGCAGTGACTGATTTATGCATTTCAGGTTCGAGTACGGATGCAAGTACGAAGTAGAAGACAAAATGAAGTCGGATTAAAATTATGTATATTACACCATTTTACACCATATCGGTACTAGGTCATCACCATCACCAGCCTATACGCGTCCCACTGCTGGACACAGGCCTCCTCTCACAATGAGAGGGCTTGGGCTATAGTCCCCACGCGGGCCCAGTGCGGATTGGGAACTTCACACACACCATTGAATTGCTTCGCAATTGTGTGCAGGTTTCCTCACGATGTTTTCCTTCACCGAAAAGCTCATGGTAAATTTCAAATGAGATATCGCACATAAATCCGCCGCCCGCATTAGTCCGCCTTTGTGCATGTATCTCATTGTTTGTCAATTGTATTTGTCTTGTTTATTTTGCACAATAAAGAGTTTACATACATACATACATAAATTCCGAAAAACTCAGAGGTGCAAGCCCGGGATTCGAACCCACGACCTCTGCTTGAGAGGCCACAGGTCAAACCACTAGGCTACCACGGCTTTTACCACGGCTGCACGGTACTAGGTATTCTATTGTATTTCTTCATTTTATATACTAAATCTACGTATATCGAATGTGTTTAAATAAATGTTTCTCTCTCTCTCTCTCTCTATAGTTTACATTGCATCCACATAAAATTATCCAGATGGAAGCCACAACTTGCTGAGTTACCTAAAACTGAATGTTGGGTGGTTATCTGGTTATACACCATCAGGTGGCCTACTCACTCACCTACCCTACCCTATTCTATAAAAAGTCACCAAATTAGATTATCAATGGACAGTAAGCGTTAAGAGCCATGACAGTCATAAAAATTCTATATTGCTGCAATTGTGTGCAGCCTAATGCCTTAGTGTCACACTGTAATATTGTGTAAGATATTTTATAAATAAATAAATAAAAAATAAATAAATTGTGGATTCCCCACAATTTGGCAAATGAGTGGCATCATACTCCCTTATGGCTATTATAGCGCTCTTTTATCGCATTAGGTGGCGGGATGTAGGAAAGCTGTGTAGCGGCATCCAAAATGCACTTATAGGGCATGAAATTCTTAGCAGCTTTATGCGGAATTGGAAAATGTCAGGCGAAAAGTTTGCTGAGTAATCCATAGTAATCACAGATAATATCTCTGTGTGTAGTAAACTGAGAAGTAAAAACAAGAATTTAAATATTATAAAATCGATTTACAGGGTGAATTTTATTTAGGACTAGCTGTTGCCAGCGACTTCGTCTACAAATAATTCGTTTATCACTATCCCCCGGGAACTACGCAATTTTCCGGGATAAAAAGTAGCCTATTTTCTATTCCAGACTTTTCTCTATCTATGTGCCGAATTTCATCTAGATCCGTTGGGCCGTTCTGGCGTGATTGAGTAACAAACAAACATCCATCCATCCATCCATCTATCCATCCATCCATACTTTCGCATTTATAATATTAGTTAGATTGATGCGGATATTTCACATGATTATCCGGGAGGTCGTTTAGATCAAGGCTGCTTAACCTTTTTAACAGTCGGGCCGAATGGTGGATTCAGACCTTGACGACGGGCCACTGACAATTCCTATTCAGTTACTCTCAGGACATGCGCAATAAAAACTCAATATTAAGGAATAAAAATGACTTGCGCTGGCCACAGAGTGGCCCGCGGGCCTGAGGTAGAGCACCTTGGTTTAGATGATTTGTAAGCAAAGTTACTTACTGTTATCATTCATTATCATCAGCCAGAAGACGTCCTCTGTTGAACAAAGGCCTCCTCCTTAGAGCGCCACATTGAACGACAACTAACCTGCAACGTTCCCGCAACAGACCTTTCACGATGTCTGCCAACACTGTGTCTTCTTTTCCCGTGCAGATGGTAAAGCCCATCAAGGGAAGGGAAAGGGGGTGATAATCTTAGGAATCATGTTATAGGCGATGGTTAGCAACCCATCACCATTTTGATTCCACTTTCCACTAATATGCCCACAATCATGTTAAACGAGAACTTTAGGTCTTGTTACCTTAGGCTCTGTCTACCCCGTAAGGATTGAAGACGTAGTTAATATGCGTGTATGTATTAATGTAAATAAACGGATAACTCACGTTTTATTTCGTCGGAAAAGGTCCGACAGTTTCGAATCTTTCGAGATTCTTAGTCATAAGTGCGCGTATGTATATAATTATGTATGCTCTTGTCTGTTTGAGAAATAAAAACAGCCGGCTTAAATTCGCGACTAAAACAGCGACTTCATCTGCAAAGAATTCGTTTATCGCTATCCCGCGGGAACTACGCAATTTTCCGGAATAAAAAGTAGCCTATGTGCTATTCCAGACTCTTCTCTATCTATGTGCCGAATTTCATCCAGATCCGTTTTGCCGTTCTGGCGTGATTGAGTAACAAACAAACATCCATCCATCCATACTTTCGCATTTATAATATTAGTTACATGTATTATTATTTTAATAATGCCACATCCACATTGTCGGTGCTTTAGTACCGGCGTGCAACCGATATGACTGATGCGCCTATCTGTCTCGCTCCCGAAGACAACGTGTGGCGGCGGCTTTATGTAAGACGGTCGCGAGACGACTAATGGAAACGGAAATATGTTAGCTCAGTCACTCGATAGTGGATGTTAGGGAGATTGTGGGAGATTGTGGTATTAGCATTAGGTTAAATTACGTCCGAAATCCAGTGGCCAAGGATAATTCTTATTATGCGTTCATCTTCAGCACGGCTAGCACGGGAGAGCGTGAGAGCTGTGTCACGCGCGAGATAGACTAGCCATCACTTTCTGGAACGATCTGTGGCCTTACCATGATATTCTATATGAGCTTTGAAGAAAGAAAGAAAACATTTATTCATGATAACATTACAGACAAAAGAAGAAAAGAAGCAAAAAAAACATAAGAACATGCAACATGAAATGGTCCCACCTCAGCATAATGCTGGCCTTGCAGCCAGCGCTGGTCTTCCGATGGGACCATCAAGTGCTACCGAAAGCACATATTAAAAAATACATATAAATTCAAAGATAGTGAACCGGCATTACATCTGTGATATGGCTGAATAGACAGTGATGCCTTTACTTATCCCACAAGGGATGAATTTTATAAAAAGTAAATAATTTTTGACTCTGGTTAAGAAAAAAAAAACCTATACAATAACAAACAAACTTCTTTTACAAGTTTCACATTACTCTCTAGAAGTCTAGACTAGAAGGTAAGACTACCTATCCAAGCAAACTTTGAATAAAGGTAATCGCGGTTCACATCCCGTTTATAATATTTCGAATGAACTTAACCGTGAATCATTAAAAACTCTTAAAGGTCCAATGATGATTGGGAATTTCACACACACCTTTGAATTGTTAAACCATTAGGCTACCACGGTTATTTCGGCAGACAGATAGACAGTGGAGTTAGTAATAGGGTGCCGTTTCACCCTTTGGCTCATCATCATCAGCCTATATTCGTCCACTGCTGGACATAGGCCTCCCCCATGGCACGCCACTGAGCACGATCCTCGGCCACTCTCATCCAGCTCTTGCCAGCCGCCTTGCGAAGATCCTCGCTCCACCGAGTCTGAGGACGTCCTACGCTACGTTTGCCGATCCGTGGTCTCCACTCAAGAACTCATCTACCCCAACGTTTATCGGTTCTTCGGGTTAGATGACCGGCCCATTGCCACTTCAGCGTGCTAATGCGATGGGCTATGTCGATAACTTTGGTTCTCTGTCGGATCACTTCGTTACGAATTCGATCTTTTAGAGAAACTCCGAGCATAACCCTTTGGCAACGGGACCCTAAAAAAGAATTTTACAAATCGCACTAACTACATATTTCCGAATATATCGGTAAAATGGAAGCACAAAAAACACAGACTTTGAAATAAAACATCGTTTTTCGAAGTCCTAAAAAAGAGTCAAAGCTATTTTAACTATACTTCAAAGGAAATGAATCCTTTTTGATTCAACTACATTAAAATATACATTTATTTACATTAATCGTTACTAAGCTTCGTACTTTGATCTTGTGATAAACCCACACCCATACACTTAATGTACCTGGCTTATGTGTATTTAGATTATATTATGTGACTAACATACTAAATCTAATTATTTTTCCTCTCCCTTCTTACCCCGGATCTGGGTCGTATGTCGTTCAACAAACAAAACAAAAATACGTCAAAAAACACCGTATAATTCCAGTCTTAACGCGTCTAAGCAATCTTATCAAGGCAACACCGTTTGATAGTAACTTACAAATAGAGCAAAGAAAATAAAGTTTATGGAGAAAATTACTAAACAAGTAATTGGGGAAAATTACTCATGTATATATTGACGTCAATCAATTTTTAATCGCATCACCTCATGAATTAATTTAACAGGAATGTAATTATCAGATAAAAGTTTTACCCTGTTGATTCGGCCGTATTAATTTCGAATAATATCCAATTAATTACAATTTTAATAAGTATTAACCCTCAGTTATTGTTTTAACTGTTGTATAACAGTAAGAATATGTAACTATGTACAATAATCACTGTAACTAGTTACTATGTACAAAAGATAAAGGATATTAACACCCCGTTATTAAAAAATAACTACAAGGATTATAAAAGTCAACAAAATAACCTGCATTGCGGTTAGATAATTATCTGATAAAACAAAATCGGCTCTCTTTTGCGTCATACTGTAAACAAATCAGATAACAATATCTTTAGTGCAGTCTCAAAAGGCATATATAAGGACCAATTATCGCTACAAAGTCACATTACGACCAAGTGTATTAAACGTACCCAATTTTAAAATTCAAAATGGTGTCCGACTTCAGAAAGAAGAAGCTGCTTCACGTCTTCAACGCGTTCTTCGACACTAACGCGAGTGGTAACATCGACAAGAAAGATTTCGAACTGGCCGCTGAGAAAATTTCTCAAAACCGCGGCTGGAAAGCTGGAGACGCCAAGTTCAAGCAAACACAGGATGCCTTGCTGAAGATCTGGGAAGGTTTGCAGAGCCGTGCGGATGCCGATAACGACGGCGAAGTCTCTTTCGACGAGTGGGTGGCCATGTGGGACGAGTTCGCCAAGAATCCTGCTGCAGCTCTGGAGTGGCAGAACCTTTACTGCAAGTTCATCTTCGAGCTGGAAGACGCGAGCAACGATGGAGCAATTGACAGCGATGAGTTCTCTTCCGTGTACGTCTCCTTCGGGTTGAACAAGAACGAGTCTGTCGAAGCTTTTAAGAAGATGGCGAAGGGTAAAACCAGTGTGTCCTGGCCCGAGTTCCAGAGTCTTTGGAATGAATACTTCGCTTCAGAAGACCAAAGTGCCCCGGGTAACTTCATCTTCGGCAAAACTAGCTTCTGATTGTGCGGAAATTTTTAATTAATTTATTTTGAAGTGGAATGTGATATACTTGTGATTTAAGACATGTTAAGAGCAGGACTGATGGTTGTGATAATAAAGAAAGTAATTTTATAACGTTATTTAGCCTACTAATATTTCCTATAAATTTATTCAATATTCAATTTTGGCCTTAAGGATGGGACAGTTTTATCCATAGTAAATATAGTAATTTTTCAAAGTGAGTCAGTCAGCGAATAATCGGATTAGCGGGGTTTTAAATGTTACAGCATATCAGATTCTCCAATATTTTTGGACGCTAAAAAATAGGTACAGGCATACCATGTTTTGCGTGAAAGTTGGGTGAAAATAGGTTGAGAACTTGAGATGATTCGCATAGTTAACATGTTTTATGTTTGTTTATCCTTAAGATAAGACGCGAAGAAAATATATACGTACCTACTTCGTTAAATTTCGCTAGATTTAATGCAATGCAGAAGTACAAACAAACAATATCACTTTTAATGAGTTTCTTTTACTAGCTTTCAACTTGCAGATCGCGTTTAACCCTCTTACAATAAATAGGCGGATTTATTTGACAATTGTAGGTTGAATGACAAGACAATGCAAGCACAGTCAACAAAAAAAATTTAATGGAATTTTCAACATAAACTAGGTACTTGCTAAATGCATTACTAAACTACTTGCTAAATGCAGTTCCTTTTAATTTATTTCTTTGCATCAGATTGTACAAGTGAATTTTGACATTTGGTACTACACAGTTGACGTCAAAGATATCTTTACACTTTAGTGTCTATAATGCAATAATCAATAACAACCATAAAATGAATGATTAAAAAAACTTCGAGGGTTAAAACATTTATAAATTACTAGCAGCCATAATACACGTAGCTCGCATAATTTAATATTCCCTCAGGTGTCGCGGGAAAGAAACCGAGCGCGCAAAATATTTCATTAGCAGGCAGAATTAATTATTTTAATTTATGCTATGAAAACTACGGCGTGGGAAGAGTGGAGTGTGTACCGTTACATGTTAAGAAGGATAATAGCTGGTGCGAGGTTTGATGGGAAGTTTACGAAGCAGGTAAACGGGTCGTGTAAAAGTTTGGTCTTCCCAAGGTCTTCCGCTTCGCTTCCATGAGGACGGAAAGAGAGTTTTGGAAACTAAAAACGCTCGAACGCGTTCGGTAGTTTTAGGTCACTAGTGTAAGTTTTACTTATATACAAAGACAACCACTACTTATATACAAAAGAAGGTACAAGACAGGTCTGAGTGGTGAGCCTTGGGAGCCTATGAGACCAAAGGTTTTTAATCTCGCGTCTGTGAATCCCTCGCTCACTCAGGATTTTGAGTTAGAATCACTAGCTACTACGCTTCCTCGGGATTCAAAATCAACACGCACCAAAAACCAATTTTGCTCTCTTGTTGTACAAGTAACTATTTTTAGTGCGTGTCAAAGCAGAATCGTAGCGTTACAGTTGCTTTTCGCATTCCCGGAACTTTCTACAGTATTCGTGTTTCATGTTAATTTTTAAACTCTGCTAAAAGTATGAAAATTTATGTAAAACTGTTGCGGGAAGTTTGTGATAATATTAGACTATAGTTTACAGTCTGGTTTGTGGCAGGTTTTGTTGCAAAAAATTATGTATACTGATTTTACTAGGTAGGTATATTTTGCTACAGGTGAATATTCGAGTATTCTGCAGCAGAGCTTGGATCATTTTCCTCAAACGTACCACAGCGAAAGGATACCTAAGCCGCAGTAACTTTAGATCAGTATCAGTACCTTTATTCGTTTTACTAAAACGTTAGCTCATGGTAAATTTTAATTCTAATTTTGCACGTAAATTCCAAAAATAAACTGACAGAGGCGAGTCCGGGACCAAACCCTAGCTGCTAATAGAGAGGTAGGTATGTCAAATTAATCGAACACAGGAACATAAAATTAAAAAAATAGTTAAAATTGTCAAAAAAACGTCCAGAAACTATAACAATCAGTAAATAACGTACCAAAAGCCAACGTTAAGTTGCCAAAACCAACCATTTCGCTACAAACTTTCATAACATTCAAAATCAGAAAGCAAGACCAACACAATTTCAGAACTCGAATTAAAATGGCCGCCAATAAAATTAAAACTAACAGGGCGTAATAGCTCTAAGGCCCGCTGAACACGTACCATTTACTGCTGGATTTGGAGACGTTTCGTATATTTTTTTTATATTGGTTATTATTTGGATAGTTGTTGCCACTGGCAACACCGATTAGGACTTGACAGGACTTGAGGGGCGAGGTGCGGAACGTCCGGCCGCCATCTTGCCTCACACACTTCAAAAACTGACACGGACAACGCTACATACAAAAAAGTATTTTTTGTAACATTTTCTATTAAAAGAAGAAATACAGTAATTTCTCTAAAGTTTGGGCAACTATTAAGATAATTACTGCTCCAAACATAGTATTATTATAAAGGTGAAAGTTTGTAAGTTTGGATGTTTGGATGTTTGTTGCTCTTGCATGGCAAAACGGCTGAACCGATTTTATTGAAATTTGGAACAGAGATAGTTACAGAGTCCCGGGGAAGGACAGGATAGTTTTTATCCCGGAAAATAGCATAGCGGTTAAGTAGAATTTAATCATGTGTAGGTATGGCATGTAGGTACATACTTGTTATGAAAAAAAAAATATTCTAATAATTTTGTTCCGTTGCGTTCTTAGTACATTAAAGACATGTAAAAGAGCCCTTGGCTGCTTATTTGCAAAATAAAACTTTTAATTTTGATCTGAGATATTATTTACTGAGATGTATATTATATTTTTATGCCCAACTTTACGATCACCATGAATCAAGAGCTTCACAGAGTTGCTTAAAGTCGTCAGTTTGTGGTCACCTTAAGCTTAGCCTATTGTGGGGCGACCTTTGCAGAAACAAAACCTTTGCAAAGTTCAACATTGTTTACACTGAATTGAACTTTTCACGGACTTTCCCCCACTACGCTATTAATAAGTAGGTTTTGTTGTGAAAACATTTTTAATTTTAGCTGATATTTAAGAAACTGTGCCAAGCCTTTGGTTGAATTAACTTCAGTGACAGCTGCGTATGAAATATTTCGGCTGAAAATTATTCCTGTGATATTTTTATCCTAGTTCAAAGGGGTTAAATAAATTCTTTATTATTTATAGGATCACTGTCTGTTAATACCCTTTTTCTCAAAAATGTGTCGCTTTTCCGTGTATAAAAACTATCCAAATTCCATCTAAATCGGTAGGTAAAAGTACGGATATGCTGGACAGTATATAGATATTAATAGCGATATGGATGGACAATAAATAATAGCTAATAGCTACCTAAAAGACTTACCCCTTATTCATAAACGCTCTATAGCCTTCTGCTAACTTAGTAATCGTTTGTCCTTATCTGTGAAAGGTAAATGTCAAAGTGACAGATAAGGACAAACGATTACTAAGTTAGCAGAACGTGGACAGAATCAACCGCACACCTGTCATTTAAACTGACATTGGCCCAAGCCTTACGGCCGCCATAAAGGGAGAATAGAATAGAAAGTTAGCAGAAGCCTATAGCGCGTTTATGAATAAGAGGCTTGGTCTTCAAAACATTGTAACAGCCATAGTTTGCTCCATTAGCTGAAAAACTGCATTTCCCGCTCGGCGGCGCGCAATCACTGCATTCCTCTACAACGCGCGCATACCGCCTTTATTAGCCGATGAAACTTTTCAGTGCCCTCGAACAATATGATATTGTTATCTACACGGACCAGGGGCTGCCATGCGATTCAATTCCAATTCAGCTTCGGTTCGCTCGCTGTCAGATCCATATTAAAAATGGCAGCTACCTGAACTGAGTCTGGATTGAATTGTATTAAGACGTCAGGGCAAGGCCTGTATTGTAACAGATGACGTTAATTGACCATTTTAGGGTGCGTACCTACCTCAAAAGGAAGAAAGGGAATTACTTTGCTGTCCGTCCGTCTGCCCGTCCGTCTCTCAAGACCCTTATCCTCAGGCTTCGTAGAAGTATACCTAATGTAGAAATTAGTACCAAACGCTTAGGTTTGCCATTTCTTAGAGCTGTGAAAAAAAACAACCCTCTAAATCAACTCAATCAAAAGAATAGAGTTATGACGTTATGAGAATAGGTGTTTATTTTTATACAAATTGCCGTGCTCTCGAAAAATACGGGGTACCTACTTCCAGTTGTCATAAAAATTCGAAATTTGGTATATAAAGTTACCTCTAAAGGACAACTAATGAAATAAATCTAAAAAAAAAATGTAGGACTTTGCTAAGATTGGATTTTATATTCACGTGTCGAATTTGTACGGAACTCTCGGTGCGCGAGTCTGATCCACATTTGGCCGGTTTTTCTATAGGTATAAAGGAGCAAGTGCATCTATTTGATGTTTTATTTATTATTGTAAGCGGCCAGTACGGTATGCGTCTTGAGCGTCATGGAGGTTACAACATCAACATGTAATCTTGCTGCTGTTTTCATTTCTGCCGGAGTGCTAGCCGTCGCTTTTTTTATTTTATATCTTCTTCTTCTTCTCTATCGCTTCCTCATGACTGAGGGTCGTGACCATGCGAGGTCGTTGCGCGGCGCACCAGCTCTCTCCAGGCAGCAGTTCTCGGCCATCCGGATGGAAGTCTGCAAGTTGCATTTGCAGACTTCCTTCACCGCATCAGTACATCGGGTTGGAGATCTTCCACGACTCCTCTTTCCTTCCACGTGACCAACTACAATGAGTTTCTCTAGGTTATTTAATTATATGATGGTAAATTCCCCCAACCATGGACCAGAGGATTGTGTTGACAGTCTAGTGGTTATTGACGATAAAATACCTCAAGTGCCAGTAAATTCTACTGTTGTCCTGCTCTCCCCGCCGGAACACAGCAGCAGTCAAACAAATTTTGAGTTAACAGAAGCTTAACAAACGTTTATGAGTAAGAGGATAAAAATAGCCGTTTTGGAAGTTCGGTCCATAGTGATCCATCGCCGTAAGCGCAATGCGGTGGTTTAAAACAATTTATTCTGTTCGTGTCCAGTTCTGACTTTTATTTATTTATCTAGCTGTTGCCCGCGACTTCGTCTGCAAAGAATTCGTTTATCGCTATCCCGCGGGAATTTTCCGGGATAAAAAGTAGCCTATGTGCTATTCCAGACTTTTTTTTATCCATGTGTCGAATTTCATCCAGATTCGTCGGGCCGTACTGGCGTGATTGAGTGTGAGACAAACAAATATCTATCCATATTTTCGCATTTATAATATTAGTTAGACTAGCTTCTGCCCGCGACTTCGTCCGCATAGAAGTAGCAATTGACATGCCTATCGCTAACCCGCGGGAACTCTGCAATTTTCCGGGATAAAAAGTAGTCTATGTTTTAATCTAGGGTACCAGCTATCTTCGTTCCAAATTTTATCCAAATCCGTCCAGTCGTTTTAGCGTGAAGAAGGAACAAACATACACACTCACTTACTCACATCGTCACAAACTTTCGCATTTATAATATTAGTAGGATAGGATACTAGCTGTTGCCAGCGACTTCGCCTGCAAAGAATTCGTTTGTTGCTATCCCGCGGGAATTTTCCGGGATAAGAAGTAGCCTATGTGCTATTCCAGACTTTTCTCTATCCATGTGCCGAACTTCATCCAGATTCGTTGGGCCGTTCTGGCGTGATTGAGTAACAAACAAACATCCATCCACCCATCCGTCCATCCGTCCATCCATCCATCCATACTTTCGCATTTATAATATTAGTTAGATTAGATTAAGATAATGCAAGTTGTTACAAATTAATGGATGTTGTGTCACACATTTTCATATTTCACATTGTATAATTGTCCCATAATTTTTAAATTATTACTTACTAGTTGTTGCATTAGAACAATAATGCTAAACGTGTTCTTTAGGACTCGTTACTTTAGACTTTGTCTACCCCGTAAGGGATAAAGACGTGATTTATATATGTGTGTAGTCCAAGCCAATGACTGTGGCCTTATTCGCTTCCCGCTGTGTGTAATGTAGTAATGTAGGTACTGAAATATCTTATTCCCATAGTCCCGTATTCTAGCTCTTTATGTCACCATGTTGTTCCAAAAACACAAAACGTTCCTTTCTGCGCAGAATTTCCGCCAAAAGTAAGAAGTGGTATTTGCTCGCACATAATAAGGGCGCGTTTTAAACTCGCATTAAAAGAGATTTGAACGACGATTACGCGTAATAACGCGGTAATAAATATAGCGGAGGCACTTCAGGTAGCCCTGCAGTTTGCTACGGCCGGGCGGGGTACGGGGGAGGAGCGGGGAGCGGGGAATAGGCCACAGTCATTGGCATGGATTACACACATACATAAGTCACATCTTTAAGGTGCGACCACACCGCCGCTAAAAAAACGGTGACATTACGGAATCGCAACAAAATGTATGAAGAAACGGTGAGAAAACGTGACGCATACGACACGTCACTGCGTTTACGCGGCGGCTTGGTCGAACCCTTATCCCGTACAGGGAAAACAGAGCCTAAAGTATCAAGACCTAAAGGACACGTTAAGCATGATTGTGAGCGTATGGGTGTATAGGGCAATCAAAATAGTGATGGGTTGCTAGCATCCCCTATGACATGATTTTTGAGATTTTCGCCCATTCCCTCGATGGTAAAAGTTACCTAAGTAGTCAGCTTTCCCATGGACATTCACATTTGCTTGCACACACGGTTTTTCATAAAAAAAACATTATTTACATTCATTTACATTGCGGGTGGTAGGGCCTTGTGCAAGGTCCGTCCTGATTGCTACCACCATCTTACTCGCTAATCCTACCGCCTAAGCAGCAGTGCTTGCACTTGCTTGCTGCTTGCTGTTCCGGTGTGGAGAGTAAGACAGCCGGGGAAATTACGGGCACAAGAGGCATTTCATCTAAGTCCTCTAGATTGGCAACGCATCTGCAATCCCTCTGGGGTTGCGGGTGTCTATGGGCAGTGGTGATTGCTTACCATCAGGTGATCCACTTGCTCGTTTGCCTTCCTATTCACATTTAAAAAAAAATTCAGCGTGTAGCATAGTAGATGGCATTCCGCTATCGCTTGTGCCTTAGCCCGCTTGTCCCCGACGCGGCTCGAAACGATAATTTAACCCCTAATTAGCACTCGTTGTGTTCCGACAAAAATGACCTTTCATTTCGCGTTCTGTTAAATTTATTTTTTTATTTACGTCCCCCAAATTAATCTTAACGAGGCTCAGCTCTGTTTTACAGGCATTCCTGTACCCTCTTAAATACTTTGAGGATAATATGTTCTTTATTTTCATATTTTTTTATTACCTACATTTTATATGAAACGTGCATTTTTTTTTTTTATATTTGGGAACAATTCACACAAATTGACCTAGTCCCAAAGTAAGCGCAAGTAAGGCTTGTGTTATGGGTACTAGACAACGATATACATACTTATATAGGGAAATACATACTTATATAGATTATATATATTAAAATACATACATACCTACATAAATCACGTCCTTATCCCTTATGGGGTAGACAGAGCCTAAGGTATCAAGACCTATAAGCCACGTAAAGCATGATTGGGGTTGTTTAAAAAGGTTTACGCTTTTATTAAGATTGGTTCGAAATAAATTTCAAATGATCGCAGCGAAGAAAGAACAACAATTGAAATAGCATAAATTATGCTTTCACTCTTAAACCACTGAACCGATTTTAATGAAATTTGGTACAGAATAACTTCAGTCCCGTCTTAACTATCCCTAATCACTACATTAGTAATTTATTTATTTAATCGTATGGCGCAAAACATTAAACATATACACTAAAGAAAGAAACTACAAACTAGCTATAAATCCACATTCAGGGTCCCAAGCCACGAGATTGTGTCAGGTGTATACATTAGTATAAAACAAAGTCGCTTTCCGCTGTCTGTCTGTCCCTATGTACGCTTAGATCTTTAAAACTAACGGAACGGATTTTGATGCGGTTTTTTAATAGATAGAGTGATTCAAGAGGAAGGTTTATTATTATAAGCTAGTATAAAATATAATTATGTAGGATTATAATAAAAAAAAATGTGTTTGTACTTCTTAGTTGATAGAAGTAGGGGGAAAGGGGTTTCAAGAATGATGGCGTATAGCTTAAAATACAAATTTGAAATGTAATTTTGCGCGTGCATTTTAAAATAATTAAAAGCAGTCAAAGACTAATGTGGGGTTTTATTTTAATATACTATTATACTCAAGTATATGTAGTTAGGCTATCTAACTAATATTATAAATGCGAAAGTATGGATGGATGGATGGAGGTTTGTTTGTTACTCAATCACGCCAGAACAGCCCAACGGATCTGGACGAAATTCAGCACATAGATAGAGAAAAGTTTGGAATAGCACATAGGCTACTTTTTATCCCGGAAAAATGCGTAGTTCCCGCGGGATAGCGATAAACGAATTCTTTGCAGACGAAGTCGCTGGCAACAGCTAGCATCAAATAATAGATAACGACGTCAGGTCAGTTGTCCCCGTCAAACGCATGGCCCTCATACAGCGCTCCATAATAATAAATCCGTCTGTCTGTCCGTCACACGCGTCCATAAAGCACTCACACACCCCGCACTGCCGGCCGATGCGAATAGCATTTAAAAACGACCCAACGATGATTCCATGCAGTCTTACCGTGACGTCCTAATTCCGACTCAGTTCAAGTTTTAGCTGTCACTTTTAGTATGGATCTGACAGCGAGCGAACCTATACCATTTTCTTTCTTACCTGTCCTATTTGGTAAACAAAATTCTAACCTCAATAATAAGCAAATTTTTGTAAAGAATAAGGTGTATTATGTTATCAAATAAACCTGAGGTATTATTATTTATTATCAGCCTATTATGTCCCACTGCTGAGCAAAGGCCTCTCCCCAACTCTTCCACTGCTCTCGGTCTGCTGCGGTAAGTATCCAGTCGTTCAAGAAGGCGTCCAACTCGTCCCGCCATCGCCGTCTAGGTCTACCGGGCCGCCGGTTTGAGTTAGTGGGACTCCACTTGGTGGTTATCTTGGCCCATAACTCATCCGGCATACGGCAAACATGACCAGCCCAGTCCCACTTCAGCTTTGCCGCCTTTCGACCAACGTCAGTGACTTGAGTCATGGAGCGCAGGTCGGTGTTCCGGATTCGATCCACTAGTTTTACACCTAGCATGCTGCGTTCCATGGCTCGTTGGCAAACCCCGATCTTGGACTTGAGAGCCTCTGTCAAAGACCAAGTTTGAGCACCGTAGGTGAGAATTGGGAGTACGCACATGTCCATAAGCTTCTTTTTTAAAGAAAGTGGAAAGTTGCCTTTCATCAGGTGTTTCATCGACCAATAGCTCCTCCAGGCGTTTTCTGAGGTAATATTTTGTAAACCTGAGGTAATATTTTGTAAATAATTTTGCTGAAATTTTATCTACAGTTCCTTTATTTACGATTAAATAGTTAAAAAATAACAAAAATGAGACGTTTGGAGGTTAGAATTTTGTTTACCAAATAGGACAGATAAGAATGAAAATGGTATAAACTGAATCGCATTAAGACGCCACGGTAAAGGTGGAAACACATTATTAACACTTGTTGCATCGGGTCGCGTCGCGTGTTAATAATATGTTTCCACCTTAAGGCCCCTGGTCCGGGAGTAAAGAAAAAACATAGAATGTACCAGTTGCTTCTCTTTGCGCGCAGATGGTAAAATCCCATCGAGGGAATAGGCGAAAATCTTAGGAATCATGTTATAGGCGATGCGGCTAGCAACCCATCACTATTTTGATTACCCCCCTTTCCACCGATACGCCCACAATCATTCTAAATGTGGCTTTTAGTTCTTGTTACCTTAGGCTCTGTCTACCCCGTAAGGGATAAAGACGTGATGTATTTGACGACCGGATAGCCTAGTGGTTAGTGACCCTGACTATGAAGCTAGAGGTCCCGGGTTCGAATCCCGGTAGGGGCAGACATTTGTATGATGAATACGAATGTTTGTGCCCGAGTCATAGATGTTGTATGTATTTAAGTATGTATTTATCTACATTATATAAGTATGTTTATCCGTTGCCTGGTACCCATAGCACAAGCTCTGCTTAGTTTGGGACTGGGTCAATTGGTGTAATTTGTCCCATGATATTTATTTATTTTATTTATTTATTTATGTATGTATGTATGTATAAAAACGACCTACATTAAATGGATAAACTTACTTTGCTACTCCGTGAAGTAGTGTTACAAGTCATGTGAAATAACCGCAATAGCTTATTTTAACACTACATCATCATCATATCAGCCGTAGGACGTCCACTGTTGGACCCCACAGACCTCCAGTTGCCTCGGTTGGAAGCTTGCATCCACCGTGAACCCACGCGTGGCGCGTTTAACTAAATCAAAGTGAAACTAACCTATACGGACCAGCAAAAATAACAGGTCACTCTTCATACAACTTTGTATGGGAAGTGACTCTTTATTTTTGCTATTCAGTATATAATAAGTCGAAAAAATCATGTCAAATCATTTCATATCCTAATAACCCAACCACTTAAGTAAATTTACTTAAAGAGCGATCTCCCTTTCTCGATCCTATAAAATATAAAAGCAATTTCAGGCATTGAAGAAAAATAATTATAGAGCTTCCCAAGTAAACATTGGCTTCGAAATTTTAATCTCACGGAACCCAAGTCAGGTTTAATCAGCTAATTGCGATCTGTAAGTACGATTTAAGGCTTTTGGGGTTCGGCAGGCAGAACCCCGGCTGGCCGCGGTCCCGTGCATGCCTGCAATCTGCAAATGGGTACGCTGTAGAAAGCAGTGCTGTGCTATTGATTCCTAAATGTTTTTTAGTCGGGGCTGAAGCGAGCGGTGTTGTCGTTTTCGTGGGAAAGAAATCGCTACCTACGTATTATTCAACAAAGTTTTCTACGTCTGTTTGCGATAAACTCAAACAGAACTACTGAACGGGTTTTCGTGTGGTTTTCAGCAATAGATAAAGTGATTCACGAGAAAGGCTCAGGTATATAATTTACTAAGGTATTGACTGAAATTATAACGATATTTTTTGAGTGTCAGAGAAAATTTAAGAAGATACAAACTACAAATAAAATTAAAATGAATTAATTTCAAAGTTTTTTTTAATTCTGCTCGGATGAAGTTGCAGCTAACAGCTAAGTATAAAGATAAATGAAAAAATAAATTATTTCATACTTTTTTATAGTTGAAGTTAGTTGTTATTACGAAGCTTATTTTTTTTTTTATTATTTTCAAATTGATGCATAACGTCCATTGACCAAACGCAAGCACAATCTAATTATTATCTGATACTGTCACTTCATCTCAACTCAAACCAAAGCACGATTACCATATTTCTGTGCGAATACGAGAACAGTCCCTTAAAGAAGTTAAAATTGCATCGGGGTGCATAATTGCACCGCAAGGGTGACACCGCGTGTGTGGTTGGACGGGACTGCTGTTTCATAAAAGACATAGGACACTACGACTTATTTGTATTGCATTGACGATGAAAGTCTTCCAGGGGCCTTACTATGACGTCTTAAAGCGATTCAGTTTAAGTTCGCTCGCTGTCAGATTCATACTAAAAGTGACAGCTAAAACTTGAACCGAGTCGAAATCAGGACGCCACGGTAAAGCCCCTGGACTGGGGTATCTTGACGTTGACATTGGCTAACGTTGGGACACACATAGATACATAAATCACGTCTTTAGAGAGCTTATAAACTTTAGGTACAGCTCAAAAGCCACGTTTATGCGTATAGGTGGAAAGGGGAATCAAAATAGTAATGGGTTGCTAGCATCGCCTATAACATGATTTTCACCCAGTGGACCATTAACCATCTGCGCGGGAAGAGAAGCATCTGGTAGGACATCTGACTCTGAATAGGTTAAGTAATGGTGGTATGTAGACACAGCAAAGCTATTCGGTAAGCACCTTTGCACGCACGCGCCGCTTTAAACCTGCTTACCGAATAGCTTTGCTGTGTGTACGTCTATAACTCTGTTCGCAATTCCTGGTAACCGTTGTGAATGATGGAGCTCCCTGCTCTGACGCTTTGAACAGCGATGATGATAACTGACCTTCTTCCCTGACTCCTAAATACTTATCCAACACACAACACGGGTTCAGGGTTACGTGCTCGGATTTTAGCCGGAGTCTCCACGCCCTGGATGATCTGCAGCGACGGCCGCCGCCTTGATTCCGTGTCGGGTGATCGTGGCAGAGGTAACAGGTTATGATGACACAATGAAAGTTAACAAGTAACTTGAAGTATGTTGTATTATCAAATACGCGGTACACTGAATACACTGAGCTATTAATAAAATTAAGGTCTATACACCGGATTACTTGATACAATTTGATTGAATTCTAAGGCCGTTAGCGTTGACAGCTATCCGAGAACGTGGCAGCAAGATGAAGCCTGAACGAATGAATGACAAATATTGGTGTCCATCGACTATAGAGTCCGATCAAGGACAATGTAGACCAACTAGAAATAAGATAAAGGCTCTTTCACACTTTAAATTAAGAACCTGTCACACATCGAGCCAATGTAAAGTTTTGCGTGAACATAACTTTTTATTGTACATACATAAACACACATTAATTTTACAGGTAATGATATAAATAGATGTACAAAGGCGAACTTATCCCTTATAGGGACAGGGAAAAGCAAGAAGAAGAATGAAGGAAGGGTAGGAAGGGGGGGGGTCTGTTTCAGCAAGACAAAAAGTCGCTGTGTGCGAGGGCTCTAAGCTGTGGGGTGAATATAAGAGGGGCGTGCATTATAAATATAGTAATTTTCTTAAAATCACCTGACAAAGATGCGATGTCTTTTATGACAGGGTCTTGTTTATTGCTCAACGAATTCCCTTTTTGACGACCATTGCTCGTCCAATCTTTTTATGAAAACAGTGATATTTTTAAAGTGATACGGACAGTGTACACTCAAAGAGTTTAAATTGATGATAAATATTCTGTGTTAAGTTAATTTAAGTTATCGTTTCATCAAAGTCCGTCCGGCCGTTTCAGATGGAAGAAATAGCAGACAATTACAAATCGCCTTTATGGTTATGGTATATAAAAATAATACGACGCAAAGAACTTGGCAACTAAAGATTAATTTATTCGACTGAAAAATAATATTAAAATTATATTTTTTTAGGCACAGACAATAATAGTATTTAGTTACGATGTTTGACGTAGGCACTCAGTTTGTTACTATACGGGGTCTTTAACAAACAGTTATTGCTTCGTATAAATAAATATTACTTGGCAATTAATTCTTCCATGCTCGTTCTAATAATATTAGTGTTTTGTCTCGTAAATTAAACGAAAGAATGAAACAAAACACTAATATTATTAGTCTAATAAGCTTCGAGAAACGGGGCCCTGGTCTGGGAGTAAAGAAAAAACATAGAATGTACCAGTTGCTTCTCTTCCCGCGCAGATGGTAAAAGCCTACCGAGGGAATGGGCGAAAATCTTACGAATCATGTTATAGGCGATGCGGCTAGCAACCCATCACTATTTTGAGTCCCCTTTCCACCTATATGCCCACAATCATGCTAAACGTGGCCTTTAGGTCTTGTTACTAGGCTCTGTCTACTCCGTAAGGGATAAATACGTGTATGTATTTTGCAATTAGGGCATCAAAACAATCTGTTGGAACTAATGAGCGACAGACATCAGTCTCAATACCTCGCAGACCTCTAATCAGTCTTCGATCTCAGCTCGACACTAATCCGAACCGGTAATCAGCTTTGACCGGAGCTTCAAAGAACCGGCAATTAACGATTCGGGACGCTGTTACTGCACTAGTGCATAAAGTTCGATTCTAGCCAAGTGATGTCCAAATGTTCCCCTCTACGACAAGATCATGAAATCAGCTGTAGACTTGCTCCCTTATTTATAAACGCTCTGTAGGCTTTTGCTAACTTAGCATTTGTTTGTCACTTTGACATTTAGAATAGAATAGAATAGAATAGAATAAACTTTTATTACCACAAATAACATGGATACATTAATATAAGTAGCTTAATATGTAAACAAACTTAAACTAAGTGTGGCAATTGGATCGGGCTCAGCGTGTGTTGCGGGTGCGCACCTCGGGGCGCGCACGCACACAGCGCTGATTTTCAGTCCAACCCTATTTATCCTCTGTAATTTTTTTTTGTTAAGCGGGTAAGTTTGAACAAACAAAAAATAAAAAATAAAAGAAAAATTAAGATTTTAAAAAAGAAGTTTTTTTTTTTTTTTTTACTTTTCACATGAAGGACAAACTATTGATAAGTTAGCAGAAGCTTATAGAGCGTTTATGAATAAGAGGGTTAGAATAGAACCATACACATAGCTCATAAACAAACCTTACTCGTATTACAAAAGAAACGTCGATAACATCTTTCATAATAAAAAATCTAAAATAAATATCAATAGTCTTAAGAAGTTTAACGGCACATAGTACCCGTCATTTCATCCATCTCATATCATTCATTTATCTTAATTATAGCACAAAAATCCATGTCGATATTGTTCATAGAGTCGCAGCTGACCGTACCTCTCGCGAGGACTGCCATTCGTAATCGTAGTCTAATGAAAAAGCCAAGTGATATCTAGAAAACGATGGCACATGCAAGACTTGGCAATCGCCAGCATTATACTTTGTTACTATGACCCTGCTGTCAGTCAAGGCTGTATCTGATATACCGTTGTATGTAGGCAGACACTTGGAATTTTGCCAAGTTACTTGAGGGTCATAATTCTTGGCTATGATGATCCTGCCAAAAGTGTTCGTTGCACGTACTTAATAAAACGTAATACGATATTGTTTAAAAAACTTTCTGCTAATTTCTTGTGTCGCATTTAGGCACTGGTAATATAAAAAAAACATGTAGGTAAAAGAGCCTTTTGCAGCCTATTTGCAAATATATGATTTTCTATTTCGATTTCCACTTGGTCGGCTTTTGATTCAAACACTTACTTTTTGAAATACCACATAAGCTCTGATAGATTCGAAACTGTGTATATTTGGAAACGGCCATGAATTATACATATAGGTTCCACGATCGAATCCTGATAAGGCCGGGAATTAGGATGTCATCACACCAGAGTATGAATGTTAGTTCAAACTGTCCCAAAGTATGTATTTACATTATCATCTGGTAAAACCACACGAAATAAAATACGTTTCACATCTTTCACTTCAGCACAAAACCATATTCTATTTATTCAAAACAAACGAAGAACAAAAAAGTTGCTCGACCGGGGCCGTTCCGGTGCGGCCTTGGCAATATTACTTGGCAACTTTATTTTAATCATAGAAGTATTTTTATGGCGGCCAAGTCGTTAATTCGCTTGTAAAATGTGTAATAACGCGTCCAGCTGCAGTTTTAATGATTCTTGGCGGTTTTATAGACGGACGGAGGGTCCGGGGCTGTAAATATACAGAAGGTGGCGCTGAAGGGTCAGAATAAAAGTCCAAGTTGTGTTGGGGTCGTCATCTGGATTTCAAAAGCTTAGTGGTTACTGACTTGACATGCAATGCAGATTTTCATCTCGGCTCTTGGATGATTAATTAAGAGCCGATATTTCAATCCTCAGATATGCACTTACCTGTCAGATACCCATTCGGCGATCCTATCTGACGATTGAAAAATCGTACCTAAGTCACTATTTAAGGATATTAAATTTTATCTGTTGCCTAATACCTACCACAGCAAAATTCTCTTGTCCCTTTCGGCACTAAGACGTTGTGTCCCAGACCCAGACGATGTCATGATTCGTTTGTAAGAGATGAAAAGGTCTATTATAGTACCCATAGTAATAGGTTTGCTTAGTTTGGGACTAGATCAATTGGTGTCAAATAATTATGTATGTCAAAAGGAATCAAAATAATGATGGGTTGCTAGCCGCATCGCTTATACCATGACTCCTAAAGATTTTCGCCCATTCCCTCGATGAGCTTATACCATCTGCGCGGGAAGAGAAGCAACTGTTACATTATTATGTTTTTTCTTTGCTCGCAGTCCAGCATAGAAGCTATTTATTTATTTATAGCAGCAACCCATTACTATGACACAATCTTGCTAAACGTGGCCTTAAGGTCGCGTTACCTTACCTGTTTTTTATTTTTTTGTTTTATTTTTTTCTATAAAATTTTGTAAATATTATGCTCTTATAATTGTGTGTCATGCAAACTAGTGCCTATGCCAAATCTTGGGATTAGGTTGTCAAGCGGACCCCGGGTTCACTGAGCCGTGGCAAATGCCGGGAAAAACGCTAGGAAGATGATGATAATTGTGTGTCATGCAAAAAGGAATAAATGTCATCTTTCTTTCTTTCTTTCTGTCTGCCCGTAAGGGATGAAGCCGTTATTTATGTATGTATGTTATTTTTTGCTGTAAGACTGCACACCGGAACGCACCGTTGGTACAAAAATAATCGCGTAGACGTCATTTGCACTCCGCGCCCAAAGTCGGTCGCGGACGGATATTGGATGCGGGCGCGCGCCGCCCAAGCCACAGACTTTTAGCTGTAGCGAACCTAAACTGAATATAGCCCAACCTCTCATTCGTTTCTTACAGGGGCCTTACCATGACGTCTTTTCTTTCGTCGTCAGTTAGTTTATCTGTCATTTTTAGTAGGCATGGATGTAACAGCGAGCGAACCTAAACTTTTTCTCGCCATAAGAGCCACTCCAAACCCATGGCTTATGCTGTCATTTTTAGTATGGATCTGACAGCGAGCGAACCTAAACTGAATCGAAATTAAGACGTCACGGTAAGGCAACAAACCCAGAAAAATCGTTTAAAAATTCCCTCAGCCACACAGTGGAAATCAAACCCTGTGTGGAGGTGATTCTCGTCCCACACGTATGTACTTTGTAGGGTTCCATACCCAAAGGAGACCCTGCTACTAAGACTTCGCTGTCCGTCCGTCTGTCCGTCACCAGGCTGTATCTCATCATTATCAACCATGAAAGCTAGACAGTTGAAATTTTGCCCAGATGATGTATTTCTATTGCTGCTATGTCAACAAAAACTAAAAAAAAAAAATTTTATGTCTGTCTATGTAAGTAACCAATAAATATAAAATGATCTCACGCCTACATTTTTGCTTAGGACGTCGAGCTCTGCCTAACACTGGGTTTCACATTCACTTGCCAAATTTGTATTTTTTTAAATTAGCCTGTGCTGGGCGCTCGCTGTTCATTTAATTCCCACAATCGCTGAACTCTTGCGCTTGAGACCACCCATCCGTCACATATCTGGATGGTCGATTATTTATTGAATCTAGCGAAAAATGCCGAACGAGAATTCGTGGCGAAGTGACGCAAAAGGATTGGTGCGCTCACGCCGAAATATAGCCATCGCATAATCTCATCAAAACAGAGGCTAGACATGAGACAATACGCTCTGAAGCGTTTCGATTCCTACAAACGCTAACTACGTCGAGGCAACTACTTTAATCTCTCTCAGGGCTACACCCTATACGGTATATACTTAATTAATTATAGTTTTTTCAAACACGCTACATATTATAAAACAAAATTATTGCATTCCGCTGTCTGTCCCTATGTATGCCTATATCTTTAAAACTAGGCAATGGATTTTAATGCGGTTTTTTTTAGTAGATTCAAGAGGAAAGTTAGTATGAATAATAAATGAATAATATATTAGAGAAACACTGATGCACACGTGCGAAGCCGAAGTAAGAAAATAAAAGAGGATGAGGCGTGTGATTAAAAGAAATCCACTCTATGTATTTAATGATTTCTACGGTACCTAAAATAAATCATTATTAATAACACCGATATAAGTCTGTGATATCAACATTATCATGCCGCCACTCGAATCGTTATCTCATATCAAAAGCGACAATCTAAAGTTTTCCATTAATTCAGCCTCGTGAACAACAACCAGGAGCAAAACCAACCGTAGGTCCTTAGCAATAAGGTCCTCGGTATAGTTTTAGTATTTTTGGCCATCTGTTAACGCTAAGTTTGCTTTTTCACACTTCCAAATGACACAGAGCAGAAGAAAGACGAGGAAA
Organism: Pandemis heparana; assembly: GCA_963854515.1. Taxonomy (NCBI): domain Eukaryota; kingdom Metazoa; phylum Arthropoda; class Insecta; order Lepidoptera; family Tortricidae; genus Pandemis; species Pandemis heparana. Next base: position 13,978,362 of record OY978021.1, read on the forward strand.
TATTTTTATGGCTTAGGTTTCACGCGTTCGCTGTGTGGATATTTTTTTATCTGTGAATGTTTACGTTATACTATTGTTATAATGGTGTGACAAGTGAAATATTAGTATAATTTATCATGATGCCTCGCCCTAGGGGGTGAATAGGAAATAGCACTTCACGTGAACCTTATTCCTTGGAAATAACAGCTGTATTACTTTGATCCAGTGTTGCTCAGTCGTTCGCGTTTCTAGATTTCACTGGAGTGATGGCCCGAACTGGGGCATTGGAATTTGTGTTTTCATTATAATAAAACGGTAGAGAAAATATGACACAGGTTTTGTGGGATTGTGTTATTGTTGGATAAGTGTCTTTCTTTCGAAGTTCTCATATTGGAGAAGATAATAGTGAGAACTAATAAAGTATGGATAACATTCTAAACATGTGCTGTATCCAATTGAAACTTCACCCCTTCCCAGTAGGTATAAAATGCAATCAGTGCCTGCGCATCTAGCTACAAGCGTGACGAATGACGTGACGCGACGCGGTTGACGCCTGACGCGCGCTTGACGCGTGACGCGAGGTAATCGCGTGACACGTTATTGCGTTCTCGGATGGCTTCTAATGGTCTGATTGCCTTAAAATTTGGCACAATACATGTAAGATGGATGCCAGTTGTAAGTGCGGTGGAAGAAACTGAATCACTTACCTACGTGCCATTTCTCGTACGATTTCTTTGGCAGGTGTAACGGAAAGTCGTCAAAAAACATCTATACACCTTTATGCAACAAACAATAAGGTCGGTCACATATTTATGTATTTGACATGATGGCTGTATCGATATTTATGCCCTCGACTGGTACTCGTACTGGTACCTTTTACATTAAAATAGCCTTCATAAGTCGTCACACCGTCACATGTTACAATCGATACAAAATGCATAATCGATTTACTGCCGAACGTTTAACTCGACTCGATGCCGCTCGCAGCAATTCGGACTTTAACTGCGCGACTTTAGAAGCCCTCTAGATTCGAGTGGCGAAAAGTGGCTGTGAATTGTCTATTTGTGTAGAGTGAATAAGGAAGCAGTAGAGATAGATGCAGAAGTCCAACCGGACAGCCTAGTGATGTGGCCTTGACTATAAATAGTCTTTGTAGCTAAATATGAAATATAGGTGTCGTAAAAGAGATGACAAACATACATACATATTGTATTTGTCTTGTTTATTTTGCACAATAAAGAGTTTACATACATACATACATATTTGGGGGTTTTTAGTGTTCACCCCAGAACAAGTAGTTCGCGCGTTCAGCGTTCTCGTCGGGTCGTCAGATGAGTTTAGTTGAAATAAGACACCACACTGATTCACATTAACTATTATAATTAACACTCAGGTTAGTGGAGTACAGAGATAATACAGAGATACACTTATATTATCAGTAAATCAATAAAACACAAAGACGTGCGCGGGAGGCGGTCAGTTCAATGGCCATAGGAAATGGTCCATACACAAACATTCGTATCCTGTTCCGGTTCCACAGAGTCGGAATGTCAGAGGTCACAGATAACATAAGATCGCTAGATTATGGATTAAATAATCTGCTGTGCGATAGTGTCGCCACACATAGATCCAGTAGGCTTATTGTCTAACTCGCTCGCAATCGCCATCGTATTCATTTTGCCAGTCCTTGTATGAATGTGACAGCTAGCTGATTCCGATGCCAATTGTCAGCCCATACATGAACTGTCAAAATGAACACGACGGCGATTGCGAGCGGGTTAGACAACAAGCCTAGTGATCGAAGATTGATTAGAGGTCTGATTGAGACTGATGTCTGTCGCTCATTAGTTCCAACAGATTGTTTTGATTCCCTAATTGAAAAGTACATACATACATAAATCACGTCTTTATCCTTTACAGGGTAGACAGATCCCAAGGTAACAAGACCTAAAGGCCACGTTTAGCATGATTGTGGGCGTAAACTTGGAAAAGGGAATCTAATTCGTGATGGGTTGCTAGCGTCGCCTATAACAGTCATGATTCTTAAGATTTTGGTCCATTCCTTCGATGGATTTTTACGATCAGCGCGGGAAGAGAAGCAACTGGTACATTTTATGTTTTTGAAGTGATATAACTTTTTATGGGAGGGTAAACCGCTTCATAACGTAACGCGTTACGGCGCCAGTCTGACTAGCTTCTCTTTATCTGACGCATACGGCAGCGGTAGGCAGGCTCTTCCTATCTCACTCTAACCCACGGCGCTAGTCGTAATTCGGACAGACGCTTCCCCCTCTCTCTACTCAGTGTTTTAGTGTGCGATAGACATATTATAGTAACTTAGATTAGTTTAAGTTATCACTTATGTCGGCGTCCAGAGCCTCACACGTTTCTTTTTTCTTTTCTCCCAGACCAGTATTGAAGTTATACATGCTCTACTGCTGACTGAAGCGGTTGTGGGATTGGCCATCCTCGCTGCAGGTCTGTAGGGCCGCTGCTGCTGGCGCGGCGCCAGCGCACTATTGAGATTAACGGCAGGAATGAGTCCCGCTCAAACGGCTCGCTGTATTCGCTTGGTTGAGCTGGATTTAAGATATGCTTCTTTAAGGGTCTGCCTGTTTCACCGGTTTACCATCATTCAACAACGTTTCACAAAACTCATCATTTGAAAAACTTTTATTTTCTAATAAAATATTGACTTTTTTAAAAACTTATTAAACAAACCTAACCTAACCTAATGTGAGCAACGCCTAAAGGTTTTACGATTTTTAAAAAAGTTTACGGTTAATTACAACAAAACGGATAACCCACGTATAAAAAGCCGGAAGAATGCTCCGACAATTGTCTTGTTGTGCTTGTCAATTGGCTTTTTATACGTGATTTATCCGTTTTGTTGTAATTATGTTTGAGTCTCACGGTAGTTTCATGTTAAAAGTTTACGGTTTATCAGATATTACAGGGTTGACAAATGATGAGTTTGTGATTTTTTTTAGCAGATGATGAGATCCCGTTTCGCACTCTTTGTTAAGTTCTAGTTATCTGAAGTGTCAGTTATCTATGACACCGTCTGTATTTATTATACTGCGAAAAAGAGACATCATCATAGACAACTAACAATTAAGTTAACTGGAACTTAACAGAGAGTTGTGAATCAGACTCTAAAACTAGACAGATGTGGATAATTCGAGAAGCTGTTGCCCGCGACTCCGTCTGCGCAGTCGCTTACTTATAGCTATCCCGCGGGAACTATGAAATTTTCCGGGATAAAAACTATCCTATGTGCTTCCCCGGGATTCAAACTATCTGTAGGTAAGTATACCAAATTTCAATTAAATCGGTCCAGCGGTGAAGCGTGAAAAGGAAACAGGCAAGAGTTATTTTCGCATATTAAAATACTAGCTGTTGCCAGCGACTTCGTCTGCAAAGAATTCGTTTATCGCTATCCCGCGGGAACTACGCAATTTTCCGGGATAAAAAGTAGCCTATGTGCTATTCCAGACTTTTCTCTATCTATGTGCCAAATTTTATCCAGATTTGTTGGGTCGTTCTGGCGTTGCATTGAGTAACAAACAAACATCCATCCATCCATCCATACTTTCGCATTTATAATATTAGTTAGATTAGTAAGGATTGATTTTATGATTTAGTGTTTAATCGCTATCGCTACACTGAATCGGTCTAAATTTCATGCTTAGTTGCAGTCATTTCAATGGAGATAATATAAAATACCAGAATTCTTTCTAACTTTGCTCGCTCAGTTTTATTAGCTAAGTAGGATAAAGGCCAGGCTTTATGATCTTTTACTAGTTAAATATTCAGTGCACTAGCTTATTATAAGATCCCTTCTACGGCTATAAAGACGGAGTAATGAGCTGAACATTTTGTTAGATATGCTGGATTTTCTTTACTTTATACGGAGTTAGCGTTTACCCGCGTAACCTAGGTCCTTATTTTTGAAAGCACACCACTCAAATGTAACACGCGAAAGTATAACACGATTGATGATAATGACTTAAATTTTCATTTTTCTAAACGACACTGAAAATTAGAACACAGAAAAATGCGAAAAGTAAAGCTATGGCCGGGAATCGAACCCGGATCCTCATTCAATCCGTGACGCGTGCTATACCGCTACACCACCCGTAGCAATAGTGAAGCAGGGGGTCATCGAATATTTCTATCTGTTACTATACTTCATTTAATTTAGGATGAGAAACCACAAAAACTCTATATTGCGACTCGTCAACTGTACTAGAGTAACAATTGACGCCACGCAAATAAAGTGGCATTACAACCATTTTATTTTGCGGCTGCCAAACTATTGCACTGTACAGTACAATAGTTAATAGTACAATAGTACAACAGTACAGTGTACAGTCTGTACTGTTTGCTAGGTAAGAAGTAGTTGACCAGCCGCAATATAATGTTATTGTGGTTTCTCATTCTAAATTAAATGAAGTATAGCGGTCACGTAACCTTGTTAATACGCGAAAATTCTTGATTTATTTGATAGTAGGTACTTGAAATTTCATGTTTGTTTTATGTATATTTGAGTGTGTTGAAGTAATTGGGATGTTGACTCAAGCGTTCAAGACATTTTGCTGTGTCATAACTTACATTCAAACCCCTTTATTCACAAACGCTAGGCTTCTGCTGACTTAGCAATCGTTTGTCCTTATCTGCCACTTTGACATTTACCTTTCACAGATAAGGACAAACGATTGCTAAGTTAGCAGAAGCCTATAGAGCGTTTATGAATAAGGGAGTTAGAATAGTTTGTGGCTTTATTATGAGAGTGCATATAGCATTTCCGCGATTGCGTAACTATTTTACTCTACTTTTATGTGAAAGTTATGCAGATTAGCCAACAATAAGCACGGCAAACAAAGCATAGTGATTAAAAATGAGTTACTTGATGCGTGCTGATACCGTTATATTTATATTTGTTAAAAGAACTGGGGAAGAAACTACCCACATCTGAAGTAACGTAGGTTAAGAGCTCGGTACTGTTTTTAATTCATATTTTAAGTTCAATCGCAACTAATATTCCTGTTGCTGGCAGCACAAGGTCAATAATATTATGTTGGCAAAGCATGCCTTCCATCTACTACTACACTACTTCCGTTGTTATGGCGAATAGATAGAATTAATGGTGTCGTAAAACCCTTCTGCTTGCTCCAAGTTGTAACTATTAGTATTGTGTTAAGGTGTTTATATAATAAACTCAGTAAAACAGCAACTGTTTTGATTTACCGACCAGCCAGAACAATAAATACAGTCCACGTTCTCAACAATCTCTACTATTTTTATAAATGCGAAAATAACTCTGTCTGTCTGTTGGTTGGTCTGTTTGCCTGTCTGTTGGGCTTTCACGTCGAAACCACTGACTGGATTTTAGTTAAATTTGATACGAGACAGTCAGTCCCGGGGAAGGACATAGAACAGTTTTTATCCCGGAAAAATGCATAGCTCCCGTGGGATAACGATAAGCAAATTCTGCGCAGACGGAGTCGCGGGCAATAGACAAAAATAATCATAATAAAAATAAAATTACAAAAATAATTTACATTAGGTATTTAAAAATTACAATGATTATTAAGACTTTCTTCGATTCCGTTGATGGGCTTTTACCATTATGCGCTGAAAGAGAAGCAACTACTGGTATATTTAATATTTTTCCTTTGCTCCCAGACCACCATGGAAGCAAATGATATAGACGATGCGGCTAGCAACCCATCACTATTTTAATTCCCCTCTCCACCTATACGCCCCACAATCATGCTAAACGTCACCTTTAGGTCTTGTTACCTTAGGCTCTGTCTAACCCGTAAGGGATAAAGACGATGTTAAAAATAGTATACTCATACTCATACTCATACTCATTTATTCATAATAATTATAAATAGTTATTACATGTAAAAATACAATGTTACCAGTATCCTAGCCTATGTAAGGGGGCGTGCACACCGCGCAGCATGACAAATGGCGCGGCTACAGGGTGCTCCGAAGTAATTCGTTTTTAACCGCCGCACGTCAGCACGGCCCGAATTACTGGCTACAGGGTGCTGCGGCTTAACCCGTCGAATGACATAAAAAAATGATCTGTTATTGGGATGTGATGTCTAGTGACAGTTGGTTGCTGTCATAAGAAGTGAACACAAAATATTTACATTGCTACTCCGCTAGTAGCAAGCGGAGTAGCAAGGTAAATAAATATTTTGTGTTCATTAAAATGGACCTCCGCAAAGTAACGCCTGATTCATTAAAATGTCATAAGAAGTGTCTTCAGAAATCTAGCCACAAATAAATCCGAAGCGAACCTCTTGGTATTAAAATAAAGGGTTAACTCTACACTATACAGCAAAACAGCCACACTTCCGTTGAATCTTTTTTATTTATACAGACAATGCTTTAGAAAATGCATCATTAACAAAAATCTGTCTGGAATAAAACACAGGGTTTTTTTTTAAATTCAGCACAATATTACACTAGGTCCTATTGAAAAAAAAAATGTATTTTCCGTAAAAGCAAAAACAATTAAATAAACAAAGCGGTATGGTTAGCTCGTCATACAAAACAGCCATAAAGTCAAAAGTTTATTTTGCAAATAGGCCGCCGAGGGATCTTTTACATGTCTTTTTTTGAATCTACCATACTACTGTTGAATCTTTTTTATTCATATAGACAATGCTTTAGAAAATTCAATTAAAAACGAAAAAATAACGGACCATTTTAGCCCTTAATCCATACTGAGTTTCTTGTCATCACTACATAGTATAAAACAAAGTCTCTTTCCGCTGTCTGTCCCTATGTTTGCTTAGATCTTTAAAACTACGCAACGGATTTTGATGCGGTTTTTTTAAAGATAGAGTGATTCAAGAGGAATGGGTGAAAATCATAGGATTCATGTTATAGGCGATGCTTTGATTATTTGTCTATTTTGATTCCCATTTCCACCTATACGCCCACAGCCATGCCAAACGTGGCCTTTACGTCTTGTTACCTTAGGCTCAGTCTACCCCGTAAGGAATACAGACGTAATTTTTGTATGTATGATAATTATCGTAATAGAATTGGTGATATTTGATTTAGGTGTAATTTGGTTTAAGGTTGAAACCATAATCAACATGAAAATCTAACTAATATTATAGATGCGAAAGTATGGATGGATGGATGGATGTTTGTTTGTTACTCAATCACGCCAGAACGGCCCAACGAATCTGGATAAAATTCGGGACACAGATAGAAAAAAGTCTGGAATAGCACATAGGCTAATTTATCCCGGAAATTTCCCGCGGGATAGCGATAAACGAATTCTTTGCAGACGAAGTCGCGGGCAACAGCTAGTATAATCATAAATGATCATTTGTCGCATATGCTTAGCTATTTTGCACATGTGACCACAGAGTAGCAACGTAATTGCTTATAGCTCACCTATCTAAATCTATGCACGCTCAGTAAAACGCCGAAATGTTTTTTGCCCGCAACGCATTAAATCATCCTGTACCATAAGGCAGATATTGAGGAATGATGCCGCATCACGCGATCGCTTCATTTGCGCTGACCACCCTGTAGGTGCGAGCGAGACGGCGGATATTCTATTCGGCGAGTGAAAGTGATCGTGTGGCACGGACTTTGTATTGTGACTTTCTTAATAGAATTTTTGTGAAAGAAAATAATAGTTGCATGTATATTATGAAGTTGACATTGTTTAGTATATTTTTTATTAGTCTTTTTATGGCAATTTCTTCATTCAAATTTGCATTTTTTGTTTCAATTTTATAGAAACGGAGCAGAGTAGAAACGTGCAGTCACATTAAAGTACGAGACGACTTTATTTTTTAATAAACTGGGTTGCAAATGAGCAACTGTTGAAATTACTGGCACAAATTGCATATTAGCTTTCTGAGATGGCAACGCATCTGTAAGCCTCTGGTGTTGCGGGTGTCCATAGGTGGTTACTTACCATCGCGTGACCCACTAGCTCGTTCTTTCATTACTTACCCCCTTATTCATAAACGCACTATAGGCCTCTGTTAACTTAGTAATCGTTTGTCCTTATCTGTGAAAGGTAAATGCCAAAGTGACAGATAAGGACAAACGATTACTAAGTTAACAGAGGCCTATAGTGCGTTTATGAATAAGGGGGTTATTCACTGCAATCCTACTAATATTATAAATGCGAAAGTTTGTGAGGATGGATGTATGTTTGTCCCCTTCTTCACTGCTGCATGGTATGGTACCCCAGATAAACACATACTCTACTTTTTATACCTTTTGACGACCGGATGGCCTAGTGGTTAGAGAACCTGACTATGAAGCTTGAGGTCCCGGGTTCGATCCCCGGTCGGGGCAGATATTTGTATGAAAATACGAATGTTTGTTCTCGAGTCTTGCATGTTTAATATGTATTTAAGTATGTATTTATCTATATAAGTATGTTTATCCGTTGTCTAGTGCCCATATCACAAGCTTTGCTTAGTTTGGGACTAGGTCAATTGGTGTCAATTGTCCCAAGATATTTACTATTTATTTATTTCTTATCCCGGAAAATTGCGTTGTTCCCGCGGGATAGCGATAAACGATTTTTTTGCAGATGAAGTCGCGGGCAACGGCTAGTAATAAAATAGGTAAGTAATAAAGCAACATCATGCCGCCATTTTGGTTTCCGCTTGTGATTCTATTCTCATTCAAACGGAGCTGTCCCCAAATATGTTAATTGTGGCGACAGGACGAACTGACGTAAGACAAAAATAATAATTTACATAAAATCAGGCATGGCACGCACGCGCGGTCTGCCGGGGACAAAAGTTAGCCAGAATATACGTGACACAGTAAACAGCAATGAAACAGTATGCCAAACTTGCGAACACAATAATTATTTAATAACCCATCACTATTTTGATTCCACTTTCCACCTATACGCCCAGTCTTGCTAAACGTGGCCTGTAGGTCTTGTTACCTTAGGCTCTGTCTTTCCCGTAAGGGATAAAGACGTGATTTGTGTATATATGTATATACTAGCTGTTGCCAGCGACTTCGTCTGCAAAGAATTCGTCTATCGCTATCCAGTGGGAACTACGCAATTTTCCGGGATAAAATGTAGCCTATGTGCTATTCCAGACTTTTCTCTATCTATATGACAAGTTTCATGCAGATCCGTTGGGCCGTTCTGGCGTGATTGAGTAACAAACAAACATCCATCCGTCCATCCATCCATCCATCAATCCATCCATCTATCCATCCATCCATACTTTCGCATTTATAATATTAGTTAGATTATTCAAATTATCTAAGCACATGGTCGCTACTCAAGGTTTAAAAAGTTAAATGTTTATAGATTACCGCAGCTACTGAAAAATATCCGGTTAGCTTTAGATTTGTTGTTGAAAATTGGAATTTTACTGAATTCCCTTGTTCCGTGGGAATTACCAAAAATTACATCGTGCTCTTTATTTACCTTACACACAACACAATTATGGCACCAGTAAGAATAAGAATAATAATAATTTATACAGTCAGTCATTAATTTGTACAGTTTTTAATTTATTCAGTCTAGACCGGTTTCGGAATTTCAGATTATAGCATCCAAAACTCAGCTTTTCGGATAATAAAAGATGATAAATACACTTAAATAAGTATTATTATTTACTAGCTTCTGCCCGCGACTTCGTCCGCGTAGAATTAGCAATTGACATGTTTATCGCTATCCCACGGGAACTGTGCAATTTTCCGGGATAACAAGTAGCCATGTTTCAATCTAATTCAATTTTTATAGTTATAGCTCATGTTTCAATCTAGGGTACCAGCTATCTTCGTTCTAAAATTTTATCCAAATCCGTCCAGTCGTTTTAGCGTGAAGAAGGAACAAACATACACACTCACTCACTCACATCGTCACATCATCACATCGTCATAATATCGTCACATCGTCACAAACTTTCGCAATTATAATATTAGTAGGATTAAGTAGTCAATGTCTTTAATTTATTGAGTTTTGAATAAAGCTTAAATAAGTAGTGCAATTTTCAGCACTGCGAAAATCACGACCCATTATAAATCATGCGTCTACATAGGACCAAGAAGACACATTTCTGTATTGTTGCTTGCACATTTTATGAAAGTTACTTGCACATGTCACACTTAAGGACAAGAGTGCAAGCTTGTACAAAAATGTACGAGCTACAGTCGTGTATTTCCGTTCTTACTGTCAGTCATCTGTTGACTACGGCCTCACTTTCAGTCCGTTGCATCCGACGTGGTTCTAACACAAACGACGCCGTTAATATAAACTCGGACAGGCGAGCAGAACGCTCTGTGGGACAACGCTACGTTTGTCCGAGATATAATATTATATCGGACTCATTAGCACAAAACACCTATCCCGTGGGAAATTTGAGTAATTCTTTCTCAGTGCACCTCCATGATCCGCAAGACTCATGTCTGGTACTTAGTGTTAAGTATTTATATATCCCGTGGGAAATTTTAAAGGCTCTCTTTTTGATACGTCTTTTTGATTCTCAGGGAATGACTCATTGAAATAGACCTCCGAAAATTAACTCCTGATGCAAAGTCCTTCAAGCCAAGCCTAAATATCAAGAATGATTTAAAAGTTAGATAAATAAATAAATAATAAATTTCGTCTGCCCGTTTGCCCCCTCTTATGTAAAAAAAAAATCCTGCGGGAATTCTACGAATCCTGAACTTTGTATAATTAGCATTATTTTTATTAACCACTAGCTTCTGCCCGCGACTTCGTCCGCGTAGAATTAGCAATTGATATGTTTATCGCTATCCCGCGGGAACTATACAATTTTCTGACGACGAATACGATATGAGAAAACGAAACACATAAATTAACGATAAAGTAGCCTTGTGATAGTCAAGAAAACACTTACCTCGCTTAGCGCTATGTGGGAGCTTTACAGCAGTCAGGTACAGGGCCACTGGACTTCCTCGAGCTGGCCAGTCTTACCTTCCAGTCCTGGGTTACCTGCTACCCGACTATACAAGAAGCGGCTGAAGTATCCTCCTGAGTTCGCAAGGCACTTGATGATGATGATTTTACACTCTTACGACAGTAGGTATTATAACAATAAATCTTTTGATTTGAACTTAACCGTGCTTCGACGAAATATGTACGGCGCGAACTTTACGATATACGATGACAGCGAGACGACTACTTATCGAGAAGAGGCGAAACTAAAGTTTTGACAGCTATGACATTTCTAAATATTGCTATATGAATAAACAAATTACTTAAGCGAAGACGGAACAATATTAAAACATTATCCAAACCTAACCTAGTATTCCTAGGCTCCTGTCTACCCTGTAATGGCTGAAGACGTGATTCGTGTATGTTATGTACAAATTTGTCTAGTATTTTGAAGACTAGTAGTACTAAATTAGTTCGTAACCACGACTAAAGGGATTTGCCGTACATCCTGGTGGATGCGGCCTTAGGTCGCCATCGGGGTCGATCTTAAACTCTAGATATCATTAACGTCTCCAATGTTGCGTGAACTGGAGCCCTTGCTAGGGCTGCCTCTGCTTTTAAAAAACTAAGACTTAACATAAAAATGTACGTTGGTTCTCTTCCCGCGCAGATAAAAACCTAAAGCGTACGATGAGAGGACTGTATTATTATTTTAAGGACAATGAACGGAAATTAGAAGTACTAACTAAAACACCAAAAAACTGTTCCTTTTTATACTAACCTTTAACAACTGACAATGACAATAATAATATAAAAACAAAATCTTGAATTTAATTTATGATTTAAATTATGATTTATTTAATGTATTTTAATATGCTTTGACGATCCTTATTGGAGATTTTTTGACATTGTATTTTATTTTATTATTTCATTGTTTATAATTTATTATGCTATTATTATTATTAATTTTTGACGATCTCAACAGAAATGCTTATATTTGTGACATGCATGTCGGAGTTATGAGGTAGCTGTAGGTGAGTCTGTATATGCCTGGCGCTCGGGTAAAGGCCAGAATAGTCAACCACTACATATGAGGACGTAACTCGTTTTCGTGCTATAGTGGAAACTCATGATTATAGATCTGCTGCGCAATAGTTCGTCCAACACAGTGCGAGTAGGGCATTATCGGGTAATCACATAGATTCTCCTTAACCTAGTTTTGCTACACAACTGTACAGGTTGCACATAAGAAAGCCGGGGTCCACAGGACCCCGGGAGGTCCACCGTATCCTTCCCCACGACCTCTCCTCACGCCTCCTTTGCTAATACGAACCTTCGTGGAGGTAAGTATTGTAGTATTCACTACGCGCTAACAACGGCGCTTACAAAAGACAGTGCATTAGTACAATTCTGTATCAGTGCTAGAAAATACACAGTAAGAGTAAGACAGCTAGTTATTAAGGAACGAACTCGCAGGTTTCTTCTTAGGACCATACCATCCAGGCCTACCCACTTACTAGACAATTAGACGGACGGGCGGCCCGGTAGTCCTTCGTGGTTGAAGCTCGAACGTGGGCCAACCCACTCACCAGCCTGGATAGAGGGTAGGCACAGAAAGGACAACAAGAATAGCTCGACATGGTAAAAGTGGTTCAGGTGGATACGCTCACCAAGTTCGACGACTGCGCGGCTCGGCGGTCCGACCAAAAGTAACTCAGTCACGCTATCGTGAGGACCCCCCTACCGCCGATCCCGATCTCCGATCCACAGAGTGAATTCCAATCGTAATTACAGCAACCGTCGCTAGATGGCGTCACAAGAAAGGCAGGTAGCTTGCTGTTACGATTTAAACAATCTCCGAACGTTCATAACGCCACCACTAGATGGCGTTAACATCAATCGCGCCGACATGCATGTTTTTATATAATGTAATTTTTGTTGATAAATAAATAAATCTACATCTAATTTAAGTACCTAATTAAGTATTTTTTTAAACTTATTTTATTCGGAAAAATTACTTTCTGTTTAATTTCTTGCGGCGCATTCTTCTTGGAAATGATCTTTCCGAATGAATTGGTTGCTTCAAAAAAGACAAAACATGTAAAAGAGCCCTTGGCGGCCTATTTGCAAAATAAACTTTTTGAATTTTAAAAATGTTCAAAGTGAAACCGCGTCAAGACTGCGACTAAATTTTGAATCAAAAATAAACAATCTTTGTAGGGCTTAGTCCAACTAACCCAACCACATGATGAAATATTCTGGAATCTTAGAGACCTTGTTTAACTTTGTCTTCTTCTCTTCTTGAGGTGCTATCTCCTACCGGAGGTCGGCTATCATATTTAATTTTCACACAGCAGCTCGGAACAATGAGCTTGTGCTAAGGTTGAACCATGTCCGGAGATTCTTATGCCACGAAGTACGCCTTCTTCCGGGTGGTCGCTTTCCCTGGATTTTCCCTTGCATAATGAGTTGAAGCAGGTCGTATTTATCACTACGCATTATGTGACCAAAGTACTGCAGCTTGCGTTTCTTGACAGTCTTAACTTTGTCTGTATAAGTTTTTCCACCCTGTGGCAACCCTAGGTGTGTACAAGTACGGCGCTGGCGCTGCCAACGCTTGTGGACGAGTCCCGCCCGGCCGATCAAAGGCGATTGAGTTAGAGCCTTTTCGGCCGGACTGCCGCGAAGGTATCATGTCCTTTTTTAACGCATAATGTTATTACTAATACTCGGGCTAGACACACAAAGTTCTGACTATAAGAGTGACCACGAGCGATAAATATGACAGTAGCTATGGCCTTGACTTCGGGGGTCCAGATTGAATATTTGTATCCCAGCTTGATTTTTTTCGACGCTTCGAACAAATCTTTATATTTCAACCAATTTAAGTATCACATTTAAAAAGTACATACATATAAACTAAATCGTGTCTTTATGCCTTACGGGGTAGACAGAGCCCAAGGTAACAAGACCTAAAGGCCACGCTTAGCATAAGGCGTATAGGTGGAAAGGGGAATAAATATAGTGATGGGTTGCTAACCGCATCGCCTATAATATGCTTCTTAAGATTTTGGCGCGGGAAAAGAAGAAACTGGTACATTCTATGTTTTTTCTTTGCTCCCAGACCAGTAGGCTTGTTGTCTAACTCGCTCGCAATCGCCATCGTGTTCATTTTGACAGTTCATGTATGGGCTGACAATTGGCATCAGAATCAGCTAGCTGCCACATTCATACAAGAACTGTCAAAATGAACACGATGGCGATTGCGAGCGAGTTAGACAATAAGCCTCCTGCATGGAAGTTTAAAAAGTAAACGTTTATAATTGAAGAATATTCATGTCTACGTAACATAATTTGCTCAAGTATTTCAATTAATGCTGAAGAGTTAATGCCGACACACGATGCGAGAGCAAAGGAGACTTTGACGAAGTTACGTAAACCTACTGAGACGTTCTGGAACTTTCCTGTTATTGTTTTGTATGATACTCCTAAGCCCTGTCAGAGCTATTCTTGTTCAAATAACTTCCAGTAAATCTGTGAATATTTAAATTTAATTACAAGAGTTTATTCATGAAAAGGATTCCGTTCACTAGAGCGTATAAGTATCGCTTAAAAATTTCATCGTCATCATCACAATAGTAGTACCTACATCTGCTTACCTTGATACAGTACCCGGCCACAAAGATAAGATTGCACTGCGGTCTTTGGAAAGAGATAACGCTCTACAAAGCTTAGCTTAGGCTTAAGAGTTTTCAATGATTCACGGTTAAGTTCATTCGAGCTCAATAAAGGTAATCGCGGTTCATATCCTGTTTATAATATTTCGAATTAGCTTGGGCTTAGTTACCCTTCAGGGTTGGAAAGGTCAGATGGCAGTCGCTTCTGTAAAAACTAGTGCCTACGCCAAATCTTGGGATTAGGTTGTCAAATCGGACCCCAGGCTCACCGAGCCGTGGCAAATGCCGGGAAAAACGCTAGGAAGACGATGACCGCTCTACGAAGCTGAAATTAGCTGAGAAGACCGTTGTGCAATCTTTATGGTCTGGTACTGTACCTGTAAAATTATCATGTTTTTTGTACAATACAGAGTTATACTTACATATATATATTCATACTAGTCGACTGCTGGACATAGAGCTCTCCAACGGCTAGCCATTGTGCACGATCCATTTTATCCAGTTCTTGCCAGCCACCTTGCGAGGATCATCACTCCAGCTAGTCTAAGGCATAATAATGCATAGTAATTTCTATAAAATTATCGTAAACTAGATGTTGCCCGCGACTTCGTCCGCGCAAAATCAAATACAGCCTATGTTGATCAAGGATAATGTAGGATTCTAGGGGCCTGTTTCACCACTGTAACTGTCAGTTATCTATGATGAGGTCTCTGTCTGTTTCGTAGTAATAAATAGAGACGGAATCATAGATGAAACAGGTTCTAAGTATTCTAACGGAGAAACAATTTTTCAAATCGGTCCAGTGGTTTCGGAGCCTATTCAATTCAAACAAACAATCAAACAATCAAATCTTTCCCCTTTATAATATTCAACTGCCTTTATTGTTCACGTAAGTAAGCGAAGCCGCGGTGCAAAACTAGTGGCGCAGTATTTTCGTAAGCCTTTACATATACTAAGTATACGTAAATAGCGTAAATAAACCAGCCTACTACGAATCAGTCTGCAGGATTTGATTCCGTGGAGAGTTAACTTTGTACGATGAAAATAGATGAACACAAATGTACACTGGTCATGGTTGTTCACTGTCTACCCTGTAATGGATATAGACGTGATTAATTTGTATGAATGTATGTAAAATAAAATACACGGATCACTCACGCTTTATATTCAAAGCATGCCGGACAATATTTTACATCCTCAATGTAACTATTTATTGTTATTTATTTCTCGTTCCAATAATTATGTCTGTCTCACAGTAGTTTCATGCACCTACAAGAAATTGCGTGTTTGAAGTCATTGTCTGCATTATAACATCTTCAGAGGTGGTTTAAAATGGTTCTCTAATATTCTTAATCTTATTCTTAAAAAATATATTTTACTTATTACATAATCACTGAATAAAACCCGTAACTGATCGCTGTATGGCAATGACCGTAGACGGCATTGCAACATACCATTGACCGCATAGCACCACGTGCAGACACGGCACATCCTGTCGCCATCCCCCTCGCACCTACACATCACTCGTTAACGAACAACACCCCTCCTTATCCCACGCGCAAACTGTAGGGTAGAATCCTTCGCTTCCTCAGTTTGCGTCGTGCTCTCGCGACGGCCGGATGTGTTGAGGGGTGGCGATTTCGCTCCGCGTTTTACGATACGTAAACTAAATTTGCATAGTGTGTGGATACAACTTTGTTAACTTTGTCGACGCGCTGTGCTGAGTGAACTTTACGTTCAACGGCATCAATGATTAAGTATGCTCTGTATTTTAGCGGGCAGTGTTAAAGTTAATTTTGTATGGTGAGTGACCGTGAGACTAGATTTTGGTTTATTTAGTGAGTGACTAAGTGTTTGCAGTCAAGTGAACTAGTGACATTGCTTTTGTAAGTACCTTAAATCTCTATTTACAAACAATTAAATACTCATTGATAGTTAAAAACAAATTGAATATATGACAAATTCTCTTTTCCCTAAACGGATTGTATTTTATGAGTAGAGTAATATAAGAGACGCAAAAACGATATAAAGGAATGATCATTAGGCTCTTCGGAATGTAGTTGTATTGCAATATAATGATACAATAACAGTTTTTCTGCTTCGTTACTCAACTGGCGCCCAACATGGGACCGCGAGTAAAGGGGGCCTTGTTAGCTTGCGGTTTTATTACGCACATAACTTACGGTACTCTTAAGTGGAATAAAAGTTTAAATGGAAACTCTAGTATTGCTCCCGTTTTACAATGTTGTTAGTGTTTATTTCAAGTACAGTCATATCAGGCTACTTATACAATTCGAGTATAATTACAGTACAAAGTTGTGTAACTTAATCTCTGATTATTTTCATTTTTGGATGACATAATATTAAGAGGTTTTTGCTCGCTAATCCAGCTGCCAAGCAGCCGTGCAGCGCTGCAGTGCTCAGGCTTGGAGAGCAACACAGCTGTTAAAATTCCTAGCATATGAGATTCTTGCGCCTTAATATATTAGACAAGTAAATAAATTTCATCAATTATTTTAATGGGTACTCATAGGCAGGTAATCATGCTAATAGGGTCTTGGCCTCCGAAACGACGTCTACGACGTCTCGACGTCGACGTTGACGTCTAGGTAATGCACATTATATATTTATGCCCTCGATTGCACTTGTAATGATTTCTTCTGTTATATCATTTTAGGGTTAAAAATCTTCTATCGAAAATATACTTAAAGCTTTTCACAAAGTAAAATACGACTTTGTCGTATCAAATACAAACTTATAAGTACAGTTCGCATTTAGTTACATGATCCATTAGGCTAAGTAGGGTTGTCTGAGACAAATATTTGCATACGACTGTACTTGTCTCCAGGCTTGTAGTCTTGTTTCGTGGCCCAGAAAAACTGGCCTGCGCAAGTGATGAATAGTCTGGTAAACAACGTTATTATTTTCATGTTAAATATCAATTGCTTTTATTAGAAAATGATGTACCAAATAATAACGAATATTACGAAAACGTTGATTTTAAATGAAGATGCAAACCATGGTGACTTTTTTGCATTAAACAAGAACAAAAACCGGTTTAGAAAGATTCTTGCTTTTTGATAAAACGGATCTATATTTATGGCTGTCCTTCCGTCCGTCCGTCTGTCCCTCTGTCTCAGAGCAGCATCTTTTAAGCCGTCATGGTAAACACTTCAAATTTTCCATAAAGCGAATACTCTAACCTATGACAACTACGACAGTAAAAAAACAAGTAAATAATAAAATTAGAGTAGGTCGCCAAGAAACATGTCTAACTTAACCAATTTTTCTTGACCTCTATGACATTTTCAAATTAGACTAAGCAAGCAACATTCTTTTGAAATATTACTTATTTGTTTTTGTGATACTTTGTCATACAGTCTGACAAAAAAAGAGTTCAAGTCAAAAAGTGGCAATACAGTACTGTCGTCCCGTTTTCTTATACTCATAGATTATACAATAGTTTCATCACTTTGACGATACCATTGAACATTATCACAGTCATTACTCTAAACTAGTCTTCTATGCTGGTCTGGGAGCATAGAAATAACATAAAATATACCAGGGGCCTTACCATGACGTCTTAATGAGATTCAGTTTAGGTTCGCTCGCTGTCAGATTCATACTAAATGTGACAGCTAAAACTTGAACTGAGTCGGAATTAGGACATCATGGTAAAGCCCCAGTTGCTTCTCTTCCCGCGCAGATGGTGAAAAGCCTATCGAAGGAATGGGTGAAATCTTACATACATACCTACCTACACATATCACGTCTTTATCCCTTACGGGGTAGACAGAGCCTAAGGTAGGTAACACAATCTTACGTTTACGAGTACCTTAAAGCCACGTTTAGCATGAATAAAAATCTTAGGAATCAATGTTATAGGCGATGCTAGCAACCTATCACTATATTGATTACCCTTTCCACCTAACTAAGGTATTGCAAGGCTCTGAGGGCGTAGCCAGGTCTACTCTAACTTGTTTAAGACTCCTGGGTTTAAGCGGAGAGTACGGGTTCTTATGCTCTGAGCCGACTTGTAACTTTAATCATCAATAAAACACAAATAAAAAAAATAAAAACCTTTCATCCGTGTATTGATTTCAAACCCTTAAACTAATATACATCAGTCATGCCTTCGGAGGCAGCTGTCCAGGTAATGCCCAAGAAACACTTTGTTTCTTTCATTTTAAATAAAGTTCTAAATTCAAATTTTAAATATTTGTATTACCTGCCAGCGAGTAGATTTGTACACACAAACTCAAGTTATTACACTATTTTCATTCTTACCTGTCCTATTTGGTACCTAAACAAAATTCTAACCTCAATGTGCAAATTTTTGTAAAGAATAAGGTGTATTAATACATAACATAATTATGTTATCAAATACACCTGAGGCAATATTTTGAACATAATTTTGCTGATATTTTATCTCCAGTTGCTTTTACGATGAAATTGTTAAAAAATAGCAAAAATGAGACGTTCTGAGGTTAGAATTTGGTTTACCAAATAGGACACGTAAGAATGAAAATACGAGGCCTTTAGCTCTTGTTATCTTTGGCTCTGTCTACCTTTTTCTGCTAATTTTTCTGTAATGTGGCGATCTGTGAGTGATCACAAGCCCCCCCCCCCTTTCTTCATTACTGGTGTTCACCATTGACAGAGAGGAACACTTCAACCCATCAAAGCTGCTGGATAAACTTATAGCACGTACAATTTACATATAGCTACGTGTAGGTCCGGGAATCGATCGGCGATACCCGCGGCAGTCACTGGATACAGAAGCCCCAGTAATACGCTGGCCCGTCTGTTAGATATCAAGATAATTAGCATTAACAAGTTGACGTGGGATACTAATTGATTGAGTCAGGCATTACTCTGCGGTCCAAATCTCTATAGGTTGGAACCCTATAGGTACTTTGTTGTTTCTCATTAATAAACAATCTTGAGACGTCTTTTTACAGCTAGCTTATTACAACACACCGGATAACTCACGTATAAAAGCCGAAGTATTGCTCCGACAATTGTTTCGGACTATTCCGTAGCCCTTCATCAGAGAGCGCTCGCCCCGGCGGCAGCGAAACGAACGCTGCGCGCCAACGCTCTGCTCGCGCGGCTACTCGGCGCAGCTGACATCGGCGCACAACTACCCTCATTTTTATCGTCATTTTTATTATAGTCGTGAGTTATCCGGTGTGTTGTAATTATGTGTGAGTCTCACGGTAGTTTCATGTTGAAAGCTAGTTTATTACGTAACTCGCTCGCAATCGCCATCGTGTTCATTTTGACAGTTCTTGTATGAATCTGACAGCTAGCTGATTCCGATGCCAATCGTCAGCCCATACATGAACTGTCAAAATGCGTACAAAAACAGTTACGTAATAAGCCTCCAGTTTCGACCTCCGACGCAAAACGGTGTCTCTGCTTGTGTGCCTGTCTGTATCGTAGCTCGCAAACGGATGGACCGATTTGAATGCGGTTTTTTTCATTTAAAAGGTCTATCAGTTTCAAGAGTATCAGCAGATATAATCCACCTACGTATGATTATTCGATAAATGTGGGGGGTTTTTTTGATTTTTAACTAAATGTTACTTATTAAAAATAAATAACATCGAGTCAAACATTACAAACAAACACAACAACAACAATTACAACACAATACAAATACTCTTTATTGAACACCACAAATCAGTACAAAACAATACAGAAACAAAGAACAAAGTTACAATAGGCAGTTTTATCGCTTAGTAGCGATCTCTTCCATACAACCATTAGGTCAGAGAAATAAGTTGGAGACAGTTTGAGTAGGTGGCGGAAACAAAAAGCCAGGACAACAATTACTTACAAGTTAATAGTTATAGTTAGCTTTTTAATATTTTAATGTTATTTGACATTTTTGTTTTGACATTGAAATTGTAGTCTTGATAGGTATTAATTCTAATTTTTTTTTTTTTTTTTTTTTTTTTATTTGACATTCTTTTCCTAATTATTTTAATTACATTTTTAATTGGACGATCCCTGTTGGGTGACATTATTATTGTTATAAATTATTTGATTTTTTATTTTTCATAAGCAAAATGTAATTATTTGTTGCTTATTTATTATTGACATTTTTAATTTAATTTTACTTGTTCTTTGACGATTTCAATATAAGTTCTCGTAACTTGACATTGTACAATTTATGATGTAATTTTATATTGAATGAATAAATAATCTAATCTAATCTAATCTAATCTAGTTATGCTTTTATTATGTTCCAGTTATAATTTTTTCGCACGAAGATCAGTTTATGAGTTTATAGCCAACAGACACGCGACTGAAGACTTTGTTTTATATTATGTAGTGTAGACGATGATGATTTGATGTTGTACGATCGTCAGTATTGACTGTAGATAACAATTGACTCTCAAAAACCTTAACTTTATCAGATGACCCGCTTGTTCGCCGCCTCTAAAAAGGCGGAATTGTTTCCTACAGCCCTCGTAAAAGGGACATAACCGTAAAACAGTACAATTCAGTTGGAACAATATTGACTCGAACGATAAATAATAAAGTTCATTCAGATTAGGTTGTCTGTCCATTACGATACTGTACTAAAACTATGTTGTGTATGTATGTATGTATAACTCTTTATATTGTAGGTATTATGTTATACAAAAGAAGATGAGAGAAAAGCCGTGGTAGCCTAGTGGTTTGACCTGTGGCATCTCAAGTTCAATCCCGGGCTCGCACCTCTGAGTTTTTCGAAATTTATGTGCGATATTACATTAGGAATGAAATTTGCCATGAGCTTTTCGGCGAAGGAAAACATCGTGAGGAAACCAGCACACATCTGCGAAGCAATTCAATGGTGTGTGTGAAGTTCCCAATGCGCACTGGGCCCGCTTGTGGACTATAGCCCAAGCCCTCTCATTGTGAGAGGAGGCCTGTGCCCAGCAGTGGGACGTATATAGGCTGGAGATGATGATGATGATGATGATGATACAAAAGTTAGCGAATTAAAGAGCCCTTTGCTGCCTATTTAGAGAACGGTCTTGATTTTGATTGACTTTAATTCCGGATTCAGTGAATTATTTATTATTCTTTGTATGTATATTAATATATGTAATGGTAGTATGTGAAGGTTGTGGGTTCGATTCCCATTATCGGCACGCATGTCGGCGCATCGGTTCCAATCGATATGTGAGGGGACTTGATAGATTTGGCTACTTGATACGCTTTGTTTTGGGTTAGGGGGGTCTTGTTTCACACAAAACATTAACTTTGTATCAAATCAAAATCTTCAGCGATGGTCTAGGAGTAAAAAAAAACATAGAATGTATTTCCTGCCTCGCACAGCAAAGCTCTGAAATGAGGTTCCTGCTGCGGTGTTCCCGGAACGATTATGTATGTATGTATGTATAACTCTTTATTGTACATAAAACACATGAAAAAGGTAAATACAGGACAATACAAATGTACAAAGGCGAACTTATCCCTACAAGGGATTTCTTCCAGTTGACATTAGAACGATTGACAGGACACAGACACATTATGACCTTCAAGCTTTAAAAAAAAGAGCGTACTCCTACCTATAAGGCCGGCAACGCACTTGTGACTCTTCTGGTGTCGAAGGTGTCCATGGGCGACGGTAATCGTTTACCATCAGGCGATCCGTCTGCTCGTTTGCCCCCTATACCATAAAAAAAAGTTGTTTCTACCGCGTAGATGGTACAAGCTCATCGAGGGAATGGGCTAATTGTGCTTACACTGCTGTGTTCCGGCGTGGAGTAAGACAGCCGGCACAATTATTGCCTTACTAGCTGCTGCCAGCGACTTCGTCTGCAAAGAATTCGTTTATCGCTATCCCGCGGGAACTACGCAATTTTCCGGGATAAAAAGTAGCCTATGTGATATTCCAGACTTTTCTCTATGTATGTGTCAAATTTCATTCAGATCCGTTGGGCCGTTCTGGCGTGATTGAGTAACAAACAAACATCCATCCATCCATCCATCCATCCATCCATCCATACTTT
The DNA here is from genome assembly GCA_963854515.1 of Pandemis heparana. Taxonomy (NCBI): domain Eukaryota; kingdom Metazoa; phylum Arthropoda; class Insecta; order Lepidoptera; family Tortricidae; genus Pandemis; species Pandemis heparana. Next base: position 14,000,963 of record OY978021.1, read on the forward strand.
CGCATTTATAATATTAGTTAGATTAGATGAGGTACCTAGCCCCTAGTTGGCAACGCATCTGCAATCCTCTAGTGTTGCGGGTGTCTATGGGTGGTGGTGCTCGCTTACCATCAGGTGACCCACTTGCTCGTTTGCCTTCCTTGTCATATAAAAAAACATTACCTGAAATATTCCAATAAAGTTCCTAAGGCAGTGTATGTGCGTTCCAATTCACCAAGTTTCGTCAAAAAGTGGTATAAAACATTCAAAGATGGAACACACCGTTGAATTTATAATCCCTTTCCCTATAAACCGGGTAAAAAAGGGCCGGGAACCCAATTTCGCCTTTTGACTAAATACATTTTAACCTGGATAGCGATCTGTCAAAGTATTTTCCTTTTCATCCAATACCCTCAAAGGAGATGAGATAAATACGATCGCTTCCAACGGTTACGGAGCTGGCAATACTGACTTGAAAATGGATTTAATACAGTTTAAAATAAACCGTCATAAAAACAAGAGTGTTGCAATAAATTGTTGTTTTTGTAAATCTGTGTAACGGGACTATAATAAGGAAAATATCAGCATCATCATGTCAGCCGAAAGACGTCCACTGCTGGACTTGGGCCTCCGCAAAATTTAAGAACATGAACGCGAACGAAATCAGGGGTGCTAACTTAGCGTTAAAATAAAAGTGGAAAAAAATAACTTATCTAAATATATAAAAGAAGAAACTGACTGACTGACTGACTGACTGACTGACTGACTGACATATCAGCGCACAGCCCAAACCGCTGGTTCTAGAGATTCCAAATTTGGCACGTAGGTTCCTTATAAGGTCTAGGGGTGCACTAAGAAAGGATTTTTCAAAATTCGACCCCTAAAGGGGTTAAATGGGGGTCCAAAGTTTGTATGGGGAAACAAGATTAGTTAGACTATTTTATTCGAAACTTCACATGAGTATTCCTAACGATAAATGAGTAAACACCTGTTTCAGGTTTTTTGAAAATTCAACCCCTAAAAGGGGATAGGGGGTGACAAAGTCTGAAAATCAACGTGGGTATTATTATTATTATATTATAGTGGGTAGTATTGTTTGTACGGTTTATTGGGTCGCTGATTACGAAAACAATAACACACACACACACACACACACACACACACACACACACAAATTTCCGGGAACGGGAAAAACGGGATTTATTATATTCGATTCCGAGTGACCCTATCTAAGTAACTATACTTAATAAATATACTGTTCAAATTTCGTACACAAGGAGATGATTACAAAACTAAGAAAATAACTTCAGGATTTTTGGAAATTCTCACGGGATAAGGAAAAACGGGATTTATATTATACCTATTCAGTTCAACGAAATCCTGAAATATAATTACTAGACTTCAAATTTGACATAGAAGTAGGTGATTATAATTGTAAAAAACAGTTTTAAGGATTTTCGAAAATTCCAACGGGATAAGGAAAAAACGGGATTTATATTCAGTTCTACGGGATCGATTTTTCGTTTTAATTATCGTAGAAAACTGAAATTTGGCCTTCAGGTTCCTTGGGGAGTATAGCACTATACAAAAGGATTTCCCAAAATTTTTATGGAAATGAACGGGGAAAAAACGGTATTTTTTGTTATACTACTGGTCGTAGAAAGTTGAAATTTGGCATGTAGGTTGATTGGAGAGTGTAGAGGAGCATTAAGAGAGGAATTTCCAAAATTCCCACGGGAACGGGAAAAAACGGGATTTTTTGTTTTACAGGTCGTAGAAAGCTGAAATTTGGAATATAGGTTGCTTGATGAGTGTAGGGAAGCACTAAGAGACAATTTTCTGAAATTCCCACGGGAACGGGAAAAACAGGACTTTTCGTTTTACTGGTTGTAGAAAGCTGAAATTCGACATGTAGGTTGCTTGGGGAGTGTAGAGAAGCATTAAGAGAGGAATTTTCAAAATTCCCACAATAACGGGAAAAAACGGGATTTTTTGTTTTACAGGTCGTAGAAAGCTGAAATTTGGCATGTAGGTTGCTTGATGAGTGTAGGGAAGCACTAAGAGACAATTTTCTGAAATTCCCACGGGAACGGGAACGGGAAAAACGGGACTTTTCGTTTTACTGGTTGTAGAAAGCTGAAATTCGACATGTAGGTTGCTTGGGGAGTGTAGAGAAGCATTAAGAGAGGAATTTTCAAAATTCCCACAATAACGGGAAAAAACAGGATTTTTTGTTTTACAGGTCGTAGAAAGCTGAAATTTGGCATGTAGGTTGCTTGATGAGTGTAGGGAAGCACTAAGAGACAATTTTCTGAAATTCCCACGGGAACGGGAAAAACGGGACTTTTCGTTTTACTGGTTGTAGAAAGCTGAAATTTGGCAAGTGGGTTCTTTGGGGAGTGTAGGGAGCATTAAGAAAACATTTCCCGAAATTCTTACGGGAACGGGAAAAAAACGGGATTGAAATACTCCTGGTGCACGCGAGCGAAGCCGCGGGCAAAAGCTATTTGTCAATAAATGAAGTATACGCGGACGAAGTCGCGGGAAAAAGCTAGTATTGTATTAAATTAACTCAAAATAATGATAATTTAAACATATTAAATTTCTTCTTTCAAAATAAATAATAATTATTATTTATTTTCGTTTAAATGCCTGTTATTAGTAAAACCCTTCATAAGTCATAAAAATATACAATATTAACATAATAATTATAGCTAGTTTCTAAACTGTTACATAATGAAGATCATTTAGGAAGAGTGTATTGCTGTAGATTTTTCCAGGACCAAACTTTCCATCACTGTTCATTTATGTCCTCATTATAAGTTCATCTTCTGTAAATCCTACTAATATTATAACTGCGAAAGTTTGTGAGTAACGATGTGACGATGTGACGATGTGAGTGAGTGTGTATGTTTGTTCCTTCTTCACGTTGAAACGACTGAACGGATTTGGATAAAATTTGGAACGGAGATAGCTGGTACCCTAGATTGAAACATAGGCTTCTTTTTATCCCGGAAAATTGCATAGTTCCCGCGGGATAGCGATAAACATATTAATTGTTAATTTTACGCGGACGAAGTCGCGGGCAGAAGCTAGTGGTTAATAACTTGAATTAGGTACGTCGATTACCTTTCACGCCGAAAAAAACAAATTACTTAAATAATTAAGTACTACGCAGGCAAAAGCTAGTACACATAAATGAGAGCTTCTTGAGACAAAAGTCTCGGGTTTTCAAATTACAGCTGCTTGTAAATGCAACAATAACACTCACCCTGTAGCGTTACTAAGGATAACCCGTACCCTTTTCGCCCAAGGAGCCCTAATCGATATTATTAATATCGCACGCATTATATTCGAGAGGCATTATGGCCGCATTCCATAGCCATAGCTGTCTGTAAAAAAATGTACGCAATACAATTTTATGATAGCCGTTTTTTTTCGCTATAAAAACACCAATATGGCTTATTGCTTTTCTCGTAAAGCGAGTTTTATTTATTATCTATTGTACTTAGATGATTTTTGCGCTAGATTTTATCGATAATATTGTAAAGGCGAGCACACTATTATGACTTTTAGATTTAATTTGAAAACTTATGTTTACGTAGTGTTTTTTATGATTTTCGATATGCGTGTCCTTTGAGATAGCGCAAGGAAAGATAAAACAGAATTAGGAATTATTTTTGGCTATTCTATACATACATACACGTTTTTATGTAGACAGAGCCTGAGGTAGCAAGATAAAGGCCACGTTTAGCATGATTGTGGGCGTATAGGTGGAAAAGAGAATCAAAATAGTGATGGGTTGCTAGCCGCATCGCCTACAACCTGATTTCTAAGATTTTCGCCCAATCCCCCGATGGGATTTTACCATCTTCGCAGGAAGAGATTGGTACATTTTATGCTTTTTCTTTACTCTCAGCACGGAACGCCATGGATGGATGATTATTCAATATACTAGGTGTAAAGTAAAATTTTGTAGAATTTTGACGTAACTGAATACAACGTAAAACTTTTACAGCCTTAAAAAAAAAAAAAAAAACATCGTACAGATAGTTAAAAATAATTCAAAAATTCCAGACGAACATCGCTATTTATAACGAAATAAAATGGCGTCGTAAACAAACAATGTCCACTGGTCATTTGGTTGCAGAATCACGTCAACCATTTACCTTTTTTTGCACTGGCAACCCGTTTAACGGCGACAGGCAACTCTGGCAGCCAGCGTGATGTCCGCCATTTTTCATTTTAACCGCCCAATTTATGCTGCTGCGGCTTAATTAGACGTTCATTCTGTGTGCGAATTTGACGTGTTTGCTGTAAATTGGATACTTTAATTTCTTGTTTAGGTTTAACGGTTGTATTGTGTTTGTGGATATTTTAAAAGAATTATTCCAGAATATTTTGACTAGTCTTAGTTCTGAACCCCAGCGCAACAAAGATTTTGCATTGAAATGTTTGATTCATTTATACTTCATTTAATTTAGAATGAGAAACCACAATAACATTATAATTGCGTTGTTCTTATGTCACTTTATTTGCGTGTCGTTAATTGTTACTGTAATACAAATTTGTATAGAGATTACAGTTCACGAGCCGCAATATAATGTTGTTGTGGTTTCTCATTATAAATTAAATAAAATATAGTCCCGCCTTTGACGCGGTTCACTTTGAACATCGATCAATGTATGGTAACATCTGTCGACTGTTATCCAAAAATCCCTAAAAACACTTACAGGGTTATTTAGTCAAAATAACCCAACCGCCGGCTGAAATATTCCGGAACAATTGTTCCGATTGTTGTTGTTGTTGTTGTAATAAAAATTTATGAGACTGTAGTAAGATCAAGTCTTGCACAACCGCCACACTCCCGTTGAATATCTTCTATTTATGCAGTAAATGCTTTAGAAAATAATAATCAACGAAAAAGTAACCGAAATCACAAAAGCACCAGCACACAAAAATGCTCCGTACACGTGTTTCAGTTCTTTCCAAGGCATCTTCTGCAAATGTTGACACTTCTACAGGTCGAAGAATAAAAAAGAAAGAAGAAAGAAAAAGAAAATACATTTAATTTGACGCACAGGACAACAACAGCACAAACTAAAAATAAACAATACAAAAAAAATAAAGGAAAAATAACAATTAGGTAACGTGTCGCTGTCCAACGTCAAAATGGTTGCAGCTCAGCATAATGCTGCGACGAGGGTCGCAACGCTGGTTTCCTGCCGCAACACTTTTTGAGTGAATAACGGTTATCTGTTCCATGAACGATGCGGCTGGCTAATTGCCATTAAAGTTACTCTACTTACGATGTTCCCGATGTTTTCGGTGTATTTCCGTATTCTTGTATATATCCAGTTCTTTAACCAGCTTTTACTCTTAAAAATATCCCAAGCAGCGTCGATATAAAACCGCATTCCACTTCGCGCTCTCATCCACAATTCATCGTGGCTCGGGCTCCGACCCTCTCAAGAATGTATAACATATAACTTTATTAACATAATATGCTTACGACTATAATCCTTGAAGGGTGGAATCCGCCAACTGTGACGGTTAACAGCGTGTGGATCCCCACGAGAACTATACATAGTTGACATGAGTTGATGTTTTTAAAATAAACTGTTTTTTGCTAACTGTACTAGCAACGTCAAAAATGAGATACAATACAGTCATGCCTATTTCCCATAGATAGGGGTAGGCAGAGACTATTCATCCACATTCATCAATCTCTTCATACATGCTCGTCGGTTTCGGGTATACTCCTGACCTGCCCTTTTTCAAAACTTTCTCCTATTTGACCCCGGAACGTCTGTCTAGCCTTGATGTGTGATTTCAAAAACTGCTCCAACAACAGTCAAAATTAAACCAAAATTAAACTGGTATTCTGTAAATGCAATTTAGAACATGTAGCCCCTCAGCTATACCGTTACAAGCCTAATGTGTTACAAACAAGCCGCGACTCCAAATTAATCGTATCAATTATATCCGAAACCCCATATTGATGGCACTTTAGGAATATAACTTACGACTACCAAACACATTGGTTATATTATAACACAAAATGTACTAAGCGCCATATTGAATTTTGTGCTATGCGACGTTTTTGTAGCTTTGGGTCGGGTTTTGCGTAAATTGCTCGGATACGATATTAGTTTAATAAAGGGTTGTTTATGTAATAAAATTGTTTATTAATTGCGTTTGCTGCTTATGCTAGTTTGTCGTCACAGCCAATTTGTTTGTATGTTTAGTTTTAATTGTGCTTTTACTACTTTGGCTTGACAAAACGTGACATTATAAACAAAGTGTCGCTTAGTCTTTTTTACACGACTGCCCTAATAATGGTGTCACCGATTGTCAAGCTTTTTCGTACAAAACAAATCTAGCATTGTTCACCTTTTTCTTCTTTTAGGAGGTTTTTTAATAGCTGTGAAATTACTGGCACATGATTTATCTTAGCCCTTTAGGCAGGCAAGGTATTCGCTAAGATAGATGACCCACTAGCTCGTTTCCCATCTTTTTTACAAGGTTTAATTTATGTACATACTAGCTTCTGCCCGCGACTTCGTCTGCGTAGAATTATACATATAAACCTTCTTGAATCACTATCTACTAGAAAAAACCGCATGATTTCGATGCGACAGAGCCTAAGGTTAGAAGACCTAAAGGCCACGTTTAGCAAGATTGTATGTATGTATAACTCTTTATTGTACATAAACACATTAATTTTACAGATAATGAGACAAACAGATGTACAAAGGCGAACTTATCCCTATACTATTATTATGGTTGTTATGTTATTATTGTGGGCGTATATATGGAAAATATAATCAAAATAGTGATGGGTTGCTAGCCGCATCGCCTTTACCATGATTCCTATGATTTTCGCCCGTTCCCTCGATGGGCTTTTACCATCTGCGCGGGAAAAAAGCAACTGGCACATACTATGTTTTTTCTTTACTCCCAGACCAAGCAAAGTAAATATTTGTCATTTTATAATTCCTCCATCACACCAGCAATATATCATGCCAATTCAACAAGTGTCTCCCCATTTTTCTATCACACATGCCAAGTGTCAACTTCCGTGGTTTCCGGTCCGGCGGGCCCTATTACTTCCGTTTGCGCCCGAATGGCTGCCGAGATGAGTTTTCCGTTAATTGATTTTTTTTCCACAAGAATTAAGCGCCGATTACTATTGGGAAAGTTGTTTTGCACGATTTGGTTAGCTGTTTATTACTTATTAAGTTCGGTCATTGGCAGTGGCGCGTTTATTAGCTGTTCTGTCTTCGAATGTGTAGAATGTTTATCTTTTTAGGGTTCCGTACCTCAAAAGGAAAAAACGGAACCCTTATAGGATCACTTTATTGTCCGTCCGTCCGTCCGTCTGTCAAGATCCTTTTTCTCAGAAACGCGTGGAGGTATCAAGCTGAAATTTATATCAAATACTCAAGTCCACTGTCCCTTGGAGCTGTGAAAAAATAAAACTTCTAAGCCAACGCAATCAAAAGATACAGCCGTTTATGCCGCAAATTTTCGCAAATTTTCGTCTCTCAAGGGAATCAAAACTTACAGGGTACTTCCCGGGAACGCAGAATCTTGAAATTTGGTATGAAGGTAGGTCTTATAACATAGATTAAGGAATAATTGCGAAAACCGTAAATATGGTATGTATATCTGTATATATCAGTGAACCCATACTGCGTACATTTTGCTTCGGAGCAGGGCTCTGCTTACACTGGTTTATATATATTTATAGATAATGATACGGAACCCTTGGTGCGCGCGTCCAACTCGCACTTGGCCGGTTTTTTTTTATACAACAAGGATGGTGACGAACTTGGGTTTCCTGATGGAAATTACCTAAATGATTTAAACTTTCACGATTTGCCCTCATTAAACATCTCAACTATACGTGTAGTATTTTTTTGCGTGAAACAAACATACATACAAACCCATCCCATACATACATAGCCCATGGAAGGAATGGGCCACAATCTTAGGAATGATTGTACAGTCACCAGCATAAATAAGTGATCATTTTTGTACCTTGTCGCTTTCAGTTGTTACGTGATTTCGTATGGTTTTTCAAACTTGACTTTAAAGTGACAAGGTACAAAGTGATCACTTATTTATGCTGGTGATTGTAATAGGGGCTAGCAACCCATCACTATTTTGATTTCCCTTTCCGCCTATACGCCCTTAATCATGCCAAACGTGGCCTTAAGGTTTTGTTACTAGGGCTCGTAGAACTTACATAAATAACGTCTTTATTCCTTACGGAGTAGACAGAGCCTAAGTTACAAGACCTAAAGGCCGTATTGTGGGCGTATAGGTGGAAAGAAAGAAATAAAGAAGACATGGTGTTAGACACCTGCAGCACTGATTTTCAGCCAGAACCGTCTGTGACTCACGAAACGATACACAGATAAAATATACTACATAAACCATAAACTTTTATGTAAATAAAGAAAGGCGAATAAAAATAGTGATGGGTTGATAGCCGCATCGCCTATAACATGATTACTATGATTTTCGTCCATTTCTCGATGGGTTTACCATCTGCGCGGAAAGAGAAGCAACTGGGACATTCTATGTTTTTTTGAAAAGTAATTATCATTATTTTATCACTCATTACACAAAATACATTCCGGTTTCAAACCGATGAAGCATTTTATTGGTTTAAGTATAAAAACCCCTAAGGTTATTTGTTTCCACCCCATAGCTTTTGCCACCATAAAGTTGATAGATTGCCGCTTCAGCTACGATAGTCTGCTGCGAACAAACGATAGGAGAAAACCAACTTCTAACCAAGTTTGTAGTAAAATAGACGGATCACTCAAATGAACATAATTTACCTTGCTACTCCGCTACTCACATGCAAGATAACCAAGCCTGTGCGAAATATATATGTTTTGTATGCCTTCACTACTGCCACACACATATAAATCCCAAAAACTTAAGTATCCCTACCACCACACAAACACTGACGCGCGTTTCGATCCCTCTACGGGATCATTCTCAAAGAGAGCACAACTGATGCACATGCAAACCAACGTCGAACATTGAACGTCTTAGCTGAAACAAGCTTGAAAACTAAAAGTCAAAAAGCTAAGCCGTTTCAAAAACATCCCAAATAACATCACGAGATTCTCCAGTAAATTTAGAACGCGTTCATCAAATTGCATCTTGACTAACAAATTCATACTTCTCAAGTTGGCTGATTCGATAAGACCGCGAGGGGCGGCTGATTGCTCCAACATTATCACGTTTGATGTGAACTACACATGAACTAGGTTAGCACGCACGAACGCACTTGATACTTGCCGATATAGGCGTGAAGTTTTGATACTTGATATGACAGCACGGCTACAGTGCGCGAGATAGACAACCCAGTCTTTCTTACTGTTCGTTCCAGAAAGAGACCGGTAATGTATCTCACGCTTTTCAACTCAATCTCGTTTGATGTGCACACTGTATTGATGAGGTATCACGCACGTCCGCTTCTCTTGATAGTTAGGGTCTCACGCTGTTGTGGAAACAGTTTTGATACTTGATCGTTTAAACTCGACGTTTGAAGAAAGTCGACTTTTTTTACGTTTTCTTTTGTCATTTTGAAATTAACTTGCTTAGAATGTGGTGTAAATTAATGCGAAGTAAAAACAAAAAAAGAAAGAAAAAAACACAGATATGAGTCATCAGTCTTCGCAAAAGTGAAAAGCAAAGCAAAGCAAAGTGAAACAGTTTTGATACTTGATCTGGATTAACAAAGTTAGATACTTTTAAACTAAAATTAGTAGGACTCTGGAACAAATATTCGTGCTCATCACATAAATTATATGCCTTGGATTCGAACCCAGGAAGCTTGCTTCACAGGCAGGATTACCAACTAGGCCAACCGCGTCGTCAAAAGATAAGGATAGGAAGATAAGGATTTGATTTATATGTATTACTAGCTGTTGCCAGCGACTTCGACTACCAAGAATTCGTTTATCGCTATCCCGCGGGAACTACGCAATTTTCCGGGATAAAAAGTAGCCTATGTGCTATTCCAGACTTTTCTCTATCTATGAGCCGAATTTCATCCAGATCCGTTGGGCCGTTCTGGCGTGATTGAGTAACAAACATCCATCCATCCATCCATCCATCCATCCATCCATCCATCCATCCATCCATCCATCCATCCATCCATCCATCCATCCATCCATCTATCCATCCATCCATACTTTCGCATTTATAATATTAGTTAGATAGTTAGATGGTATGTGATAATAGAAGGATGTAAAAACTAACACGCCAACGTTTAACACCGCACCCAAGCGTATGTTTGTACAGAAATCCGATCAAAGCCTTGCCAGTAACTGAAGCGAACATGATACTAGTCGCATTACTGAACATCAGTATTCATCGCAGCGCTTGATACGCGCCCTTAACGCGGTATAAGGTATAACCAATATCTGAACAAACTCACGATACGGCTCAATTTGCTGTCCGAAAATTTGAAGCCATGATTTGGTGAGGATTTTAGAAAAAATTGTACGTTTCGCTTATAGAGCGTGCGAAATTTGCAAGTAAACCTAGGTAAATCTGAAACTAAATAATAATACCTAAGTATCCTAGAGGCCAATATAGGGGCGGCCTCTTTTACATGTCATTTTTTGAAACTACCAGCGTATTCGGACAGCCCCCCATCAATGTCAAGAAGAATGCGCCGCATGAAACTTGGCAGAAATGCACTTAAACAATATCATTAACTGTATAAATAATACTCTGCTACAGAAATGTTTAACTGTAGCTGAATTTTAGCTATGAACTATCGGTCTAACAGTTTGTAGTGTGAGCTGTGCCACACTCACACTCTCCCATTATGTGTAACCTATATAGACGTAAGCGGTTACTCAATAAAGGATAGTATTAACTCTGAACTCGGCATTACCAGTCACCTCTCAACGCCCATCCTCACATGGCGACCCTGCCAGTGCGGCCTTGGCGCTGCACTGGCGGCGCGCTGCGCCGACCAGTTTAATAAAAAGACAATAAATACTTTAAGTTTAAATAAGAAGAACAAAGTGAAGTGGGAAGTGAATTGTGAAATAGACACTGAATAAAAATAATTAAGATTAATAATAATATTATAACGTACGATACTTATAAAAATAAATGATATATAATTACTACAAACGTGTTTAAAAGTAGACGAAATTTATACAAAAAGAAGAAACTGAGATTAAGAAATACTGAAAAAACACAGAAACATGAAGAATGAAATAAAAGAAGACGAAAATGAAAAACAAGTAATTTGAAAAAAAATAATTGAAAGAAAACATGGAGGTTAAAGAAAGCTGCCGGGAGTAGTTGGAGCCGAGAAGATAAGAGGAGGAAAACATCAAGATGCTGCAGGGTAGTAGATGGTGTCATGGATGAGAAAGGTGATGGAGTAGTGAGAGCAGCAGGGAGTTGATGGTGTCGTTTTGGTTTGGATGAGTATGCAGCAGGGTGATAGAAGATGGACCAGGAATTAATCATTATTTTATTAAATAATTGTTATGAATTAATTAGTTAAAATGTTTTGTATTTATTTACAGTTATGTGTAGGTAAGTGCCGCTTGTTGACGAGATTAATTTTTTTATTCCAAAATTTTGACGATTTGCAATTTACAATTTAATTTAATTTGCAATTTTTACAATTTTAATAGATACTGAATATTTTGATTTTATAAGTTAATTTTATGTCCACAATCTAAAAATAGATTGCAATGTATTGTTTAGATTCACACGTTCATAAGTAGGATGATCTCATACAGGTCATCAGAAAAGGATTGGTATGCCGCGTCTGTTATTACAGATCAAATTTCTTTAGGTAAGTCAGGTACTGTGCACTCTTTAAACGACATTAATATTATTGAGTAATGAAACGGGTTAGAATTATTTTGAATGATCGGAAGTAGATATTAATTATTAGGGAGTTTTGTGATGTTTTTTTTTATAGAAAGTTTGAAGATGAGTACCTAGGAAACGATAGTATGAAAGCTGGATTTTATGGATTGTTTTTTTAAAGATTTGTTTTATTTTGCAGAAATTTTGATAAAACACAAATTGTCCCTTTTATTTAACTGCAGATGAATAAGAAGGATGATTCGAAAATAATTTGTCATTGCCGTTGGACTGATCATCCAGCTGCCATTTCAAATTATTATTAGTTCAAGTAAAATTTTACATTCTGATAGTAGATTTTGTGCGTAAAGATTACAGTTAAGGGAGAGATTTGAATTTTAATGATTGCAGATGAAATGATTTGATTGAGAGTTAAATGGAAATGTTAGTATTGTGGATTGGATTATGAAGAGTGTATTATGCGTAGTTAGACAGGAAAAGTTTAAGTATGGCAAGGTATAGTTTATGAATGAGAATTAATGTAATGGGTTGCGTAAGAATAATATAGTAGGAAAATATCAGTCGTTATCAACAGTATAGCACGAGATGCGCTGTTGAGCGAGCTGGTAGCAAGGTGCACCCAGGATACAGGGCAGGTAGGAAATCCTTGAACTTCGACCATGAGGCGGTCGAGCTATCACTCGTGGGGACTCTTGGACACAAGGAATGCAAATTAAGTATGGAAGTGTTAAATGAACTGCCTGTGTATTATGTTATAAATAGTTTGATGTATGTGCGCGCACGAAAGTAAATAAAAAAAAATCATGTATCCTGATTAAATAAATAAATATGTGAAATAAGGTCGGCCGACCATATAAATAATATGTGTAGTGTGCACCATGCCAAAAAGTGAAGCCAAAGTTGCTCACTAAGGAGAAGTATTGTTGAAGAAAGATAAAGAAATTATAAAAGTAGAAGTGTATAAAAGAATAGATTGAAAGAAAGGCCACGAGATACTGAGAAGATATGTAATGAAAGAGTCTGAAGTTAAGAAGATAGGAAATACAGTAATATATTCAGATTTAAAAAAAAAAATATAATACATAAATAGGTACCTAACTAAAAGATATAAATTTAAAATACAATATATTTTAAGAGTGACAGATCTATACAAACTAAATAACGAAACAACTGCGTCTTGTATTATTTTTCTTTTGTATCTCGTCAGCAAAGCGTGCTAATTTTAAGTTAATTGTATGTTATGATTAAAAATATTAACGTAGCGTTATGGTTGAAGTATTAAGTTTTACTCATATCAAAAGTAGAATTTTAATAAATAAATACTTAAAAATAACTTCTAAGGAATATTTGAGTAAACATCTTTTTTTGTAGACATTTATATAATTAAGAGAATTTAATTTTGTCACCAGAAACTAAATTGGATATTGTCATGTAAAAATAATTTTTTTGTGTTTCAGTCAGTCTTAAATTTCTTTTCTTAACATTCATCATAAAATAATATTCATAGTTAAGTATAGATCGTCGTATCCTACGATAAGAGCCACTATCACCATAGGGGCTTTTAGTTTTTATTGTAAAATTGAAATCTACAAGTCAAGATACACGTCTATAACTTTAAATAATAATTTTAATCGTTTTTCATTAAATAGTAAAAAAATATTTTGAATAAGCCACAATTACGTCTGTCTCGCTTCTAACGCTGAGTAAAGCCAGAAGTACGCCACTGTCCTTTTTCGCCGTGCAAAAAGGAGCGACGCGGGCGGACGGAGGGGGCGCAAGCGCCGTTTCTGCAGTACTCGCCGGAAATGTGGCATGCTTTTGATATTGTGGTTTAATTTGTAAGATCGTCTTGTTTTCGTTAATTGTCAATGAAAATAACAAAATCAATCGTCGATGACATAGATAAGTGAAAATGGTTATAAAGGACGACGCCAATCGAAAGAGGAAAACACCAAGTAAGTTGAGCCAAATTGGTTTATGAAGATTTTCCATTATTCAGATCCTATTTATTACTTCTTTTAGGTTTACTTTTTACTATTTATTTTTTAAACTTGCTTATTTACATATTTACCCAGTATAATGAAGAAATTTACACATTTTAATGAAGTGGTTAGTATTATCTGGAATAAAGCCCGAATGGCAACTGCGGACTTATTCCGCGGAATAGCTCAATTTTATTTGTATGGCGAGTATGTGGCCACAATTTCGACAGTGTCCTTTTTCTACGTACGAATTATGTTTTGTTAAATTAGTGCTTTAATATTCGCTATTTAAAGATAAATTTTGGTGGCTTATCAACCATGCGACTCCGTGAAATGAACAGCATTGTTTTTGATAGCTATAATTATTTTGAACGTGTGATTTTGCACGTCTTCTTTTTGGGTTCTTATGGTGCTTGAGGCTTTATTCGCTGTATTTAGCAGCATTACATTTTGAAAAAAAAAACATGATTTTGGCATTATTATTCCTATTGACCTTCTAATTTGTTGTCAATTTGTTAATATAGGCACGAATATTATTTTCTTGTGGTTTCTTATGACATTCGGTATGATTTCTCTTTTATCAGGTAGGTATTGAAATAAGTTTTAAAATTTAATATGTAAATTATCTACACTGTGAAATTATGTGCTACTTCCTCTATCGTATTGGGTACCTAACTGTAATGATAGATGTACCTATGTGATTAAATAAATAAAGTTAAATCGCTTACTTTGGGACTAGGTCAATTTGTGTGAATTGTTCCCTGATATTATATATTATTATTATATTAAATGTCTGAAAAAGTGTATTGAAAAATAAACCAAAAATGTAGATAATCTATTTTTGATTGCTTCTGGAAGCTTGTTTCTCACGAAAAACAATAGGATTTTATTTTCAAACACGTGAAGACCCTAAAACCCAAAATAATAAAATCAGATGGTCCAAATAGATCTTAAGTTATGGTATACCAAAAGTCTACCAAAAGATTTAAATCCGTTATAGTTTGCCACGCAATGTTTTTGAACCCTTTGTCTGTTAGTGAGAAAACGGTCAGAAATAAATGCATTTTAAAAATTTCAAGATTCTGAGTTCACGGGAAGTACCCTGTAGGTTTTGATTCCCTTGCGAGTTTCGAAAATTTGCGGAAATTTGCGGCATAAACGGCTGTATCTTTTGATTGCGTTGGCTTAGAAGTTTGAATTTTTTCACAGCTCTAAGGGACAGTGTAGACTTCAGTATTTGATATAAATTTCAGCTTGATACCTCCACGCGTTCCTGTGAAAAAGGGTCTTGACAGTCAGATTGACGGACGGACGGACGGACAACAAAGTGATTCATAAGGGTTCCGTTTATTTTTCCTTTTGAGGTACGGAACCCTAAAAACGAAATAGTGCAGAAAATGAACACGGTATTATTGATATGCGTGGTCGGCATTAAAACCGAAACCAAATTGATTTTGCTACTGCGGGTGATACACGATGAGAGAATAAGGAAATATGTTCAATGAATACTGAAAACTTATTAAATTATTAGGTTACTAAAAATAATATTTTTATAAAAGCGTTGGAAAGATTTTAAGTTTTAGAAGTTACATATTTTGTAATAAAAAAATAAGAAGTTTTTAGTTTCACTTGTTTTCTTAAAAATGATTTGTTTTATGTTAGGAAATTACTGTGCGTAGGTATCTAACCTTTACTTTAATAAATCTTAGAAAACATTATCATTATTATTATTTTGTTGTTATTTGCCTCTTATTTCAGTATTACAAGAGGGCATAGTATATTTTTTAAACTATGTTCTTTATTTTTTTTTGAAACGCAGTTATTTTAACTACCTCGGTTAGGTCTTAAAGGTAATTGTGGCCCCGAATTCTTCAACGATAAAAGGCACAACGTCGCTTATGGCCCATTAAAACTCATTTAGTCCGACGAAAAAGGATTTAAAGGACAAAATCGTTCTATAATATATCATTAAGAATATAAAATTGGTTTAAGCAGAACCCCAGAATACTAATGCACGTTATTTAATTGCAAAAGCATCAATTTGTTAGTTATCTTTTGAAAGAAACACAAAAATGCTTCTCCTGAAAAGTAAGCATTTTGTAATTGTGGCTCTTCTCGTAGGATACGACGAGATAGTCTAGTACTTAAGTAAAAAAAAATCTATTTGTATTATTTTTTTCTTTTCAAGGGGGGAGGTGTAGTGTGAGCTGTGCCACACTCACACTCTCCCATTATATAGACGTAAGCGGTTACTCAATAAAGGATAGTATTAACTCTGAACTCGGCATTATCAGTCACCTCTCAACGCCCATCCTCACAAGTTAGACCGGTACGTTTATTCCTTTCAAAAACTTTGCCGGCGGGTTGTGAAAGGAAAGGTATGAAACGAAATTCTACTAAGATTTTGTTACACGAACTATGTGAAAATTTGAATGCTAAATATTTACTTACGCTTACAGCATTTAGCGTTAGGCAATAGCTTATTATTGAGCTCTAATATTAAAACCGACACCCTTCGTATCTGCATTTTTTTTTAACGCGATATTTGCTGAAACGATCTTCAGGTATTATTTTGTACATTCGAAACTCTTTTAGTTCTATGATATGTATAATGTTCTAACATTGCACCGTGTCCACTTTCATTTGAAAAGCCTTCCAGTGGGGTATTAAAACGAGGGATGAGATACCCGAAAAGAAGAATAGTCTTGTCGCTCATCTAAAACTAAGCTTCGCTCACAAAAGTCTGCTTAATCTTGCTTATGAACTGTTGTTCGCTTTTCAAACTTCGCGCACAAGCTTCAGTGGAGATAGTGCTTTAAGCGAATGAATAGCAGTATGCAGAGCGATCAAAATCGTTCTCCATTCGTTAGCAATAACCGCGGCTCTATTATTTTAAGCTTGGAAAACTTTCAAGCCCGCTCATTCAAAAGTTTCCACGTTTACACGGTGGTCGTAATGGCCAATGCAGCTTTGTAGAATTTGTATTTTCGGCGAAAATTTAATAAAAAACGTAATGGTTTTGTTTCTTTTGGTTTAATATGAATGTTGTGTGATGCATAATGATAGTCGCCTTGGCATAATGTGTTTACTGATTAAATCTTTGATACTAGACAGAAAAGTTAGTTCGGTATTATTACTAATTTTAACGAAATTCAAATTTGAAATGTAAAGCGTCAAGGTCGTGATGTCACTTAATTGAACTGAAGTTTATTTGTGTAGGTTTATTCAGACTCAACATTTGCTGACATAATATTTAATATTATTTCAATTTATAGCTGATCTCCTTTCTATCAAGTCATTTCTTATCCTCCCAGGATTATTACCGGTCGAGAAAACTTTGCAACTAGACTCAGCGTCAGTATTATCTTCACTACATAATATAAAACAAAGTCGCTTTCCGCTATGTATGCTTAGATGTTTTTAATAAAAAGAGTGATTACAGAAAAAGGTTCATACGTATAATACATGCATAATATAGTAGAGAACCACTGATTACACCCGCGCAAAGCCGCGGCGGGTCGCAAGTGCCAAAATAAACTAAACTATTAATTCTAAACTATGGTTACCAAACTTTGTATAGGTGTGCTATGAACTGGCCGCCCGCCATGCAAACATCGCAGCGCCGCGGTTGAAATTGGAACTAAGTCTGCTTGCTAACTAACCGACGGGCATAGCTCCACATTTTGGAAGGTTGTGGGAACGCGGTGTTAATAGTGTTAAAATTACTACAGTTCAATTATTTCATGGTTACAAGTTTATTGCATTTTTTTTATTCTATTAATATTCTTCCTACTTAGCTTACTGCACATAGCAAGTTTTATTCAAAATAAAGAATCATTCATTCTGGTCAACAAAGCAACGTAACGTTAGAATTTTTTGATTGTATTTGATTTTGTCGCAAATTTTAGAGTGGGATCTACTTTAACGTTATTTGTTCTAGTTTGAGAATTTATTGAGGTTGCTGCTTAGAAGGATATCGCCGTATATACCCAAACTTCCCAATGAGGTTTAGACTTGAAAATAACGGTTTACACTGAAATCTAATTACAGGACGTACCTAAAGTATTCCAGGCCTATAAAGTCCAGTGGAAAGCTAACTAAGAAAGTTAATTTTAAACTGCTCCCCGACTTATTTAACTTGGCCAGTTCGGATGAGTTCGCAGTGGATGCGTATTGTGTGCTTCCAGATTTAATTGCATTTTGGAAGGATACCGTTTTCTTAGATGAATGAGGGTTGATTGTTGAAATAGGTTAGGTTAGATTTGGTTAGACGAGTTTTATACTTTGGTTACCATTGTGTTGCAAATATTTGAATCATCTAGGATTATAGGGTTCCGTTCCCAAAGGGCAAAAACGGGACCGCATAACTAAGTCTTCGCTCGGCTGTCTGTCTGTTTGTCATCAGGGTGTATCTCAGGAACCGGGATATAGCTATCCTGGTTGCTACAACAATTGCAATTTTCACAGACGATGTGTTTTTGTTGCCGCTATAACAGCAAATACTAAAAACATAATATTTTTACGTCTGTCCGTCTACGTACATAAACAATATAAAATTACTTCACACTGCCTACATCTTGCTTAGGAGCAGGGGAATTACCATGACGTCTTCATGCGATTCAGTTTAGGTTCGTTCGCTGTCAGATTCATACTAAAAGTGACAGCTAAAACTTGAACTGAGTCGGAATTAGGACGTCATGGTAAGGCCCCAAGTTTCTGCTAAAAATGGATTTTATATTCA
Source organism: Pandemis heparana (assembly GCA_963854515.1). NCBI lineage: Eukaryota > Metazoa > Arthropoda > Insecta > Lepidoptera > Tortricidae > Pandemis > Pandemis heparana. The sequence goes on from OY978021.1 coordinate 14,019,554, forward strand.
TTTGCCAAATTGGTACGGAGCCCTCGTTGTGCGAGTCCAACTCGCACTTGGCCGGTTTGATAAATTTGACTACTAGAAATGGGACAGGTAGGTATCACTTGCAAGCATCTAAAGTAAACTGACAAACATAAATACAAAATCAAGATAGAATAAATTCCTGTCAAAAACTAGTTTTAGTTTGACTATAACAGTCTAATGAAAATTCATCAAATTCAAAGGCTCCAACAATATCTTCAAGAACAGCTGCCCATTCACGGTCAGACCAGGTCCTAAGCAAACAGCTCGTAATCAGCAAGGCATTATGTCACGGCTAAATGGAAGGGCACACGGACCACTTAGCTTGGGACTGATGGAAAGGGAACAAGTAGTTATACTTGGTATTTTATTTCAAAACAGCACCAGAAAACGGCCAAGGTTTTAGCTTCGGTTGGTCGTGTCCTACTCCTTTTGAATCTACTCCATTGCCACATTAACGAACATACAATGTATAATGTACAATACATTGTAATACAATGTATACTCAGCGCAAAAAGCCTCCATACAAAAATTACCTATATTGCATACACGGCAGGGCCAAAATTTTTGCCGCTCAGTGTATGTTCGTTAATGTGGCAACTAGGTTTTTTTTTTTCTTAAGCACATCACAAGTAAACATAAAATGTCTTTATATACTGTGAAACCGTTCCACAGTTTCAGGAACCACTTTTTTGACACGACAATAACTTTTACTGTAATATGTTGGCAGGTACAAGATTCAAAACATTTCAAAAGAAGTTCATCTAAGACTTACTAAATACTTGTTCCTGGAAATACTCGCTGACTTACACTAGCCATCCTAAACCAATATCCGATTGCGATCGGCTCATTTGATTCCCGCAAACACAGCTACTCTGTCGCTCGTTGGCCTCCAATATGGCGGAAATATTTATTCATTAGTTATTTAATGGCCGGCCTTGCGCTTGGCTCATTTGAGGTTAAGTTTGTGGAATACTTATTGTGTAGTTTAGTTTAACTGGTGGTTTAATTAAATCAATGTATCGATCCAAACTTTCGCGATTTAATTAAATCAGTTACCAAATCTGGAGCAGATTAAAAGCGCGACCACACCGCCGCGTATAGGTAGTGACGTGTCGTATGCGTCACGTTTTCTCACCGTTTCTTCATACATTTAGTTGCTATTCCGTAACGTCACCGTTTTTTAAGCGGTGGTGTGGTCGCACCCTAATTCAGACGCCCTCGTCGATGCTGTAGGTGAAAAACTTAAGTAAATGATCTGTGGTACCTATGTAGTAGGTGTACGAAACTGATATGGGGACATAACTAATTTTTTTAAATTTGGAACATCAATTTGTCTATTCGCACACATTGCTCACACATACAACAGGTTATTCCCTTAAGTTTTTCACCTTTATGTAGCTGCAACGTTGGCGTTTCATATACTATGACGACCGGATAGCCTAGTGGTTAGTGACCCTGACTATCATATGAAGCTAGAGGTCCCGGGTTCGAATCCCGGTAGGGGCAGACATTTGTATGATGAATACGAATGTTTGTGCCCGAGTCATGGATCTTGTATGTATTTAAGTATGTATTTATTAACATTATATAAGTATGTTTATCCGTTGCCTGGTACCCATAGTACAAGCTTTGCTTAGTTTGGGACTGGGTTAATTGGTGTAATTTGTCGCATGATATTTATATTTATTTACTTAATACTCCTCTCGGTAATTCAATTCTTTAGGAAAAAGTGGCTTCATCAAGTTTTTGATGATTCTGCCAATGTCGAGGTATAAGACACGGCAAGAGGTGGACCTCTTGTTATAATCTGCCAGTTTATCCTCCTGGTGAAACAACCTCACATTGACCTTTGCCAGAAACACCATCGAAAATAACTCCCGGTAACTAACAGTTACATATACAGAATATGTGTATGTGTTTGCCACGGATCCCGGGGTCGTAGCGTTTCGTGTCATATTACCCCACTTCCCGAGAGACTGACGTACACAGCCTATCAAGTGACAGTGGTTACAAATGTACTCGAGAGCAAAAACCCGGGTCACTTCTTGTAGAAAGTTATGATAAGTGACTCGATTTTTTTTGCTACCGAGTAGTTGCTATTGAAAGAAAGAAAAAGGTTTATTTGATGCAATGGTGCAATAAAACAAAAACCGTACAAAAAAATAACAATGAAAGCACACACCAAAAAAGTTGCCGCTCAGCATGTGCCATGTGTGGCATGTGCATGTGTGTTGTACCTACATTAAAAAAATATTTCTATTGAGTAGTCGTACGTAAATAAAAAAACCGGCCAAGTGCGAGTCGGACTCGTGCACCGGGTTCCGTATCATTATCTGTAAATATGTATAAACCAGTGTAAGCAGAGCCCTGCTCCAAAGCAAAATGTACGCAATGTGGGGTCACTTTATACTGGTCACGATATATACAGACATACATACATATTCACAGTTTTCGCAATTATTCCTTAATCTGTGCTATAAGACCTACCTTCATACCAAATTTCAAGATTCTGAGTTCACGGGAAGTACCCTGTAGGTTTTGATAAACGACTTTTTCTTTTGATTGCGTTGAGTTAGAATTATTAATGATTTTTTCACAGCTCCAAGGGGCAGTGGACCTGAGTATTTGATGTAAATTTCAGCTTGATACCTCCACGTGTTCTTGAGAAAAAGGGTCTTGACAGACGGACGGACGGACAACAACAGCGATCCTATAAGAGTTCCGTTTTTTTCCTTTTGAGGTACGGAACTCTGAAAATAATTAAATTCTATGCTAAGAATGCGTCATAATGGAAAAGAGCTGATACTCATTCGAAATATTATAAACGGGATGTGAACCGCGATTAGCTTTATTGAGCACCCGATATTTCGACGCAGTTGCATGCATCAAGCAGTTGGGTGCTCAATAAAGGTAATCGCAGTTCACATCCCGTTTATATAATCCTAAATGTAATTGCAAACTGTTGAATAAATATCTTTTATTATTATTATTATTATTATTATCTTTCGAATGAACTTAACCGTGAATCATTAAAAACTCTTAGAGCTGATACTCTTCAAACCGCTGGACCGATTTTTACCAAACATGGTTAAGAGCCACCACAAGGAATCTGGATTTCGAATGAAAACAACCGCATTGAAATCGGTGCCTCCGCTTGAGAGCTACGATGCCCAACAAACACACACACACACACACACACACACACACACACACACACAGCCACGATGTCAAACTTATAAAACCTCTTATGAGACATATTCACAAAATAATGTATAGGTTTAGTACCTATAAAGCAAATATTATTGCGACATAATATGAACAGTTAGTGTATGTTATGTCGCAAATCCTTTGAGTTGTGAATCAATCCGTATTGAATTCTGCTTGTTACCGCGCGCTTTGATAATTTCCGTGTAAATTCTGTGAGAAGATGAAAAATTGTAATATGACGTAAGTGTGATATAGATACGAGTCTGATATACACGCGACCGTTGAGCGTTTTTGTAGTTCATTGTGTGTTGTCAATTAAAATCTGGGCGGTAACGTATCAACCCAGCAATGAACCGACACAGTCTGTAAAATAAAAAATCTCAAATCCAGTCATTACTACTCTATTTAAAATTTTTACTCAACGTCGAAAACTAGTTACTGGATTCATTTACAGAGCCTTTAGTTTATCTCTTGCTCTCCTTATCGGTAGAGTGCTCTCAATTTTGCTTTTTGGATACCTAGGATGTAGCAGCATACCCAGCATGTAGGAGTGTTTTGCTCAATATTATGATCAATGTTGAGTTGACCACTTAGCCCTTACTCTTTTGCAATGCAGGCAGGGAAAATTCTCAAGTTAATCTTGAGATAATGAGATGGTGATCTTAAGATAATCTTAAGTTGGGTGTCATGTGTAGAATATTCAATAACTTTGATTCTGCGTTTTCTATACCAGTATAAACCATCATTTTGAAAATATCTCGAGTGAACAGACAGGAATTTATGTGCGATATCTCATTTGAAATTTACCATGAGCTTTTCGGCGAAGAAAAACATCCGCACTTGGGCCGGCGTGGGTACCATAGCCCAAGCCCTCTCATTCTGAGAGGAGGCTTGTGCCCAGCAGCGGGACGTATATAGGCTGGAGATGATGAGATGATGAACAGACAGTTCGATTACAGCGCCGCCGTTTGCGCATAGTTGTAGGCAGACCGTAAGTCTCCTTTTGCTGCGTCTTCCTCTGTCGATAAAAACACTCCAAACATTAGTGTCTCACCCGACGTTATCGCGTATAATTTGTGTATTTCTTTAATTACCTCTAACGGTCGGTCTCGGGGCGATAACTCGCGCGAACCGTTAAGCCTCCCTATCTTTTCAATTATCTCATTGCATTAGGTGACGAGATAGAGCGGAATCAGGGCTTATTTAACACAAGCTGATTGAGAACTAAGGTCCGATGGAGATTCGATAGCATTATTCATATTCATTTAGGTATTTTTGCATTCAAAATCTATCCTTTCATATCCTGTTAATGTTTCATCATGATTGTGAATGTTCTGAATTTTGTTTATAAAGAAGAAACGATCATTTGGCAAACAAATAGTTCACCCTGCTGTCCATAATATAAAGTGTTGCACAAACGCCTTTCTACCAAGATTCTTGCAACGTATTTTTCTTGATGATAATGGACTTAAACGGATAACTTTAAGGTCCGGACCGTTCGTCAAAGCGACAACATCCGCTGGATGTCGTGGAGAGAGGTGAAACACGTGTCCGGAATATTCTATGTGGTAGGTTCTCATTGTCATTTTAGGTTATTTTTCCGTTGATTGTTTAATGTTGTCGTTGTTTTCTCAAATATTGACTGCAATAAGATTCGAAGGGAGCTTGACCGTTTTGCATGATTTGACCTCACTATGTTGCGGAGTAGCAAAGTAAAGCAAATTAACGCCCAAATCTATATCGTTTTTATTAATGGCCTTTCCGAAAGCGCTAGTTGAATAACAAAAGACATTGTAAGTATTATGAGAGCCCTTTGCCTACTTACGGAATTAAACACTGCCATTCAAATTTTAACACGGGATTCGATTTATTGAAGCCGTAATTAAAAAACAAATTAAATCAGTCAACGGACGAACAAATAAACTGTATGAAAGTAAATTCGTCACCATTTGGACTTCAATCCACCGCTTAATCCGGTCAGTGCACGATAAAAAGCTTTAATGGCGCCGAAGTTCATATTGATACCGACAAATATTGTCCGTCATTTGGACACTAGGGGATTCTGTGAATACCCAAAAACTATCTAATCTAACTAATATTATAAATGCGAAAGTATGGATGGATGGATAAATGGATGGTTGTATGTTTGTTTGTTACTCAATCACGCCAGAACGGCCCAACGAATCTGGATGAAATTCGGCACATAGATAGAGAAAAGTCTGGAATAGCACATAGGCTACATTTTATCCCGGAAAATTGCGTAGTTCCCGCGGGATAGCGATAAACGAATTCTTTGCAGACGAAGTCGCTGACAACAGCTAGTAAATAATAAATCGCTATCGCTATGCCTATAAGATTTGAAGACCTTATGAAACAGTACATTGAAGTAACAATTTACGTAGGTCATAAAACCAAGGTTTATGCGTTGCGACCTCCATGATAATCTACAGCTTAATGCGACCCCATAATTCGTCTGTTTGTCTATCCGGAAATTACTGTCTTTTTGATATGATGATGGCTTTCGTAAACAAGGCAGTGCAAGTGAATAAGTAATATGTAATGGCAGAGTACCGTTACTGCTTGTATTCTTTAATGGTCGGTACAAATCGCTGGAGTGCAGTTGGAGGCACTAAAAGGGATTTCTTCCAGTTGACCTTAGAACGATTGACAGGACACAGGTATTAAGCAAGAGTAGACACACAGAAAAAGTATTTTTTTTTATCAAAAATTAACAAATTATCTTGCGTCTCTTTTCCCTTGACTACCACTGCCTCATCTGACGGCTCATTGCACGCAGCAAACTAGTGAAATGAACCATGCAACTTGTGCAGTGACTTTCTTGGAAAAATAATTGAAAGAAAGAAAGAAATAAAGAAGACATTTATTCATTTTGCAAGACACACAAATATAAGAGCATGTACACACGATTTTATAGAAAAGAAACAACAAAAAAAAAACCAGTCATGAAAAAATAATAAACAAATGCACCTTTAATGCACCCTTTGCCTTTCACACCACCACTACAGGCGTGCCGAGGTGAACATAAGAGGCTAGCACGCTTCATCACCGTCCTGTCCAACTAGCCACGGGTCTGCTACTGCGGATGGTACTGATTTCTGGCACGTTGCGCCGTGATGATGTTGGGAATATAATTTACTTGCTGCGAGAATCATATTTTAATCTCTTGCGGATTGACGTTCGCTCTTGACAGCGGAGTTTTTATAAGCAATACGTCACTGGCCGCGGCCGCTTATGCACAACCACGTGGAATCATAGCATCGGGAGGTTTTTGGCCTGTGACAGCTTGGCTGGCCCTTCTTACCGCTCCTGACCTGTGGTGAAACTAGAGTTTGTCCAACTGATCTTCGATGGGGATTTTTTTCTCGGTATTTCGCCATACCTAACCGACCTAACCTAACTATTTTTGTATTAAAATATTATCGAGTGATTCATAATAATGGCAGCATTTTTTCCGGGTTGGGCAAATTGGTTGGACCACGGGTCGGTAGCTCTCCTTATACACGACACGGCAGTACGGCGGTAACAACTAAATGTTCGTAGATGACAATTCTAAAATAGTAGGGCATGATTAGAAATGTTAAAAAACTGGCTAAGTGCGAGTCGGACTCCGGTTCCGTACAAATTCGGCAAGTGAATTTAAAATCTAAGGTAAGGCAGAGCCTTGTCTCCAAAGCAAAATGTAGGCAGGCCATTTGATTTTAATTACTTAAATAGACAGACAAACATAATAAATTTAGATTTTTAGTACTCGTTCTTATAGCGGCAACAGAAATAAATCATCTGTGAAAATTTCAACTTTCTAGCAATCACGGTTCCTGAGATACAGCCTGGTGTCAGACAGATAGACTGACAGTGAACTAAAAACGATTTAAAAATAGATTTGAACCGTTTCTTTATATCATACAAGTAGAACAAAACGCGGGTTATTTATTCAAACAGCATTACGTCGCTAATGACGGTCATTACGTTTTGACTGGAGTTTAACCGTCCTTAAACCCTCTTTAAACTGTGTACGTACGTGTAATTTAATGCTTGAAGTCAAAGAAAGTCGACTTTATTTATATGAGGAATTTTAACGTTTTTTTTTTTTTTTTTTTTTTTTTTATATGAATAGGAAGGCAAACGAGCAAGTGGGTCACCTGATGGTAAGCGATTTCCACTGCCCATAGACACCCGCAACTCCGGAGTGATTGCACATGCGTTGCCAACCCAGAGGGCTAAGATGAAATGCCGCTTGTGCCTGTAACTTCCCCGGCTATATTACTCTCCACACCGGAACACAGCAGTGCAAGCACTGCTGCTTAGCGGCAGGATTAGCGAGTAAGATGGTGGTAGCGATCCGGACGGACCTTGCACAAGGTCCTACCACCCGATTTGTGTCAGGCAGTATACACCAATACGACAATGGTCGGTGACAAGTGACAATTCTCTTTAACATTAACTCGACGAGAATCTACGCCAGTTGGCTTCATATTGCATACGCATTGCATTTCAATCAAATTGAAATAATTAAATTGATTTTTGATTTTTTTTATTGTTTTTTTTTCTGTTTTTTTTTTTTTTTTGGTTGAAATTGTCAATGGTCGAGTTGGTGAAATGGGAGCCAGGTAGTCTTGTTCACTAAACTTATTTAGGCCCCTTTTTGTCTAAATAAAGTCTACGCGGACGAAGCGGGCAAAAGCTACATACATGACACAAATCACGTCCATATCCCTGGCAGACAGAGCCTTAAGTAACAAGACCTAAAGGCAATAGGTGGAAAGAGGAATCTGTGCTCAATTTTAAGCTGAAGAATTCTCTGATCGTCGTGCTTAGTATGAGTAGGTCGTGCCTTTGTAATTTTGCTCCGTTTGAGTATTACCGCGTACGGAATCCGAATCTCAAGTTTCATTAAACGCTGCAATCTAATTTGCATCCCTTTCATTCGGACAGCCAATAAAATATTCCGAAATACATCAAACATACCGAAATAAGAACAGAGCGAAATTAAATCTATGAATAATTCACGATGTAAAGCCAGTTAGCGTACTTAATAAATGATCATCGTACTTTAAATTCAACCCTGGAATTATGAAGACTTCACAACTTCATTAAAGAACGAAATTGTCGGCCAAAATTCCTATTACAGTCGACATTTCCAAAGATTAAGGAGGCGAGCCCCCCAATAACAAATGGCGAGCGATCTGTGACCCCTCCGGAGTTATTAAGCCTCTTTTACGATGGTGTAGGAGTGCCACGCTGTCTTGCCACAAGACGCGCTACGCTGACAGTATCTTACAGTCCGAGCTTGTCTTGCTGTCTCCCTCTGCCAATTCAGGTATCAAACCCATAAGAGTGAGCGAGACAAACCCCAATGGCATTCTGAGACCTCACTGACTGTACGGACATTTTCATTGCTTCGTATATTCTAGCGGCATGTCACAACATCTATACGTCGCCACGGTAGCCATTACATGCGATGCAGTACTGTTAACCAATAGCAACGCTAGCAGCAGCAGTGCATAGCATCTCAAGTGCGTCATTTTCATTAAAAAAAATGCGGGTAGGTACTTAAAGAGCCGATGATAGCTGCCAGCTGCCACAAATTGACATGACACGGCAACGTCTCGTGTAAAAGAGCTCTAAATTGTGGCATAGTAAGCCGGGTACTCGTCTGAAAAGTGTAACCATAACCTGTACTTCCTGTGCGCTTTTGTTGGGGTAACTTTAGTCACCGTTAACATACATACCTATATATACACCACGTCTATATCGCTTACAGCAGACAGAACCTAAGATAACAAGACCTAAAGGCCACGCTTAGCATGATTGTGGGCGTAAACTTATGTAGAAAGGGGATTCAAAAATAGTGATTGATTGCAAGCTGCATCGTCTATAACATGATTCCTAAGACCGTCACCGTTAAGTAACCTTAGAGAACCAAATGGTGCATGTAAATGCTCCTTAATAGTGAACTTGCATAAAATCTAAAACAGTCAATTTGGCGCACAAAGGATGGCCCGGGCTATACAAGAGCAATCTAAACTAATATAGGCGTCGAACGCGATTCTAATTGCGCCATTAAAAGGGCTATTTTGTTTAATTGAATTATTATTTTCAGACGGGGAATGGAGGAGACGTAAAGCCATGGAGAGGCGGGAAGAGTTGCACAGGCATGGATGCAGTATTGCCAAACAGACAATATTAACCACCCACCCAAGTGGACTCCAGACCCGTGTGTCTGTGGAACTAGCGAATTTCGACGCGCTCTGTATGCATTCAGAATGCAAAAGTCCAGCCAAAAGACCTATGTGGGAAGGCAGTCCTTTTCTCTCCCGGCGAGGGATACTAGGGGGGGTATCGGCTCACGCCACGCCGGTTTTGGGGAGAAGGAGTGATGCCGTCAACGAGGGTAGGCTGTCCCAGCAATGTACGCCTGTGATGAGGAGGCGGGAGGTCGTGGATAGTCCAGGGGGGTCTCCACTGCCGGTCAGGAGGGGGGAGAGTGAGGATCCTGAGGAGGGGAGTGATGTGGATAACAGTGTCATCAGCGGCTGGTTGAAGTTCCGGGACAACAAGCGGGTAAGTGTTTTCTATTATTAAATGCAGCCCTACTTTAGCTTTTCAAGCAACGGACCCCTAGGAAGTGTGGTATAATTTTCAGGGACTCCCTAATAAAAAAAAACCATTCATCATGCTTAGCAAGCGTAGCGTAAGGTCTAGATTTATAACACGATGATTCCCATCATGGATTCACGCAACTTTAATGTATTATTAATGTGGGACTAAATTAATAAAATAAACCAATTTAGTCGCCGTTAAACTATATTTTCTTCAAATTACATATTTACATATCGAAATCGTACCGCAGACTGACTAACTGAATGCCTAAAGATCTTACATACGTCATCTCATTCTTCAAATCGAATATTCACTCTCTCACTCTTATATCATCCGTCACCTTCACACACTCTTACGTTCCATTCCACATTCGGCCGTCCTGATCCAACACCTGTCCTCAGGCTTACATCCGTCCTTACACTCCTGAAGCTATAAATATAGAAGCATCTTTCATCTAACATCTTCATTTACAATATCATACAATAAAAAAAACAACTTTAAATAAACATCTTCACGTCATTCAAACATTAAACTAAACATCTTACTTCTGAATAAAATTCGTATAAAATAAAATACCTAAAAAACTTGCTCTTTTCAGCTTCTTTTTGTACCATTTCCACTGTTTCGTCATCATTGTACAAATTTCTAACCAGTAGTCTTTTGTGTTTTGCTGCTCTACCACTCGCTGCTGGGTCCTTCGCCGTGGCCTCTGTGTCACTGGCACGTCGTCTTTCACACCCTTAAAGCCGAAGTATGCTCCCATGGTTTGTTTGGGTTGGTAGCTGTCAAACTGCCGCAAAACCTCTTCTTCCACCTCGGGATTACTTCCATAATAGTCTTTACAAATCGTGTTGTAAACTTCCGTCGTGATCAAATTGATGTCGCTGCCCGTGTCAATCAAAGCATTTTCGCACATTCTTACGCTTTGCATTTGCTTTTTAGTCGAAAATTCGTTCGCAGATTGTTCGATGCGTAAAATTTCGTTGTCACTGTCATTCTCAGTCTTTGACGTCGCCGTCTTGGCATGGTCGACATACGCATGCGCGCCGCCATTTGTGACGTTGCTCTCGGATTTCGGGTTCGGTTGCCAATCCGCCTCGGCCATTCTACTTTCTGTTGCTACATTCACGTCATTCTTGCAATAACCTGAAGTTTCCACTTGCATCTGCGCCTGCGTATTCGTGCACTCGGTGGTAATAAGGCCAGATTCGTTACATTCAAAGCACTTGCCGCCTTTTTCCTTGTGTGGACATTCCACCGATGAATGATTCGTTTCTCCACAGCTCCGTGTAGTCTTCGGATTTCCGCTTCGTTCGTTGTCCTGTTTGTTTTGTAAGGAATTTGTTGCGCTCATCGTTTCGTATACCTTCTTTGAGTATACAGAGTCTTGAAATTCTTCAGCAAGAGCTGTCTTTAAATCAGCCCAAGTCCTATGAAGTCGTTCCGTGCGTAGCCATAACGCTGCCGTACCTGTCAGCGCACGTCGCGCCACCAGAAGCTGTTGCAGCGGGGTCCAGCCGAAAATCTTGGCGTTGTCGTCTACGTCTTCGATCCATTTTGTTACTGACTGTGTTTTATCTCGCCCACTGAACGCTGGTATCAAGTCCGCCGTCATTCGAAACATTTTACTGTCGTTTTTCGTCGTCCTTTGTAAAAATAAGTCTTCTTTACGCGTCGTCGTCTTTTATAATAATTGTCGTTCGTCTTCCGTCATCCGTCATTCGTCTTTTCTTCTTTACTGTCTTCTGTCAATATTTTTTCGTCGTCTTTAAAAATTCTTCGTAATTCTTCACTTCTTCATAATATTCAGTTTAAAATCTCGGTCGAGCCCCCATTTGTGGGACTAAATTAATAAAATAAACCAATTTAGTCGCCGTTAAACTATATTTTCTTCAAATTACATATTTACATATCGAAATCGTACCGCAGACTGACTAACTGAATGCCTAAAGATCTTACATACGTCATCTCATTTTTCAAATCGAATATTCACTCTCTCACTCTTATATCATCCGTCACCTTCACACACTCTTACGTTCCATTCCACATTAATTTATTTTTTTATTTATTAACTTTGGCACAAAACAAATTGTAAACATGTGATACAGTAGCGTAAATAATTTACAATTCAAAACTATGTGTACCGTACATTATGAAAAGAGTGATACAGTTAAGACCTAGAGAAAAGTATCAATATAGGACCAAATAAATATTTATACACGAAAAGAAAAGCTATGGCCGGGATTCGAACCCGGATCCTCATCATTCCGCTACACCACATTTTGCAGCATTGTGTTTGTTTCATCGTTCTCGGAGCTCTATCGACTCTCAGACACTCGGCTTTGTGCCGCTGACACTCCAGACATCTTGTATCGTGGACACAATTCGTTTAGATACCTCCAGTTAAGTCGCTGGTATTGTTTTGATAGAAATTAATAAAAATGAAGGATGCACCCTGTGTCTTCCCGATATTATAAATGCGAAAGTTTGTGAGTGTGGATGTATTATGGATGTTTGTTACTCTAGCACGCCAGAACGGGTGGACAGATCTGGATGAAATTTGGAACATAGATAGTTTTTTTTTTATGTTAAAGAGGCTAGACAAACGAACTAGTGGGTCACCTGATGTTAAATGATTACCACTGTTGTTGCGTTGTCGGCCCTGCATAAAATTGTACACTCGCCTCGTAAAGGCACCCAGGTCGTAACTCGATGGGAAGACCCCAGCGGGAAGCTCGTTCCAGATTTTTTATAGTCTGGAATAACCCATAGGCTACTTTTTATTCCGGAAAATTCATTGACTAAAAATAAACAACTAGACCCCCAATCGTAAACAAAAGTGCCTTCCGAGCGGCGTTGTCTATGTGTTGTGTGTGTCAACACATCAACTTACACAGATAACATTAACATATTCATGCAAATTAACACCTTATTTCGTGGCAGTAATGTTTAATGTCAATTGCATACGATCGTGCGAAGTAATAACACGACGCCACGCGCTGGAAACCTGTCTGTCTCTTGTTCTCATGCGTTTGAGATTACGGTGCGAAAGAGACATGTACATTGTTATCGAAGCGCGGTCGAAACACGACTGAACCAAAACTCTGCACAATAGACGCGTCGTGCAGACTTTTGCTTCCGACAGTTTTTGAGCGTGATTGTGAGTCTAGTTGTTTATCGTAAGTCAATGGGAAAATTGCATACTTAATTCAGGTTTGTCTTGCTGTCTCGCTCACTCGTATGAGTTTGATACTTGAATCGGCGGAGAGAGGGAGCCAGCAAGACAAACCCGAATGGCATTCTAAGAACTCACGGACTGTAAATACCTGAAGTAGGTTACGTAAAGTTTCTATGTCTAAGGTGTATGAATTTGCACAAAATAGTAGCTGTTTCTGTAAAAAAAATGGTTTTGTAGTATTTCGTATAGAGTTTCTGCGTATAAGTTAACATTCCCTCCCTAGTGTGGGTATATAGCCCTTACCCGCCCGTATTTAACTACAGTCGTCGGCAACTATGCCTAGACGAGTTTGTATTCGAAGAGAGTTGCGAGGTATCGCGGAGGAGGCTCGACTCGAGTACGCCGCAACTGGGCTAAGGGCTTTCCACCTGCGCAGGGTTGGGCGCAGTCGATAGTTTCACGTATCGATATACCAGCAGAGCCCACACGCTCACTACAGCGTGTTTTTGACAAAGAAATGTCGGATGCGTATCCGTTAGATTCTTTACGTCACCCTTGGCCGTAATTGGGATTTTATGCCCGCTTCGCGGACAGAAAATCTCACTTCCTGGCCGAGGCAAGACGTAAAACTTTATACAAACCACGGGCGGTAATTCGTAAAGCCCCAGATCGCATATTTATGCCCCTCACCTTCGGTTCGGGCCACAAACACCTGCGATCTGGGACAATTACGAATTCACCGCCCTAGGTCTGTAATGTACTATTACGTCGCCCCGGGCTATAAGAAGCAATTTACGGCCCGCTACACGAGCGGACATTTCCACTTCCTGGCCAGGTGAAGACGTAAAATTGTGTACACACCTCAGGTAGCATGTTTACCTATCGCCCTCGCCTTCGGCTCGTGCCTATGATCTGGGCCTATGAGCGGCGGTGATCATTTATGATCAGTTGGGCCACACGCCAGTAGGCTTTAATATAAAAAAATACACTTTCGACGTACTTAATAACAACATTTTAGAGATAACTGAAAGTATTCTTAACTTCAATTAAAATGTTAATCCGCTAATTGTTTCTAGTAAACTATAAACAGACAAAAAGTTTGCTGCAAATGTGCCGCCAGTACCTTTGTGCAAATATTATCGACAAAACTATCGACACCACCGAAGCCCAGCACTACCATCAACATCAAAGTAATAGGTACAAGCATTCGCGACCGAAACGCGTAAAACTGGAAGCCACTTAAACACAGCCTCATTACACCTTCCGCCATCTTGGAACGTATTAAACTATTCGAAATATTAAACGTATGATATAATTTATAAATTTTAACGTGAATTATATCTCTAGAAACGCAAATATAAATGCCAAAATGTTTGCTTCGTTTTTGTTTAAGAAATTCCACAATAGCTTAATGCTTTTTCCACCTAGGGCTATAATATCAAGAATGCCACTCTCCTCAGTTTATTAAAAAAACATTCTGTTATTTTATCAAAAAAGGTACTGCTGCAACCATAAAACAAAAGAAAACCTGTAAATAAACAACATGACATATCGCCACACATTTACCAAGACCGATATAAATGCGTAGACAATTCGCACTATCAGGGAGATGTCCCAGCACCGCGTAAATCATGCGGCCCCTAGCGCACAAGGGCGACGAGCGCCCGGTGATTGGTGGGCAGGTAGGACGTCGGGTGACCACATCGATCTCAATTGAGGACATGACGTGTGGCCTTTTGTTTGAGATGTGAGTGATCTAGTCCTATTTCGATGTCTTGTTTTCTTTTAACACAATTGCAATGTTAGCTTAATTTTTTTGAGTTCAACTTAGAAAAAAAATTAAAATAGGTACCTAAGTGAAATAGGGAAATAAATTAAAGCATAGATTTTGCATGCCCAATTTTTATGTTTGTTTTAACTGACTGACTGACTTTTTAAGTTTAAATGTATGAGACTGGAATACTTTTCACTATTGTAACATCATACTTTGTACTACATTTAAGGCAAATAAATATATGTCATTTCATTTCATTTAACTTAATCTTGTTAATGTAATTTAATGTGCCTATTAATATAATTTTTGATTTTTGATAATTGTGATTGTAATTAAATACTGTAATGGATTAATGCCTAAATAAATAAATATATTATTATTATTTCAACTGCGGACATCCAATAATGTACCTATTTGAGACTGCGATCATTACCATTTACTTTTATACGACAAGGAAGGCAAACGAGCAAGTGAATCACCTAATAGTAAGTGAGTACCACCACTCGTGGACACAGGCAATTAGATGTAGATTGTAGATTAATATAAGCGTTTGTTGCGTCTGCGACAACCTAAATATTACAGTAAAGACAATTTGACGTCACGTAAGTTAGAGCGAGACAGCGCTCTACGAATTCGAAATTAGCCGAGAAGACCGATGTGCAATATTTAAGCCCGATAAAAGTTAAATTTCCGTTTAAATGTCAGTGAAATTATTTAGGCAATTCTAGCCGCCCATTATTGCCAGTATCGGTACTGTGTGGCCTCATTTTTTTTCGCATTTTTTCTCTCACAAAGGAACGTCGCGGGCCCATTTCTCAACAAATTGGCTGTCTGTGTGATCGAACGCTAATGGCGACGCGTCGCGCAACCGGTCGCTCGATTTGTTTGATTAAGTGTGCAGGAAAATAGGACAGTTTTTGTACAGGAAAGTTGTTGCTTGCATTCTTTTACTGGATAGATAGAATAGGCTGTATAATATACTATTATATTATAATAGAATAGGCCGTGAGCTATTAGAACGACCGACGTATCAAACCTATACGAGTGAGGGAGATAATAGCAAGACACACTCGAAGGTTTTTTTTATGACAAGGAAGGCGAACCCCCTTTTCCACCTACGTGGCCTTAGGTCTTGTTACCTTAGGCTCTCTACGGCTTTCTACTATATATATACGTGATTTACGTGTGTATATAAATAATAAATAAAAATAAAAGAATATTTCGCCCCCTTACTGCTAAAACCGACTAACTGCATCAATAATACCCTCCCAAAGGAATTGCTGACTGAAGTGATAAACACTGCCACCAATCCCAATTTTTTTAAAAAAGTACTTAAAAATCACTACTTACCTAGAGAGTGACAACAGAGTACCTACTTAGTTTAGTTAGCGACGCACTGAACCGCTGTAACTCGCCTACTATTACATAAACCCCCAGAGGGTTTTCAATAGTGGCATAATAACCATAAAAATGTATACATACTTTTTAATTATATTAAACTTGCTGTTGCCAGCGACTTCGTCTGCAAAGAATTCGTTTATCGCTATCCCGCGGGGACTACGCAATTTTCCGGGATAAAAAGTAGCGTATGTGCTATTCCAGACTTTTGTCTATCTATGTGCCGAATTTCATCCAGATCCGTTGGGCCGTTCTGGCGTGATTGAGTAACAAACAAACAGACATCCATCCATCCATCCATCCATCCATACTTTCGCATTTATAATATTAGTTAGATAAATTAAAAAAAAATACAATGGAGGCTAGTCGGTTTTAGCAGTAGGGGGGCGATTTATTCACACTTAAAACAAACAATACAATAAAAAAAGAACATAAAAAAAAACAATTTGTGAAAAGGAGAGGACTCAGCAGAACTGCTGGTTTTCAGTCCTCACCTAAGAAGTATATAATTGTGTAAAGAGGAAACGAGCAAGTGGGTCACCTGATGGTAAGCGAGCACCACCACCCACTACTGCTACGCCACACCATTACTACTACTACTATTTTACACCACTAATTTTGCACCATTTGCTTAGTTTGGGACTGGGTCAATTTTATTGGTGTAATTGGTGTAATTAGTCCTTTTTTTATTAAATGGTAGGTGATTCTCGTATTAATTAACCACCAGTGTTTTGAGATATTTATATTGTCAAATAGTCTGACTTTTAAGATTCAGCAGCCTTGTACTAAAGAGCTCAGCGTTCAGTTTAAACCAGACTGAATCCTTTAGCACTTAAGCTATTAAAAGAGCTTTTTTAATTGCATTCCATTAATCAATTAATCCGGTATCGATGGGGCCAGCCACCCGCGCCTGCACGGTCGAACGAGACCAAGTTGTGCTTACACACACACACACACACACACACACAAATCACGTCTTTATCCCTTACGGTAGACAGATCCTAAGGTAACAAGACCTAAAGGCCACGTTTAGCATGATTGTGGGCGTATAGGTGCAAAGGGGATCAAAATAGTGGTGGATCTGCGCGGGAAGAGAAGCAACTGCTACGCAGACCAACATGGAAGGGGAGTGGGAAGAATCCCATCATTTCCCATAATTCAATTTTGTCATAACGGTTACTTTTTGTCTCATAATAATCGTAACTAAGTCATAATTTTCTTGTCATAACTCTATCGTAGCACATGAAATCGTACAGTTTTATTTCAGGAATTTTGGAAAAGTCATCAGAATGTAGGTGGTTTAGGTTAGGTTAGTTTCTTAACAAGAAATATTATTAACTGTTTCAGAAATGAAACGAAAATTATGTCAAAGTATACATTCGGAACTTAAATTTTATGAGACCCTTTATTTGCCCTAATACATAATATCATAATTCTTGTGTGCCATAATATTCAAGTGTCGTAAAATCATAATGTTCAATACAGTGTCATACTATTTAATTAGATTTCTGGGTCCGTCTTTTTGTCTCATTCACTCTTATTTGTGGATTTATCGAGACGTCCTAATTCCGACTCAGTTCAAGATTTAGCTGTCACTTTTAGTATGAATCTGACAGCGAGCGAACCTAAACTGAATGGCATGAAGACGCCATGGTAAGGCCCCAGTTTGATACAAATCAGCCAATGGTATCCGATACCCGCAAGCTTATTACGTAACTCGCTCGCGATCACCATCGTGTTCATTTTGACAGTTCATGTATGGGCTGACGATTGGCATCGGAATCAGCTAGCTGTCACATTCATACAAGAACTGTCAAAATGAACACGATGGCGATTGCGAGCGAGTTACGTAATAAGCTAGCAGAATGTTGTTCTAGGAGCTGACAGACTGTTCTCAACTTAACTGTAAAACAGTCTTCATAAAATTGATTGCTACTTCGTTGTTTACGGTGTCCGTAAAGATGTTTGCTGAGGTAATCAGCTGATTTGTGATCAACGTTCAAAAGGAGCCAGCAGTTTGTAGTATTAATGAAGTCTGCGACACCGGCATGGATGCTTAATGAGCGAGCGCCTTGTGCAGTAAGTGTATAAGAAACAGTAATGAGCATACCTGTGTTAACTCAGGGCGTCTATACTAAAGTGGTGTAATAATTTTACCTACCAAAAAATATCGATATTACTGTCAAATATTATTTATTTTCTCTTCATCACTACACAGTATAAAACAAAGTCGCTTTCTCTGTCCTTATGTACCTATGTCCCTATGTCCTTATGTCCGTTTGTATGCTTAAATCTTTAAAACTACGCATCGGATTTTGATGCGGTTTTTTAGTAGATAGAGTGAATCAAGAGGAAGCTTTATATGTATAATACATATATAAGATATTTATTGTAGTGATTTAGGAGACAGTCAATTAAAACATAATTGAGTTTCTCTGTAAGAAAAGTTTTATTATGGTTACTTTACATGTGGGTATGATTCATAATAAAAATGGTTAGTAACAATACTTTACCTGTAAGAAAAGAAACGACATTTAATGTTATTAATTACGATGTCGATTCCAAAATCACAATTACGGTAAATCGCTTTCCTTCTATCTAACATTAATCTTTTAATAAATTGTTTTCATATGACATGACATATGACAGTTACTGAAAATGTTCCATCTAACTAATATTATAAATGTGAAAGTATGGATGGATGTTTGTTTGTTACTCAATCACGCCAGAACGGCCCAACGGATCTGGATGAAATTCGGCACATAGATAGAGAAAAGTCTGAAATAGCACATAGGCTACTTTTTATCCCGGAAAATTGCGTTGTTCCCGCTGGATAGCGATAAACGAATTCTTTGCAGACGAAGTCGCTGGCAACAGCTAGTAGGTAATATAATAACACAACCACAGATTACACAATAAAGAGTATCACGATAAAAGTCGCCATCTACGTCTATCAACTTAAATTAAAGAAAACTATATTTTTCTTTACACATACATAATATACCGTGCGAAGCCGGGGCGGGTCGCTCGTTTTAAAATAATAACAATAAGGAAATCAAAACGTGTAATTTGAATGTTTTTGTGAAGTCAAATTAAAAACAGACAAAGTTAACGACGCTTACGCTTAGCGACAAATATTCGCATAGTAACAGGGTCACGTGACAGTTGGTAACAGATAGAATTTTTTTATGGCTTACTCACCTGCTATGGGTGGTGTAGGGGTATAGCACGCGTCACGGAATGACGAGGACCCGGGTTGAATTCCCGGCCATAGCTTTACTTTTCGGATTTTTCTGTGTTCTAATTTTCAGTGTCGTTTAGAAATTAGATAAAGTTAAATTAAAAAATTAATTACCTATCAACTATTACATTACCTACCTAACTAATTTGAAAATAAATAGTTCTCATGATATGCAATCAATATTTTTTTTCCATATTCTTCGGTATTAAAGATTGCCGTCGACATTAAAATATCCACTTTGAATTACTGAACGTTCTCTCAACGTCCACAGTGGTCAATGGGGTTTTCTCAAAATATCGATATCCAACTAGAACGTTCCCCGAGTTAGCAACGGTGTGTTAATGAGATCGCATCAAATTATAAAAAGTGCCAACTGTTAGCGTTTTCTGAACGTTGCCTTGTATCCTAGGTTCGCGAGCTACAACCACACTAGGGTTTTTGTTTACTGTAACGTGCAACAATTAAGGATTAAAAAAGTTGTCGTACTGTTTTCGGTCTGTGCGAAATAAAATAGGTTGAATGTAGAATTTGGCAGATACGACGCTGTAAATGTTTTTACTGTGTTTATTGGCTTACTTATATTTAGCTTGCCTCGCCTAAAGATAAGTGCCGGCTTTATGGAGAGCCGTAAACTGACGGTGTTATTTTAGGATGCTTGATCACGTTTTATTAACTTTGATTTGAATAAATACATAGTAGTTAGTACTTTATAGAGGCGGTCATTGATTGGACAAACTTGTTAGATAAACGGTTCATGTTTTATCAAGGAACGAAACGTTTCGAATAATAGATTCAACTACTTGAAAAAACCATCGATTATCGTCGATTTAACTCATGAAACATCAACTCTTTTAATCAGTTTAATCTACTGTATACCACCTATAATACATAAAATAATAATAAAATAAAATAAATCCTGCTAATATTATAAATGCGAAAGTTTGTGTGTGACGATGTGACGATGTGAGTGTGTATGTTTGTTCCTTCTTCACGCTAAAACGACTGGACGGATTTGGATAAAATGTGGAACGAAGATAGCTGGTACCCTAGATTAAAACATAGGCTACTTTTTATCCCGGAAAATTGCATAGTTCCCGCGGGATAGCGATAAACATGTCAATTGCTAATTCTACGCGGTCGAAGTCGCGGGCAGAAGCTAGTAATAAATAAAGAGCACAACAAACAAAGGAATATTTTTACACTTAACTTAAAAAGATGGTGCGAGCCACATGACATCTTCCTCGAACCTTTCCTGAACGACACTACAGAAGGAAATTGCCTGATGGAGGTTGGTAGCCGATTCCACAGCCAATCAAGTGCACAGTAAAGGATTTGGAATAAGTCTTGGATTTGTCAAGTTTTTATGTAAATTGGTAAATATAAATAATGACAATTGTTGGAAGTGACACGAAAAGTCACGCTGCCTGTACATTAATGGTGCACGCCACACCGCCGCTTAAAAAACGGTGACGTTACGGAATCGCAACAAAATGTATGAAGACACGGTGAGAAAACGTGACGCCTACGACACGTCACTGCGTATACGCAGCGGTTTGGTCGCACCCTAATTCTGCGCGGACGAAATCGAGACCTAGCTAGTAAGTTGATACTTCTAGTTTTTTTCAACATTGTAAATGTCTTAGCCGGCTCAGAATAAGACTTCAGCTTCGTTAAACCGGATGTCTATTTTAAAGGGGAGCCAATAAATGTTGAATGGGTCCGTTGTGATGCTTAATTCTGAGAGATACCGTAATATGGCATAGTTAAAGCGAATTGACGGTATAACCATCTGTTTTATGTGTGTATGTTAAAGTTAAGCTTCTATTTTAATACTACATACGTAAAGCCAAGGAAATAAAGA
This sequence comes from Pandemis heparana, assembly GCA_963854515.1. Lineage (NCBI taxonomy): Eukaryota > Metazoa > Arthropoda > Insecta > Lepidoptera > Tortricidae > Pandemis > Pandemis heparana. The sequence continues at coordinate 14,040,852 of OY978021.1, forward strand.
AAGAAATAGTTAATTTATGACAAACACAATTTAATTAAGAAACAAGAGCAATTTAAAAAAATCTACCGTTAAAACCAGCTTGTCACCAAATGGTCCCAACCCAGCATTTCCTGGCCTCACAGCCAGCGCTGGTCTTCCGTTGGGGCCATCGGGTGATGCAAACAATAAGAAAGATAATATACCTACATAATATTATAATACAAAATTAAAAACAAACAAATATAATAATATTGTTGCGAACTCTTTATCATATTTATATTGTTTATGTTTTTATATACTTTTTTATGGCTTGTCAGTTTTGTCTTGAAGAGAGCAGTAAAAAAGAAGGAGTTCAGTTTTGTTGGTGTTTGTCTCATTATAGTTAGATTCCCTGCTCATAAACCCATTAGGCATTAATTATCATACAGTCCACATTTCGTACGCTTCAAATATACTGCGATGGTTGTGTAAGGAAATCAATTCATGAGCCATCGAGGAACCTTTCACATAAAACGTCATAGTGACATCGCATTTCCTGAACTGTTATTCATGCGGTTTCCATTTGCGGCGTTTTTGACAGAAACTTATGTTTATGCCGTAATACAAACTTTATGAAATAAAAATCGGAAAAAGAAGTATAAGAAGCAGGATAAGCCGGTGCCACCCTCGGAATCGCTTCAAACGCAGCATTTATGAAAAGTCATTAGAAGGCATCATTCACACGGATTATTTCAATAATTCCGGGAAAAAGCGGATAATTCATTCTCCGCAAAACTCCGACCCAAGCCACAAGAGCGAGAGACTTTAATTTTTAACAGGCTTAATTTTATAATGCAAAAATCATAGGCAGCTAAAGGCAAAAGCAAAAGGGCAGGTCAGGAGCACCCGGAACCGACGAGCATGTATGAAGGGTTCTCTATCGTTTGCCCGAATTTTATATGCCATAAATGTATTGTTTGCCATAATGATCATTTGCCATAAATCTTTTTTCTATTTATTTGTTAATTATTTAGGATTGTTATGAAACAAACCTAACCTAACCTATAGAGTTCTACGGGATTGCCATTACAATGCTCCTGAAAAAATTACGGTTTCAGAGAAAAAAAGGGTTATGGCAAATGATAATTATGGCAAACATTACATTATGGCATATGAAATTCGGGCAAAAGAGGGGCTCCGCTGCCGAATGCATCCGGATCGTTGGACAAAAATTACCACCAACTGGGTTCCATGCGACAGGCACCGGAGCAGAGACAGACCAAAAAGATAGCGGGACGATTTGGAGTGTTCTGAACCGGACTGGAGAAGCCTCGCAACAGACAGAGACGGGTGGAAAGAGAAAGGGGAGACCTCTGCCCAGTGGGACCCCAAATAGGCTGCACGAAAAATAGCAGGTGGTTAGGTCAAGTTAGTTTTATAACAATCCCGAACAACATGCAAATATAGACCTTGAACAATATACAGGAGCTGGGTTTTCTTCTTCCTATTCGGTATCACTCTTGACAGAGTGGTCGTGGTCATCACTTCAGGTACTGGCAAGCTTCACAACACGCCGCCACTCCACTCTGATGGCCGCCTTCCTCGTGCATTCATGCAGTGATGATGAGCCGTTTACTGCCGCTTTTATTTGGTCAGTCCACCTCATTGGCGATCGGCTGGGTTTTGCATACAAATAATTATTCCTAAATAGGTCTCCATCGTGGTTTTACTATTAGAATATTATGTCATTAGGACCACGATAGTGTATATATTATTCTAAATCAGGAGGTACCCTAATTTTGCAATCGCACCGTTCTTAAATTGCACCTCATCCGAGCGTCGTATTTTTCTCCTCAAAATGTCCTGGCCCGCTAAACCAGAGGTATTTTCCGAGCGCTAAACGATTTTAGAGCTACTCGCGTGATATTGTTTTTATTGTTCATAGAATTGGAGCGAATGAAATTTGAACTGTAGATTGTTTTCGTCGATCAGACGATGCTATGAAGTGGACTAGATGCTTATAGTGGCTTAATTTTTTTATAGTTCTGGGGCGAGGTTAAATTGTACCTATGAATTTTTATGTAAGGCTGATAGGATGATTGATGTTGGTCCTAAGTATCTAGGTCCTCTGAACTAGATAAAATTATAACATTAAATTATAAATTTTAATACCCATCTATTCAATGGAGTAATCAAACATTGAAAAACAGTCTTTATGTCAAAAGAGCCTTACATCATTCTGGAAATACCAAACACAGCTAAGAAACACTGCAAGGAAACGGGTTTACATACATACATAAATCACGTCTTTATCCCCTGCGGGGTAGACAGAGCCTAGGGTAACAAAACTTAAGGCCACGTTTAGCATAATTATGGGCGTATAGGTGGAAAGGGGAATCAAAATAGTGATGTGTTGCTAGCCGCATCGTCTATTAAATTATTCCTAAGATTTTCACCCATTCCCTCGATGGGCACCATTTGGGCCAGAGAAACAATTGGTACATTCTATGTTTTTTCTTTGATCCCAGACTAGCATAAAAGATTTTCATACTGTACTTTCTAGAAAGAGAGGGTAATATATCTCGCGCACGACACAGCTTTTGCGACACAAGTGACATCTAGTCAGTCTAGTCGACAGCAAACGCGGGTGTTATGCCTTAAGAAGTCTCAGAGACGAAATCGGGATTGACCAGCTAAGGATAGTTTATTATGCTTTGGTGGAGTCTAAACTGAGATACAGCATAAAATTCTGGGGTAACAGCTACCAGTACAACATTAATAGAGCTTTAGTTGTGCAAAAGAGGGCTATCCGTACAATTATGCGCATTCCTCAATGGGTATCTTGTAGGGAACATTTTGTTAATTTGGGAATTCTTACGGTGCCTAGTTTGTATGTGCTCGTTTTGCTTTCGGAATTTGTTAAAAACATGTCCAAGTACGAAACTTGTGAGGAACGGGAGCTGCGTCTGAGCACGCGTACTAAAAATGTGAAGTGCATGTTTTGTCCGAGGCTGAAAGTAGCAAAGCATTGTGCCAGACATCAGGCCGTTGTGATTTATAATAAGCTGCCCACCGATTTGAAAATAATTACTGATCATTTTAAATTTAAGGAAAAATTGAAATGTTTTTTGTTGCGAGGGTGCTTCTACAGCATTGAGGAAATTTTTAGTGTGACATTGTAATAATTTTATTTTCTGACTTATTTGCTATAATCTAACAATAGTACCTAATAATAATAATAATAATAATAATAATAAAGGCGTAGGGATGTGACGACCCCACCGCCCGCTGGTGTTGTCGTGTCACTAGTGCAATCAGTCATCGCAGGGCGGCTTGTGGCGAGCTGTTGGTGCGTAGCGACACCACGAACCTGAGACCTCCGGGGGTACACACACACACATGCGCTTATACACACACTCACACACAGTTACACACCCACCCCGCCTCTAGTTTGCCTTAGTTGGCCGCCTAGAGTGGAGCGCAAGAGCTAAATGCTCGAAGGTTGGATGTGTTTGCGTAAGTGGCGAGTTGGCACCTGATGCGACTGTATAAGGACCAAGTGATGGTTGTTCAAAGTCCAGGAACACCTCTCCATCCTTAGCCGTGCACACCAATGTTGCCACCTCGTTGCCCCGAGCGGGCAGCAGTTTGAGGGGCCCATTTAGTGGGCGGCGAGTCACCGCCTACCAAGCTTCAATTTGTTGAGATATTGAAATGGTAGGTGTCCGTTTATCTCACTCCATAGCCCAGTAATCCTGCCCACAGCACCCCAACCCCATAGCCCATTCCATGTCGTTCCCTCCCAGGCAATAGTTTGGCAACTGTGGAGGACTGTCCGCTAGCACATCTCCATGGTGTATTAGGGGATAGACCTCCATAGTTGCGCCCATCTCATGTTTATATTATATGGTACCAAAGGCCTCTTCATGTTGGCCTCGGCCCCATGAATGCCTTTCAATTGACCGGGTCCCCATGGGCCCGTGATCGGAAACCCGTACCCACATAATAATAATAATAATAATGATAATGATTTTAATTGAACTTGAATGTGTAGTATTGTATTTCTAGCTTAGTGGTTATAATGATCTTGTAATGATAATGTCTTTATTTTTAATTATTTATGTAATACTGTAATATTGTATTTTATTTCAAACACAATCATGTATTGTTACTGAATAAATACTATCACTATCACTATCACTATTTTGCGGGTGGTAGGGCCTTGTGCAAGGTCCGTCCGGATGGCTACCACCATCTTACTCGCGAATCCTGCCGCTAAGCAGCAGTGCTTGCGCTGCTGTGTTCCGGTGTGGAGAGTAAGACAGCCGGGGAAATTACGGGCACAAGAGGCATTTCATCTAAGTCCTCTAGGTAGGCAACGCATCTGTAATCCCTCCGGGGTTGCAGGTGTCTATGGGCAGTGGTGATCGCTTTCCATCAGGTGACCCATTTGCTCGTTTGCCTTCCTAATCACATAAAAAAAAACAACAGTGAAAGAGTAACAAAATACAGCAGACAGACAATATTCATCCTTTTTGTGACATCGGGACTGAAGGAACTCTGTCGTTTTAACTATATTATTACTGGAGGGACACGCGTTTACAGCTCCCCACAGACTTAGGCCTTCGCCTTTAATAATTCACAAGTCTTTTTTATGCGACACGGAACAAATATAAGCGGGTTAATCTTTAATGATGCCTGACTTAGAAGTAAAATGACTTAATGTATCATCAAACTCCTTAGCTCATCTGTCAATTTGGTTTCGAATGTTGATTTGTAACGTCAGTGAATGCTACTCTATATCTAGTGAGAGTAGGTCGAGAGTCGAATGCCTCAGCTGGGTTTGTTGGAGATTGTGGTTTTAATTCTTTTTTGTAACATGTGAAGTGTTTGTGGTAATCCCAGATGAGTTTCGTGTTTGCGAATCAGCCACGGTCTGCGATTTTCAACTGTTTCACAGAGTATTTAGACTTTGACGCGGACAATACGTTAGGTACTTAAGAGGCTGACAACACCTACTTTTGTTGAAATTGATGTTATTTAATCACCTCTTTAAGAAAAACTACACACAAAAAAAATACAAAAAAAATATAATATTAATTTTCATCATATTTCAAAGACGCTGGACGGACTCGATATATAATTGAATAAAATCGGCTCGATAGAAAATAATTGCAAAGATTGGTCTTAAAATCATCATTAAACGGTTCTATGTCTTCTGTTCTTACACTTCAAAAATTGAACGCGACTCTAGCTTCATTCGTATTTCAAAATAAGCTCTTAGAGGATCCTGATATCCTGATACTTAACTCTCACTCTGTCTTACGCCTGACACGAGTTTAATATTTTTACCCATCCGAAAAAGTGGACCACCGCTAAAGGAGTTATTACTTCAAAAATCTTATTTCCTAAATTAGAAGCATCAGTCTTGAAATAGACTTAAATCAAAATTTAAAAGTGTTTATAACGTTTTACTGCAGCTCTGTTATTCAATATTGGGCCTTACCCCCTCGTTTGAAGGTTTCCACCGGCTGCAAGTCCTGCTGTGGGTACACTGATCGTCCTCTGGAGACCAGGCTGTATTGTTTTGTCTCCAGCATGAAATATTTATGAAGCTTCAGAGGGCTTCGGTTGTAACAGAGATCAAGTGAGAGAGACTAATCAAAATAATAATAGGGAATATGCAAAAAATTAGGTATCACATTTCTGAGTAAAATATGAAAATACCGTAAAAGAGACGACTAAAAGTGAAATTAAAAGTAATATCGGTCAAGAAATACGGACCTTTCATAATCCTGCCCATATAAACTCCATAATTAAAATTCCGTTTTTCTAGTCTAGAAAGATATAAAGACACATCTTTGATAGCTTATTATCTCGGTTATTTTTATCTAACTAATATAATAAATGCGAAAGTTAGGATGGATGGATGGATGTTTGTTTGTTACTCAATTACGCCAGAACGGCCCAACGGATCCGGATGAAATTCGGCACATAGATAGAGAAAAGTCTGGAATAGCACATAGGCTACTTTTTATTCCGGAAAATTGCGTAGTTCCCGCGGGATAGTGACGAGTTCTTTGCAGACGAAGTCGCTGGTAACAGCTAGTATTATAAAATGCGAAAGTTAGGATGGATGGATGGATGTTTGTTTGTTACTCAATTACGCCAGAACGCACCAACGAATCTGGATGAAATTCGGCACAAAAAGAGAAAAGTCTGGAATAGCACATAGGCTACTTTTTATCCCGGAAAATTCCCGCGAGATAGCGATAAACGAATTCTTTGCATACGAAATCGCGGGCAACAGCTAGTATAACATAAAACTATCAATTCAAAAAAGGTAGTGCACAATATAATTTTCCCTTCCACGCCCAGAGTCATGCTAACGTAGCCTTTAGGTCTGGTTACCATAGACTCTGTCTATGTATGTATGTGTAAGTAGGAAAAGTAAGAAGTAACTTCGTGCAACTGACACTAAATTATATTTTTTAAAGTGTTTTCTCAAGTGTGCTCTCTGGCAATAGCTAAATAAACTCATCGGTGGCAGGTTACGGGCGACGCCGGCGCACGACAAAAGGCGTGTTTTGACGACAGTACCACGAACAGCTGGCGGCAGTACGGGCGGCATACAAACTGATGATGTTCGATTTATAAAGCACGTTTGGACCGATAGGTTCAGAGCCGAAAGAGCGATATAATTCGAATATGTTAAGGAGAGATAGATTGTATTTACTATGCAAATTTCCGAGATAAAAAACTGCTGGATAGAAGAGAGTTCTGCGCAGACGGAGTCGCGGGTAACCACCAGTCTTAAATGGAAGGCACACGACTTATTTTTCTTAGAAACGCGATGACTATTACTTCCCGTAGAAGGTTCTATAAAAAGAAACTATTTGTAATCTATGGTGTGAATACAACAATACCTACTTATAATTTTTTTTTTTAGTAGCCTATTTGGTGTCCCACTGCTGGGCAAAGGCCTCCCCTTTCTCTTTCCACCAATCTCTATCTGTTGCATGGCTTTCCCAGTCCAGCTCAAAAGTCTCCAAATCGTCCCGCCATCTCCTAATAATAATATTTATTATTATATTTTATATATAATATTTAATATTTTAATAATAATATTTTACTATGATCTAATTATAATGTGCACGAATAATAACGACAGTATACGTTGAAGGGGCGTTGTTGAATCAGTCAGTCAGGTAGGACTTTTATTTTTAGATATTAAAGCGATAAAACAAAACAGCGAGGATAAAAACTTTGATCCAGCGAAGCCACGACATCGATATAAAATCAAAGGCCCATAATGAAGACCAACTTACCCGAACCCTTTACAAGGTAAAGTAATAAACAACATCACAGCTCAATGGGACCTGCCCATTCGACCCTCACAAACCAGTGACCCACTGAAAAAACCCAGAACCACACCACAAAAACCCCAGTTCCCTACACTAACATAGACACCCAAGCTCAACTTGCACTGGACGTGAACTAAACACACCACCAGAATGTTATGGACTTGATTTTTATACCGCAGCCGTGACCATCTGTCTCAATTTAAATCGGTTGAGTTTCCACCTAGTACACGCAAACGACCAATATAAATTGATCTTTGTTAGCATTCCACGTACCGAGCGTTCGAGGTCATGTTACGTTGGATTTTTCTTTAGTTTAGCATGCATTGAATACCAGTTTGCTTTGAGCTCTGGTGGTGTGTAGTGTGTGTGAGATTAGGGGTCTATTTGTAATGGTTTTTTGAAACAAGATGGCGTCGTGACATATTGAGCAGTGCTTGCGATCGACAGTGATATAGCGCGGAAGAACGTTCGCACTTTAGTAGGGGCGTGATCCTGAATTTTAAGTTTTTTACGCTTGAATGTGTTTTATTCACCTTGACGGGAACATACCGAGACTTCTGGGTCTCTATTCTCACGTTTTATTTTAATCCCTAGAACTGAGTGATTTTTAGAGTTCCGTAATCTACATGGCAAAAAGTGCATTATTTTGTAGATACCTACTATCAAACGAATCAAGAATTTTACTTCTTGATTTTTAGGGTACCGTACCCAAAGGGTAAAAACAGTATTAGTCTTCGCTCATGAGACGTGATATCTACTCGTAGACAGTTAAATTTCACAGATGATTTGTATATCTGTTGCCGCTATAACAACAAAATACTAAAAACAGAATAAAAATAATATTATAAGGGGGTCCAGGGTCAACAGACATGATTTTTTTGCCGTTTTCATAGGTAATGGTACGGAATCCTTAGTGCGCGACTCCGACTCGCACTTGGCCGGTTTTTGTGTTTATTTTTACGGTTTTACCCATTAGAAATTAAATTTCTAAACTACATTGAAAAGTTAAGTTAGCAAGTGGTACATTTTACCTGCTATTGGTGTAGCGGTATAGCACGCATCACGGAATGATGAGGATCCGGGTTCGACTCCCGGCCATTAGCTTTACTTTTTATGAGTTCTAATTTTCAGCAAACGTTTAGATTTTTTAGATAAGATAAGATAAGATAAGATAATTGTTTTTTTCTCCTTAATTATAGTTTCTCCACGTCTGACCATCGCTTGGCTCAGACGACTTTAGTACTAAAAAAACCTTTTGTCCATAATGTGTTTTGTGTACTAAGTTTGTCATTGGATAGGTGCTTAAAAAAAATGGCAAAGGGGTGAAAATCATTTTTCGATCCAGGCATTTTCCCGCGAAAATAAGCTTTAAAGTAACACGAATTTAAAAGCAGATTATCACGGCTATGTCTAAGGTCTAAAATGTCATAATCGAATTAAAATTCTACGATCTACGATAGTGCTACGAACTGCTAAACGCGTAGCATGCTACGGCGGCGTAGAGTCTCAGCGTAGCAGCTTAAAAACATTAAAATTATTAACTTACATACACTACGTACCTTTAAAAAATCTACGTCTTTTACAAGTGTGAATTTTTGTTTTTCCAACGTGCAGTATATTCGTTGCCTAGTTATTAAACATAGGTAATTAAAATTCGCGGGTGGTAGGGCCTTGTGCAAGGTCTGTCCGGATCGCTACCACCATTTTACTCGCTAATCCTGCCGCTAAGCAGCAGTGCTTGCACTGTTGTGTTTCGGTGTGGAGAGTAAGACAGCCGGGGAAATTACGACCACAAGAGGCATTTCGTCTTAGCCCTCTAGGTTGGCAACGCATCTGCGATCCGTCCGGGGTTGTGGGTGTCTATGGGCAGTGGTGATCACTTACCATCAGGTGACCCACTTGCTCGTTTTCCTTCCTATTCATAATTTATACCTATTATAAAAAAAATGCAATATTTTTCTGTTAATATAATTTATCATTTTAACACAATTACAATAAGTATAAGCTTGTGATTTACAAATAAACAAACAACTACATATCAAAAGCCAAAACAAAATAAACAATATATTTTTTTATTTACGCGCGTATTTCGAATCGATTATGATTGCATTAGGATAACATATAAATAAGTCGCGACCTGTTTGGGCTGTGCGTGCTGACCAAAAAGCCATTACTTGACCTGGGCACGGCAACATTGTCAGGAAACCTGCAAGTCAAGTTTGACCCCACCCTTTCTTCGAAAACTCTTTTTTTATGAAAAAATATGGAAGTAACTAAATATTCTTTTTAGGGTAGCGAGCCCGTCCAGTCAATACATACACTATTAAATATGTCTTAATCTTTTAGTATGGAGTAGACAAAATCTAGCTAGAGTCATCATCATCATCAGACCTCCTTAGAACACCATGATGAACGACAACTCGCCACCTGCATCCACCGGTTTCCCGCAACTTTTACGATGTCGTCGGTCCACCTAGCTAGACACCTAGGGACTCTTGCCAACACTGCGTCACAGTATATATATAAACTAAAGCAGTAGGGAAGCCAGGCCTACTTTTTGAAATAAGTACCTACGCTCCAATAAAGCGTTAGGGTTGACGATTTAATTTTTGTTAAATTGAAAAGTTTTTTGTCTCGCTATAATCTCAGCTGCTAAGACCTGTTTTAGAGTAACAAGCTACACTTAATTAAGAGTTTAGGGTCGGCACCCATAATTTGTGTAAAAGAGAAATAAACGTTTATTTAGATTCTATATTAATTAAATAATCGAATGATTTAACTATTTTTTAAATAAAACAGGGTATTTAAAAAAAACTTCAACAGTTTCAGATTTTTTATTTGTCAGTAGGTAAGTATTATTTATATTACTTACTAAAAAATACTTTTGCCTGCTACGACACGTTCGGAAAGCTCTGTTATTAAATTTTATTGTATAAAAAAATCTCATCCAAATGAATAGCTTCCTTAAAATAAACTATTGGGATTGGGAAGCTCCGGTTTTGAAGAAGCCGAGTTCTAGCAGCCGTACACTGCGCATTACGCTCTTGGCGTTCGCATATGGCCACTCGTCTCAATCGCGACTGACAGCACCGCGAGATCCGCTTAGGGGTCGTGTAGAAGCGCGCGTCTATGTGTGCGTTCGTTTCGACCGCTTTCTTCGTAGATTCCTTACTGCTTTAGCTTATATATATATCTTCCGGTTCGCGGTCGCCACTCGAGAACTTTTCTCCCCCAACGGTTGTCTGTTCTACGAGCGATGTGGCCTGCCTTAGCGTGAGTGTGGGCGTATAGTTGGAAAGAAGAGTCAAAATAGTGCTGGGTTGCTAGCTGTTGTTACAATACATACACCGCGTAAGGCATTTGTTCAACAGTTTATACTAGCTGTTGCCAGCGACTTCGTCTGCAAACAATTCGTTTATCGCTATCCCGCGGGTACTACGCAATTTTCCGGGATAAAAGTAGCCTATGTGCTATTCCAGATTTTTCTCTATCTAAGTGCCAAATTTCATCCAGATCCGTTGGGCCGTTCTGGCGTGATTGAGTAACAAACAAACATCCATCCATCCATCCATACTTTCACATTTATAATATTAGTTAGATTAGTTAGATTAGATAGTTAGATTATCTTTATTTGATAGAAGATAGTGATGATACCGTTCTTAAAATTTAAAAAATAAAAAAATTGGTTGCCTGTAAAGTCGGTATACGGGCGAAAGTTTTACGTGACAACGACTTTGAGTGGTAAAATAATTTTAATGTGAATATTCATTCGTATAGTAGGAAGAAGGATGAAATAATAGTAACAATTTAAAACATTTATTTATACAAAGAATTATATTTAACACTAACTGTGCTCGAGTGGAAGGGACGCGTGCCTTTCACTTTTTATGTCTGTCTCTCTCGCTCTTAGGCGGGCTAACCATGCCCGCGTGCCTCTCACTCGCTCTCATTGTGAGCGCATAACGCGAGCGGAGCGTAACGCAGTTTCTTGAAGTGTCACCCGGCAAACCAATTTATAAGACGTTGTCACGTCAATAAATATTTATTCTTTTAAAGAAGATGCCCTTACCGCGCAAACGGCCTCAGCTGATCAATAAAGACGCGTGTATACGAGTACCTATTTTAAAATCCGTTCCAAATTTAAACCGCAAAATCTCAGAACACTCGCATTTAAAACGAGCCGTCAACGGGCTCGAGTAAATCACTGTATTCAGCCACTTCATTCAAACACGTGCTGTTACACACTGGACCCTAACTCGGGGGTATACGGTGGTTTCAGGCCTGGCAGGTTTTGTAACAAAGTCGCAGAGTGATATGCCTTGAACAAATGAATTATTTATTCAGTGAACGAATTAACATATCTATCAAGAGAGCGGCGCGAGGATCCTGGCTAGATTGGATGCGGTGCCACATATTCGGTAAAATTATACCACTAGGCCAAACGCACATACGTTAAAGTGACGAAATCAACGTACACTTCAAAAATCAATCAAATTGCTCTTAGAGGTTTCTGATATCCTGATATTTAAACTCTCCCACCGTCTTACGCCTACGCGAGTTTATAATTTTTTACCCAGCCGAAAAAATGCGCAGCGCTGCTAAAGAAGTTTTTGTTCACTTCAAAAAAGATGTCTATTGTTGCCTTAAAGTTAGCGACGGTTTACCATAACTGTCGTATGAAATTACAGGCGCCTATTTCACCAACGTGGCAACTGTCGGAGACAAGCGACAATTTTTACATTACAAACTCGACCAGCCCGGCTAGCACGACAGCGCACAACAGTCGCGTCGCGCGCGAGATAGATTACCCGTCCCTTTCTAGAACGAACAGTAAGAAAAAGACAGGCAATCTATCTCGCGCGCGACGCGACTCTTGTGCGCTGTCGTGCTAGACGTGCAGTATCTTAAGACTCGCTAACTCTTTGTTGAACATCAGAACATCACATATAACAATCAAAACAGAAAGAAAGGTATACAGAGGTAATAAGGTAACAATAGGCGAATAGGTAAATTATTTTTTACGACAAAGTTGTCAAGTCAGCTAGCTTATCACGTAACTCGCTCGCAATCGCCATCGTGTTCATTTTGACAGTTCTTGTATGAATGTGACAGCTAGCTGATTCCGATGCCAATTGTCAGCCCATACATGAACTGTCAAAATGAACACGATGGTGATCGCGAGCGAGTTACGTGATAAGCTTGCAGTCTGTCAGTCAAAGTGTGGTAGAGCCGCTCCATCTTCGAAACCAACAGCTTCGCTGCTGGCTTCCATTTGTGGCGAGTGCCACGAAGGCACAAACTCGACCAGTATCTACACCGGTTGGCGTCGGTTGGTTTCGAATTGTCACATGACGCTGTCAATTGACAACATTTCATTTTTATAACACCTGGAAATATATATATGGTTCGAAAGCATTTTGCCTCCTGATCACTGCAATATGTTTATATAATTTTAATATCGCTTATTATAAAAAATAAAAATTAATTAAAAATATGTCCTAATTTTACCAAAACTACCACAGGATAGGTGAAACGCCTTTGCTTTTTTCGCGAGAAAAAATAAGCGATCATAATCTCGTATTTTTGACAACTTCAAAGTACAAGGGGGGCAACTCTGAAATTCTATTTTCGAAGTTTGTTGCATACCTTCTCTCTCACTCTCAAGATAATGACTATTAGTATGAGCGGCACAGCACGAAGCGAACCTCGAAAATCGAATATTGGAGAATAGGGCCTGACGTTGACAATTTGAAATTAATGTCAGTTTTTTTTTCTATAGAGAAAATACAAAGGGATAAGTGTGTATTCTGTGATAGTATCGGAGTTACGCCCTTTTAGAATAAGCACAAATGAATAAATTAATTATAAATTAAATACAAGCCCTAGCGAAAAAAATTAACTGTCAGCATGTTCATCTTTTCAAACAAAATACAGAGAACCATTAAAATGATGGGCTCAGAAATATGAAATGTTGTCAATTGTTAAGTTGATGAAATATGGCTCATGTCGAGCAAAATCCTTTCCCATCGGGTGGCTACTCTACGCAACTGACAAGCTGTGCCGACTGACGAGCGCTCCAAGAGGAAGGACAACAAACTAGTCCGTAACACTTTTCGTGAGTTATCAATTTGTGTAAATAAATATGAGAGCCTCACGGTAGTTTCATGTTGAAGACGTGACCACGTTATTTATTTCTCTATCCACTGCAGCATTCCTTGGTTAAGGCGACGCCAGCCGCCAAACTAGCGCCACTTCGGAAATCGCACCTTTAGAACGAAAGTGACCTAAAACGAAATATTGTCAAAATGAGGTTTTGATGTGAAACGACCCTTGAAGGTACAATCTAAGTTGTGGTAAATCAAAAAGTGACTTATCTGTGCTAGAACAGTACCTACCGCTACTGTGGGTCTCTTTCACACTTTCAAACTACCAATCCAGTTTCGGAGCGGTAACGCTTGTTTTAGTGTTGCGACAACTACTGGACAGGCAGCACGTCATTTCATTGCCGAAAAAGTGACCGATTACAAATTGATAAATCAATCAATCAATCATTTATTTGATAAAAGTAGGTGGTACAAGTATAGGTGACATAATAAAATGAGTTTCTCCACTTTTTGCCATTTTAGGCGTACAATTTAGGAGGGTTGCACCAGACGACAACCACAGCAGAACTACGCATGCACAATTAGTTCTAAAAAAGAAAATTATAATAAGCTTTACAGAATAAATTAAATTAAAATTAATACAGAAGATCAAATAAAATAGAATAAAATAAAATATAGTCAATTAAGGTCACATCAAATACAGTTTTAAGAATATAATCGGTTTGAGTCGTTTTGCTTCCGAAAGTTACAGTAAGTGTACTGCTATTATTATCGAAGGCAAAGTGACCCATTTCAAGTTAGCACTGTTTTATACCGAATGTTTTGGTAGTTAAAGTTTATCTAACTAATCTAACTAATATTATAAATGCGAAAGTATGGATGGATGGACGGATAGATGGATGGATGGATGGATGTTTGTTTGTTACTCAATCATGCCAGAACGGCCCAACGGATCTGGATGAAATTCGGCACATAGATAGAGAAAAGTCTGGAATAGCACATAGGCTACTTTTTATCCCGGAAATTTGCGTAGTTTCCGCGGGATAGCGATAAACGAATTCTTTGCAGACGAAGTCGCTGGCAACAGCTAGTGTTCTTATATCTCCCAAAAAACTTGCACAAAACTAAATCGGCCGCTTTTTGTTGTGCAAGTTTTTTGGTACAACTACAGAACGACAAATTTTATACACTGATTTAATACATATTATAGGTGTTTCCCTAGTATCTAACCTTCGGAAATTATTGAAAATTGATCTAATTAAGGAGATACAAGAACATTTCCGAAATGGCGCTAGTTTAGCCGCTGGTAGCCTTAAATTTTAAATAATAAAACTTCCCCATTGCCTCCTCCAAGCTTCGTACAGTCGGCCCAGTAATCCGTCCGCAGCAAACCGGCGGTTTTCCCAAATTGAAATTTGCTGTTGTCAGCCGTAACGCGTATAATAGAGAGCTGAGGGAGCTGTGTTTGTGAGAATACGAATTCAACTGTACAAGGGTTTCGGAGGCTTTAATCCATGACATTAAAAAAAGCGGTGGGTAGCACTCCGGGAGTGCCGGTAGAAGTAAACAGCAGCTTAGATTAGATTTTAATGTTGTAATCTCCATGACGCTCAAGACGCGTACCGTACTGGCCGCTTACAAAAAAAAACGTACGTAATATCTATATTGATAGACCTCTAACAATGCGCTGATGCCTTAGTACTTTTGCTCCACGACTCAACAAAAACACTTCAAAAATCGAACGCGATTCATTCGTATTTCAAACTAAGCTCTTAGAGGATCTGATATCCTGGTACTCCTCCGTCTTGCGTCGTTTATGTATCTACGAGAAGCTGGCCACAGGCATTGATGCTTACAATATAATATACATAAATAACTATTAATTCCTCAACATTGCACCATCTAGAATCACCTTTCTAAGCCAAACACAATAAACCGCACCTACCCCAATCCAGAGTCGTATTAAATAGTAACACACCAATTTATTCTACATCGGGCAACGCATAGAGGAAATAATCAATTAGAGTGGTAATAAGGCTGTAAAATTATGGCAACATATCTGACTTTTTCGACATTATACAACACTAACACCTATTTTTTGCGATTGTTTCTTTTATTTTCTACACGGAAAAAAGTCTTTTAAGTACCTAATTAGAATTTTGATTATTTTACACTCATCAAAAATGAACATTCCATATAATATATTACTACCGAGTCAAAACATCAAATTTGTCTAGGAATAATGATTATCCCAACCTAAGGCTTTTTAGATTGTGTGTAGTTCTTTGTGGTTTTTACCAATATTAATCGAGTTTCTCTCACTATGCCACACAATTGACTAAACATTAACTATCCATATTGACCATAACAGCTGCCTTCTCAACTCCAGTGACCTGTTTGACCTTCGGCTGGCCAATCAGATGCAGTAATTGCACATTTTCGGCTGAGCTTAATTTTATCTCATTTAATTAAATAGCATTTCCTCTCTATCAGGTTGTCTGCTCTATGTGCCAACGCCATACATCAGCAACGTAAAGCCAATTACACACTTCCAATTTCAATATCCCGTAAAAATAATCCTGTTGAATCATTAAGGCGATCCACGCGGCCCCTGTTGGGGTCGCGAGCAAGGGGGTCGCGACGCCATATTGCGACGAATGTCATAATTCAGATTTGGGGTGTGTGTAATTAGCCTTACTTTTCACCGTATGCTGTTGCACCCGACGTGGAAGTGTGATGTGGGTTTTATTGAAGTGATAACTTCTTTAGCGGCGCTGAGCACTTTTTGGGATGGGTAAAAAAAGTTAAACTCGCGTCAAGCGTAAGACAAAGGGAGGTAACTACCAGGATATCAGATAGGAGGATAGGAGGTGTTCGTTTCGCTGCCGCCGGGGCGAGCGCTCCCTGATGAAGGGCTACGAAATAGTCCGAAACAATTGTCAGAGCAATTCTTCGGCTTTTATACGTGAGTTATCCGGTGTGTTGTAATTATGTGCGAGTCTCACGGTAGTTTCATGTTGAAAGGATATCAGATCCTCTAAGAGCTTTATTTTGAAATACGAATGAAGCTAGAGTCGCGTTCTATTTTTGAAGTGTACGGTGATTTCGTCGCTTTAACATTATGTGCGTTTAGCCTAGTGGTATAAGGTGTGAAATAACAGTGCGTTCTCTCAAATGACCGCAGTTCGGATCTCGTGAAGAAAAACTTTTTTTTTTTTTCTTTTTGCGCGAGTGTGCGTGTGTGTAGTTTTCACTTTCTGCCGGCACTCCCGGAGTCTACCTGGAGTTTTTTTTTTACTACTTTGTGCTGAATCTGTGGTAAGAAGAAAGAGTTCAATCGCGTGCAGAAAATTAGAATGTCAATTAAATTGTTAACGACTTATTAAATGAGACATCTCGTAATGTCATACTCATAGTCGACGCAATGGTTACTGTATCTTCGCATTATTTAAAAGCATGGCGTAGACGGTCAATATTAACGTGTGATCTACGCATATTGCGATCTATGTATCTTACTATTGACAGCGAACTTACTATTGATTCGTATCGCAGCGAATCCCGTTGTTTGGAAATCCACTAATATTGATATACTAGTACCACAATGATATTGAACGTCTTATCCATGCCATAATATTAGAGTGTCATCAAAACCTTAAAGCTAGCAAATTAAAAACAAACATACGCAGTACGCACACAAATGCAACAGGGTGAACAACAATAGGTCCCAAATAGCAACGGGTAGTTTTCCAATGAAAACCATTTCCACATTCCGCGTCGATAACTTAAAACAAAACACAACAGAACTCTTTACCCCTGTGTTTCTTTTATTTCTTTGTGTAACGAAACGGCCAGTATTATTTTCAAAGGAGTTTTATTCCGGTAAAAAACTCATCAGATTGAACAATACGGGTCATCCCTACCATTCCGTTATTGTGACGTCTGTCATTTGGGCCTCTTACGCTTTTGTCGTGGCCGCCATTGTCCTGATTTCCCACCTTATTTTTTCCATTTCCGCTCCACCTTGTGCGGACTTCAAAAGGTCCGGTTTTCGCTGAACGAGGGTAGATATAAGTTGGTAGTGCGAGTGACGGTTGACCGTTGTCAGAAGTTGAAAGCAATGGAAATAAGCGGTTTGACTGCCACAATGCCAGGCTTGCGAGGGATTTTTAGGGTGTTATATTAATTTAAGTTGCGTGATGTAGTGGTGAAATATTTAGATGCGGTTAAGTAAGATTTGTTTGCCATTAGGTACTTATGACAAGAAAATATTTGGCTGGTTGTTTTGGATTGGAACCAGAGGCCTTACCAGCATGACGTCTTAATGCGATTCAGTTTAGGTTCGCTCGCTGTCAGATCCATACTAAAAGTGACAGCTAAAACCTGAACTGAGTCGGAATTAAGACGTCATGGTAAGTCCCCTGGCCGTTTTGAAATATTTTAATTTTACAAATTCGTTGAATTCAGACTAACCAGATTTCTGAATGAAGAAAGAGTAGGAATTTTATGTTGACTTTAAATATTTATTATTTTTCTTGTTTTTATTTACATCTCTCCTACGTAAGAGATGTATTTGTGTTTTAGTTCATTACTCCACGGCTCAAAGACTTCCCCATTATTTTGCAAAATCGATTAAATCAATCGAGTCTATTTTAGTTCTATTTCAAACAGTTTATGCTTCTACAGAGGCGTTTTCGAGCATAACCTAGTCTATCAACACGGCCTTTATTACCTAAGTATATTAATATATTAGTATATTAATAATATTCCTAAGTTTTAGGCCCCTTACTTTACCCGGTACTCCCTAGGTCTTCAAGTTCCCTCCATTAATTAAACCGTACGAACTAACTCTGCGCAGACGCCTCACTATTGTCCGATGCGAGTCACTTACCCCGTATTAACGGACTCCGATCAACTTGCCTCAAGTGAAACAAAGTTTGCTTAATCGCCGGGGAGGGTTATGATTGGGGAACGATATTATAACGATTTAGACTAGGCTGTATGGACAGAGTTTCCTTTGCCTTCCCCCCAAAAATGAAAGGGGGAGAATTAACCCAAAAAAAGGCTATGGTAGAGTTGCTGACCGACCAACCAAGCTTTCATTATGTACCTATTTACTTAATGTTTTGTTTCTATTTTTAAACATGAAAAAATAAGAATTTTGTCTATGATCTAAAAAACGCCATACAGAAGAAGGGTAATAAAATTGCTATTTTCCAAAATTAGTTCGTGTTTTCTTATTCTTACGTTTAAGATAGCCTAGTGATTGATCTATGGCCTCTCAAGCATCATGGTCAAGGGTTCAAACAGTTTTTTTTCGGTGAAGACAATAATACATCATAAAGCAGTTTTGAAACCACGACCATTTGCTACCTCTTACATCTTATTTACCTATCTATTATGTATATATGTTAACTGCCCGGGAGCGGCCGCAACGCTGACTTGACATGGTGGCATGGTATAACATGAACCCGTAGAGAAAATGTCCAATTAGAGCGGTGAGGCAACACATCAGTCTTTTACGAATGGCACTATACTAGAGTCTGTCTAACCAAAGCTGAACCCACTAGTTATTTGATTGGCAACATTTTGTCTTTAAGTGTATCTGTTGTATCTGAGGTGTCATGTTGTATGTCAAATTGACATTTCTCTAAGAAAATTGCAGCTGTGTGAGTGATCCTGTGTTACCCGGTCATGATTTTTTGAAATTGCCGCGCTTTTACAGGTTCAGCTTTGGTTAGACAGACTCTAAAGCAATTTTTTCCCGATTATTTTGCCTTTTATCTTTTACATGGAACAAACCCATTTAAGTAATTATGATTTCGATTATATTAGAAAGAAAGAAAGAAAGAAAAAAATTAAATTAGACGACCGGATGGGCTAGTGGTTAGAGAACCTGACTATGAAGCTTGAGGTCCCGGGTTCGATCCCCGGTCGGGGCAGATATTTATATGAAAAATACGAATGTTTGTTCTCGAGTCTTGGATGTTTAATATGTATTTAAGTATGTATTTATCTATATAAGTATGTTTATCCGTTGTCTAGTGCCCATATCACAAGCTTTGCTTAGTTTGGGACTATGTCAATTTGGTGTCAATTGTCCCAAGATATTAATTTATTTATTCAAATAATAAAAAAAAGTTAAAGTTTATAATTAAGTATGTACTTTTTCGTTTGTTTTAAATTCCATGCAGGTCTGGGAGGGGAGCAAAGAAAAAACACAGAATATACCAGAAGCTCATCGAGGGAATGGGCGAAATCTTAGCAATCAAGCGATGCGGTTAGCAACCCATCACTATTTTCTTTCCATTTTCCACCTATACAACCACAACCATGCTAAACTTGGCCTTTAGGTCTTGTCACCTTAGGCTGTGTCTACCCCGTAAGGGATAAAGACGTGATCTGTTTAGTATGTAGAGCCTCCATACACCGTTTCAAAACCGTCTGACGCCGACTCTGAACTACAAGTACATTTCAAATTTAAATCCCCGATCTCAAGCACACTTGCGCTATCGCTATAAATACTGTATGAGTCTGGCTGAGTCCTGAGTCTTGAGTGCAAAGGCTAGAGTCTTAAGTCCCGACGCGAGCTCTAAAGGAATTCTCTTGATAATAAAAATAAATTGTATTTCTACGTGTTTCACGCTCTTGGGAGCAAAGAAAAAACATAGAATGCACCAGTTGCTTCTTTTCTCGCGCAGATGATAAAAAACCATCGAAATGGGTGAAAATCTTTTGAATTATGTTAAAGGCTAGCAACCCATCACTATTTTGATTCCCCTTTGCACCTATACGCCCACAATCATCATGCTAAACGTGGCCTTTAGGTTTTGTTACCTTAGGCTCTGTCTTCCGTGTCAGTGTGTGTGTGTGTGTGTGTGTGTGTGTGTGTGTGTGTCTGTCTGTCTGTCTGTTTGTGGCATCGTAGCTCTCAAGCAGACGGACCGATTTCGTTGCGGTTTTTTTATTCGCAAGTATTTTTATTAGTAGTTTTAAGTAGTTTTATTGCGGTAGTTCTTAGCCATGGTTTGATAAAAATCAGTCCAGTAGTTTGAAGCGTATCAGGCGGTGTCCTTCCATTTGACTTAAAAATTATTGAAAAAAGCATCATTTTACAAAATCATCATTTGACAAAAAATATAAATATCTTATATAAACCGTGAAATTTAAAAAAAATCTAAAAACATTTATGCGTGGCTCACATTAGGTTAAGTTAGGTTTGTTTTATAAGTTTTTAACAAAATTTACGGTTTATCAGATATTTAAAGTTTGTCAAAATGATCATTATGTCAAAAACGATCATTTTGACAATAATTTTTAGGTTAAACGTTAGTGAACCTTATCCCTATTTCATTAATTTGACAATTGTCGGTGACAAATGACAATTAGAATTGCAATGCGTGGTCAATATGAAGCCAACCGGCGTAGGTTCTCGCCGAGTTTGTAATGTAAAGAAAATAGTCACACCGACAATTGTCACTTTGGTGAAATAGGGGCTAACCCCCTTATTTATAAACGCTCTGTAGGCTTCTGCTAACTTAGCAATCGTTTGTCCTTATCTGTGAAAGGTGGGAGCGGATCAGAATTTATAAAGTTTAAAATGTATAATGGGTTAAAATGTATAATGGTTCAAAATATCTAATGCAATTTTCTGTGAAACTATTAGGTATGTGATTTTTTTAATAGCGTGATCTATAAATTGGTTTAGGTTAGGTTAGGTTTAGTTTATAGCAATTCTGTTAAATTGCAATTTTCTGAGAAAATCGCATTATAATATTTTGAACCATTATGTATTTTAACCCGTAATACATTTTAAACTTTATGGATTTTAATACGTACCCGTGAAAGGTGGCAGACAAAGGACAAAGTGGCAGATAATGACAACCGATTGCTAAGTTAGCAGAACATAAGTTAGCAGAACATAACATGGGGCCTACCATGACATCCTAATTCCGACTCAGTTCAAGTTTTAGCTGTCACTTTTAGTATGGATCTGACAGCGAGCGGACCTAACAGTGAAACGTATTAAGACGTCATGGTAAGGCCCCAGAGCGTTTATGAATAAGGGGGTAAGGACCTGTTTCACCACTCCTTTTTTTTGTCTGTCTGTCTTTTTTTTTCGAATTCGCTACAGTTTCAGTAAGTACATATTGTTGTTGTTGTTATTGTCGTTTATTTATTAAATTGTCGCGTAATTCGGCGTGCCTCATGGCATAGGCCTCCTCCGTGTATTAGAGGGTTTGGGCTATAGTTCCCACGCGCAATACACGAAGGAGGCCTTAACTGTTAGTTATCTATGATTCCGTCTCTATTTATTAATACAAAACGACGACCGGATGGCCTAGTGGTTAGAGAATCTGACTATGAAGCTTGAGGTCCCGGGTTCGATCCCCGGTCGGGGCAGATATTTGTATGAAATACGAATGTTTGTTCTCGAGTCTTGGATGTTTAATATTTAAGTATGTATTTATCTATATAAGTATGTTTATCCGTTGTCTAGTGCCCATATCACAAGCTTTGCTTAGTTTGGGACTAGGTGTCAACTGTGCCAAAAAAAAAAAAAAACAGACAGAGACGTCATCATAGATAACTGACAATTAAGGAATGATGAAACAGGCCCTAAGTCTTTTCCACGATGATGTAAGACAACAGACCAGCTTGGAAGTACATTTATTTAGTACTTCTTTGTAGTTTATTTCAAACACAAGTGGGTTGTCCGATAGGTCAGCAGATTAAGGTGAAATCGTGATTAACAACACTAAATCCAAACAGCTTTCCAAAGCATGGCGCTTTAAATAGTGAAAATTACAAGGTTGCCGTTGAGAATGGCCGCAATTTACATATATTATATCAGCTTTCACATATTTTTGGATATTCGTAGAAAATTACCACACTTCGTATTCACGTGAAGGTATAATAGTGAAATATGAAAGTTGATTATGTACTTGGCGTCATGGAAAAAGGTACGCTAGTGTTTTTTTCATTGTCATTTCAAATTGGTCACGTCAAAGATGATGTCAAAGTGGCCATTTGAGTAAGAGAATCATTTATTTTACATAAGTTCGATACACATAAATATCATCATCTTCCTAGCGTTTTTCCCGTCATTTGCCACGGCTCAGTGAGCCTGGGGTACGCTTTGACAACCTAATCCCAAGATTTGGCGTAGGCACTAGTTTTTACAGAAGCGACTGCCATCTGACCTTCCAACACAGAAGGGTAACTAAGCCTTATTGGGATTGGTCCGGTTTCCTCACGATGTTTTCCTTCACCGAAAAGCTCATGGTAAATTTCAAATGTAATTTCGCACATAAATTCCGAAAAATTCAGAGGTGCGAGCCCGGATTCGAACTCGCGACCCTCTGCTTGAGAGGGGGTGCGCATCAGAATACATAAAGTTTAAAATGTATAATGGGTTAAAATACATAATGGTTCAAAATATAATAATGCTATTTTCTCTGAAACTATTGACAAAATTAACTTTTTTGATATCGTAATCTGTTGATTGGTTTAGGTTAGGTTAGGTTTGTTTTATAACAATCCTGTTAATTGGTCACTTTCTGAGAAAATCGCTTTATATATTTTGAACCATTATGTATTTTAACCCATTATGCATTTTAAACTTTATATATTTTAATACGTACCCATAGAGATGCAAACAGTAATTTAATAATTATTTGGAACTAGCTGTTGCCCGCGTCTCCGTAATTAGCAACCCATCACTATTTTGATTCCATTGTCTGCCTATACGCCCGCAGTCATGCTAATTGTGGCTTTTACGTTTTGTTACTTACTCTCTGTCTACCCGTATGGGGTAAAGACGTGACTCATATACATTTTACTTGTTTTATTCCTATTCTTGGCCTAATGTGCTCGATACTGAACGTAGGAAACAATGTTGAGTTGAGCCATTATTATACAGTTTCAGTTTGGCCTGTTATAAAACTTTGATTTGCGTCATATTACAACCGATTCTTAGTAGGTTGGAATTTGATTTGAATATAACAAAGAAGGCTAGTTTCGGTCAGGCAACATTTACGAAACTTTCGTGTAAGTATAAAAAGTATGTTTAACCATTTCTATTATAATAATTGTTATCATATTTTTTGCTTCGACCAACTGGGATCGTAGGAATCTGTTTATAATTTATTATTTACAAAATAAATAATTAAGAGACTGTATTTTTATAATTGTAAATTTACGTAAATTTTACAGTAGTTTATAAAGCTTTCCCAGGACATTCGTTGAATTCCATGCGGTTTTAATTTTTTATTTTAAAGTTTCTTATTTAAATAACAATTTAATCTGACATGTACAAGTGTCGCAGGCGAATTGTAGTGAGCCGCCGTATTACAAAATGCAATGCGGCGGTTCAACGATTAGGACAGACAGACGGACAGCGAAGTCTTTTTAATAGGGTCGTTCTTACCCTTTGGTTACGGAACCTTAAAACCTACTTTTTGATCAACTAACACAAACTACGCTGACACTAGCGTTCAATCTCGACACTTGATTCTTTCATTACTCCGCTGCTGTTCCGATTTCTTCATATAAATGTAAATACGTGTGGGGTGAGAATTACCTCCTCACAATGGGGTTTGATTTCCACTGTGTGGCTGAGGGAATTTTTCATCGGTTTTTTCTGGATTCCGCACTCACAAAAACCGTTTTGAGACATGACAAAAGTCAATTCTAAGGTTTAGGTATTAGAAGAGTTCCTTTGGAAATACAAGTAAGTTTGGAATTATTGTACAGTGCATTATTTACTTGAAGACACACAAGACTGATGATCTAATTTTCATGTCTGCGATTTTTTTGTTGTTTCTTTTCTATAAAACTGTTTGCATGCTCGTTTTGATACTTACGTTTTACGTTTTTTTTCGTTTGTGTAATGAAGGTAGTTACTAATTAAATCGATAGAAAATAATGCGTAACTACGATGTGTGAAATACGTTGATTAAAAACGTATTAAGTAGGTACTTAGAAAGACGGTTTTAAATTAAGTCTTTTTTTTATGTGAATAGGAAGGCAAACGAGCAAGTGGGTCACCTGATGGTAAGCGATCACCACTGCCCATAGACACCCGCAACCCCGGAGGGTTTGCAGATGCGTTGCCAACCTAAAGGCCTTAGATGAAAACTGCTGGTTTCAAAACTATATTTTAACTGTATTCAACGAATTAAGTTGTTGGCAAAATAACTACATCTATCAATATTTTGCTGGCGCAATGAACACTGATATTTTAGTCCAATGAAGTACACGAAACGTCTTGATACTTATATCCTATCAGTCGAAGTTATTTTCTTGCCCAATGGGTTTGTTCTTTTGTTAGAAACGCTAGAGCTAGCGTTGAACTAGGCAATTATAGGTAGGCCTAAATCACTTAACCCCGAAATGCGAGAAGACTGTTGCAAGGGTATACTTTTTTATGACAATATACACAATCAAGGATGATGACTGTGCCAAAGGGTATACTTATAAACCGGGATTTGAAATTTAATAACCTAACCTAACCTAAAAATTTCATTTTAAATAAAAGTTTATGGGACAACGATAAACGAATGCTTTACAGGCAAAGTCGCGGGCAACAGTTACACAGTTAATAACTTCTTCATGTTGTTTAAAGTAGTTAAATAGTAAATTATCCAACTTAATAATACCTACGTAAAAACTCACTGGACCTTTAACTTTTTATAACGGCTTGCGCTTGACGCATTTTTCCGCTACCGAAGAAAAGTCGATTGACTGCTATTGTCGCCTTGCAATATATTCTATCTCACTCGCACTGGCACTGAGGTAGGTATGTAGCTGTTTCGCGTTAGATGCAGTTTTGTAAAGGTCAGATTAAATGTCACTGTTTAATGCAGGGTTAGGGTTCGTAATGATGAGAAATAGTTGAATAGCGTAATAGAATCAAAGTGTTTAAGTAAATTATCGACTAACCCCCTTATTTATAAACGTTCTGTAGGCCGTAGGCATCTGCTAACTTAGCAATCGTTTGTCCTTATCTGTCACTTTGACATTTATACCTTTCACAGATAAGGACAAAGGATAAACACTTGACTTTATACCACAGCTTTCTAGGACATTGGGAAGCGATAGTGGTACCAGGGGACCCACTAGCTCATTGTCGTATAAAAAAAATCTCCACAAAAATCCTTCCATTGCAGCATTAATATCAGTTTGATTAAATCAATACGCCATTACTTGTCGACAGGTTGTCCACACTCCAGTGTCCCGGAAACTTAAATAATGTATTATTACTGCATCGCCAAGAAATTACAGCCCCAGTAGATTGTCATCACGAGGGGAAAAGACAATTTATCCGCACCCCGGCCGGGGGTTATCGGCGCTTGATTGAAATTACTAGTTTTTGAATACGGCAAAGGAAACATAATGAGAATAGACTGCGTGCTCTATTAATTTTAATTATTTTACTTACCGTCGAGTTCTCCAATATCTATACAGCCGACCGTTCAAACATAACTACACAATTGACCTTATTTAGTTTATTAGACGCGTGTTTAGATATTTTTCAACCGTTGGCTGCATAGATAAAGAGGCGTGATGGTATATATGTATGTAGAGAAAGCTACATTATTTATCAGTGATTTGCGATTATATTAATCCCGAAAAATCACATACTTCCCGCGGGATAGCGATAAGCGAATAATCCGCAGACAGAGCCACGGGCAACCGCCAGTAGATTATAATCTGGAATAGCCTTCAGTCTACTTTTTATCCCGGAAAATTGCATAGTTATGTCGCACAACTATAAATAAATTCTTCACAAATATTGTATTGAATCAAGCGTTACTTTGCGGAGGTCCATTTTAATAAACACAAAATATTTACCTTGCTACTCCGCTACTTACGTGCAAGATAACCAAGCTTGTGCGAAATATATATGTTTTGCATGCAAGCTCTCCCTCCACTTCTGCCACACAAAACGCATATAAATCCCACAAACTTAATTAACCCTAACACCACACAAACACTGACGCGCGTTTCGATCCCTCTACGGGATCATTCTCAAAGTTAAAGAGCACAACCGATGCACATGCGAACCACCGTCGTACAAAACATATACATATACTAGCTGTTGCCAGCGACTTCGTCTGCAAGGAATTCGTTTATCGCTATCCCGCGGGAATTACGCAATTTTCCGGGATAAAAAGTAGCCTATGTGCTATTCCAGACTTTTCTCTATCTATGTGCCGAATTTCATCCAGATCCGTTGGGCCGTTCTGGCGTGATTGAGTAACAAACAAACATCCATCCATCCATCCATCCATCCATCCATCCATCCATCCATCCATCCATCCATCCATCCATCCATCCATCCATCCATCCATCTATCCATCCATCCATAATTTCGCATTTATAATATTAGTTAGATTATATTTCTCACAAGCTTGGTTATCTTGCACGTACAAGTAGCGGAGTAGCAGGGTAAATATTTTGTGTTCATTAAATTCTTCGCAGGCAAAGAATGGGCAACAACTAGTCAAGTATTTGATTTGACGATTGTCAATGGACCCTGATGATCTATAGACGATTACCTATGATTAGCCTTTGCAGGGGCTTACAGTACATTTGACACAATTATTTTAATAGTCCGGGACCCCAAATTGCAATAAATAATGGCTGCAACGGAGTTGGCTGCAACTGCATAATGAAAGTAAATGAGTTGCTGATAATGGTGGGTATTGAATTATAACCGTCTGCGTTGTGAAAAGCTTTTGGATGCCAATGCTTTGATTGAATTAAAACATACTCTCCTTTAGGCTTACTGACGAATAAACAACTTAAGAAAACTGTTTTGTATTTAAGTACTTCAAGGAAACAAAAACTTGTAGAGGGTTTTTTTTTGGATCTAATCTTAAAATCAGAAGTTTATTTTGCAAAACCGCAAGGGATTTTTAACTGTTTTAACTACCGTCGATTGTCGTGGACCATCATTGCCAAGAAGTATGCGCCGCGAGTCCTCAGACTCGGTGGAGCGAGGATCTTCGCAAGGCGGCTGGCAAGAGCTGAACGAGAGTGGCCGAGGATCGTGCTCAGTGGCGTGCCATGGGAGAGGTCTGTGTCCAGCAGTGGACGAACATAGGCTGATGATGATGATGATGGATGCGCTGCGAGAAACTCAAGAAGTCATTTAAAAAAAATACACTATTAATAATAATAAATAAAAAAATATCATAGGACGAATGACACCAATTGACCCAGTCCCAAACTAAGCAAAGCTTGTACTATGGGTACCAGGCAACGGACAAACATACATATATATATTTTTTTTTTTATTTTTTTTTTTATTTATTTAATAATGTAGATAAATACATACTTAAATACATACAATATCCATGACTCGGGTACAAACATTCGTATTCATCATACAAATGTCTGCCCCTACCGTGATTCGAACCCGGGACCTCTAGCTTCATAGTCAGGGTCACTAACCACTAGGCTATCTGGTCGTCAATTACATTCTACATACACTAATTAAACTATAACACATACTCACACTGATCACGTCTTTATCCCTTACGGTGTAGACAGAGCCTAAGGAAACAAGATCTAAAGGCCACGTTTAGCATGATTGTGGTCATAGTCTTGCCCTTACCAAACTTAAACTTAATTTTATTATGATAAGAATTATAATAAAAGCTAACATAAACAAAAAATTACAAAAAATCTTCACAGCAAAAACTAATGCATGAATGTAAACCAATCCCGTCCCATATCGCCCACTCTCATTGATCGTTTCCATCTCCCATTAATTAACGCGAAAACTTCCACGATTTGACGGGCCAATCCGATTAGTGGACACTGACGGGCTCATCAACAACGTACTAAGTTCCGCCTTCACACCATTCCATTTTGAGACTTATTCTTTCTACTACAGAGTGTATTTTTGACGATGTTGACGTCGACGCGACGCTCTGCTAAGGTTACAGCGGCTGATAACGCTTGTCGCACTTAAAAGGTTCATTTGACGCCTTTTAAAGGTTAAATAAAGTTTGTTAGACAGACTTATAGGTTAAACCCCTTAGACAGGCGTGTAGCTACGTAGATAGTCTCCGTCTAGATATAATAAAGTCCATACTTCCCTGCTCGTCTGGGAAGCAAGAAAAAATATTGAATGTACCAGCTTCTCTTGGAGCAGATGGTAAATACCCATCGAGGGAATGGGCGAAAATCTTAGGAATCATGCATCATAGGCGATGCGGCTAGCAACCCATCATTATTTAGATTCCCATTTCACCTACGAGTATAATGCTGACAATCATGCTAAGCATGGCCTTTGGGTCGTGTTGCTCTAGGCTCTGTCAAACCCGTAAGGGATAAATACTTGATTTGTTTTTGTGTCTATCTGTTATCTTAAACTCTTAAACCACTGAACCGATTTATTTGAAATTTAGTATAGTTTTTTTTTCGTGAAAAATGTCACAGTTCCTATGGGAACAGCGAGCGAATTCTGCGCAGATACGATTTGAGAACAAATGTTAATACAATAAATGATTCGCGCCGGGGATCGAACCCGGGACCTCAAGCTTCATAGTTCTCTAACCACTAGGCTATCCGATCGCCCACAAACGAAAAGTAGATAACTAAGAAGACTAAATGAAACGAAGAGCACACGAAACACACACAGAGGCGTAAAAATACAAAAATAAGTTTTTTTTCTCACATTAATACCGAAAAGAATAAAGTCGTTTCGGTGCGAAACGGTATTCACGAATAAATTCAGTGTCCGTTGTTATTTTTAATAGCCTTTAATCAACACAACCTACCCAAAGCAAAACCAACCTTACAACACACTAATACAATTGTAATCCACACGAGCGCTTTCACTTGTCTACATATCTGAATCACACTTGGTACTGTCACGGAAAAAATACAAAACTCCTGCGAGGTAATGCCGGGGAAAAAAGTGCTCTTTTGTTGGAGTTTTTTTTAGACGCGACAATCCCGTCACTCAGCCGGTTTAATTGCGAGTACTAAAACAAACGAGGGACGCCGCGATGCTTCCGAATGGTAGAGGGGGCGAGACAGACGAGCGGCTTTTTAAACGCTGTGGTTGATTCTGGTTTATTATGACTTAGTCCGCGTAGAATTAGATTGAAGAACTGATGTTGATATTATAGTTATATATTCTGCAGTAATTTTATTATTTACTTTGCGACTCTAGGCAGCTACGAACTTTGACACGTTTATCACTATCCCGCGGGAACTATGCAATTTTCCGGGACAAAATGTAGCCTATTTGTTAATACCAGCTATCACCGTTCCAAATCCGTCCAGCCGTTTGCGCGTGAAGAATTAACAAACATACATGCACAATTGCACACACTCACAAACTTTCGCCTTTATAATATTAGTTTATGAAATGCCCATTACTCGCCACGCTGGGCACGCAAGTTGACCATTGCAATGGCGATGACCTCAGAAAATATTTTTTTATTTACAATTTTCAATAAATTTAATCTGATTATAATTTGTTTCAGGTATGTTAAACAACATTCAATTATAAACTTCCAACTATAAATAATCGTAAGTACAATAATTAAAATACAATTTAATAATTAATTTTAAGCTATAGAGTTTGTATCAGTATAAGGACCGACCACACCGCCGTCTTTTACGCATCGATGCTTTATGTACAACTTAATAATATTGGTTTTTATCAATGTTTTCTCTTTTTATGTCTCATCGAACAGCGTCCTAAACGCCCGTCTACAAAGCACCAAGTGTATATTCACTCGATGTTTTTACACTTTTAATCCTTTCCACCAATTACATTAATTTGACGCGCGCATCGGCCACACGGCAGCCAATCAAACGCCACAACCAAGTCGTTACGCCGTTCCATTTATAAAATTTCACATAATAAGGATCTTGATTCGGTCATTCGCGGTAATTTGTTTTTTTTTTTTTTTATGTGAATAGGCAGGCATCTGATGGTAAGCGATCACCACTGCCCATAGACACCCGCAACCCCGGAAAGATTGCAGATGCGCTGCCAACCTAGACGGCTAAGATGAAATGCCTCTTGTGCCCGTAATTTCCCCGGCTGTCTTACTCTCCACACAGCTTAGCGGCAGGATTAGCGAGTAAGATCGTGGTAGCGATCCGGATGGTTTACACGCACACACACATAAATCACGTCTTTATCCCTTAAGGGTTGGCAGAGCCTAAGGTAACAAGACTTAAAGGCCATTACCATGGTTGGAGGCGTGTAGGTGGAAAGGGGAATCAAAATAGTGATGGGTTGGTAGCCGCATCGCCTATAACATGATTCCTATACCCATTCCCTCGATGGGCTTTTACCATGCGCGGGAAGAGAAGCAACTATACATTCTATCCTCCTGAGCAGTCCTCCTGCTCTAGCTGTCCTGGTGAGCAGTACATGTTCCACGGGAGTTTGTAATTGTGTCGTACAGACACATCATTCAAACAGAGGACGCTTAGCGACAAATATTCGCATAGTAACAAGGTCACGTGACAGTTGGTAACAGATAGAAAAATTCGAAAGCTTACTCACCTGCTATGGGTGGTGTAGGGGTATAGCACGCGTCATGGAATGACGAAGACCCGGGTTCGATTCCCGGCCATAGCTTTACTTTTCGGATTTTTCTGTGTTCTAATTTTCAGTGTCGTTTAGAAATTATACATTCTATGTTTTTTCTCTCCCAGACCAGCATGGAAGCACTAGTTGTTAATGCTTAGTGATACTTGTCTACTAAATAATAGCTCGATTGGAATAGATTCGATTAAATTTTGATAGTGAATGTTTAGACAGAAGAAGAAGCTAAGACGAAAATGACTTTCAAAAATGGCTTTCGAAAATGACTCTCTGCCAAGTTTCTGGCGGCGCATTCTTCTTGGAAATGATGGTCTTTCCGAACGCGCTGGTAGTTTAAAAAAAAGACATGTAAAGAAGCCCTTGGCGGCCTATTTGCAAAATAAACTTTTGATTTTGATATTGATTTTGAAGTTTGTTAGTGCTATAACTGCAGTTGGACAAATTGTTTGCTACAAAATGACGTTTCACGTGGAGGGCATTTGACACGACATTTTCCCAAGTGCCCCTTTCTCCGCACAAGTCGCGAATTAAACGCGACACGTCATCCCAGTCCCCCAGCGAGGGCATCAGCTGACGGCAGATTGTGATATAATTGCAGAACGTGTAATGGCTGCGAGATAGGTGGGTTTCTAGAAGATACATATTGTGATTTGTGATTTGTCTTAGCCTGACTGGATGTTGAGTTTCTTTCAGCGTCTCTTTCTCAACAGTGTCTCCTTTAATGAATATACAAAATATTTACCTTGCTACTCCGTTACTTACGTGCAAGATAACCAAGCTGTGCGAAATATATAATGTTTTGCATACCACCACTACTGCCACGCAAAACGCACATAAATCCCACAAACTAAATTATCCCTGACACAAACACTGACGCGCGTTTCGATCCCTCTATGGGATCATTTTCAAAGTTAAAGAGCACAACCGATGCTCATGCGCCACCAGTGCAATCCAGTTTAGTGTCTCCTTTTGCGAAACGCCGGTAGACTCATGACGTGTAAAAGTGCCTGTACGGCCTACTTACTGAATAAAGAAAGAAGAAAGAAAGAAAGAAAGAAGACGTTTATTCATTTTGCAAGACACAAATATAAGAGCAAAAATAAATGAAACAATATTCATTTATTTCATTTATTTCATACATCTCACGTCTTCGTCGCTTGCGATGTCGACAGAGCAGGTAACACAGGTAACAAGACCTTTTGCCACGTTTAGCTTGATTGTGGGCAGGTGGAAAGGTGAATCAAAGTAGTGATGTGTGGTGGCCGCATCGGCTATAACATGATTCCTAAGTTTTTTTAAGAGATGTTATTCGGAAGTTATTGAAAAACCGGTTTTACTTTATTTCCTTTACTAAGCATAGCAATCGCGTTTGCATGTTTCGTTTCGAATTTTCGCATTTTCGCTGTAATTTTTAAGTAGGATGAAAGATGATCAAGTGATCTGGTTACAGTTTTAATACACAAAGGTGCCTTTGCCTCATCAGATTATCGAGAATGCTAACACTTTTTTAATTTACGCATTCCTGAAATACTTTTTGATGCTTCTTCAAATGCATGGTTTATATTTTTGATCCGTAAGTAAGCTTCTGTTTGGCCACAACCACTCCTAATTTATTTCTATAATTCTATGTTTTCTGAACTCTACAATCTGGCCGTCTTCAACATAAGCCAGCATGCTCCATCTTCGACACATCTTTTTTGATGCCAAGCATAGCTACCATTCTGCACGATAACAACATTTGCCCAACAAATCGAAATGAGTTCAAGCGGTTACAGAAATCGCTCCAAACTCTAACAATAGAAAGTTGTCATGAAAACGTCTTGGAACAACAGGCACGCACTTTTATCTCAAGCGGTGACACTATCGCGTGTCAATCTTGCGCGTGTCGAGATCACGCGGCTGTCTCGCTAGAGCCGCCTATTGTGTCACGGCACAACCGAGATAGGGGTATTATGTTTCATATTGGTACAGACTGAATTTTCACTGCTGCTTTATCTATTAAAATTTACGTAACTAAAGCATAGATAGTGAATAGGCGTGATTTTGATATAAATGACACTATTCATTTCAATTTCTTTAGAAATTTAATGTTAGATAGATATTTTGTAGAACAGGGGGGTTACCATGACGTCTTAATGCGATTCAGTTTAGGTTCGCTTGTTGTCAGATATATAACTACTAAAAATGACAGCTAAAACTTGAACTGAGTCGGAATTAGGACGTCATGGTAGGGCCCCTGTGAGTGTTCGGTTTTCAACCTTGCTAGGAAAATACTCCTGTCAAGTCTCTGAAGTAAAATGCTCTTATTAGCTGTCAAAAGTGACAGTAGTCAGTCTAACTATTCTTTAACTCGGTCGCTGGTTTGAAGTAGCACACTCTGATTGCTCCTGGGTATTTTGGCTATAATCACAGCTAATTCGGTTAAAGTTCGGTTCTTTCGGGTGCTATGAACACGTATACACACACACTCATCAGCACCACAAAGTGTTCTCAAGATCAAGAAGCTGCAAGCGGGATCTATTCGGCCCGGCCGGCGCACGCGTCTTCACAAGGTACACTTTAACATCGTATTATAGATATTTATTTATGCCCCATAGCTCCGCCTAGTGCGAACGTATACAGTAAGTGACAGACAGTGTTAAGAAATTCTTTGAAAGCCTACGTTCAAAAGTAGAACACACTTGTGATGATAAGGATGATGGTAACATGGTGATGGAGGATTAGAAAATATTATCCGTGCTACTCCACAACCAACAGGAAACTGGCTTACTAGCGAAGTAGTAATGAATATGTTTTTTGTTTATTAATGTAGTTCTCTGTAAAGTAACGCCTGATAAAATTTGGGTAGTAAAGAATCAAGTATCTTGAGAAGCGTCTCGTTCACTCGTTGCCCAATTTATAAAAAATAAAATAAGTTCCTTCTTGAGTGGAGACATCAACTAGGCAAGCAAGGAGAAGACCTTTCAGCTAGGTGGACTCAAAAATTGCGAGAGGTAAGACAGATGCCTGGTGTCTGGTTGGTGTCGGGGCCCACGCGGACGTGATCTTCATAATCAGTTCAAATTCACCAAATAGTGCTTTCCGAATACATGTAACTACATTAAAATATACCTAAATCGCTATCGCTATGCCTATATTCTAAGAGTGACTTCAGGTTACTCCAAGAGATCTCGTTATCGGATCCTGATTTGGTATTGATGGAACCAAACTGGAAGTATCCCTTTCCAACTAAAAAATAATTTTCCGAATCGGTCCAATGGCGAAGTTTTGAGGTAACAAACATTTAAATAAACACAACCGTATTGAGAACCTTCTCCTTTTTTTGAAGTCGGTTAAAAATAATCACGATCGAAAAGCCAAAACATCTGTTAATAAACATTAACCCACCGTGGAACCTCTTGAACTCCCGCCTACAAGCAACCCGGGGACGACATAAGAGATTGAACAGACAAGCCTGCTTCAAGTAATAACTTGTACAACAACCACTTTACTAATAACCGTCGTGTTACTCCGCTCGGGTCAGCCGTTGTTCCGAGGGGGAGGTCAAGCAGCACTGGTTGCTGGTTTTGATTTATTTGCAGAGGCACCATGTGTTATTATTTGGAAGTGCTAGCGAGTTCTTTGTGGTTTAAGTGCGTATTGGTGTAACGTATTGGCTTGTTGAGTTCCTTTACACATTCTCTTACATACTTTGTAAGTACAAAATGGCTTTCATTTTCTACGAAATTTGTACACATTTATTTGTAAGTTTTAACCGCACTTCCTGAGAATCCTACTATTATAAATGCGAAAGCTAGTGAGTATGGAGGTTTCTTACTTTTTTACGCCAGAACGGCTGAACAGATCGGACTGAAATTTGGAGCATCAATAGATTATAGTCTAGAATAATGCATAGGCTACTTTTTATGCCGGAAAATTGCGTAGTTCCCGCGGGTAACAGTTAGTTCTTCAAATAATGTCATATCTAGGACGGTGGTAGGTATCTACTATACAATTTTTTTTTACAATGTCCTTTTTTGTGATGTTTAGTCGAATGGCTGGCTCGTTAAGTTCATAAAAATGACACGAAATAAACTTAATCTAATCTTACTTATATGTTACAGTGTCAATAGAAGAAAAATATTGATTCAGGATTGCATTCTGTCAAAAATATTACACTATTACAAAGAGCACTAGTTCAAAAAACATCCCCTATTTTAGTCAGAAGTTGAAGCAAATTATCATCATTCTGGCGAATTTCTATAAGTGCCAATACCGTCGGATAGGAAAAAGCTTATCGGTAGATGTAACATACTATGTCATCCCTCATCACCGTAGACTCAACTCGCTAAGTTGCCTAAACGAATCTCCCTCGTAATAAAAAAGTTTAATAATTCTTCACGGATTCACAACAAGAATTCAAATTGAAATGTCATAGCGTCACAGATGGCTCGGCCGGCATATTGCAGCTCGGCCTTAACACCTTTCATATTCAACTCTATGGGGGAGATAATAGGGCGGTGAATTATTATTCCTATTAGTGCAGTGTGCAGCGAATAATCGGTTTTTAATGAAAAGATTAGTGCTGGCATTGTCCAATGGGACACTCGGGAATTCCAATTTCGAACGCCGTTTTAATTTCTAATAGCCGATGGAAAGTATTTGTTCGGAGGACTATTTTTACAAGTTTTTATTTAATTTTAGTTTCACCTGTCCTGTCTCGACCTGTATTCAAATGTTGATTTAGGTTTAGATTTTAGATTTATTCACTACACATTACACAAAACATGCACGTCACAAATATAAGTATTTCTGTTGAGATCGCCAAAATTAATAATGACAAACATAATAAGTTATAAACAATGTAATAAAATTGCAATGTCAAAAATAATAAGTTTGGTGAAGAAAAAGAATTTCCTATGTCATATCTATAATTCTAAAAACATTATGAATAAAAATGTAACTTGTAAGTGAAATTTGACTCACTATTGGTGATTCACTTGAAATTTGTTGTATTGTACGCATAGTTACGTACCTACGTAAGACGAATGACAACGCAAGTATAGTCACAAAAACGCTTATATCCTATTCTATCTTTATCAAAAAAATATTTATTATTAGTTTCTGCCCGCGACTTCGTCCACGTAGAATTATACAGAATCGATGTTGACAGTATATTCTGCAATAAGTATTTACGTTGCGACTCTAGGCTGCTACGACCTTTCACATGTTTATCCGGCGGGAACTATGCAATGTTCTGGGATGAAAAGTAGCCTATGTTTGTTTCAACGTGAAGAAGAAACAAACATACACACTCACTCACTATTTTTCACATTTATAATATTAGTAGCACTGTTTTTGTCTCGTTTGTATCTTTTCTCCGTAAACATCATTACAAGGCTGTATTTGTATAATGTTTTATAGAGTAAATTTTAAATATCTTTCCTCAAAGTACTTCGACTAAGAAATCCCCTAGCAACAAACAAACAAATAAACAATACAATAACGCAAAAGTAACTTTACTGACTGCAACTTTGCACTCACCAATCAGACATCAAAAGCCTCAATCAGCTAAAGATGACGATTAAAAAACACCATTCATTGCTTTTTCATTTCTTAATGCAGCCATTAGCGAGGCCTGAAACAAAGCTAAAGAATTGATGTCCCCTGACAATAGTCTTAATTAAAAACGTCCACTATTGGGGAGAGATATCAAAGATCGAGACGTCAAGGCGTTGATTGGAAACTAAATTGATTCGGGCATTGTTTTTGAGTGGATCCATAAAGATGTTTTGTGATTTCGCTGTGTGAGTCAATTTGTTGATGGACTAAAACTATGCGGTGTTTTATTTAGTCAAGATTTGTCAGTGATACTCGTGCCTTGGCTTATCATATTGAAGGCCTTGATGTGAATCCTAGGAACTTCAAAAGGAAGTAGTTCTTACATCAGGTGATGAAGACTGCCAAACACTAAATTAGTCCTGATCGTTAGCTATTGAAATATAGGTATTAAAAGTATTTTTTGCATTCATCACAATGCAAAAACTATGAAGCTTGAAGAAACTTGAAGAAAGCCTTCAAACTCAATCAAATCAAACCAGCTTCCTAGTTGGGCAGCGAGGGTTCAGTTTCTGCCTACCGCCTTCCTTCATCGTATTTTTGTTGCATTCGTGGCCTTAGTCTTTTACAGTCCAATGGTCTTCATTCTGAACGTTTTCAACAACGTATTTTTTTGACGTCCACCTGGACACTGTCCCCCCCAGCGATATCTGGGTCCTGCGTCTTCAAGTCGACGACTGGCAAGAAGCTGCGCACGATCGGGACAGATGGCGTGCTCTCGTTTCGGAGGCCAAGACCCTATTTGGGTCCTGAGCCAGTTAGTTAGTTATTTTTTGACGTGGTCATTGCCATTTGAATTTATGCAAACCAGAGGTCGATATCAGTGACCATAAATACTTTTGAAATCCCAAGTAAAGAGAATTTTGTCAACTAGATGAGGACAAATTTTAACTTTTGAGCTGCATCCGATCCTGCTTGTGGTCATCCCAATAAGTCGCTGTGAACGAGCTCCAACTTTTTCCACCAACGAGGTGGCTCGGCCGTAAGCTTCAAGTAACTAGCGGAGTTTATGGTCCGAGGTTCCATCTTCCATATTAGTATTATGTGTATGTATGTTGTTGACTAACCTACTGTTTCAGGTGCGTTTGGGTTAACGTTTCAATTACTAAGGGAAAATCGACGCTGAGTCAGCAAACTGTTTTCATTGTGACGTGACCACGTTCAAGGTTCGAGGAATTAGAAAAGATTAACCCCCTTATTCATAAACGCTCTATAAGCATCTGCTAACTTAGCAGTCGTTTGTCCTTATCTGTGAAAGGTAAATGTAAAAGTGACAGATAAGGACAAACGATTACTAAGTTAGCAGAAGCCTAAAGCGTTTATGAATAAGGAGGTAAGGGTTTTGAATATTGTGTGTGTTGTTTTAATGTTATTGTATTCAAGTCTACTTATCACATTTTTTATGACAGTAAAATTAGTTACCTACGTAGTATCATTACAAAATAATCTTTACATACATAAATCACGTCTTTATCCCTTAACGGGTTGACAGAGCTTAGGGTAACAAGACCCAAATGCGTAAACGTGGAAAGGAAAACAATTTTTTAATTTTGTATAATCCTACTACACAAGATTTCTTCATACAACGATCGGAAGTGTGCTTAACCGCACCAATCAACCCATTTCTTTCTACTACAACAACCCGATTAACAAGTTAATAACCCCGCGGTACCTGTTCCCACATTTTCATACCATTAAATATTCTTTATCGTAAAGCGGTCATGCCTTACGCCAACGGTTTAAAGTTTTAATCCGGCGCCGACAGCCATTGTTCGGCCGGGCTGATTACTGGTCGACACCTTCACAGCCACAAGCACGGCACTCACACAGGCACACCACAGATACGCAGCTATGTAGACTGGGACCACACTTGTGCATGATCCAAATCCAATGTAAGAAAAAACAGTATTTGTAACCCCCGACGTAAAAGAAGCGATTTATAAGTTTGATGTCGATAGCGGTGTGTGTGTCTGTGGTATCGTAGCTCTAAAACGGATGGATTGATTTCGATGCAGTTTCTTTTATTCGAAAGCCAGTTTCGTTGCGGTGGTTCTTAGCCATGACAAAAATCAGTTTAGTAGCTTAAAGAGTATCAGCTCTTTTCCAAAATTGAGATACAGAGATAGATATAGAGATAAATATTTATTTAGACACACTCGATCCACATAAAGAAAAAAAAACAGCGTAGGGAAAAAGTAGATAATAATATGCTTCCAAAAAAATACACTAGAAACAAACAAACTAATAAATAACAATAATGCCAAGGAGCAACCAATCAGATATCAAAAAGCAATCAGTTATAGGTGAGAGAAAATTACTAATGGTCACCCCTAGATCCTTATGTCAGCACAAAGGGATACGCAAAACAAAACGCTATTGTATTGACTTTGTTTTCATTTTGCTAGCATTCATCGCCCCGTTTAACACGGAGACAGGACAGAGCAGTGGAAAAACAGTGCATGATACTGCGTGATGTGAACGGATACCTTCGCTGAAACAGAACACAGAGTATTCACACAGTACCTACTGTGCTGGCCACTGTTTTCCTGTTATATTTTTTTATTCTTCTGTTTGAAAATAGAGTGTGAAAGCACCAGACCATCATCAGAAGATTGAAGATGGATTGCAATTCCAGAAGACTATGAGCTTACTTTTTACTGCGAAAGAGAGCAGCTTAATTGGAGGCAGTATTTGGAAATAAGATGATAGTAGCGACCCGATAGGATCTTGTGCAAGGTCCTATCACCACACAACCGGATGAATCCAGTATTTGTAATTAGCGAAAGTGAGGTAAAGATTTTAATTGTATACGTTAAGTTTTTTAAAGAGGTGCAATTTTTTTTGTCGATTGTCGACATCTTAATAATCGAGGAACAACTGCCAGCGCTTTCATTTTTATTTCCTTTTCATCCATTCAATCTCACAAATTTAATTGTCGACCATTTAGAAAATGTTTCTAATTATGAATAGGAAATAAAAATAAAAGAGCTGCAGTTCCTCGATTAATAAGACGTCGACTGTCAGAAAAAATATTATTTGCATCTTCTCAAAAAATTTTTTGTGAGCCAATTTGTCATGCAAGTCATCGTCGAAACCTAGTAGTCAAAATGTAAACTGGTGTAAGCCGATTAATTTGTCTATAAACGATGAAATTTTAATAGTACTTCCTCGACGTTTATTACGTGCAAAGCCGAAAAGATACTAACTTTGTTAGTGCAAACTTCAGGCAATATTAAACAGCATTAAATTTATATGAAAACTTAACCTAGGCTCAACTTAGGCAAAACTCCGTCGCTTCCATATTTATTATTAAGTACTGCGTATATTTTACAATCGACTCGAGTATTATCATTTCACGTGAATCATTGCCGGTTTTGTTGTAACGTCATCTTCAGATGCTTAGACTAACGCGTAATGTATGCTAATCGTTGGAAGTTATCGTATCGCTCGGGGTATAGGACACCAATCACGGGGTAAACTTTGTAGGCATGGAAAGTTACGAGTTTGATGAAAAACTTGAACACGGTATAGTGTTACGGCGAAATAGAGCGATGTTTAGTTCTATTGTTGGCGAATAGTTTGCTTCAGATTTGTAAGATTTCCTTTTCAAACAGATAATTCGAAGAAAGATGTAAAAAATATCGGACGTCGAAATCAAGAAATTGCGTTTTTGTCAAGATCATTCGGAACAAAAAACTGTTGGGAATTAGTTTCTTTAGTTTATTTTTCGTCACGGATTCGTCCTCATAGTGTCTGCTCCCACCAGGATTAAAAGCCGAGACCTCTTGCTTTACAGTCAGGATCACTACCGATAGGCTATCCGGTTGTCAAAAGTTCATTTAAATGCCTCTATGACTAACCTTTTCGCCTCCAAACAGCCACAGTGTCTCTCGCAACTATGAACTTTATATCGGTGTAGTTAATATTGCATTTACAAATTTAATTATGTGGTCAATGGCGGCGAAAAGATTAATAGGCGAAGTGGTTTAAAACCAGACAGCAACACGTAGCAACAAAAAACTATGTAGATTCAGGCGTTACTTTCAGTGAGAAAGAGAGAAAAATATTGTAGAAGTCCATATTATATAAGACCCACTGCTGTACAAGTTTACTATGAGCTTTTCGATAAGAAAAACATCGTGCGGGGAACCTGCACACACCTGCGAAGCAATTCAATTGTACGTTATGTAGGTTCCAATCTACACTGTCCGCGTGGGCATCCTACACTGAGAGGTCTGAGCCCAACAACAAAAAATGGTATTAAATAGTTTGATCGGCACCTATCTAAGACTTGCTAAGTCTAATTCCCGCGAAACTAGCAGCAGCTGAGTTGGTAGAGATTTATTCCGCTTCACTTTCTCCATTATAAGTTGAGTTACGGCCCTTTGCCTGTGCCGGTTCGATGCCCGCGCATAAACACTTGAGATAGGCGCATTGTTCGGAGATTATGAGATTGCTGAATAATTACGGCACACTTCGAGTGAAGTGTTCATAGCTATCAGAAGGTCTCTTATAATTTGATTGTTCTGAAACATTAAAATAATTTTGATATAAAAACAATTAAATTAATGTTTAATAAAAACACATTATCATTATTTATCAAAGATCACGCATCTGCAATCCCTCCGGGGTTGTGGGTGTCTATGGGCAGTGGTGATCGCTTACCATCAGGAGACCCACTTGCTCGTTTGCCTTCCTATTCACATAAAAAAAAAAAAAAAAAAGATGTCTGCTGCTGAACATAGGCCTTCCCCAAAGCATGAGCTGCGGTCTCATCGTCTAACAGGCCTAGCGTATGGGCCCTCCCCTTCTTGGCACAGTCCTGGAGGAAGCCAGGGCCACGAGGGGCGTTAGTGGTTAAACCCTTGTGGTATCCCACTGTGTCCCCCAACACACCCGGACTGAGGGTATAACGCCTTCGGGGTATTTCGTTACACAAAGACCTTCCCCAAAGAGCGCCGTAAAGACCGGTCCTGCATGTCTAGCACGAGAGCGCACAAGAGTCGCGTCGCGCGCGAAGTAGATCGCCCGTCTTTTTCTTACTGTTCGATCTAGAAAGAGACGTGTAGTGTACGCGACTCTTGCACGCTATCGTGCTAGCCGGGCTGAGCGGCTCTCATTCAGCGGACTCCTATTTTAGTTGTGTTGTGAGAGACAAATTTATACTTATCAGTATTCAACGACAAGTTATAGAAAGCTATTCAAAACAGTTCAAATCCTATTTTTAAAACACGATAATTAAATCGGAACCAAAACACATTGGTATTCGCCCACGCTCTCCGTTTGATTAAATCATAAACAAATAACTATTCACAAAATGGCGGTTGAATTACAAAATGGCCGATAGTGCACGCTAACGGTTAGACCGGCCGTGTTATTAAGGCTAAGTAATAAGAATTTATTTATACGACGGCTACAGCTAACAATTATCAACAGAGGGCTAGCAGTAGCTTTGGATATGTGTAATTAAATGAAACTACGCGTAGCTTTAACTCGGAAGTTATTTTCGATATTACATTAACAATTTTTCATTTTTTTTCTGGTGAAGGAGAATACAGCGAGGTAAATCTACATCTATACACATAATATACCGGCGATACACATATCGGCGACCGGATGGCCTAGTGGTTAGAGAACCTGACTATGAAGCTTGAGGTCCCGGGTTCGATTCCCGGTCGGGGCAGAAATTTGTATGAAAAATACGAATGTTTGCTCTCGAGTCTTGGATGTTTAATATGTATTTAAGTATGTATTTATCTATATAAGTATGTTTATCCGTTGTCTTGTGCCCATATCACAAGCTATGCTTAGTTTGGGACTAGGTCAATTGGTGTCAATTGTCCCGAGATATTTATTTATTTATTTATTTATTTATAACGTCATGCCTCTTCCCTATAGGGGTAGGCAGATACTACTTTGTTCCATTTGCTACGATCCTGACATATCTCTTTCGCTTCATCCACATTCATCAATCTCTTCATAGATGCTTGTCGCTTTCGGGTACTCCTAAGCTGACCTTTTTCAAAACGCCTCTTCTTTGGTCCCGGAACGTTCTTCTAGGCCTTCCCCTCGTAACGCATCCATTTACACTCCCCATAGGTATGTTTAGTTGATCTACTTACATCCATCCTCTCTACGTGGATGGATGAAAGTAGTATGGTGTAATCAAAGGCTTGTGAACATTACTTAAAAGAAACAAAAAAGGCCATAAACTATCCTCTCACATCGACAATGAAGAACGTGCTACAATTTATCGATTTGTACCGGCCCTGTTCTGCCGATTGCTCCAATTGCCTACTGTCGCTCGT
Organism: Pandemis heparana; assembly: GCA_963854515.1. NCBI lineage: Eukaryota > Metazoa > Arthropoda > Insecta > Lepidoptera > Tortricidae > Pandemis > Pandemis heparana. The sequence goes on from OY978021.1 coordinate 14,083,768, forward strand.
TGTGATTCTGTCCGCGACCGCAAATTAGGTCTTTGGATTCCTGCCAAGAGATAACGTTGTTCCTACGAAAATATATCATTTTTAAATTAAAACACGATCGATTTGTGCACCAGTGTTGTGTGCAGTGAGTGGACTGAATTTTAATGTGTGAAATGGCTGATCACTTTTTAAAAAGATTGCCTAAGGAGATGTTTCAAACTTCGACTGTATGCTGTATGTATATTGTGCGATTGCTCCGCTAATTATAAATTAATTTTGATGATTGTTTTTCTGTTTGGTGGTACGTTATTTTTAAGACCTAGTCATATAAAAAAAATATAGGAATTGGTCCAGCGTATATAAAAAAAAAACTTCTATAAAGTTAAACCAAATTGAAAGATTTTTGAAAAGGAAAAATAATTAGGTACATACATACATTCATACCGTCACGCCTCTTTCCCACAGGGGTAGGCAGAGACTACTTTGTTCCACTTGCTACGATCCTGACATACCTCTTTCGCTTCATCCACATTCATCAATCTCTTCATACATGCTCGTCGGTTTCGGGTACTCTTGACCTGGCCTTTTTCCAAAACGTCCTCAATTTGATCACGGAACGTCCGTCCTAAAAATAATTAAAATCTGTTAATCCATAAAAATAGTGTACTAGTGCACTTTTTTTTTTTTTTTTTTTTTTTATGCGAATAGGAAGGCAAACGAGCAAGTGGGTCACCTGATGGTATGCGATCACCACTGCCCATAGACACCCGCAACCCCGGAGGGATTGCAGATGCGTTGCCAACCTAGAGGACTTAGATGAAATGCCTCTTGTGCCCGTAATTTCCCCGGCTGTCTTACTCTCCACACCGGAACACAGCAGTGCTTGCACTGCTGCTTAGCGGCAGGATTAGCGAGTAAGATGGTGGTAGCGATCCGGACGGACCTTGCACAAAGCCCTACCACCCGCAAAACTTCGGATCTGTTTAAACTCTGTACTTGGGATAGGGCTTGGTGGGTGGGCATGACGTCATGTATTGTGAGTTCAAACCTATACCTATACACACATTAAAAAAGCCTTGGGATAATCATTATCCTTAGACAAATTTGATGTTTTGACTCGGTAGTAATATGCCTATATTGAAATATTCAAAACTGTCTAGGGATAAAAAATATCCCATATTTTATGTAGGTATCGTCCCAATCTCCTTAACCACCCTGTACAATACCTTCATCGACATCCAGTTCACCCTGTATAAACGAGCAATTCACTGAAACAATAATGAACATCCTATAAACGTCAGATGAACTACACGGCTCTTAATGGCCTCGACTTAGAGACAGCTGACATCCGCCATTTATAGGAATAAGCTTTTAAATTTCACTAATTAAGAGCTGGGATTTGTTCAAACCGTTAAATCCGACTCTGGAAACAAAACGTGATTGCTCGTCGACTTATAATTTAATGCAATTTCCTCTTTTATTGTTTGGAGCGAGTGAGGGGTGGTAGCGGACGCTGCTGAGGCCCTTAAAGCCGCGTCTACGCTAGGCGAGCCAAACACGAGCGGAGCACGAGCCGAACACAAATTCATCTAGTGTGGATCGACTTAAGAGCCTCGAACTTCACTTGACGCCGCGCCGAGAACGGCACCGCTCGTGCTTGGCTTGCACGCACCTGAAGGAAATCCCATCACTAGAAAATAGATTCGAAAGTGCTGCTTAGTCTATTGCCTACTTGCACGCACCTGAAGGAAATCCCATCACTAGAAAATAGATTCGAAAGTGCTGCTTAGTCTATTGCCTACTTGCACGCACCTGAAGGAAATCCCATCACTAGAAAATAGATTCGAAAGTGCTGCTTAGTCTATTGCCTACTTCAAAACATCATCATCTTAACCACCAGCTACTAATAAATGCGAAAGTAACTCTGTTTGTCTGTAACCTTTTCACGCTTTAACCACTGAAGCGATTTAGCTGGAATTTGTTGTTCAGATAGTTCCAGTCCACCAGGGAAGGGCATAGGATATTTTTTATCCCGAAAAATAGCGTAGTTCCCGCGGGATTGCGATAACCAAATTCTGTGCAGACGGAGTCACGGGCAACTAGTTCCAGCATTGGTTCCAGCATAATTCAGAGCCACCTTGTCATAATCTTTCTCTGGCAGTTCCTCCCTTGCACCAAGCACCAAGAAGGGTGCAGAATCCTCTTATTGCAGTTCGCTGGGCCGCGATGCAGGGCTCCGGCCCCAGGCCCTGCCGCGGCCCCGGCCCCCGGCCCTTCGTTAACAGCCTCGGAGGGCTGAGGGCTGCACTTTTTGGCGGTCCCGGAAATATATTTTTTTGTTTCGAATTATAATTAAATCAGTGACAATGATTGGTTTTATGAAGTTGGCATTTTTTTGAAGAATCTTCGAAGGGAGGGAGGGAGGTTTGGCGAGGTGTTATTTGATAATCGCTAAAGCGTGATTGAGTTTTTCATTATCATCGTCATCATTTCCAGGCATGCGTCATTGCTGAGCACAGACATCTTCTCAGAATAAGATGGTTTTTGCTGTAGTTCCCACGTGGGCCCAGTGCAGATTGAGCACTACACACCATTGAATTATTTCGCAGATGTGTGCAGGTTTCCTCACGATGTTTTCCTTCACCAAACGCACATAAATTCCGAAAAACTCTGAGGTGCGAGCCCAGGATTCGTTTCCGTTTGTGTAATTATGATTTATTCTTACGGTAGTTTCGTGGTGAAAATGAACACAAATTATTAAAATTTACAAACAAAGCGTCCTCTATCAGTTACTTTGTAAACTTTGAAAGACCCCATTTAAATAATCCAATTTACAAGCTCATAATTCCATATTTAAGTTTATCCACATACTTCACAAACTGTTCAGACTTCGCCAACTTGCTAACTCAATCTAGAAAAACAGCCCAAATTCATGTTAAAAACACCGGCCAAGCGCGATCCGGATTTGCACACGATTGGTTCCGTGGCTATAAAAACGAAGTCTACCTTTTTCAAGTAATAGGAAAACAAATAACCTAAAGGAGCACCGTCATCCGAAGCCACTTAAAACCTAGAAGAATGCAGATGTATTGCAGGCCTAGAGGGCTATTAGAATATCTCAAATACCAGTAATTTCATACTATCATCATCATCATCAGCCTGAAGATGTCCCCTGTTGAACAAAGGCCTCCCCCTTACACCATAATGAACGACAACTCGCCACCTGCATCCACCGGTTTCCCGCAACTTTCACGATGTCGTCGGTCCACCTAGTGGGAGGCCTGCCAACACTGCGTCTGCGGTTCGTGGTCGCCACTCGAGAACTTTTCTCCCCCACGCAATTTCACACATTAAGGTTAAATAAAAAAATAAAATACAGTCCTAAATTTACAATAATGCTATTGGCAATGTAAGAAAGAGCGATACAATACGCGTGTGTTAGAGTGAGATACATAGATGAGACCATTTTTCTTACATGCTATAAACCAGTTTTTTTTGTCAAGACGCTAACATTTCTGAGGCGTTCAAATTAAACGGTAGTGAAATCTGTATGAACGGATGTTATCCTATAATGAATGGACGGATAGACAGCAGAGCCTGAGCAGGGTTCCATTGGCATCAAAAGACACGGAACCCCAAAAACGAAGTCACTCATCAATTAGTATTCCTGGCCAGAGGAAAAATCTCATTCAACTTGGTAACAAGAAACTCTTGCTCGTTTGTATTGGCATCACGATCTCAATTTCCCTTGTTTTAAACGTTCGAGACAATAATCAAGGTTATTATTACATTTAATATTCATAGCGAGGTGTCGGCTGGATTTCTGGACGGACTTTGGGGCCTGTTAAGTCATATTTATGACTCGAGTGTGCATTACAATGGAGTTAAACCTGGGGTGTCTTCGAGCGTTATGTTTTATGATCACCCCTGCTTTCATGTTAATTAGGCTTTGTGATGCTTTGGTATTGTGAAATGACGGTATTTAGGTGTGACTATACTCTTGAAGGCATTTGTCGTTGTTTTACTTGGATTTTTGTGATGACACCAATTTGACAATACAATACAATACAAAATACTCTTTATTGAAAACAACAAAACTATCTGTGTCCAGTGACAGTTCGAAATGCAACGCGTATTCAATATGAAGCCCACCGGCGTGGATTCTCGTCGAGTTTGTAATCATAACAGAATTGTCACTTGTCATCGACAGTTGTCGCTTTGGTGAATTAGGGGTCTCATTATCAAGGTCTCTCAGATTTTTGCCGGACTATTTCAACAGGTGGTTGTTAGTTCAATTAAACCACTACAAAGATTTTTCTTTTAAATTTTTCATTCAAAATTTAGTCCCGCCCTTGACGTGGTTGACTTTGAACTCTCGCACTAGAGTTTTTCATTACTGTAATATGCAACAATTACCTTTATAGCTCGCAGATGAATACTTCGCTTTAAATTTCTAAACGACACTGAAAATTTGAACACAGAAAAATCCGAAAAGTAAAGCTATGGCCGGGAATCGAACCCGGGTCCACGTCATTCTGTGACGCGTGCTTATACCCCTACACCACCCATAGCAGGTCATCAGCATACCATGCCTGGACCTGCAGGACCTGCTATGGGTCATCTTCCTGGCCATAGCTTTACTTTTCGGATTTTTCTATATGTTCTAATTTTAAGTGTCGTTTCGAAATTTAATTTCTAACGGTAAAACCGTAAAAGTGAACATAAAAAAATCAAGAAGTAAAATTCTTGATTCATTTGATAGTAGGTACTTGGCTTTATTGCCAATCTATTTAGTAATTTACTGTATGGCCTCCGGTTACGTACGAAGTGCAACTTGGCTACAATGTATTGATTCCTGCCGTACGTTAGGGTTTATTGCTGAAACTTTACTCTGTTGCAGCTGATCTAGTATTTTGAGAGTTGAAGAGTTCCGGTTAAGTGCTCTACTTTGACAGTATCGCATAAGTTCTTTATGTGTTGCTACATTATATCCTACTAATATTATAAATGCGAAAGTCCTCACAGATGGATGGATGGATGTGACAATTTGAGTGTGTATGTTTGTTTCTTCTTCACGCTGAAACGACTGGACGGATTTGGATTAAATTTGGAACGGAGATAGCTGGTATCCTAGATTAACACATAGGCTACTTTTTGTCCCGGAAAATTGCATAGTCCCCGCGGGATAGCAACAAACATGTCAAAGTTCGTAACTGCCTAACGTTAGTCTGATTCTACGCGGACGAAGTCGCGGGCAGAAGCTAGTACAAAGTAATGGTCACAAATATTATAAATGCGAAACAATAAACATTTCTTTTTTGTATTTTTGTAGAAAAAGTTTTGTATGTAAGTATGAACTGCTGGTTATTTCTTACAAAAGTAAATTAAGGAGTCGAAAGATGTGGTGACATCACTGCTGATAAAGGGGAACTCTTTATGTAAATGAAATTTCATTGCACCCAGTATAAAGCAAACATCTAATATTGTAAAAAATAAAGAGTTTACAGAGTCGAAGGGAAAACAAAACGTAAATAGGCATTATTTGAACCAACACGGGATTAATCTTGAAGAGCTGGAGGGTGCTTGCGCAAACATTGGTACCTATTTAACGCCTTTCGAAGGTGTTGGTTGATTTCATCACAAAATAGAAGAAAGAGATAGCAATAGTCTGTTCTATTGCTCATATTGATGCAGATGCATTATAATTATCAATGAACGAAAGACGAATGCGTAAATAATTTTATTTATCTTAGGACAATTGAGATCAAAGACTAATCCATTTTTTTGCGAGTTCTAGACTTGTACTAGCTCCGTCTGGATCACTAATCCTGCCGCCAATCAGCAGTGCTAAGCAGAATATATTCTGGCAAATACAGCCAGTGAATTTACTGACACGTGAGGTATTTCATATCCTATAGGCCTTATAAATAGACTCAGAGTTGCTCAGCGAGCTATGGATAGAGCTATATTTGGGGTTTTCTACGGGATCGAATTAGAAATGAGGAGATACGTAGAAGAACAAGTGTCACCGACATAACCAGCGAAGCTCTTTGAAGGCAATGGGCAGGCTCTATAGCATGGAGGACAGAAGGTCGTTGCGTGCACCAACGAGGTGGACGGATGACTTGGTTAAAGTTGCGGGTTCACGGTCAATGCACGCCGCTTCCAACAGAAGCAACTGGAGACCTGCTATAAAAGAGAATAGCTATGAAGGAGACTTATGTCCAACAGTGGACGTAGGTAACATGGCTGATAATTATGACGATGATGTTGAATATTTTAAATGCGAAAGCTTTTCTATCTGTTACTTTCACGCTTAAACCGCTGAGTCGATTTCCTCAAGGACGACCGGGACTACGTCAAGAGTGTACCAACTTCTAAGAAACCCTTTCACCACTTGATACTGCTATGGACTTCCACATCCCAAATCAAAAGGGCACAGAAAAAAACCCTCGTAAGTAAGTCAACAGTCATAAAACAAAGCTCTTACCCAATTTACTGGGTGCCTACAATTTCCCTACCAAATGGCACTGTGTTTATTGTGAAAATATTGCCGATTCGGTCGGCGCGACTCGGGCCAATTCGGTCGAGTGTACTGTCAATATTGACGCCCCTTCTTCGGGTGAAAGACGAGTGAGATAAGGCCGTGGTAACGCTGCGGGTTATGTCTGGGTGATAAGTGATAAACCCTTAAATGCAGGTAGGATGAAGCCTACATAAGCAAAAAACTTTTATATTTTACTATCTGTTGCCAGCGACTTCGTCTGCAAAGAATTCGTTTATCGCTATCCCGCTGGAACTACGCAATTTTCCGAGATAAAGTAGCCTATGTGCTATTCCAGACTTTTCTCTATCTATGTGCCGAATTTCATCCAGTTCCGTTGGGCCGTTCTGGCGTGATTGAGTAACAAACAAACATCCATCCATCCATCCATCCATACTTTCGCATTTATAATATTAGTTAGATTGTTCTACCTCTAAAGGAAAAATGAGTCCCTATATAAGATCTTCGTTGGGGCTGAAAGGACCAACGAGTTGGACGGATGACCTGGTTAAAGTCGCGGATTCACGGTAGATGTAAATAAGCCGCTTCCAACTGAGGCAACTGGAGGTCTATGGGGGAGGCCTATGTCCAGCAGTGAACATCCTACGGCTGCATGATAATGATGATTGTGAAGATCACTTCGTTCTCCATTTTTCTCTCTCCGTCAATACACTTTTTCTCAGGAACGCGCAAAGGTATAAAGTTGAAATTAATACCTAATATTTACACCAATCGATACAATAGGGGAAAGTGGTCACCATTTGTACACTTTTTAGATATTTTTTATTTTTTATTTAATTGTCAAATTTAGCTAGTTTATATACCTAAGTGCAAAGTGTAACAAATTCATTGTAGTTTGTTACAAAAAAAGTTCGAAACTATTATGTCTAAATATTAAAGAGTTATAGCCATTTTTCAACGATAAGGTATGTGTACGAATGGTGACCACTTTCCCCTACACCATGTCACTGTGGAAATCCGTGTGATATTCTTCTAAGGGCCACATGCACGGACCAGGGTTAACGACTGAACCCCGTGTTAGATGCTAACCCGGGGCTAAGTAGTGTCAAAATGTATGGAACTCTCAAACCTAACCCGTTAGTTATTTACTGTGCAAGTGGGCCTAATGTATTCATTTTCACGGACATTAAATTTAAAGGCACCTGTCCTAATAACATTACATCATTCGTTAAGCATTGTCATGGAAAAACAGAAAACATTTAATTAGATAAGATCCTCCCAGGAATCAAACTGGTTGACAGGTCACTTCAAGATAACCCTATTATTTGTTTACCTATCCTGTCCCGTGGACACACTGGCGCCACCTGCGCCGGACGTGGGTAAATTACCCGCTCTGATAAATGGGTTCGGGTAAAACTGTGGGGTAAAAGAACCCGAGCGGATTAATTGAGTCGGGATGCTGAGGTTTTCGAGTGCATGACACACAAAGAAGTAGATTCATTTCGATGATTTTCGCTGTACCGGTTGAGCCATTTGATTCCAGGGGCCTTAAATCATGACGTCTTATTTAGTATTCAATTCCGACTCAGTTCAGGTTTTTGCTCTCATTTTTGGTATAGATCTGACAGCGAGTAAACCTAAACTGAATCGCATTAAAACGTCATGGTAAGGCCCCAGATCCACCGTAGAGCGTTCTCATAGTAAACGCCACATGATTTTCCTGTCAATTCAACATAGCGTCACTATGACCTTCATTGTGAGACGGTTCCACAGGGGGTCAATCAATCTGTTCTATGGTACATTGTCTCTGCCACTTCCCGCGGGGGACGAGGCAGATGTACTTACAGAACATTAAATTTAGAGTCAGACAATGCGATCACGTGCATGTCTCAATTACAATTGGCAGCGCTGCTTGCGAAACGAAACGGCAACTAACAGTTCCAAACACGATCGTGACGTGACCAAAAACTTACTCTGAGCATACAGCACACTTCTGCACGGATTATTTTTGAGTCTCATTATGCACCAGCCTCAACAATAACTTGTATTAGATCCTACTAATTATAAATGCGAAAGTTTGTGAGGATAGGAGTGTGTGAGTGCGTATGTTTGTTCCTTCTCCACGCTGAAACGACAGGACAGATTTGGATAAAATTTGGATGAGAGATAGCTGGTACCCTAGATTAACACATAGGCTATTGTTTATCCCGGTAAATTGCACAGTTCCCGTAGCTGCCAAGAGAGTCGCGACGTATATAATTATTGCAGAATAAAAAATATACTATCGACGAAGTCGCGGGCAGAAGCTTGTTGCTTATAATGTTTATGTCTGATCAAATTATGATAGTCTCAACTGAGCGATCATCTTAGAGACGAGGTTTTATAAAACCAAACTCTTGCAAATGCTGTTTCTGGCGCAGTTATTTTCTCATGGATAAATACATACATACATAAATCACGTTTTTATTCTTACGGAGTAGACAGAGCCTAAGGTAACGAGACCTAAAGGCTACGTTTATCAGAAAATTGTGGGGAATCAAAATGGGTTGCTAGCCGCATCGCTTATAACACACATGATTCCTAAGATTTTCACCGTTGGCGTGGAAAGATCTCGTAAATAATTAATCAGAAACTAAAAAAAAGTTATCAACCATACAAGCAAAATAATTGGACAAGAAACACAATCGTGTCCCAAGCATCTAATAACCATTAAGACACATCAAATAGGCACTAAAATAAGCAATTTTTAATAAAAGCAAGTCATAATACAAAGCTTGCCACCTCGTAACGGCTGTATTTGGGAATTAACTCCATAAAGATTATATAATAATGGTCAAAATTGCTGTTTAATAAGAAACATGATGTGGCGTGTTAAGCCACCATTAGTCGTACAGGAGGCCCTAAGAGTGCATGGCAATTTGGTATTGATTGCTTAGATTATATAATTTTAAATGGTGAGAGGGATTATTCAAATTCACGGAAATTATGTACGAAAATATTTCAATGGTTCGTTACTTACCTACGTAATTTTATTATAAAACGTTTTACCAGAACATAATCTAACTAATATTATAAATGCGAAAGTATGGATGGATGGATGGATGGATGGATGGATGGATGTTTGTTTGTTACTCAATCTCGCCAGAACACCCCAACGGATCTGGATGAAATTCGGCACATAGATGGAGAAAAATCTGGAATAGGACATAGGCTACTTTTTGTCCCGGAAAATTGCGTAGTTCCCGCGGGATAACGATAAACGAATTTTTTGCAGACGAAGTCGCTGGCAACAGCTAGTACCATCATAAGTGCTTCAAACAGGGTCTAGTCAGTTTAGTTCTAATTAATTTTCATAATTAAATAATAATCCAAAAATTCCACATGCAATTTTTTTGCAGAATTTAAATATTTTGAGTTTTTCTTACTCGGAATCGTTTACCGTGTCGATCCTTATACAAGACGAAAATTGTCCCAAAATTTTGATTCCAGTTTCATTTTTTTAAATACTTATAGGTAAGTACCTATGTGTAGAACGTGACGAAGAGGAAAAAATCCATAGTAATATTTGGGACACATTTTTTCATATATTTGAGAATCGATAGGGTAAACAATTCTGAATAAGGAAAACCCAAAATAGTTAATTTCTGGAAAAAATCTTCAAGTTTACTTTTTTGGGAAACCCTCTCACTTTCTTTCACGTTGAATAAAATGAAATAATGGTAGAGGTATCAGAGTTCACTGTGTTTCAATATAATTTGAAACATCAATAACAACAGAGGTTCTGAAAATACACAATTTGCCGTCCATCATTTTATCAGAAACCGTTTTAGGTGCAAAATCAGAACACAAACGTTTAGTTTATCTTTCCACCTGGCGGGCGCCGGCGACGCGTGAAAGAGATAGCGCGAAAAATTGGAATTATTCCACGTACACAATAGGGGCTGCGCAACATGAGAATATGTGCTACAATCCAAAAAGTACACGGAATAATCCTAGTAATATTTTGAATGCGAAAGTTTGTGAGTGAGGATGTGAGGAGTGAGTGAAAGAAAGAAAAAGAGAGAAAGAAAAAAGTTGATTAATGACAATAGCAAAAGTAGTTACATCAAACAGATAAACAAATTGACACAAAATGGTCCCAACTCAGCATGTGTTTGTTGTTGTGTCAGTCTGTATGTTTGTTACTTCTTCACGCTGAAACGACTGAACAGATTCGAATGAAATTTGGAACGGAGGTAGCTGGTATCCTAGATTACAACATAGTTTACTGTTTATCCCGGAAATTTGCATAGATCCCGAGGGATAGGCATAAACTTGTCAAAGGTCGTAGTAAATAATTATTTTAGAGGATATAAACTGTCAACTTACATACAGTATAATACTGTCTGTGTACTATCTACCCTCGGGATCTTTAATATACAAATCACGTCTTTATCCCCTACGAGGTAGACAGAGCCTAAGGTAATAAGACCTACAGGCTACGTTTAGGAAGACACTATCTGAAACTATCAACATAATTTCTCAAGTCTTATTGTACGCGGACGAAGTCAGGGGCAGAAGCTAGCATGTATATATCGATTTACATATTCAATGAACAACAAATGCCTTAATCAGTAGTTGGAATTTGACCAATTATGCTAGCTTACCTAGACCTATTTAGTTTGGGCCTGTTGCACCGCTCTCTGTTAAGTACCAGTTATCGTAACTGTCAGTTATGTATGATGACGTCTCTGTCTGTTTTATAGTAATAAATAGAGGGAATCATAGATATTGAAAAAGTGACCTGTTTTAATTTAGGTTACCAGCTATCTCCGTTCCAAATTTGCTTCAAATCCGTTCAGTCGTTTCAGCGTTAAGAAGGAACAAACATACACATTCACTCACTCACATCATCACAAACTTTCGCATTTATAATTATTTGTCGAATTTCCACCCTATTACTTAATTCTTGTACTATTAGCTCTTTAGTAATTACGTCAGTTAATTTATCAATTAAACAATGCTTACTAATGCGTTCTCTACACGCCATAAGATATATCGTTTGAAGTGAGCCGATGATTCGTCTCCGTTAGTAGATTGATGGCCTTAATTAATTGAGTTATACGGAGGGATCGATTGTCTGCAACCAAACGGGAGGCTAGAAAGGTTTCATCGTAAGGTTTTGGCGAAAGAATGGGACGCATACCGGATATCACTGATCATTGGAGATAGGTAGAAATTTTAAGATGAAAGAATAACAGGATGCGACTTAATTTACATTTCAAGTGTAATTATATTTACAGCATAAATATAATTACAGAAATATTTTACATTAAGTGACCAATAGGTAAGATAAGCTTTATTTTATATCTATCTGTTTCTGGGATAGTAACCTTCCTTTTGAGACTTGCCGCAGTGGGGTAAAAGGAAGCCTGTGTGTAATTTCAGACTGTAATCTATCTATGTACCCGATTTCATTCGGATTTGTTCCAGTGTGTAAGTAAGTAAGCCATTTATTTGTGATACACAGGTAAATTACATAGGATCTACAATAAATACAATACTAAAAACCATTCATTACATCTTCAAAAATTTTCAGTTTTATAATATTAGTTGTATTTTCTTGATAAGTCGATGGTTTCATTGGATTATTCGACCAAACAATTATCTAACCATCAAATCAATATAAAACCATTTTTTTAAAACAAAACTTAAATAATTTGCAAGAAAGTTAAAAGCGTATTAATTGTTGTAATAATAAGTCTCACAAGGCAAGGCGCAATTGTTGAGTATACATGGAATGCTGCCACAATGAAACCTTTTTGTGTTTATAAACACGTTGTAAAGGATTGGCAATGTTAATACGACAGCGTTCCACATTGGCTCAACAATTAGAGTCCTCAAGTGTACTTTCACGGAAGTGCAACCTTCATAAAAATCCCGGGAAACTACCAGCTAATCACCCTGAGCTCGTTAGACCCGGCAAATCGGGAAACTCCGGGCAAACCAGGGAAATCCTTGATAATGTGGCATCTTTGCCCGAACGTCTATGGGTCGGAACTAATTCTTATGGACTGGTGTTAGTTGCTGGATTTTACGGGGTGAGAAGCTGTTAAATAAAAGTTAGTGAATAGTTTTTATTTTATTTTTGTACATTAAGAAGAAAGAATGAAACTTATGCGATCGGGATAGCACCAATTTAAAATTATTGTCAAATACTCAAAACTAAAATTAATTAAAGCTGTGAAAATCAAAAAAGATAATAATAGTAATTAAAAAATAGTCATTTAAAACGGTGTATCCATACAAATATAGTCATGGAATAAAAAAAGGTGACTTTAAGTTCTGCTACAAAGTCGTTGGTTAGCTAGCTCTTAATTTATGATAACAACTATTAATAAAAAGAGTTTGTAAATCTTAATTTTTATGTCTGTCTGTATTAACCAATATTTTATAAAATGACACCACGCATACATATTAATAAGAAACAGGGCTCTACTTACACTGGATTCTATAAATATTGCCGTTTGTAGAGTTAATTTTGGCACAAGTCGAACAATTTACACGTCCGCTGTCTAAATTCCGCAGGAAACTTTTCTTAAGCTAGATTTGTCATAGGCCAAAACGTAAAATCATTCGCGTATTACTTCAGACATATTTAAACAATGATTGCACACTTAAGTACACCATTTCTGTGTATTAATTCCATCCACCAAAAGTATTTTTGCATACTAACGTAACCTCAAAAGGCATGAATCCGCAATCATTATTTAGCCAGCCCCACCTACCGTCGTTTCGGCAAACCATGTTCACTATCTATCACGTCAGTCCATTGACCCGGTATCAATGGCATGTGTATGAAATACTACCCGAGTGCCACCCCTGACGTGTAGTCATCAGACACGCCCAAGTGAATAAGATAATTTTCCTACCACATTGCAGGCGTACAATAATGTCGTCAATGTAAAAAAATATTATGCCGTCAATGTAAAAAATTACACTGTCTTACAAAATACGAAATACTTCAATAGGCGGTTGCATGAGTTCTATTAATCCTCTATTAATGATTTTCAGGTTTCTTTGTAACTTAAATGTACATAATAGGGAATGGATGATTATTTTAAAAGTGCTTGGTGATTTTTCTATTGATAGGAATAACCATCCTTAGCTACGGAAAAAAGTTTCAGATTTTTCCGTCGAGCCATATATTTTATAAAAATAAAAACATTTTACTCAGTCACTCGGCGGCCTCTATACGGCAGTAAGCAGTACGCCAATGACATATCAAATTTAAAAAAAAATGCTTCTTGAAATGTGGTACACGATGGCATTTGTAGCTAAAAGAAGCAACGGCTAAGTGGCGCCGTCTGTAGATTGTTCGTGTTACTAAACCATACATGGGGAATTTCAATAAAAATTACCATAATAATTTTTTTTTCTCAGATTTTGGAATTATTGGGTTATTTCTACTCCGAATCAAAAACACTAATGAAAGTTACATCAGAAATTAATGGCAATTTTAATGAAATCCCAAATAGGTGGTTTAGTACCACCAACAATCTACAGACGGCGCCACTTAGCCGTTGCTTGTTTTAGCTTCCGAGAGTGCGGTGCTATCAACGTCAGTGACGAATGTCATTGTTGTTTTTTTTTAATTTGATAATGCCGTATAGGGGCCGCCGAGTGACTGAGTAAAATGTTTTATTTTTATAAAATATATGGCTCGACGGAAAAATCTGAAACTTTTTTCCGTAGCTAAGGATGGTTATTCCTATCAATAGAAAAATCACCAAGCACTTTTAAAATAATCATCCATTCCCAATTACAAAATAATTAATAATGTCTTTATTCCTTTCGGGTAGACAAAGCCTAGAAAAGCAAGACCTAATAACCACGTTCAGGGTGATTTTGGGCGTATAGACGTGGAAAGTGGAATCAAAATAGACATGGGCTGATGGGTTGCTAGCCGCATCGGATACACGATTAACATGTTTCTTTGAGTAAAATATCTAAGAAAAATATTACTTTGGTAGCTAATAAGTGCAAAGTAGCGTTCGAAACGCCCGAAATAACGACACGCAAGCCCGAAGCGTTCTCAGATTAAGATCGATTACCGCGCTGAGTGAATAAATCGCTCACTCTATAATCGACTACGCTGAGTACAAATATATCGAGTGAGCTAACATTTATCACTGTAACGATGAGGAATCGATTCATTTGAGGTTTTTGTCTTCGTTCCCCTCACGCACATCTGTGTTTATTTTAATTCGTGTTTCCACCTATACGCCGACAATCATTCTAAACGTGGTCAGATCTTGTTACCTTAGACTGTCTTCGTAAGGGAAGCCATGTAGGAAAAAACGAATATCTCCTTTATCTTCTTCTTCTTGAGGTGCCATCTCCTACCGGAGGTCGGCTATCATCAGCGCTAGTTTTACTTTTGACACAGCAGCTCAGAACAGTGAGCTTCTCCTCCTCCTCCTATCTCTTTATATTGGTTCTATTTACGGGACAAATCAAACTAATTTCAAAACAAGCATCGTTTAGCAATACAACTCAACAGAATTTTAAAAGTAAAACAAAAGACAGCTCAAAGCGGCATCGCAATCGCGACAGCAGCCGACTTCCTAATCCCGTTAAGCCCACTCGTCAGCGAGTGCTCGCCTCCGATACTGACTGGAGATTATTTACTTGCAGACTTCAAGTCGCCGTCACCTGATTGCTGTGAATTGTTAACGTTGAGCGAACTGTTGCCAGGGCTGCACCTGATACGTTGGATTTATGAACCACGATCTGTAGGCTAGTAGGCTTATTGTCTAACTCGCTCGCAATCGCCATCGTGTTCATTTTGACAGTTCATGTATGGACTGACAATTGGCATCGGAATCAGCTAGCTGTCATATTCATACAAGAACTATCGAAATGTACACGATGGTGATTGCGAGTGAGTTCGACAATAAGCCTGCTGGTTCTACTATATTAAAGAATCTGAAGACCCTATGACATCTTAGAGTCTACTAGCGGTTGCCCGCGACTTCGTCTGCGCTGAATTTGCTCATCGCTAGGGACAAAAACTATTTATTTACCTAACTACCTACTTAACTTGGGGACGTTATAACCACTAGGCAACTCCATAAACACGAATTCGGTGCAAGTATGAATAATTTTAATGCCGCGTCTGGATAACGGTATGATTTTAATAATTTGCAGTCTGTTTACGCGAGATACAATTAAAGATGAAATTTCGACGAATGAGGAAGGAGTTCCACTGAGAGTTAAAATATTTAATAATGTGTTTTGGTATTAGGTATAATTGGTAACCGCTTTTTGATCCATAAATTGTTTGCTTGAAATTTTCATATTGATTATGGAAGCTAAAAGAACAAAATTATTAACATAAAATTAAGTTGAAATAAGTTAAACATACGTTGTTTCCGTGGTTTACTATCAAACTGGCAATTTTTCGGTGGTATAGGAAACTTCGTCTTCTTCTTCCTCCTGCTAAGATCCTGACATACCTCTTTCGCTTCATCCACATTCATCAATCTCTTCATACAAATGCTCGTCGGTTTAGGGTACTCTTGACCTGACCTTTTGTAAAAACGTCCCCAATTGGCCATGGAACATCTGCCTTTCTTCCTTTCCTTCTTAGTTCTTCTTCTTCTTGGTTCTTAGCCATGCTTGGTAAAATATGTCCAGCAGTTTGAAGAGTATTAGCACTTTTCTAAAATGATGTGAGGAACTTTTGGCACACTATTGTTTATTAACGTAAGATTACACGACCAATGCGCGAGAGGATTTTAAAATTATGAATTTAATGTTCTTAATGGGAGCGGATCAGAATTTATAATGTTTAAAATGTATAATGGGTCAAAATGTATAATAGTTCAAAATATATAATGCAATTTTCTGTGAAACTATTAGGTACATGTTTTTTTTATAGCGTGATCTATAGATTGGTTTAGGTTAGGTTAGGTTTAGTTCTTAGCAATTCTGTTAATTAGCAATTTTCTGAGAAAATCGCATCATATATTATATTTTAACCTATTATACATTTTAAACATTATGGATTTTAATACGTACCCGTTATTAATTTCTAAACGACACTGAAAATTAGAACTTGAATTGTTAGCATCGTCGGAGGAGGAGCTGCAAAGGATGGCTAACATTTTGTGTGGGGCACTGGAAAGGAAAGGTATGAAAGTTAATGTGAGCAAGACGAAAACTATGGTATTCGAAAAAGATGATAGCATGACAGAATGTGAGATTATAGTTGCGGGTGAGAAAGTAGAACAGGTAAAAGAATTTGTATATCTGGGCTCGGCTTTTACGACAGATGGAAAGTGTGAAAGAGATATTGAAAGAAGAGTGAATGCAGGAAACATGGTCAATGGAGCGCTGCGCGCCTTTGTGAGCAGTGAGAAGGTGTCAAAGAAGGCGCGTCTGGCTGTTCACAGAGGGGTGCTCGTTCCAACACTAATGTACGGTAGCGAAAGTTGGGTATGGCAAAAGAAGCATGAAAGTAGAATAAATGCAGTAGAAATGAGAGCGTTAAGAAGTATGGAAGGTATATCACTGAAAGATAGAATAAGGAATAGTGTGATAAGGGAATGTGCTGGTGTGAAAGAAGATATAGTGACCAGGATAGAAAAAAGTATGCTTAGTTGGTTTGGTCACGTAGAGAGGATGGATGAAAGAAGATTAACTAAACAGATTTATATGGGGAGTGTGAATGGGTGCGTTGGGAGGGGAAGGCCTAGGCGGACGTTCCGTGATCAAATTGGGGACGTTTTGGAGAAAGGCCAGGTCAAGAGTACCCGAAACCGACGAGCATGTATGAAGAGATTGATGAATGTGGATGAAGCGAAAGAGGTATGTCAGGATCGTAGCAAGTGGAACAAAGTAGTCTCTGCCTACCCCTGTGGGAAAGAGGCGTGACGATATGTATGTATGTATGTATGTAAAATTAGAACACATAGAAAAATCCGAAAAGTAAAGCTATGGCCGGGAATCGAACCCGGGTCCTCGTCATTCCGTGACGCGTGCTATATATGGGTGGTATAGGGATATAACAGGTTACCTGCTATGGGTTCCCGGGATTCCCGGCCATAGCTTTGCTTTTCGGATTTTTCTGTGTTCTAATTTTCAGTGTCGTTTAGAAATCAAATTTCTAACGGTAAAACGTAAAAAGTAAACATTAAAAATCAAGAAGTAAATTGAAGTCGATGCTCCCATCTCCCATCTCCATCTCGCTCCTAAAATCTGTATACTTAATTTCTTCAAAGCCAACTCAGAGAAAGTTATTAATTTTAATTTGCAACTTAACCATTCCACAGCTACATCAGACGGTACTGTCTGTTTGTACGTAACTCCAACTTTTGAGGTGAGATTCATTTGATTTACTTTGGTTTCGGGTTTATTGATTGCGTCCCTAGGGCGGGAAAGTTTGTTAACGTTGCTTGTATATTGTTTAATCGTACGTACTGATTAATTTGAGTTTGTGATCATGAGGTTGAACACGGTGAATTTCAATTTAACGTCTCAATGTTTTTCTTAATACATACGTAAATAAATTTGACATTTACCTTTCACAGATTAGGACAAACGATTGCTAAATTAGCAGAAGCCTACTGAGCGTTTATGGATAAGGGGGACCCTTATTTAACCAAAGTGACAATTGTCGGTCAGTCTAGTCAAGTTCTTCTTTAACGTACGTACTTAACGTACGTACTTAACGTACGTACGTAACGTAACGTACTCAGATTTTGTTGCTTTAGTAGCTCTAAGTATCTCTTTTACAGAGCGGTACAAATACAAAGAACATAAGCCACTATATTAGTTACAGTAAATTCTAGAATAATCCTAGAGTTACCATTGTTAGTTTACTTCCCGTCTAAAGCTGCAGGGTGCAGGTAAGGCTGCGTCTACATGATGGATCGGCGGGAAGATGGATGGCAGTGTAGCGCCAACTTAATGCCAGGTTAGGTTTAATGCATTTGACGTCATACTATAAAAGCAGAAGGGGATTAAGTTAAATTAAGACAAATTTATCATCGTCTATGAAATAAAATGGTAGTTTCAAAAAGGAAAAATACATGTAAAAGGAGCCCTTGGCGGCCTTTTTTATATATATACAGGCAAACGAGCAAGTGGGTCACCTGATGGTAAGCGATCACCACTGCCCATAGACACCCGCAACGCCGGAGCGATCGCAGATGCGTTGCCAAACTAGAGGGCTAAGATGAAATGCCTCTTGTGCTCGTAATTTCCCCGGCTGTCTTACTCTCCACACCGGAACACAGCAGAGCAAGCACTGCTGCTTAGCGGCAGGATTAGTGAGTAAGCTGGTAGCCTATTTGCAAAATGAAGTTTTGAATTTTTGAATTGAATTTTGAAAGTTTAATGTACCTAAGTATGTGTGTGTAACTAGTGGCACAGTCAAGGAATTTAATTCTTCTTCTTCTAAAAAAAATGGCTCTGTCCTGAATTTTGTAGGTACCTTTGTTCGGATACACGGTCAAAAGACCCCCTGTCGGGCTTTTAGCCAACAGTCAATGATATCCCTCAGAATCTGCCAGGATGGGGTGCGTCCCACGAGATATAACTACAAAATATCTAATTTCATAATAATAACGTTCACAAGATATAATGAACGTTAGCTATAACAGCAAAAAGTATAATTTTTTAACGTATAAGGCTTAAATTATATAACGTTATTTTTATATAACTTCAATTTGTATAAGATTTATATGGACTAATTTTTTTATAACCACCTAGAAAACCCCCTAACCATATAGCAAATTCAATAAACATCTGTGCATTATGCTTTTTGATGTTAGCTGTTATGAACATTATATGCTTTGATCGTTATTTCAATTGATATTATATATAAACAACGTTATACCTTACAAAATTAGATATTTTAAGATTATAATTTTCGTTCATTATATCCAGTAAACGTTATACTAAACGAGTTTATATAAAGTGAGCGTATATATTATGAACATTAGATAATAAGTTGTTATATCTCGTATTACTTACCCGCCAGGATGTATTAACCGTTGCCCTGAGTGCACCGGACCAAGCACTGCTCTTCCCCCGGACGGATCCAAAAACGAACCGCAGTTCTTGATCATACGCGGAGGTGAACCGAATCGCACCCCGGAATTTAATTCCGGATCCAACGAGGAACCTCTTCAAATAAAACGTCATAGTGACATCATATTACTTAACAGGAAAATTTGTTAAGATTTCATATTTATACTTCGTTTTTAAGTTACTTTGAGTTCAATTTCTTGCGATGTCAAAAAAAAATGGAGAACTATTTTTATGATCATTTTGTCCATGAGGAAGAAACTGAACTATGAAAAGGCTAGCACAAATTAAACGAAGCATCGAAAATATAATCAGAAACTATGCATTTCAATGCTTTTAAAGGCTAACATGGAATATGCATGTCAAACACCAATGTTTTAATAAAACACGTCACTCGTCTCACATTGGCAATCCGCTGTAACTGCCTGATGGCTGCCATATGAATAATGCCCAATCTGCCTGTTGCATATTCATGAGCTGTTTAAATCAACAAATGGGTATATGTGACACTATAGTTTCAAACGTAAGTGGCTTGTTAGTGCAGCTACAGGAGGAATGGAGAAATGGAGTTTCTGTAATGAAAACTTCTTTAACGGCGCTAAACACTTCTTGGGATGGGTAAAAAAAATGAAAAAAAGGGGGCATCCCTAATGAGCTGGCAACGTCGCATTTTTGGTGATTTTTTGCGATTATTTCACAGAAATTGAACGAAAGTGTCAAATGTGCGTCTGTAGTGCACTTCGTTTTTAGTGTAAGTAAGTAAATGATTTATTGTACAAATATAAAGAAACAGACACAAATCACAAAAAAAAATACATTAAATATTATGCACAAAGGCGAACTTATCCCTATAAGGGATCTCTACCAGTTAACCTTTGAAAAGATGAGAGGAGTATTGAGAGGAGTATTAGTGTATTAATGTGTGTAATGCAATAATTGATCGTGATGGACTTTTATTTTCTTATTAAACGAGATATAGTATTTTATCCCTTTAATACGAAAATAAAAGTCCATCGCGATTAATCATTGCATTGGACACATTAACACACTAAAAACGAAGTGCACACAGACGCATATTTGAAACTTTCATTCAATTTCTGTGAAATAATCGCAAAAAATCACCAAAAATGCGACATTGCCAGCTCAGTAGGGACGCACCCTCTTAAACTCGCGTCAGGCGTAAGCAGAGCATATTTCGAAATACGAGTGAATCGCGTTCGATTTTTGAAGTTTTTTTTGTTGAGTCGTGGAGCAAAAGTACTAGAGCATCAGCACATTGTTTGAGGTAATATAGCTAATACGTACGTTTTTTTTTGTGAGCGGCCAGTACGGTACGCGTATTGAGCATCATGATGGAGTAAAAGCCCATCGAAAATCTTAGGAATCATGTTATAGGCGATGCGGCTAGCAACCCATCACTATTTCGATTCCATTTTCCACCTATACGCCAACAATACTCGTAAACATGGCTTGTATAAAGACGTGATATTTTGTGTAAGTACGTATATTCAATACAAAGAAAACCGTAGCGTCTTGAAAATTTGTAGACGGGAACAAAACTAAATAAAATTCTAATGATATCGCCTAAACGTATTTGGACCGTGCATAACAGCTGGAAGAATTCTGTCTGATTGTCCTTAAATCTAATAACAAATTTGAATGACCCGCCATCTTGCCTCCCTTTTTGCCTCTTGCCCGAATTTCTTACCACAGTAGGAAGATTTCGACCATTGATGAGATACGTTAGGACGGTGATGCACTGAGATAAATTCACGGTTGATGATAATCACTACATTGTCATAGTACCCAACAAAGTCGCTTTCCGATGTCTGCTTGTCCCTATGTATGCTTAGGTCTTTAAAATTACGCAACGGATTGTGATTCGGTTTTTTAATAGATAGAGTGATTCAAGAGGAAGGTTAATGTATATTTCTACGCTGAAAAAGTCGCGGGCAGAAGCTAGTATAAAATAAAGAAACATAATTATTTATTCAAAGTGGTTAAAATCGGTGCGGAGACATTCAAAAGCTCATTATCGTTTAATTTTGTATGTTCAATTACATATCTTGATCAACTTTATTTGGTAATGATTTATTTACTTTTCATAAAATGCTTGTCGATTTCGTTTGCGTCTTGCTGAAACTTTCCGCGGTACGGGGTCAAAAGCATTTCTTATTCAGGTTTTGAGTTGGATTTAGGTATTAGGCTTAGTTTAAGTTTGATTTAGATATTAAGCTACTTATATTATTGTATGCATATTCTATTTGTGGTAATAAAAGTTTATTCTATTATCATCTACTACAAACGCACAGCCAAATAAAATAATAAATTTAGAAAAGGATCGTATATATATTATAAGATCGTAGGATATATTATAAGAAAAAAATAAAAGCATTTTAACATGAAACTACCGTGAGACTCAAACATAATTACAACAAACCGGATAACTCACGTATAAAAAGCCGAAAAAGCTCTCTGATGAAGGACTACGGATTAGTCCGAAACAATTGTCGGAGCATTTTTTCGGCTTTTGATACGTGAGTTATCCGGTTTGTTGTAATTATGTAAAAGCATTTTACTCTGATTATGATAGGATATTAAGAACCTTAGAATAGTAAAGCGCTCAGTGCGCCCCGTGCCTATTGAGGGATTGTTTCATCAAATTATTTAGCCATCGGTTTTTACTGATTTAACGAGGGCTCCCGAGTCACGCGGGGCTCCGGAAAAAAGAGAGTTTTTCTTTATCGTAAAAGGTGATAATTAAATATGGAATGGAACGTAAGAGAGTGTGAAGGTGATGGACGATAATGAGTGAGACGACGAATATTCGAATTGAAGAATGAGGTGACTTGTGTAAGATGTTTAGGATTTAGTTGGATTTACGTGTAGTCTGCAATACGACTTTGATACGTTAAATTAAATGTAAAGCATGCAAAATAGAATATTTTCCGGTGACTACTTTCATTGGTACTTTTAGTAGGTAAATAAGTCCAACATAAATTTTCCATAGTTTTTTTTTTTTAATGTGAATAGGAAGGCAAACGAGCAAGTGGGTCACCTGATGGTAAGCAATCACCACTGCCCATAGACACCCGCAACCCCGGAGGGATTGCAGATGCGTTGCCAACCTAGAGGACTTAGGTGAAATGCCTCTTGTGCCCGTAATTTCCCCGGTTGTCTTACTCTCCACACCGGAACACAACAGTGCAGGCACTGCTGCTTAGCGGCAGGATTGGCGAGTAAGATGGTGGTAGCGATCCGGACGGACCTTGCACAAGGCCCTACCACCCGCAAAATGCAGAAGACAGTACGGTACGGTAACAAGGCCCAAAAGCCACGTTTAGCATGCTTGTGAGCGTATAGGTGGAAAGGGGAATCAAAATAGTGATGGGTTGCTAGCCGCACCGCCTATAACATGATTTCTAAGATTTACACCCATTCCCTCGATGGCCTCTTACTACATGCGCTTGAAGAGAAGCAACTGGTACATTCAATGTTTTTCATTGCTCTCAAAATTGCCTTCCTATTGATATAAAAAAAAAATGGAACGAATGATGATGAAATCATATTTGAACAATTTAATTTGACGAGCCGACCTACCAGCGGTCTGCAAATTCTTTTAAAAATCTTTAAAGAAAATAATTACGCATATTTGAAAGCGCTGCGTTGGCAAAGGAGTCTTGAAATTTTAGCATTTATAGTATTTTAATGGTGTAGGTTTGAAAGGTGCAAAAGGGTCAGAAAAAATCAAGGAAACGGGAAAGGGCTGAAGACTGGACGCTGTCTCAAGTTATAACAGTAAGCGGACAGTTTAATAAATAAATATCATGGGACAAATTACACCAATTGACCCAGTACCAAACTAAGCAAAGCTTGTACTGTGTACCAGGCAACGGATAAACATACTTATATGTATAATGTAGATAAATACAATACATACATACATACCGTCACGCCTCTTTCCCACAGGGGTAGGCAGAGACTACTTTGTTCCAGTTGCTACGACCCAACCCAACCCGCAACCCGTCACGTCCCGTTCACCACGGGGGCGAGAAGTGGGCTACGGAGAGCCGCTTCGCTACGTTGATGTAGATAAATACATACAACATCCATGACTCGGACATAAACATTCGTATTCATCATATAAATGTCAGCTTCGTAGCGAATTGAGCGGGAACTTGTGAACAGCGAACACGTTTAGAGTTTTGATGCAATCGTACGATCATATTCCTGCAACTACTTAACCGCCATTTAAGTACGCTATCTCGAAACCACGTCTTTATCCCTTATGGGGTTGACAATACCTGAGGTAACAAGACTTTAAGGCCACGTTTAGCGTGATTGTGGGCGTTAAAATGTTATCAAAATATACATAAAGATAAAACATGCTGTAAGTAAGGTTCTCATTCTAAATGCGGTCGTCAGGTCTTGCTACCTTTGGTTCTGTCTACCCCGTAAGTGATAAAAGCGTGATTTATGTATCTTACTTACTTAATATTATAAAGGCGAAAGTTTGGATGTTTGGATGTTTGTTGCCCTTTCATGGCACAGCGGCTTAACCGGTGTTATTGAAATTTGGTACAAATACTCGTATAGTTACAGTCCCGAGAAAGGACAAAGAATACTTTTTATCCCGGAAAATAGCATTTCTCGCGGTATAGCGATAAGTGAATTCATCGCAGACGGAGTTGCGGGCAACAACTAGTGTATGTATAAGGAAAGCTGAATAGCGCAGCGTTTGATGTTTTCACACATTTCCAATACTCCTATCGCTTGCAACTTAATCCGTACTCCGACTGCCCTCTGACTTTTTATCAAAGAGTTGGCTCGGGCTGACCTAGCGGACTACAGACTAAAAGCGCTGGTAATTGGACCCTAGAATTTGCTGATATAGCTACTGATTGAGTTTGAAGCTGCTTAAAGCTTCTATTGGAGCTTTTTAATGGAATTTAAGGACTTTGTGGAGCGTAGAACAATTTAGATTTGCTTTATGCTCGTGAAGTTCAGTTTTGAACAAAAATGCCATTTTTTTTACTCGCGGTTACAAAGTTCGTTTTGTACTAGACTAGCTGTTGCCTGCGACTCTATCTGCGCAGAATTCGTTTACCGCTATCCCGTGGGCACAACAATTTTCTTCTTCTTCTTCTTCTTCTTCTTCAATCTTGATCTACCCAATGCTGAGTAAAGGTCTCTTCCATTTTAGACCATTCTGTGCGGTCCCGAGTTTTCCGCATCCAGTCCTTCCCAGCCGCTCGCACCAAATCATCCGTCCACCTTGCTGGCTGTCTCCCTACATTCCTGAACCCCTTTCGTGGTCTCCACTCCAACAACTTCTTTCCCCATCTTCCATCCGACCTACGGCATATATGGCCCGCCCACTACCACTTCCTAGAGGCTATGGTTTTTGCTATGTCGGTTAGTCCCGTTTTCTTGCGGATTTCGGTGTTCTGGACGTGATCAACAATTTTACGGGATTAGAACTATATCCTTCTCTAGGGCGTAGTAAAGTATCTTTATACCAATAATCCAAGGAAACCGGTTCAGCGGTTTAAGCGAAAAAGCCTAACAGATAGACAGATAGAGTTGCTTTCGAATTTTTTATATTCATCATCATCATACAGCCATAGGACGTCCACTGTTGGACATAGGCCTCCCCCATAGACCTCCAGTTGCCTCGGTTGGACGTCCTACGCTGCGCTTGCCGTTCCGCGGTCTCCACTCGAGAACCTTTCGGCCCCAACGACCGCCTGTTCTCGGCGC
Organism: Pandemis heparana; assembly: GCA_963854515.1. Lineage (NCBI taxonomy): Eukaryota > Metazoa > Arthropoda > Insecta > Lepidoptera > Tortricidae > Pandemis > Pandemis heparana. The sequence goes on from OY978021.1 coordinate 14,109,086, forward strand.
TATAATGACATGCCTATTGCCACTTTAAGGAGCTAATTCGCTTGGCAAATGTTGGTGACCCTTGTTCTACGTTATAATATTAGTATGGATATCATTTTCTACATGTACATAGGTTTCTCTTCTTGCGTTTAAGAGGCTCTTGTCAGTGCATTTATCGCTACTTCGCTCGGTCCTCAGCCAGCCTCTTGACCTCGTGTTACGACGCGGCACCCACTTTCTCCTTCACCTGGTCAAAATAAGTCAATCTTGGCTTTCCTCTGCCTCGTCTTCCTTCTACTTTTCCTCACTTCTCTTCACTTTCACTTTCTTTTTCTTTCTATTTCTCTTTCTTTTCTTCACATTTTTTCTTCTTCTTTTTTTCTTTACTTTTTTCTTTTATGTACATAAGTACGAAAATAATAATACAGTAAAATTAAGGAAGCCAGGTAAGACTCAATCTAAAGTACAAAGCATTCCTCAAAGCACTGTACATAACTCCATCTTAACGAAATTCCAAAACACGGCATACTTATGGAGCCACGCTGTTGCCTTCCACTAGAATTGTTTGGCAAAATTCAATCAATTATGATACCGCCACGTTCATTATGTCCCCTGTAGACAGACAGACATAATCCGATTTAGTTCGCGCAGATGTGACGTTGTTAGTTTTTGTTTATTTTGGACAAACAACCGTACTTACTTAAGTGTGGTAAGTGTATTGGGGTTTTGTTATTGTTTAGTTTGGATTGAGTATTGTAAGCCTCGACTTTTTAAATTAAGTATAGTTTTTTTGACAATTAGTTCTGTGATTTTGGGCATAGGTAGTAGTTTCTTCTTGAAAACAGGGTATTTCCTTACTATGTCCACGATTCTGAGAGGTATGGCTAGCAACAATTAACAATGCCGTAAAATATTATGACAGAAACATACACACACATTGTACATAATAAATGTACAATGGATTCATTGAAAACACGAATTCCTTATAAATGTTTTAACAAAAGATATTCCGCGTCCCATCAACTTTCTGTCACTTTTATGCTCACTAGGCTCTCCCATTCTAAACTTATAATCAAACTAGTTGTTGCCAGCGACTTCGTCTGCAAAGGATTCGTTTATCGCTATCTCGCGAAAACTACGCAATTTTCCGGGATAAAAAGTAAGTAGCCTATGTGCTATTCCAGACTTTTCTCTATCTATGTGCCGAATTTCATCCAGATCCGTTGGGCCGTTCTGGCATGATTGAGTAACAAACAAACATCCATCCATCCATACTGTCGCATTTATAATATTAGTTAGATGTATAACTTTTAGAACTTTAGACAATAAGAAGCATAATTTTATTATGCTCATCATTCTATTATTTATTTAAATTTCCCTTTTCTAAGTCCTTCAACTGTCGGAATGCTTACCCTCACCACTTACACTCAGAAATAAAACCTGTAAAAACGTCTTTTGCTATCTGTACCATACTGTTTGTTTTGGGTTTCCTGCCTGCGCATCCCCCGAAATCAAAATTTTATAACTCGAACAATCTCCTCACGTGTGTAATAATATAAATAACGTCGCCAGTCGATAAGGGAAAGCCAAAAAAAATACAATGTCATTTTTTTGCTGGTATATTTGTACAAATAGCCCAATGCAGGAAAACAATTCAATCAACCCACAAATACCAACAAGCTTAGCGATAAGCTACCCACCTAATACGACAATCGAAATCACGAACATTCAATTCTTAGTCACTGTAGAACTGTATCGCAATATAACGCCCCCATCATCCGCTAGGTACTCCTTGTCACGTTTAATGTGGAAAGGTACTTTTTGAATCAAAGTGAGGTGGGTGTAGAGAAATGCACGTTATTAAAATTAGGGTCCTATGGTTGAGTCCGCCATATGGCGGTCTCGGCTGCTAGGGCGTGTGTGTGGGGGTGGCGGGTAATTTAATCAAATGATTAATTTATCTAATACTAGATTTCACTCGCTCCTTCGCTCGAGTTCACGGGGGCGAAGACGCAAGTAAAACTATTGGAATGTATTCTTTCTAATAAACCTTAGAATAGTTTTCCTCGGCTCTCGTTTTACCGTACGAGCAAAGTGAATTTTAACGACCTGTAGAACCGGCTGCAGGATAAATTCACTTCCTGGCCAGGGGAAGACGTAAAATAATAATTGTGTACACAACTCGGGCGGTGGTAAAGACAGCCTCAGGTTGCACGTTTATCGCCCTCGCCTTTGGCTCGTGCGACAATTTCCTTCCAACTGAGACATTCTTTATTTGACCATCCTCGGAAGGCTTTTACCATTTTGTCTTTAATTTCATTTTGTTTTGTTTTTATTTTTTTTTTCTTTTTTTTAAATGTCTTTCTTTTTTAAAGTATTTCGGATAAGATTTTATTTGAAAATTTTACGCGTGTCGTATCGTCGTACGTCTAGCACATATAAACAAGAAGTGGCAAGGCTATTGGTTACAGTTCGTTTGCATAGTATAAATTTATTAAAATTACAGGTACTATCGCTTATGACTTGCACCACGTTGTAATGGATTATTCAATTGCCCCAGCACTTTTTGCTCGGCTCTCTATGCGTTCAAATGCAGCAATGTACTATTGCACCAAACTCTATATCACTCTGTTCTATGCAATCTGCTCACTACTGGGCAGTAGAATATTATAGAGTACAGAATACATCGAGCATACAACTAATAGAGTTCTAAAACTGACCGTGAAAATCCGACACACGAAAGTGCTTTATCATTTTTTTGACAGTTCCATCAGAAAAACCAAGGCTTTGATGTTTTAAGTCGTACTTAGGGTGGAAAAGAGCTTTCTTGGTCGACTATACTACCTTAGTCTTTTAAAATTCCTGCAATGTCTCATACTCTAATTGTAATTTAAAAAAAATTGAGTACACTGGAACGCAGTAGGTACTTAAATAAATCTAAATATTCGACAGTTAATGGAAAGTAAATTATGAACCCTATGGCACAAAACTTTGCCAAACAGGTTGTGTGTATTACATTATTATATACCTACGTGTAAGTATTATTAAGTACTTGAAGGTCCTTTTAATAAGGTAAGCAAAAATCATCCGTGTCCGCGGAATAAATGACAACATGTTTCATACAAGCTTACCCAATGCCCTTTCATTAATACTTTTTGCCTTTTTGCATAAAATTTAAGGTTTTTTTTTGTGAATTATGCTTGTTTCTTTATATTTGTTCAAAAATGCATTTACTTACTTACTTACTTGTTGTGACACCTGACGTTTACGATAAAAAAAAGCAAATGAGTGTAATTTACCATTCCTTACGATAACCAACTCTAGAGAAATGCTTGTCCCGAGACCGGCCAAGGAGACTACGTTCGTAGTTTTTTTTTAAATAAAACAATATACAGATCCACTCTATTGGTCATATGCTCAATGCCAGAGTATAACTGAGTGTTCCCACACTGGCACTGAATGGAATAGCTTGGGGCATTTTATTTTACATCTAAATATATAAAAGAAGAAACTGACTGACTGACTGACTGACTGACTGACTGACTGACTGACTGACTGACTGACTGACTGACTGACTGACTGACATATCAACGCACAGCCCAAACCGCTGGTTCTAGAGATTCCAAATTTGGCACGTAGGTTCCTTATAAGGTCTAGGGGTGCACTAAGAAAGGATTTTTCAAAATTCGACCTCTAAAGGGGTTAAATGGGGGTCCAAAGTTTGTATGGGGAAACAAGATTAGTTAGACTATTTTATTCGAAACTTCACAGGAGTAATCCTAACGTTGAATGAGTAAATACCTGTTTCAGGTTTTTTGAAAATTCAACCCCTAAAAGGGGATAGGGGGTGACAAAGTCTGAAAATCAACGTGGGTATTATTATTATTATATTATAGTGGGTAGTATTATTTGTACGGTTTATCGGGTCGCTGATTACGAAAACAACAACACACATACCTACCTGACACACACACACACACACACACACACACACACACACACACACACTCACACACACACACAAATTTCCACGGGAACGGGAAAAAACGGGATTTATTATATTCGTTTCCGAGTGACCCTATCAAATTTCGTACACAAGTAGATGATTACAAAACTAAGAAAATAATTTCAGGATTTTTGGAAATTCTCACGGGATAAGGAAAAACCGGGATTTATATATTATTATTCAGTTCAACGAAATTCTATGAACTATAATTACTAGACTTCTAATTTGGCATAGAAGTAGGTGATTTTAATAGTAAAAATTAGTTTTAAGGATTTTCGAAAATTCCAACAGGATAAGGAAAAAACGAGATTTATATTCAGTTCTACGGGATCGAATTTTCGTTTTAATGGTCGTAGAAAACTGAAATTTGGCCTTCAGGTTCCTTGGGGAGTATAGGGGAGCACTACGAAAGGATTTCCCAAAATTCTGACGGAAATGAACGGGAAAAAACGGGATTTTTTGTTATACTGCAGTGACGGTTGTAGAAAGCTGAAATTCGACATGTAGGTTGCTTGGGTAGTGTAGAGAAGCATTTAGAGAGGACTTTCCAAAATTCCCACGGGAACGGGAAAAACTGGATTTTTCGTTTTACTGGTCGTAGAAAGATGAAACTTTGCATGTAGGTTGCTTGATAAGTGTAGGGAAGCACTAAGAGACGATTTCCTGAAATTCCCACGGGAACGGGAAAAACGGGACTTTTCGTTTTATTGGTTGTAGAAAGCTGAAACTTGGCATGTAGGTTGCTTGAAGAGTGTAGAGAAGCTATAAAAGATCATTTTTCAAAATTCCCACGAGAACGGGAAAACGGAACTTTTCGTTTTACTGGTTGTAGAACGCTGAAATTCGGCATTTAGGTTGTTTGGAGAGTATAAAGAAGCATTATTAAGAGAGGAATTTCCAAAATTCCCACGGGAACGGGAAAAAACGGGATTTTTCGTTTTACTGGTCGTAGAAAGCTGAAATTTGGCAAGTGGGTTCTTTAGGGAGTGTAGGGAGCATTAAGAGAGCATTACGGGAACGGGAAAAAAACGGGATTGAAATACTCCTGGTACACACAAGCGAAGCCGTGGCCAAAAGCTATTTGTCAATAAATGAAGTCTACGCGGACGAAGTCGCGGTAAAAAGCTAGTTTAGTACTAAAATACAGAGTTTAACAAGAGGGGATGTTGAAATTGAGTGAGATTTGAGTTTACATAAATACGGAGTTTTTTTTATTGAGAGTCGTTTTTTAATTTATGAATGAATGCGAATGGTGGACCGAATTGGATTGTGAATGAAATAAAATGATTAAAGTTTTATTTGGACACCTGATGTACAACCGGGGTTACCTACGTTTCTCTTACTACAAAGGGGGAAGTTTGGGTTAATAACTAACATAGCAATCGGACCACCTGTGACGGTAAGTGACTACTACCCACGGACACCCACTGTACTACATCCCACTAAATCTAGAAACTTTAACCTTCTAAATCCCAGCGTACTTTATTAAATACTAGCTTAGGCATGAAAGCGTAACAGACAGATAGACATACAGAGTTCCTTCCAAATTCATAATAGTGGGGATTATGTATGACTAGCTGTTGCCAGCGACTTCGTCTGCAAAGAATTCGTTTATCGCTATTCCGCGGGAACTACGCAATTTTCCGGGATAAAAAGCAGCCTATGTGCTATTCCAGACTTTTCTCTATCTATGTGCCGAATTTCACCCAGATCCGTTGGGCCGTTCTGGCGTGATTGAGTAACAAACAAACATACATCCATCCATCCATCCATACTTTCGCATTTATAATACTACTAGCTGTTGCCAGCGACTTCGTCTGCAAAGAATTCGTTTATCGCTATTCCGCGGGAACTACGCAATTTTCCGGGATAAAAAGCAGCCTATGTGCTATTCCAGACTTTTCTCTATCGATGTGCCGAATTTCACCCAGATCCGTTGGGCCGTGCTGGCGTGATTGAGTAACAAACAAACATCCATCCATCCATCCATACTTTCGCATTTATAATATTAATTAGATAATCAGATTATTTTACTCCAAATCTAATCACCGTATCGCTTTGAAAATTTCCTTACCCCTAATTGATCTTAAATACATCCGTCCCAAGCTCACAACGGCGAAAATCGAAGCGTCCAATCAAACTCCACAACGATAAAGCTCTTTGAGGAGCTCAAAGAAATAACGAGCCGGTCTGTCTGTCTGTACGGAACTGTTAAACACTTTGAAAGTATTAAATTAGGCGAGGGATCGTGTAACTTCGGCGTCTGTGTGCGTGGGGGTGATTGGATAAAAGGCTTTTAGTTTTTAGCAAGGAACTTAAATATTGGTAGCCGCGTCACAAAGCGTATAGCTTATATTTCCTTCTTCTTTTACTTTTATTTTCATTGAACACAAAATATTTACCTTGCTACTCCGCTACTTACGTGCAAGATAACCAAGCCTGTGCGAAATATATACGTTTTGCATGCAAGCCCTCCCACCACTACTGCCACACAAAACGCACACAAATGCAAACACACACACAACAAAATTTGTGTGCGTTTTGTGTGGCAGTAGTGGTGGGAGGGCTTGCATGCAAAACGTATATATTTCGCACAGGCTTGGTTATCTTGCACGTAAGTAGCGGAGTAGCAAGGTAAATATTTTGTGTTCATTGAAATGGACCTCCGCAAAGTAACACCTGATTCAATAAAACATTTTTTTTTCATTGCCAGTGAAACTACTGGCACTTGACATACTAGGCTATCTAAGCAATATTTCTAAACGCTACAGACAACTACCTATTCTACCCATGCCTACCTATACCTATGCCTATGCTACCTGTCTGTGTTTTTTGTTGTTTCTTTTCTATAAAATTGTGTGTATGCTCTTATATTTGGGTACGTATTAAAATACATAAAGTTTAAAATGTATAATGGGTTAAAATACATAATGATTCAAAATATATAATGCGATTTTCTCAGAAAGTGACAAATTAACAGGATTGTTATAAAACAACCCTAACCTAACCTAAACCAATCTATAGATTACGATATCTAAAAAGTTCATTTAGCTAATAGTTTTACTGAAAATAGCATTAATTATATTTTAACACATTATGTATTTTAACCTATTATAGATCTTAAACTTTATGTATCCTGATCCGCTCCCCTTATATTTGTGTCTTGCAAAATGAATAAAAATGTCTTCTTTCTTTCTTTAACTAGATACGATACTAAAAATAGGTTCAGAATCGCTATAGCTCGAACTATGCTTGGGGTTTCTTATAAGGTTCTCACAAGTGCAGCGTAGATAAATAGAGAGTGAGAGAGAAAGAGAGAGATATTGCCGTCGAACTTATTACACCCCTCTTTTGGCGTCGGTGTTAGAAACGCGATTTTGATACTTTGCACCAAAAAAAGCATGTAATTCATTCGCAAAACGTCGCACGCGCGTGATATAAATCTTTTCACGTGGAATTACAGCCTCAATTACATTCAGGACGTGCCATTTATCATTCCGCAGCATCGGGAATTTGTAAGGAATCATTCCGTAATAAGAAGCAATTGCTGCGCCTAATTTGTTACGGATTGGAGTATTAAAACAGTTCCAATTTTACCAATTTAAAGCGCGCTTAAATTTAAGAAAATGATTGCCCTGGCCATTTCCCTTGCATGCTGGTCTGGGAGTAAAGAAAAAACATAGAATGTACTAGTTGTTTCTCTTCCCGTGCAGTTGGTAAAAGCTCATCGAGGGAATGGGCTTGCCGCGGCATCACGCTGAATGTGGCCATTTTGGCAGTATTCGGCACTTTGTCGTTTGTTAATGTTTAAGATGTTTATTTTTATTTAATTTTTTATGTGTCGAATTTTTGACAATATTTCTTCTTCTTCTTCTTAATAACGGGATAGAAGATGCGGCTAGCACCACTTTCCACATATTCTCCTACTTGCTAAACGTGGCCCGTAGGTCTTGTTACCTTAGGCTCTGTCTACCCCGCAAGGGTACGTCTTAAATTACTTAAATCTTTTCAAAAAAATGAAGCAAAATGCGCCGTAGAAAATAAAACAAATTTTGAAATTGTGAAACAAGTATCAAAACGCATAATAAGTCTCCATTTACAATACATAATACCCATAGCAATGGCTTGGAATCGAACCCATGTAGCCTGTACATTAATAGACATTTCATTGTAACGTGAAAGCGTTTCGCTGTGCCACTGAATAATGGATGAGTTTAGAGAGAGCTTCTTTTAAGGATCTGCAAATAATGCTTAAATTGACAATTTCCACCATTTTTGACCAACCCGATGATAATAAAGTTGAAAACGTGAAATAAAATACGGCTGTATGTATAACGATGAAAAAGCAAGCATTTTCATTTCGATTGACGTAACTTTGTTTTTAATATAATAATTATTCAGTATTTTTTTTGTTTATAGTTATAACCTGAATAATGATGTTTTAATAGTGATTTATGTGGGTGGTGCATAATGAGAGGCAGTAAACACAAGTGCGGTTTTATGAAAGGAACGAACTGACTCATAAAGATCACAGACGAGGTGTTTCAATGCCTAATTATGAACAGTTGCATAACGTACCTTTATCTATAGGCATTATTATTATCATTAAGGTTTCACAGGAAAATGCATTGGTAAGATTATTTTCTGTTCTTCAAAAGTTCAAAACAAATGAAACGGTTGTCATTTTGTATATTTCGGTTCTCAAATCGATTATAATTATTCGGGGTTTCAAAACATATAGCACAATTTTTTTACCCTGAATGAAATTACGATTCGGCTAATTCGATAGTGACAACCAAATAGTTTTTCTTTTCGAAATTTGCGTGCCAATATCGATACATTTGTTAAAACATTTTGTCAGTTAAAATGTCAGTAAAACTATTGTTAGAATAACTGTAGACAGGATTTATCAGTCGTTTATAAACAGACACCGGGAAACTTGAGATATTCCTATTATACGAAAAAAAATGCGACTAATTGGGATCATTATCGACAAAACTGACTTGAAATACGTTTTTCTGCTTGACTTAATAGACTTTTCTAAAAATAAAAGCACTTTCTAAGCTCAATTAGCATTTTTAAAGCCTTTTAGATATTAACAGTCTCAAGAGAAAAACAGTTTCTCAACAGTAATTAATACCTTTCACGAATCCTTGGCTTATTGAAATTGAAGGGAAAACCGTTATTTTTACAGTTTACGAAAAGAAAATAATTTAACGAAATGGGCAGAGGATTACCAATGGCTAAGCCAGGTTTTGGTGTGCCCACGGTGCCCAGTGAGCCGGGGTTGGGGTGGGACGGGGACAAAATCCGCTTTTACTCAGCACAAATAGAAATTATAGATTAGTTGGAGATTTTTTTGAGAGAAAAAGGTGTTCCGAGAGATTGAGCCGGTTGGATTGTCTCGGAGTTTGGCGATTTAGTTTTTATGAAATCGTCCAGATGTAACAGGTCCTTCGACAATCCTACAATTGTTGGTGACATGTGGGAATTCTAACAGCCTTATTCATAAAAAGTTAGAGGCTCATCAGTCCATCAAGGGTCTGTTAAGTCTTCCGAAAGTTAGCGGACCGTAGACCCTACTTTATCTCTTTGCTAACTCACAAAATGGCCGCCACAAATGTGAACAGCTGATTTTGGCAAGAGCAAAACCATACGCAAGACAGTTTTTTTTGTTTTAAGTTTTTATTCCCTCCGGGAAAGGCAAAGGAAACTAGATCCACACTGCCTAGTCTGTCGTGTTAATTCGCTGCCACTGCTGTCAATTTTTTTTATAATTCACTAAAAGGCCATTTTTGGTCTATGATTTGTCAAGGTGACAACATAACACGTCTAATCCATCCATCAGCAGCTCATTAGCTAACAGACTGCTAGCAAGCGTTTATGAATCATACTTTTTAACAACTTTCAAATAAGTTTAATCAGTCTGGTTAACTAATAGACTGATCAAACCTCAATTAAGGATTTTTTATGAATAAGGCTGTAAGTATTTACATTTCAACCTCAAGGAGAATCTACGCCAGTTGGCTTTATATTGAATATACGCATTGAATTTTGAATTGTAGATGGTCACTGACAATAAAATATTATAATTATCAATTATTGTCGAAAATTTATTGTTGAGTTGGTGAATAATAGGGGCCAGGTCATTTAGGTACAAATGCCAAAATGACTTAGGCTCTGTCTACCCCGTAAGGGATAAAGGCGTGATTTGTGTGTATGTACATACATACATATCGTCACGCCTTTTTCCCACAGGGGAAGGCAGAGACTACTTTGAGACTACTTGTGTGTATGTATGTAGGAAAGTAGGATAATAATATTATTATTATTTTTATACACGTACTATTTATTTTATTATTATCTTTTAAGGATTACATCAAATGCAAACCGGCCCAAAGTTTTCATTTGATTGGAAATTTTACAAATACCGCAAGAAATAGAAATTAAATCTGCACCCGATATTCCAACTTTCCCCAATTAAGCTATATTTCTGCTTAGCCAGCCCCAATAATCATTAGCGGTTGAAAAGTAGGCGCGGAAGAGGTTGGGTTAGAAATATTTACTTGCTTAAAGATGAGATTTACTGGTTAATATAATAATATACAAGGTCTTAGAAATTTCGGGAACTACTGTAGGTACTGTTGCCTGCGATATGGTCTGCATCAAATTCTTTTATCGCTATACCGCGGGAACTAAGTACGCAATTTTCCGGAATAAAAAGTCAAATACATAATTATTATATCATTGAAACATGCTCTCTGAAAATGTTAAGTCTGTTTCTTCTTAAATTTAAGAGCTAGGCTGGTCGGTGGAGCAATTTCCATTATGGTCCTTTCCAGGGCCTTTTCTTCTTTTTTTTTCTTAAGTCTATCAACCTCAATAAAATACTTTATGCAAAAGATAATCGGAAACAAAACCAATTTTAAACCTCGCGGTAACTTTTCAAGCGACTCGCAAACCACATGGCACGATGGGGGAATGAAAAAGAATTAAACTCACAAACCAATTTTAAAAGTTCTCAAGACTTAACAAGTCTGCGTCTAGTACGTTTAAGAAACGATTAACTGTATTCTTTGTGCGGTAGTTAATTTAATGGAGACAGTATAGCTGGACAGAAAACAAATAATAATAGGACTTGGTGAATGTTTGGTTAAGTGTCGTTTCACTGACAAACGTGTGATCAAATTTTTTTTTGACAAATACTGTCATTTGACAACAATTTCATTTATACTTATGGTTTACGTTCTGGAAAAAATATAAAAATAAACTAAGGTATCTGTTGCAGTTATCTAATTTCATAATTCAAAACCTGATTTAAGTTTCCCGAATAACTATTAAAGCTTGAAAATAAAAAAGAATACTTAGCAAAATAAAACTTATTTGTATATTTTCATCAGGCTTTTTATAATAAATGGTCAAGAGTATATTAGGTACTAGCTTCTGCCCGCGACTTCGTCCGCGTAGAGTTAGCAATTGACAGTTTATCGCTATTCCTCGGGAACTGTGCAATTTTCCGGGATAAAAAGTAGCCTATGTTTCAATCTAGGGTACCAGCTATACTCACTCACATTGTCACATCATCACATCGTCACATCGTCACATCGTCACAAACTTTCGCATTTATTAATATTAGTCAGGATTATCTAGTCCAAACAGGCTTCAAAAGGAAAATAATTCACCTTAAATAGATTTGTCACTATAAGTTTGTCACCTACTGTACCATATTTTGTGTGAATAAAGAATTATGAATTATTATGAATTATGAAAGTGCTACCGGTGTCCATGTTAAAAGTTACAGAGTATTCGAATTAAAAATCTGCACTGTAAACGCTGTAGTACAGTGAAATGTCCGAGGAAATTCCGGCCAACTCCTAACGCGATTTGAAATAGTGGACAAAACTTTGATACTGTCTGCTCGTACCGTACAATATAAAATGGCCAATTATTTTAACAGTACAGGATTTTTCAACATGAAACTACCGTGAGACTCACACATAATTACAACGGACTGTGAGTTATCCGGTGTGTTGTAATTAGTACAGGATTTTTTTACGGCTCTTTACTTTACTTGTATTAAACTTTCACGATATGCACACATTTTATACTCAACTAAACGGGTCTTAATCGCGTACACGTTTTTATCATTTAAGTACCTTGATGTTTTTACTCTAGGAAAAAAAATAAAAAAATGATAAAAAAAAAAACAAAAAAAAAACAAAAAAAAAATAAGAAAAAAAAGTTATGAGGAATAAAATGTCTTCTTTCTTTTTTTCTTTCTATGACGTCCATTGTCTTGAATGAACAGTGATACTTAACTATTGGCAAAAGCCAACCCATTCTAACAAAATCCTAAACCCAAAATTATTAGAGCCAAGTCAGACGTAATCCCCGACAATCTCGCCAAGTCGCAACGTAACAGAGTTGTTCAGTTAATCTAATATAGTGACCGAGCTTAAGGAGGGCAACATTCGCCCAGGTAAAGCGCTTGACAAATTGCAGGTGGTTCGGGTTCGTGTACAGGCTGTGCCTTGCATTGTTGCTGCACTGTGCAAGGGTTAATACTGTTGAAGCTTTATGCGACAAAAAATAGGTTTATTTTTTAAATAATGTCTTACAGCCTTATTCATAAAAAATCCTTAATTGAGGTTTGATCAGTTCATTAGTTAACAGACTGATTAAGCTTATTTGACAGTTGTTAAAAAGTATGATTCATAAACGCTTGCTAGCAGTCTGTTAACTAATGAGCTGTTGATGAATGGATTAGACGCGTTATGTTGTCACCTTGACAAATCATAGACCATAAATGGCTTTTTAGTGAATTAAAAAAAAAATTGACAGCAGTGGCAGCGAATTAGCGGGAAACCAGCGAATTAACACGACAGACGAGGCAGTGTGGATCTAGTTTCCTTTACCTTTCTCGAAGGGGATACAAACTTAAAACAAAAAAACTGTCTTGCGTATGGTTTTGCTCTTGCCAAAATCAGCTGTTCATATTTGTGGCGGCCATTTTGTGAGTTAGCAGAGAGATAAAGGAGGGTCTACGGTCCACTAACTTTTGGAAGACTTAACAGACCCTTGAAGGACTGATTAGCGCTAATTGACGTTTATGAATCATGTTTTTTTGCATCGGTCCTATAGCGAGCTTATAGCGAGCCTCTAACTTTTTATGAATAAGGCTGTTAGACACCATCAAGGAGATAAATATCTATGTATACTTAATAATTATATAGAGTTGTGTGTATGTTTGTAATGAATAAACTCAAAACTGCTATGCCAATATCAAAAATTCTTCCAACATTGCAAAGCTACATTCACCCTGAGTAACGTGGGTCGCTAGTAATAAATAAACAATTATTTAAGAGTTTTTAATGATTCACGGTTAAGTTCATTCGAAATATTATAAACGGGATGTGAACCGCGATTACCTTTATTGAGCTCCCGATATTTCGATACAGTTGCATGTATCATGATCACGGGTAGACTGAAGAAATTGCGGGTGGATGTTATTGTTGGGTAGACCGAGCTCTGTATCGAAATATCGGGAGCACAATAAAGGTAATCGCGGTTCACATCCCGTTTATAATATTTCGAATAAACAATTATTTCCCACAATTTTTTTATAATTTGATACTTTTCATATATAACTCAAAATAAAAGAGTCCTAGGCGGCCTATTTGCAAAATAAAGTATTATATTCACAATATATTTGTATGAAAAAATATTTTTATTAATTAAATAACGTTTTCTTTTCAGGTAAGTCGTCTTCAACAGCCACATGGTATATTTTTGACATAAGATTGTGCAATAAACATTGAGTAAATGAAACACTTGCTCTGAAAATCGACTAACTCGGTATGTTTCGGACTAATTCGTAGACCTTCTTGGAGCGCTTGCCCCAACGATAGCGACGTACATTTTGACTGTTTTCATGTACTATACTTTGATTCGTGAGTGATCACCAATATAGAGAATGATTCACGATGAAGATTTACTTACTTACTTTGTCAAGGTTTTCCATAAATTGGTTGAAATAAAACAATAATTATAGGAAGCGTCGGAAAAAGTCAAGCTGAGATACAAAATAAATTTAAATTCTGCGCGGACGAATCCGCGGGCAACAGCTGGTCTTATTATACTTTGATCTAAGGGCATACCTTTACGTAATGCCTCGTTTGTAATTCCAAGGCTAACGAAATCACATGAGGCAAAATAATATTTCTTGCTAATATTGCTGAACTAATCTCTACCCCCGTCGAGCTAATTACGTCGCTGACACAGCTAATCTACTTATTTCTATGGATCTAGTTATATGAAATACTTGTTTCTTACCGTCACAAGGAAATGAGTTCCTAGAGATATCTTTTTGGCGAAAATATTTGGAACATCGTTAATTTATTGCCAGCGTCCATTTACTTTCGGCACTCAGGGGCCTTACCATGGCGTCTTATGCGATTCAATTCAGACTCAGTTCAGGTAGCTGTCATTTCTAGTATGGATTCCCCGCCTGCTGTATTTTTTATTTCGTTTATTAAATATACAAGCGGTCTGTCAAACACGTTGCCATCCTTATGTAAGAATCGTTGAATTGTGGACCTCCTTTTTTAAGTCGGTCAAAACATGTTCGTTATGATTAATTAAACGAAATAAAACAGCAAAAGGGCCCCACGATCATTCAATTCCATAGAACCTTTTATAACACCGTCATATGCGCCATAAAAACGTTACAATAAAATTTACAGCCGCATTCAAATTATTTTCCCAAAACCCCATAAACCGAGTCGACACGCGAGCGAAAACAATATTTTAATTGAAAAATTATTACTGATGCGGTTGGTACAGTGATATATCCGTGCATGGCGTGAAGAACTTGATAACTCGACTTACATGATTTTTTTTTTATCGTCGCAATGGCTTTCTACGGCATTGGTTTTGTAGGAAAAAAATTGACAGCTCGATATCTATGAAACTTTCAGAGATATGGGCTGTGACAAATATGAATATCTCAAAATTTACCGTTTATTATGAAGCAAATCGAGATATAAATGCGATGAGACCAGGATAAGACACAAAAAAAAATCTTACGTCCTTATATCAACTTACACTCAAAATCGAAATAGAGTACGTAAAGTGACAAAACTAGATTTCTAAGTGACGATTATCATACTATTGCGTTAACAAATGAATATATCGTCTTATTTACTTATACTCAACTACCCATAAATAGTACCCAACTTGATATATCAATTTATACTTTTTTAGCTTGACGAACACAGTAAGTCATTGAGTTGACATAATTAGATATTAAGTTATTCCCAATGGATAGCTATTCACAAAATAAATCTATGTCCTTATATCAACTTACACTAGAAAACCGAAATAGTGTACGTAAAGTGACAAAACTAGATATCTAAGTGACGATTATCATACTAATGTGTTAACAAATGAATTATATCGTCTTATTTACTTATCCTCAACTACCCATAAATAGTACGCAACTTGATTATGTCAATTTATACTGTTTTAGCTTGACAAACACAGTTAATCATTGAGTTGGCATAATTAGATATCAAGTTATTTCCAATGGATAGCTATTCCGTATACAGCGTGAATACCTTGATAAGTCACCCTAGATGAAAAAGATTGAATGCGTTTTTCATCTCTGTATTAGCGACGACAGGATCAGGTCCTGTCGTCGCTAATAAAGATATGGAAAGCGCACAAAAATAACTATACCTACATTAGGAACTTCAATTTTATAGGACAAAAAAAATACATTACAGACTCTGTTGCGGACTCTTTTAGTAAATTGTATTGTTTATGTTTTTATACACTTTTTGATATGACTTTTGAACTCTTGTGTTCTTGGTATTGTCAGTTGTTGTTGAAGAAGTACAGTAAAAAGAAGCAGTCAGTTTGCTGGTGTTTTCATTTACCCATTATTTAATTTTCCTTAATTTGTCATACAGCCCTCATCATATCATATATCATAAAAAATTTAATACCTAACAATTATATGACAAATATGCTGTGGAATTAATGTAATTTGATTAATTTTCATGCGTCTTCTAGTTATCTAATATCTCGATTATCAACGTCAAGATCAGAATCTAAGGTAGCACAATTTGTGGTATGATGTTTTATCAATTTGGGTCTTTATTTTGTCTCATATAATTTAAGTTCCGTTCCGAATGAATAATTTGACACAAATTTTCGTTACTCATAACTCATAAAGCGTATTATTTCTGAAACAATAAGTTTTTTTTTAAGATTTCACGAATTCCAGTGTTATGAAAGGAAAAATATTATTAATATTAATTATTAATGATAATGACCAATAAAATAAAATTATGTGACAAAGAGAAACCGGTTACAAACGATATTACAATTTATTGATACCCTTACTCTCTAACTCTATAGTGAATAAGTTGATAAGTCGTCGGTGAACAAGTTGATAAGTCAATTATTATGAATAATGTGATGATTAGAAAGAAACAAATATATTGAATTGAAAAACCGCACAAAGTTACCCTTAACTCATTTTAAACATTTCTGTTACACTAAAAAACTTATTTTTAGGAATTAAATTAAACAACGTTTTCACTGAATTGAGTGCTAATGTATGGGGAATAACTAGATAAGTCTTTGGGGAACAAGTTGATAAGTCTAATATCTCACAAAATAGAATGATTTTACCAAATTACGTAAAACCAGTGAAAAGATAGCATAAAATTATCCATAAATCAAGCTATAGAGACGAATTCAAGATAAAAACGGATTTTGGAGAAAATTCCAAACTTTAAAATCGCCGCCCTGTAAAATTGCCATTTTAGACTTATCAAGTTCTTCACGCCATGCACGGATATTGCAGTGAGGCGGTATTACCTTTTGCCCGCGTGATGATTTAGTGTAGCATTCTGCCCGCAAAAAAACCGCTATGGAAGGTTTTTGCGCTCCCGCGGCCCGTCGGGTGTCGTCAGGGATTTAATGCTTCGCGATATGTTATATAGATCTCTTTAAATAAAATTTAGGGACTTCTTCTTCTTAAATTTAAGAGCCCAGCTCTTGTCGGCGGAGTGATCGCCTTTCAGTTCTTTTCCTGCCATTGCTTTGAGCTCCTGATACCACACTACATTAACCTTCTCCTTTGCTTCACCAAGCGCACGTCTTGCCTTCTTCTACCTCTTCTTCCGTCTATTTTCCCTTCTATTAAACTTTTTATCGTCACGCCGTAGATGCCCCAGCATACATCCTCTTCTATTCTCAATCGTCTTCAGTAGGTAGGTATCTCATCTCCCCACCTTTCCATTTCTAAGAAATAGTAAAAACGCAAGCATATAAGACTCATGTCCTGTGTCGCGGAAATTCTTCATTTTCAAGATAGCGAAAACAAGGCATGTTTAACAAAATACTGAGTTACATGCCCAGCAGTGGGACTTATATAGGCTGGAGATGATGATGAATGCACAAGAGTTACGTTTACAGCTTGGAGATGAGTAACCCATCTTTATTCTATGCTGAAGATAGTTTTGCATGTAAATTACATCTAAGTGTACTTTCAGCTGGGAAACTCTAAATATTCCTTTACACCTCTTAGTGCTAGAAAATTTACTTGAACTGCAAAATAATTTCGACTAACACAACACGAGTTTTGCACGAATTCCGGTTAAATTTAAAGCAAAGCGCTGTCCAATTATCCGGGAAGAATGGACGGACGGACAGACAAAGCAACAATGTGGATGTTCCTCAAGTTTTAACTATGCTAATGCCAGGATTTGTGGCTGTCTTAGTGTTTTCAACCGCTTCTCGGAGATGAGGTTGTCTTGAGTTAACCTTGTTGCAGGAATTGAAGGATTTAATTAGAAGTAAACATTGAATTTTAATCAACGGCAAGTTTTTAAATGAGACTGCTATATTTAAATTTTTTATTTGGTTAGTTAATGTTATTTTTAGGTATAGCTTTTTTTTAAGTTGACCATCGTTTTTTGTTTGGATATAATTTGACCCACAATACATATAATAGTGGTCATTGAATTGAATTAAGTACCTATTGATTATATTAAAAATGGGAATTTAACAAAAAATTATAAATCTATTTACAACATAGACAGTTAAAAAGTGCTAAAATTATACTGAAAAGTCGAACTTGCTATTTTTCACTTGGTAAATTATGTCAAAAAATTTATAATGGACATTGTGTTTTATGACAGGATAAACTAGCACAAAAAAATAAACAAAGGAACCCTCCATCCGGCGGCCATTTTTCGTGCGGATCAACGTTTTTTGCTGGACTTAGGATAAATAACCACGTACTTGCTTTTAGCCATACATGTGCCATTTTTTCTGAGAGTCTGTTGTAAAAATTAAATTTTTAGGTTAGGTTATTTATTAGGACGGTTTTACATAAAACCGAAATGCTTTTTTGCTGAGAAAATATCGTACAAAACGGCCCTATCTAATCTTATTAAACGCTAAAATCACAACCCATCCACTAATTTTATTACAGCGCCACAGCGGCAGAATCAGGCACTAATTGCAATTGTCGTCGCAAAACACATTACTTTGTCACTATTATTGAATTACTATTGTGTTCTTTGTGGTTTTGTATTAAATGGTATGGGGTATTTGTTAGGGGGTGCACCCTTTGTCATGTAATTTGATTTGGGATGTTTTAAGCGTGCTCTTGATGCAGTCATAGTGACTCAAGTTTACATGGAAATTGTCGATAATAGAATCCTTGGTTGCACTCTCCTTTGTTCCTCCAGCCTACACGTCCTTAAGAAAACGAATTTACCTTTCCACTACCACTTAGCTAGCGGTAGTGGAGTAATAAAGTGGTTGTTTGTTACAGACTTAATTTTGAAAAAATAATGAAGGAAATTTACACGAGTGTTCAATCCTTTGATTGAATACACTTAACTATATACCTGCTGAAATCATCGTCATCATATCAGCCATACGAAGTCCACTGTTGGACATAGGCCTCCCCCATAGACCTCCAGTTGCCTCTGTTGGAAGCGGCTTGCATCCACCGTGAATCCGCGACTTTAACTAGGTCTTCCGGACCTCGTTGGTGGGCGTCCTATGCTGCGGAACTATCTAAGATGCCCTAGAAGTATGCAAGGTTTTCTCTTGAATGGTTCAGCTTGAATGAACACCCATACAAAAATATTTTAGTAAAATTTTTGATTCATTTAGTCCGGCCTTTGACGCAGTGTTTTGGATTCAAACTCAAGACTTCAGATATGAAGATTATACCATTATTATTCACCAATTATTCACCAATTTATACCAGCCCGGCTAGCATGAGACCGCGCGATATAGACTACCCGTCTCTTTCTAGAACGAACAGTAAGAAAAAGACGGCAATCTCGCGCACGACGCGACTCTTGCGCGCTGTCGCGCTTGACGTGCGGAGCAAATTTTAGACATTCAAGTATAAAGTTATTTTCGTTACTAAGGCAATGTATACTATGGAAACATAATTTGACAACTATGAAACTCCCGAAAAACAACTACAGGACTATTAAATTTAGTCAAGCTAACCCCGCCTGCTGAATATTCCGTAACAATTTTAAAAGACCCAGTCCAAAGTAGTAAAGAAAATAGACAGTTCTCCAATTAAAAACCCCCGTCGATAGAGCTTATTCCCAGTAAACGTATCAACGTCAGAGCTGCGGAGAAGCAATATTTCAGTGCTGGCTCAAACTAGATCGCAGGACCGAAATGTCTAAAAAGACAACGGAAATCTTTGTACCTCATGTGGATAGAGTCCGTGATCAAATTGGGACTGTTGCCAGTGGAATTGTTAGCTGTCCGTGTCGCGGTCGAGTCTGAATCAACTGGCTAAGTGCTTAGCAGGAAAGAGATGTGGCAGATGGTTAGTGTAACTAATACTTTGTTCTGAAAATGTTGGACGGCAACCAAAGAAGAGATAGTTCTATTACCCAATGGCATTAAGGCGTCTTATAATAATTCAAGAATTTTTCAACAGGGTAGTAGAAGTAGTTAATTGAACTAAGAAAATGATACTTATAATTCAAAATTAAGGCACTCCTTTGAAGCCGTTCTCTTTGAAGATCGACCAATTGGTAACAACACACGCACACATCCACAGTCATCGACAGACATCAACAACAAACTTATAACACTCCTTTTTTGCGTCGAGGGTTAAAAGTCTGAACGCAAACTTTCTAAATTTAATAAAAAGTGAAAAACTTTTTTGCGCGTTCACGACGTTGATGTAATTAGTGTGTAACGAACTGACACACATGAGACATAATATTACTGAACTCACGTCTAACCAAAGGTAATTATATAATCACGAAGCCAGCAAAATCAGACAGCAAGCGCGATAAGCCCTCGTTAATAGATTTCACACCATATTGTCACTCATTGTGTGTCTGTACGCACGTCTGAATCAACCATACATCAGCCTAAACAGGGAACCTTAATAAGAAGACTGAGAGATCGATTTGGTATGCCTTCATAAGCTCAAACATACAGGCCTGTGACAGGGTAATCCAGAACGATACATGTCAGGAAATTTTGTAAAGGTATTTTAGACTGTAATACCCTGTTTTGTAGTTGATTTCCCTTTGTTTTGCGAGGCGTGTAAGCCCTTTTGGAGGACGTCAAGAAGACTCTCTGATGAGCATTGTTGAGTAATCGCTTCAAACGTTTGAGGTACTTGTCATGGTGGATTATTGTTGAATGTGCGGAGTATAATGATTTGGTGTAGTTAGTATCGTTTGACATCATTGTAAACTTCATTTCGAATCGAAATCAATGGAAAATATCTGTCAAGTATGCCGCAAAACGCTACTTTACTTGAAATTATTGGCACGAGAGGTAGGTATTCTATCCTAGCCCTCTAGGCTGGCCACAAATCTACAATTCTCTAGCGTTTCGTGGTGGTTCTATTGACTAAATTTTGTGCTAAGAATAATGACATTGTAATGTAATAATATTGTAGAATCGACATTGATTTATTTTATAGTCTATTTTTATCTTTTTGTGACCTAAATCCAATTTATCAATTATTGTAAGTCTAGCTTCACATAATGTATATACAACTTATTTCTGTCATGTAACTTCGGCCTATCTCTCCCTCTCTAAAATGTTGCGCCCAACAGGGTTTCATATGTTTTAATGTGTATATTGCCATCATTTTGTTGTACCTATGACATGACTGTGAATTGCATTAAATAAATAAAGTACTTGCTTGTTTCCCTTCCTTGTCGTATAAAAAATAAATGTCATTTTTGATATACCAGCGTTTTCGAATAGATAATCATTGCTGAAATTCACCGTAAGAAAATTGGCAGAGAGTGTTAACTTAAATCACATAGGTACAATTTTAAGTAGTAAGCTAAGCCCAAAAAAAAGATAAAACTTAATTTTTGATTTGCATTGTTTTCAAAATACGTCAGCTATACGTTAGCTATACGTTATTATTCATAGTTTCTCGTTCCGAGCCTTATTTTGGTGGAATATGGAAAGCCGCTGTCATAATAACGAAAAGTTTATACAAACCCATCATCATCGTCATGTCAGCCGAAAGACGTCCACTGCTGGACACATTAGCATTATCAAAATTTGAAGCATACGCTTACGTTCACAAAGTGGTAAACACTAATTTTCATAACTCCACGTCCAATCACAGGCCAATAGATGGCTATCGTGATTAATGCTCTAACTGCTGACCACGTTGTAATTAGTCTGCCCGCCCAATTAGATCGCACTGCGCTGATAAAATTAGTTCCGAAGTTAATTTTAGTACATCCAGAAAGGGTCGGAGGTGCTTGTGTTCATTGAACGTAACCAAAACAAAAAACCAGCCAAGTGCGAGTCAGACTCGTGCACCGAGGGTCCCGTACCAATTTGGCAAGTAAAGTATGAAAATCTTGAGTAAGCCGAGCCCTGGCTCCTAAACAAAATGTACGTAGTGTGGGCAGACCACCGGATGGTCAGATATTAAGGAGACAGCAAGACCAGGTATGGAAGGTTAAAACAGAGAACCGTTCGGGATGTAGTAAGATTGGAAGGCGTGTGCCCAATGGTAGGCAAATACACGCTGACGAATAAAAAGTTGTGTATTTGCAAATCCGTTTATGGATACACTGACAAATGTGGCAGCGGAAAGCTTGGAGGATCATCTCCGAATCGGAAACTCAGTCCGACAATGGTTAAGAGTTTATTGGCAATGTAGACCAAATGAAAAGTAAGACATCTTTACGTTGCCATTTGTAGAACTCCGTCTTTATTTTGGTAAGATGTGTACCTAAACCTTAAAGCGAAAAAGCTTCATAATCACATCAAGACATCGAAGGAACAACAAAAATTTAATACAATGACGTTCTTATTTCACAATTTGAGAAAGAGCAACAATTAAGTAATCTGCGCTATAAAATGTACGCAAACTTGAACGAATACAATGTCAGTAACTAGCAAGCATTTGAAAAAAGGTAACCCTCACCGACCCCCGAAGATAAAACGCCACAGCCTTACAGGGGGATCAGTACAATGTAAACACCCTAAGTCCGGCAAGGCATCGCGTAACGAAGCGTGACTCGCGTGCCTGACATCAAACGCTTGACGGCTGGTTGGATTGACAACTATTTAGGTACGAACTTTGCATAACAATCAACCGAGGCATTGTTTACTTTTTGGAATCCGCGATGCGTTGCAAGGGTGCCTTTTAATATGGATTTCGAGCGCACAATATCACTCAGATCAGAGGCATGTCTTATCTTAGCTTATGGCTAGTTACTCTTTGAACTTTGAAGTATCACGGCAGCATTTTTGCTAATAGGTTAAAAACTAGTATTTTGGAAGCTGGAACACATTTTAGAGTAGGTTATATGAGCGTAGAAACTTGCAAAGTCTTCTTTACAAAAACAAAAGACCTGGCTATAGAATTATGGGGCTTAACTGAGATACTCGTAGTCCAGAGTCATTTTATTTTGTATTACGAACACAACTCTATTGTCAAGGGTGTACTAAGTTGTTAACTTGTTCGGATGAGCTCAACTTGAAGCACTGAATCGCATGTTGCAACATGACGGACGTGTCCGGAATCTTTAAGACTTCATTGCAGTGCATCACTTGTTGGAATACGCGTCGTAAATCAAAGTAGCCTGCGAATGGAGGATTTCTTTAGATGTTATGACGCGGAAATACTGTACGAGGTGTCTTAAAATTATTGTGGAATGTTCCAGCAGGTGGTTGGGATAGTTTGCCTAAATAGGCCCTGTTAATGTTTTTAGGATTTTTGTATCATAATTGGCAAATGTTTCCGTACATTAATCGACGTTTAAAGTGAACCGCGTCAAGGGCAAGACTAAATTTTTAAATCAAAATTTAAATGGAAAATCTATGTATGGATGTTTTGTGGAACTAACCCTCACCTGCTGAAATATTCCGGAAAAAAATCTTAGTGATCTTGTAGAATAGATGAAGCGTTAAAAGGTAAACATCATGAGTATTTATTCGTAGAAAGTTTTAAGGAAGATGATCATAAAGTTCCTATTAATGTTATACAGACCACGGGTCTGTTACTTCTGGATCAAGTCTTTCGTTATCCGAGTCAGTTAAATGTGCTCATGAGGTATTAGTTTTTATTTCAGATTCTATTTTAAAAAGATATTCTTCTGCTTCTTAATGTACCATGGTTTTTGTATTGACGTAAGTCTATACCTTCTGAATCATTATACATTGATAGTATAGAACAATCAAACACTGACCTTTCAAAATTTGATGACACAGATGTTTTATTCGACCTACCTTTATCAAATGACTTTATGATATTGACATTTATTAATTCATTTAATATAGAATATGGACAAAGTAGAAAGGTTAATGATAGCAATATCGCTCGGCATCGAGAACGAATAAAAGGTGTAATTTATGTGTTCCACCCCGAATTGTGGCCTCGCAATTACACTGTATGGGGTTCGACTCCTGGGCTGGGAAAAGTCGATGGAAGCTGCTCGATGGTTAAGGACTTTAGAGAGACAGAGAGAAAATTTTATTTACACACATTATCGAATGAGAACACATTGAGATAAAAAATTACAGCGCTTCTTGAAAACTTAAAGAAAAATGGTCATGTCGATAATACTGTTTTGTGACAAGAGCTTTAAGAATGGAATTGATTAACATGGAGTAACATGTGATGTTGACTAACAAAAATAATCACTATCTGGGTAACGTAGACTTCACTGTTTATCACGAAAAATTACAAAGTTTCAGCAAGACTAAGTTTTATGCAAAATGCGTGGATGCGAACAATCTCTAAGGCATTTGTCTTTTTCCAATTATTTTCATAATCAAGACGTACATTTAACTAGACCTGTCATAGGTACTTGAAAGTGTTTTCGCTGTTATTTTATACCTAACTAGCTTCTGCCCGCGACTTCGTCCGCGTAGAATTAGAAAATCCTTAAAACTGTTTTTTACTATTATAATCACCTACTTCCATGCCAAATTTAAAGAGTCTAATCATTTTAGTTTTTAGGATTTCGTTGAACTAAATGTATATTTCCCGTTTTTTTCCTTATCCCGTGGGAATTTCCAAAAAACCTGAAATGAGTTTCTTTATTTTGAAATCACCTACTTGTTTATCAAATTTGAAGAGTCTAGTTATTATAGTTACTGAGATAGGGTCACTCGGAATCGTATATATAAAACCCGTTTTTTCCTCATCCCGTGGGAATTTCTAAAAATCCTTCCTTAGTGGATGCCTACATTTTATAAGGTATCTATGTGCAAAATTTCAAGTCTCTAGGTCCAGTGGTTTGGGCTGTGCGTTGATATATAGTTAAGTCAGTCAGTCAGTCAGTCAGTCAGTCAGTCAGGACTTTGAATTTTATATATATAGATTGATAATAATTAGAAAGTCGACTAGTTGTTACCAAACGATATGGTCAAATCAATATTCGAAAGGCATAACAACAAAGACAACACGCTCTGTAAAATTCGGAAACTATCGATAGTGTCCCATCACTGGTCGCTCTAGAGTCCCCATCCCATTGTAGAAAATGCTAATGATTTCCTTCGTTTCGACTGCGTTTAGAGGTGGTCGTAAATTTAATGAATTCTCTGTTTAGGCGCTGCCATTGTCAGAGCTATGAAATTTTGAGCCCACATGGTTCAAATTTTGAGGAAGACGTAAACGTCCTAAAGGAGACCGCTTAATTTTGATGCTTTAAATATTTATAAGGAAATTCTGACGCTCTTGCAAATATTATGTGCCTAAATAAACAACAGTATTATCATCTAAATATAATACTTTCTTTAGTCAAAAGGAAATGGTGATTGCCTCGTTTGATGCCAGTTCCTTATGGCTTGGATGATTTTAACAAAAAGTTTCTGCGGCATTTGTTTCCGTATTGGACCTTAAGTTTTCATATTTGCTTCTGCTAAGACGGACTGTACAGTTCTGACAGAATCGTTATTGGTTGCCGTAGAGGACCTGGGGCCTTACCATGACGTCTTAATGAGATTCACTTCCGACTCAGTTCAGGTTTTAGCTGTCATCCACCTAAACCTTTAAGAAGATGTGGAGGAAAAGGATAAAATTAATATCAAAAAAATTGTGTGAGTGTGGTATAACAAATCACGGATGTGTTGCAGAATTGTATAGTCGCAGGTGTAACCACCAATAATTACTTCCCTGAGAACTGAAACTCACAAATTCTTGTACACATTTCGTTTTCCCTTTTATAAGGGTGCGACCAAACCGCCGCGTTACGCAGTCACGTTTTCTCACCGTTTCTTCATACATTTTGTTGCGATTCCGTAACGTCACCGTTTTTTAAGCGGCGGTGTGGTCGCACCTTAAACTCTTCTTTTTTTCACTACTCATCATCTCTTCTGAACGTCGTTCTAAAATTGAAACTAGAATGTAACACCATGGCTCAAAAGCAAGCAGTGCGTCATATCTTTGCTACACAAAAACATATTGCAGCCCAGGTATCACATATAGCTAAAGCCAAGAGCAAAACAACGGGTCGCTTTTTATAGAACTTTGTATGAAGATTGACTCGTTATTTTTGCTCGTCAGTATAGTTTACTTCACCGAAACGAATTTCATGGAGGGATCGTGCGTGTACGCCATATATTCATACCTGACAACATGGTGCGAAAAAATCACCCAACTTGCTAAATGAGTTACCAACTTTTCTCATATCTACGAGGGTACTACGGGAACGGGCGGCAATCTCGATAAGAAATCGTTCGAAGTGAGAGCCTGTATTTTGTGAATGGACATATAAGTAGAAACATAAGGGTGCTGATGACAACATGAGATACATTACCATTGTTTTTTCTTAAGTGAGTGGGTGAGGTTCATTGATGAAAAACCTGCCTTCGGATAGTTAGTAATGTCATATTTAGGGTTTAAATAACAAGCGCTTGATTTGACAAACTATTAAAACCTGCTTAAGAATTAACTTTTTCATCCTCACTATACCTACTAATAATATAAATGCGAAAGTAACTTTGTCTGTCTGTTACGTTTTCAAGCCTAAACCTCTTAACCGATTTTAATGAAATTTGCTACAGAGATAGTTTCAGTCTCAGGGATAGTTTCTATCCCGTAAATCCCTACTAATATTATAAATGCGAAAGTAACTCTGTCTTTCTATCTGTCTGTCTGTCTGTTTGTTACGCTTTCACGCTTAGACCACAGAACCGATTTTAAAAAAATTAAGTATAGAGCTAGTTTTTCAAATAAGTAATGTATTTGTGAAAAGGTTTACATACGTAAGTATGTATCAAAAAGTAAAGCTTCTTTGAGACAGTATAAAATATATTATGTATGTCTAGAAGTAAAGATCTTTAGGCTGTGGTAATAATTGTGAAAAATAGCGTTGCAGTATTCGGATAATAAATTTTAATCAATATCTCTTCAATTCAAAATCCGCCTGCCGTTTTTAAAATTAATTCTGTTGCTGTTTCAGAGTTTGTTTCTCTTATTTTCAATTAGATGTTTGTCAAGTATATTTAGGCTTTAATGTTTATAGTGAGGTACTTGTGGTTTGCGGTCGCGGCGTTTTGTTGACATTTTTGTCAACGTTTGTGGTTCGATCAATAAACCACAACCTGTCAGTGACCGCAGCCATATTGAGTTAGTTTAGCTGTCGTGTCTCTTCTTACCTTAGCTATTAAGATGTCATCTACGTAATGTTTACTTATTTAATCAGCTTGCGCCTTTAGTATCGTTCCAATTTCAAATACTAATGTGAAAATTTGATTAAAAACTATCTTTGTTTCTTTACGTCACCCAGGCCGTTAAATAGGTAGCAATTATTAGCCTGCTACGGAAGACGAAATTTATAATTCCTGGCCAGAAGACGTAAAATTGTATACACATCTCACTCACCACCAGGTGGCCCAAGGTTTGCTTTCCTTGTTGTACAAAAATACACCTCGGACGGTGATAAAGCAATCCTCAGGCCGCATACCTACTCTAGCAGTTTGTTTGGTCAGTAAATTAACGTAGTAGCTTGAGGAGTGAAAATCAGGAATATTGTTCCAAAATTACCTGTGCGAAGTTTGGTAGAGTTTGACGTGCGTCTGTTATTTATTGCTCTATGTGTTTGTAGTTCAACATTATAAACAGTGGTTTTACCATGACGTCTTAATGTGATTCAATACCGACTCAGTTCAAGTTTTAGCTGCCATTTTTAGTATGGATCTGACAGCGAGCGAACCTTAACTGAATCGGAATTAACACCCCTGGTATATAAGCAAATTATTTTCTTAAATATTCTTTAATTTGATAAACTATTTACCAAACGCAATTATCAATTAAAGGGGCTTGTTGTGACTGTCTTAAAAACTGTTTATTTTAATTGATTAAGTAATGTGAATTCAATAAAAAGAAAGATTAAAAACAGTGTTATTACAAAAAAAATTAGACAGCCGTTGAACGCGTGACTAAAAATTAATCCATTGATTTATGGTTGATTTTGCAATAGATTATTTTTAGACTATTTTGTCATAACACCGAAAATGTCGGGGCGTAGTTTAAAAAAAAACTGTTTTGACCCTTTTAATCGTTCTTCTAACTAATAATTATATTATGCAAGTATGGATGGATGGATGGATGGATGGATGGATGTTTGTTTGTTACTCAATCACGCCAGAACGGCCCAACGGATTTGGATGAAATTCGGCACATAGATAGAAAAAAGTCTGGAATAGCACATAGGCTACTTTTTATCTCGGAAAATTCCGTAGTTCGTAGTTCTTTGCAGACGAAGTCGCTGGCAACAGCTAGTATCTAATAAAAGCGAATTATGTCAGATTTATGGCCTGCTTACTGGCAGTTTTAGCGACCACTTGGATTACGCCTATCAATTTCATTCTCCAAATCTGCGAAACTTAGTTTACCTATCCCAAATTAATTACTTAAAGTCGAATCTCAGCGTTGCATATGCATGCTGTGGACAGAAAGCTTAGTGGCGGCTTAGTTCGAGATTAAAGCTCGGCTTAGTCACATGTGTGCGAGGGCTAATATTGTCACGACGTCTTTGTGCCTTAAGCTTTCGGCGTAATTGATGAAGTGGCTTGATTGTTTATACAATACAATAAACTTTTTGTAAGTACAAGGTATCTCATTATTCCAGAACTAGCTGCCCACGACTTCGTTCGCGTAGAATTAGATTGAAAAAGTGACGTTGATAGTTATATTCTGCAATAATTATTTACGTTGCGACTCTAGGCAGCTACGACAGATGTTTATCGCTATCCCACGGGAACTATGAAATTTTCCGAAAAAAGTAGCCTATGTGATAGTTTAGGGTACCAGATATCTCCATTCCGAATTGTATTCAAATTCATGCAGCCGTTTGCGCGTGAAGAAGTAACACACACACAAACTTTCGCCTTTACAGTAGGTATTAGTGTGGCTAGCTTCTGCCGTGACTTAATTTGTCTGCGTAAGAATTATACTAATACAAACGTTCCTCTTAAATCCCATCTATAAAAAAAACGCATCAAAATCCGTTGCGTAGTTTTAAAGATCTAAGCATTCATAGGGACAGACAGACAGATAGCGGAAAGCGATTTTGTTTTATACTATGTAGTGATATGGCATTTTCAAAAAAACGCGTGAAATAAACGTCAATAGTGATATTTATCTGATGTTTCGTGTGTTTATTTATTTAATATGTTGTGATTGTCATAAATAAACATTTTTTCTTTCTTTCTATTTTTTTAATATTATTATTTTTAATATTTGCGGGTGGTAGGGCCTTGTGCAAGGTCCGTCCGGATCGCTACCACCATCTTGCTCGCTAATCCTGCCGCTAAGCAGCAGTGCTTGCACTGCTGTGTTCCGGTGTGGAGAGTAAGACAGCCGGGGAAATTACGGGCACAAGAGGCATTTCATCTAAGTCCTCTAGGTTGGCAACGCATCTGCTATCCCTCCGGGGTTGTGGGTGTCTATGGGCAGTGGTGATCGCTTACCATCAGGTGACCCACTTGCTCGTTTGCCTTCTTATTCACTTAAAAAAAAAAAAAAAATCAACGTCTTCTGCAAAGTAAAATAAGTAAATATCATGGGACAAATTACACCAATTGACCCAGTCCCAAACTAAGCAAAGCTTGTACTATGGATACCAGGCAACATCCAATACATACAACATCCATGACTCGGGCACTAACAAGTAATGCCTGGCTCTTATACTGCAACTTAATCACCTTACTGTCGTTCAAGTATAATTAAGTGTAAGTAGGTATGCACTTAATTACGGCATTACATGTCTGCGCGTGCGGCCCAATCCATCAACGGAGGCAAGGGAAAAACTAGTCATTCTGATGAGACAGAACGCGCTCTGCCGTACTTAAGTACGCTTCTTACAATTTGCTTGAAGAGTATTATTATAGGTATGGTAATGTGATAAAGTTTGTATATTATGTGTTCATTTGTTTTTGCATAAATACATGGGTAATATACTCACTGAACAGACAAGGTACACAAGCTATTCGTAGGTGTGAAATAGTGTATGAATATACAGGGTGGTTTAGTTGTGGACGTTGGTAATTAAAAACCAAAATGCTCTAACTTAAGACCCATGATTTTTGAAAGTTTTTTTTTTTAATATGAATAGGAAGGCAAACGAGCAAGTGGGTCACCTGATGGTAAGCGATCACCACTGCCCATAGACACCCGCAACCCCGGAGGGATTGCAGATGCGTTGCCAACCTAGAGGGCTAAGATGAAATGCCTCTTGTGCCTGTAATTTCCCCGGCTGTCTTACTCTCCAGACCGGAACACAGTAGTGCAAGCACTGCTGCTTAGCGGCAGGATTAGCGAGTAAGATGGTGGTAGCGATCCGGACGAACCTTGCACAAGGTCCTACCACCCGCGAAAAGAAAGTTAAGAATTTTTTAGTGATTATTTAGTGAACTGTTACTTTGAAGCAGTTTTTATTATACTTAGGGACTAAAAAAAACTAACAGACGGTTAGTTTTTTTTTATCATTTTCGCTACTCATACTTACGTTATCGATAATTTTTTGTCGGTGTCTCATGATAACTTTGTATCGCACTAAGTAAATTGATAAAATAATCCAATAGTATACAGAACCAACCGATCATAACACACTAGCATTTCAGAACCAGATTCCAGCTTAACGCCAAACAAATCTGAAAGAACAATCAATACTGAAGACCTAACTCAATAAACGACCTTATATCGTCGGAATATGGTAACAAAGCTGCGTATCGTTGTGTGGGGAAGCAAACGGTGTCCACACGATGTGCGTATAATCCGGGAGGCTCCCGGCACCGTTTGGACCCGATTGATAGCACTTTATTTGGCACTTAAACGGGGGGATTTCTGGATCTCAAGCTATTTCGGTCCGAATTGGACTAAGCAATGGTTAAAATGTTCATGAAATTAATATGTTCTTTATAAAGTTTAGGTATAGTTAAAGGTTTTTGGGAGAGAATTAGTAATCAACACAGCTTTTTTTAATTTTAAACGTGTAGTGCAGAGTACGAACAAGATAAATAACTTTAAGATCTAAAGATAATAACGAGTGGTATTCACTTAAAACAAGACATTGCTAAGAAACTACTTAAAGGCTGCATAACAAAATTAAGCTACTACCACTAAACTTATTTGCAATTTTTTTAAGTGAACTTTTATTTAAATATATTGTTACTTATATGTTATCATCCGGACTATTTAGATTAAGTTTATACCTTAGTGTATTTTCCTTACTTAGTTTATATATTTTTTTGTAAAATAGGTAATCGAGTTTAAAAAAATATTATATCTAATTTTTAAAAAGTTTTAAAATCCCACCCCATCTCTCGCGCAATGTAATATAATGGAAGATTGTGTGTTTACTTACTTTAATTTTATTGAATCAGGCATTACTTTGCGGAGGTCCGTTACAAAATGTATTTTTTTTTGAGACCATTAAAAGCAGACCATGTTCCACAAGATTAGCAACACCCCCTAACGGCGCATGCTCGAGTGAAGTCACGTTTAAAAAACTCCTAATAAGGGAACAATCGTGCAAACGACCCACTGAATTATAGCAGAGAAATATCTTGCGTCTGACATTCACAGGAAAGACGGAACAGAATGGGAACGTGACTTTCACAAGTTTCTATTTACCTTTTGCTGTACATACGAATCGTACAACATTACGTACAATAGATACTCGGCCATAAAGGTTGCACATCGGTCTTTTCGGATAGTTTCGGCTTTGTAGAGCGTCGTCTTGCTCTAACTTACATGACTTCCAATTGTCACTTTCCAAAGACCGAAGTGCAATCATTATGGCCGGATTTAAGTGGTTTTGTAAAATACCGTCAATGCTTTTTCTGACACTCGGCAGCAAACATTCAGTGTTAAGTTTTGGTCAGATTGCGATACTGCGCGATGCAAGACTGTGTTTGAAGCAGAAGCATTGTGCGGTCCTTTGTTGCTCGTAATAAGCTTCAAGCTACCAGCTAATTTCCGCCATTCAGCCATTTATCGGCATTATTCTTCTCTTAATGTCATTAGCTTTGTGTATTCTTACAATTTGGCCAGTACAGTCAACAACTTTAATAAAATTGTTGATCATACATGGGACGTTGTTATAGTGATGCGATTGCTTCTTACCCCCTTATTCTCATAAACGCTCTATAGGCCTCTGCTAACTTAGCAATCGTTTGTCCTTATCTGTGAAAGGTAAATGTCAAAGTGACAGATAAGGACAAACGATTACTAAGTTAGCCGAGGCCTATAGACCGTTTATGGGGGCGCGTGTCGGGTTACCTCCACGTGTGGTCAGGAGCTGCTGTTCGTTTCTGGATCCGTCCGGGGGGAAGAGCAGTGCTTGGTCCGGTGCACCCTGGGCAACGGCTAATAATTTCCTGGCAGTATCTGAGGGATATCATTGACCGTTGGCTAAGAGCCCGACAGGGGGGAAGGGGGGCCTTTGACCATATTACCGTACAACGTTGCCGACATTTTGTTGATTTTGTCACAAGATTTTATAATAAAATTTTACCCTGACATTGGCGAAGTTGTCGTCGCTATAACGACTTGTAACGCCACAAATAAAAGAAGAAAAGAAGAAAAAAGAAAAAGAAGAAGACCGTTTATGAATAAGGGAAGTGTTTAAAACAAGTCGCTAAAGTTTGGCAATGTCAATATGACGGTGTTCCATAGTGGCTCAACAATTAAAATTGTTGACCGTACATAAATTAGAACTGCATGATTTTGATGGCCGGATAACCTAGTGGTGACGCTGAGCATGAAGCTAGAGGTCCCGGGTTCGAAATCCGACATGGGCAGGCGAACTGATTTGTGGTATTCTGTGTCAATCTAACTGTGTAATTAAACTGTGTAACTAAGTAATTAGTGAATTTCTGAATTATTTATTAAAGAATAAAGATAATTGCTTTTGATTTATTAAGTAAGAAAAATGCTGCATTGTAAAAATATAAAGAAATACTAATTCATAGTCCCCGTGTATACCTCTGATTTTTTTTTCATACAACAAGTAAGGCAAACGAGCAAGTGGCTCACCTGTAGGTAGGTGAGCACCACCATGGAAACCCGCAACACTAGAGGATTGCAGATGCGTTGCCATCCTAGAAGACTAGGATAGAATACCTTGTGCCAGTAATTTCCGTAAAAACATCCAAACTTTCAGCCTTTTCCCAATTTAAATTGTTACTTATTCATGCTTAATAAAAACAAACCCCAGCTCCCGACACATCTCCATTAAGCAACCATGTTGTCCCACGCGTGGGCGGAGACGTGTCACCATGAGAAATGTGGCCGCGCCTACGACATGTTTCGGAATTGCTATGCCATGAATATTAAGGCAAAGTGAACGGTATTGTTCGCCTCAAATACGTTGAATTATGTACCCTGAGCAACTTGGGACTGGATAAGGCCTAAATAGGGATAAATCTGCAAAAATTCTGTGATTTGTCAGTTATAATTTACGGCTTATTTATTGAACACAAAATATTTACCTTGCTACTCCGCTACTTAAAGTAAGTACTTAAAGTAGCGGAGTAGCAAGGTAAATATTTTGTTTTCATTGAAATGGACCTCCGCAAAGTAACGCCTGATTCAATAAAAAAAAGGCTTATTTATTAGCAATATTTAGCGCTATTTTTTTGTAACAACGAGAACCCTTACTAAGACTCTACTATTTCTCATGAACCGCGTGATAGCTAGATGATACCATTGTCTAACATATATAGCGGATATGTAGCATGTAGATATGTGCATTGTTGCTGAAGCAAATATGTTTGCTCCAATCAAGAACAACCTGTCGCCTAACCATTATACCTTTATATAGAATACCTTTAATAATATCTTGCAAAATAAGGACACCGAGCCGGAATTTGACATATTAATTCGAGCGTTTTTCAAAAAAAAAGTCTACAGGTAGCTAGCTATCACGGTTCATGAGAAATAGTAGTCTTAGTAAGAGGGGTCTCGTTGTTCCAGAATTTAACTATTTTGGGTTTTTATTTCTTAGAATCGTTTATCTTATCGATCCTTATACAAGAAAAATTGTGTCTCAAAACTTCCATTCTCGTTCGTCACTTTTTCGTTCGACATTTATTTATAGTGTACTAGCTTCTGCCCGCCACTTCGTCCGCGTAGAATTAGCAATTGACATGTTTATCGCTATCCCGCGGGAACTATACAATTTTCCGGGATATAAATTAGCTTATGTGTTAATCTAGGGTACCAGCTATCTCCTTTCCATATTTTATCCAAATCCATCCAGTCGTTTTAGCGTGAAGAAGGAACAAACATACACACTCACATCCTCACAAACTTTCGCATTTATAATATTAGTAGGATGAACCGTCACGAGCAGGAAAAATTCATTGGAAAATCTGGGACACCTTTTTTCTTGTATGGGAATCGATAGAGTAAATGATTCTGAGTAAGATAAACCAACAAAAAAAGTTAAATTCCGTTTTTTTTTGTCATGTATACTTTTTTTTAAAAACGCTCATTCGATTATGGAGTGGTAGGATTGGTAGGTTGTGGTACCTGACTGTCCTATTAGTTGCTAAAATTTTTTGACCTCCATCATGTTCACTAATCCTGCCGCCAAGCAGCAGTTGTTGTGCTAAGTATAGTATGGGCAGTATTAGCTTTTATAACTCTGTAATAAATTGTTTCAATATTTTGTTCGTTATTTTACTACATAGAGATTGGCCTATTAACAATGTTGTATGCTCTAAACTTTGACCGAAATGCACGTAAGTTTTCGCATTGTGTTCGAAACATAATTTCGATGTACGATATTTAAGCTCGTACAAACTTTGCATAGAATATCGTTTTATGGTAAAATGGCGAATGTGCTGGCATAAGTTCGCCTTCGAAGCAATGTGCAACAGTTACCTACATCTGTGTAATATATACATAGTGTTTTAAAATTGTTCTGGAATATTCCAGCGAGTGGTTTGGTTAGAATTATTGAACGCTTTACAAAGTAATTTATTATAACTTTTTCCAACCATCTGCTGAATCATTTTAGAATAACTCTGAAACACCTTGTTCAGTTACGGCTTTAGCTATTCCAGTTAGCCCTTTGAGTGCAATCTCACATACCTACCTGTAACAATGACATAGGCAATAAAGACAAGACACGAAATCCCACCACTATCTTATAGAATAAATTAGACCAGATACACTTGCCGTTTCAATAACCACCCTTATTCCATAGTCATAAAGTGCATTTAATAACTGGGTTGGCGTAACGCGCCCGTCTGTAGTTCAATGTAGTAATTTAGCGCTACGCTCCCTTGAAAGTGGACTCGCCCTTCAATTTATTGGACTCGTCCGTCTTATTCCCCAAAAGGGTCTTAAGATTCCGTCAGATCTTACCGGCCCTTCTGTAGAAGTGGTGATGTGTATAGAGGTGATACAACAGATATAAAAAGAAAAATACCTAAACATTCAAAATCCTAGACGCACACACACACACACACACACATTCTCAGCAATTTATTTATTTATACAATGTTATGATTTCTAGTTAGTAGTTGGCTTCCCATCTGTAATTTTTTGTAGTATAAAAAAAGTCACTTTCGGCTGCCTGTCTGCCTGTCCCTATAATATATGCTTAGATTAGATCTCTAAAACTAGTAAGCAACGGATTTTGATGTGGTTTTTGAAATAGAGTGATTCAAGAGAAAGGTATATAATTATAATTATAACGCAGACGAAGTCGCGAACAGAAGCTAGTTAGTAATAAAAGCGGATAGCGTCTATTATTATCGAACCCAGCCACATTATGTAGTTATTACTACATTAGTTATTATTACTATTAGTTATTACTATTAGTTTATACTACATTAGTTATTATTACTATTAGTTATTACTATTACTTATTCTGTGACCCAGCTCTATAAAGTTCCCACCACACTCGGCTCTCTAGGATTACGCCCGCACCTCTTATCTGTGTGTGTACACCGCACATAAAGCTATTATCGGCCAAATCACTTCGTATCTTAATTCTTCGACGTATTTGTTGGGGCGAAAGAATTCAGGATTGTTTTCGTACGGAAGGCTAAGCTCGAGTGTGTAAGCTGGGCCTTCAAACGCGGAGAAGGCAGGCAGCCAAACATTTGCCTGGAACAGAGGGTGATTTCTTTCTTGTTTCATAAGCTATATTACTGCCCAAGAGCGTGTCGGGCCACACGCAGTGTAGGGTTTAGTAGTTGCCTGTCACAATAGGCGGATGTTATGAACATAATTATTCTTCATTTTTCAAAAAAAAAAACTTGTAGGACATGGAATATTTTTTATGCCGAAAAATCGCATGTTTAACGCGAGATCGATAAGCAAGCTCTCGCAAACGAAGTCGCGAACAACAGCTAAAGTAAAATAAAAATAACTGTTCTGTATTTTTTTTCCGTTTCCTAATCATTATTTGAATATTTAAGTCTGTTTTTCTTCAGCATTTTCTTAATGTGTTCACAGACGGAACCTAAAGTCCGCGATCCATAAAAACGACCCAAAATACATAATTCAAACACCAAATTTCCTAAAGTTCTTTATCTACAAGTAGTATTAGGGGTCCGTTATAAATCCCGGGGGTCCACACTACAGGTGACAAGTTTTACTTCGCCCTCAGGGTTCCGTGGACCCACTGCTGCCGATTTATGAAGGTCACTGTTCGGAACTTTACTTTACGGGGTTCCGTACCTCGAATAGAACCCTTAAAGGGCTCCGTTGTCCGGCTGTCTAGTTTTGATACCAGTAAATCAATATGGAATTCTATTTGGACGATCGTCTAGTCGTTAGAGAACATGAATATGAAGCTTGAGGTCCCAGGTTCGATCCCCGGTTAAAGAGGCTTTAAAATGGATTGAAGTGGAGAATACATACGTAGGTACATAAAATAACGTCTTTATCCCTTACGGGGTAGTCAGAACGTAAAGTAACAAGACCTAAAGACCACGTTTAGCATGATTGTGGGCGTATGTAGAAAGGCAAATCGAAATAGTGATGGGTTGCTAGCATCGCCTATCCCCCTCATTAATAAACGCTCTATATAGGCCTCTGCTAACTTAAGGCGCTGTCAACAGCAAATGACCTTGAGCAGCGCCACTCTTCACACATACGGTTTGCGTGCCCGTGAGTGAAAGAGAAGAAACTATTCCGGCAGCTTGGCGCGCGTCTAAAATCTTGCAAATAAGACACAAATAAGAAGAAATAAAAAAAAGTATGGATTATTTGTGAAATATGACTCGTTAGCCGTGTAGGTGATGAATATGTTGACTTCATGTTTTTAATTGCAGACCCATACGTCGAAAAAATAAAGACATAGAACCGTTTAATGATGATTTTAAGACCAATCTTTGCAATTATTTTCTATCGAGCCGATTTTGTTCAATTATGTATCGAGTCCGTCTAGCGTGTTTGAAATATGATGTAAATTAACATTATATTTTTTTTGTATTTTTTTTGTGTGTAGTTTTACTTAAAAAAGTGCTTAAATAACATCAATTTCAACAAAATTAGGTGTTGTCAGCCTCTTAATAATCGTTTTTCCTTATCTGTCACTTTGACATTTACCTTTCACAGACAAAGACAAACGATTACTAAGTCAGCAGAGGCCTAAGAGCGTTTATGAATAAGCGGGTAAGACAACGAGTATAGAGAATATACTTTTATTTTCATTGTCCGTCTACTCGTATCTAAAAGCCAAAGTATTCGTAGCATGTAGGTATGAGGGGTTTCACGAAAGGGCCTGTTAATCCCCGCGAGGCGGTCTCAATTAAAATGGCACTTCTGCGGATTAGCGCATTGTTGACGCGGATGCGGATTCAGAAAGGGAAATTGTGCGTGGTTTTAAATGTGTATGTATTGTATGTGAACTCTTTATTGTGCAAAAGAAACAAGACAAATACAATTGACAAACACTGAGATACATGCACAAAGGCGGACTTTTCCATTTAAGGGATCTCCTCCAGTGTAGTTTCCGATAATTTATTGAAGCGCCTTAAGTTTCCAGTACCCGTTGTTTCTCTTGTTCAGAGTTCAAGGCAAACTGGAAAATCTACTTACAAACAATTTCTAACTCGTAGTTGAAGCGTAGAACCACGCAATGCTCGTATTGTATTGTAAAATAAATCGGAATCCGTCGATAAGAATCCGCCATAAAATATTAACTGCCCAGCCGCTATCAAGACCAGCGACTCAACGAACAGTCTATATACATTGCGGGGTTGAAACGATCACCGCGCATTGGTTAGTTAGCATCCCACACAACGTACAGTCGCCATCAGATATATCGTAGCGGGCGAGGTCCTCAAATAATTCGGAACAGCCTTAAATTTCAATAAATTCGTTACACTGTAAGGTTAATAACATCAGAACATGCAATTAGTCATAAATAAAGTAGCAGCGACTTTTCAATAAAATCGTGACGTCACAGATCGTCAAAGGTATCGATGCAGACAGGCTGACCATAAAGATCGGAACATTTTTGGAAAATATACCTTAACTTTGTGACAAACAGTTTAAATTACAGTGTGTTTATAATAAAATTAGTTTAGTAAACTACATGCTTTGACTTCTAACAGCAGAAGAGGACAAATTTTATTCGTAAAAAAAGTATATGGAAATTTAGTGGCCAGTAACAATTTACACTATACAACAAAAAAAGGTTTTATGTTACTAACACAGTGAATTATGTATGCAGACGCGTACACTATATAGGTGACATATCTTTCAGTTTGGCATGACGTTTGAGCCTTATTTGTATTTTGTTTGGAATTCGAATCTATTATTATATACGTAAGGTTTATTTTCCACATATGTTCCGATATTTGTGATCAGCCTGACTGTGTCGATACCTTTGACGATATGTGCTTCCTGATATTTTTAGCTCATTGAACGTCCCGAATTTATTGAAAAATCGCTGTTCTTATGTTTATGACGGATTGCGTGTTCCGATGTTATTAACCATATCTAGTGTAACGAATTTATTGAAATTTAATGCTGCTCCGAAATATTTGAGGACCTCGCCCGCTACGATATATCTGATGGCGACTGTACAGCAATATAACTCGCTATCGTTGGTGTCGTGTGCCTGAGGTGGCTGCGGCTTATCACCACGCCACCCTTTGTGAAAGGGGTGGGCAGTGTGGGACGCAAAGCAGATGCTTGAGTGGCGTTCATTTCGTTTAATACAAATAAACTGAATGCCAGTCACATACTTAGCGGCACAAAATTTTACCCAGTCTACATACATTGCCTAATTTGCGTACATGAGGGCCACAATCATGTATAAACGTGGCCTTTACGTATTTATACCTTAGGCTCGGTCTACCCTGTCTGGGATAAAGACGTGATTTATGTATATAATATCTGTTGCCTGCGACTTCGTCAGCAAATAATTCGTCTATCCCTATCCCTCGGGAATTTTCCGGGATAGAAAGTAGCCTATAATATGCTAGAAGAAGAAAAAAGTCTAGAAGAAGAAGAAAAAAGTTTATTCATGACAATTCAATCAACACATCAAAAAAAAACACATAAAACAACAGATAAATAAATAAATTGTCACAAAATGGTTATGGATGGATGAATAGATGGATGTTTGTTTGTTACTCAATCACGCCAGAACGGCCCAACGAATCTGGATGAAATTCGGCACATAGATAGAGAAAAGTCTGGAATAGGACAAAAGCTACTTTTTATCCCGGATAATTCCCGCGGGATAGGGATAGACGAATTCTTTGCAGACGAAGTCGCAGGCAACAGCTATTTTATAATATTAGTTAGATGTATTAGGGCCGCAGTTTTTTGCCACTGTGTGCCGCCGTTGATGGATTGAAGACGCGCCAGCCCGGTGCCATTCGCTACCATTATGGCGACGGTGTGCTCACGCGCATTCGTTGTGCGCGAGGTTTCAAAGATTTTTAATTACATTTTTTATTCAAAATGTAGGGCCCTTGACGCGGTTCACTTTGAATGTCGTACTGTCTGGAAACAGTTTGTTAACGATGACTCAAAAATTTTGAAATAATAGTACATTACTGCAGAGGCCGTGAAGTAAGGGATTGCAGGACGAGATTGGGGTACACGGCCGAGTCGTAGACGAGGCCGGATAAAGCGAGTCCTGCAATCCCTGTTTCCGGCCGAGGATTGTATAGTGCTTTTCTCAAGCAATGCGAGGAAATCAAGTAAAAATTGTATAATTAGCCGCATTTTTAATTTTTGAAACATGCCATTTGAACAAACTATTGCTCGCGCCATGTTTAACCGCACACCCGCCCCGCGCCGCCGCACCGCGCCTACCGCACCCGCCGACCGCGCCACATTACTTCTTGGCCTAGGCCGTAAATGTGAAACTTCTTGGCTTCATTTCGCGACATTAACGCGTACATTTCCGAGCATGCTTGAGAAAAAGTACTTACTTACTTACTTTATTATGAGGAAACAAACACAAAAATCTCAAAAAAATACATTAAATATATGCACAAAGATGAACGAATCCCTATAAGGGATCTCTACCAGTTTATTTATTGTGTTTGTTTTTTGTGTTTATTTATCTGCTGTATTATGTGTTTTTTTTATTGTGATGTTTTGTTTTGTCATAAATAAACTTTTTTCTTCTTCTTCTTCTTCTTCTTCTAGTTAACCTTTGAATAGATGAGAGGAGCATTAAGCGAGGGACCGACAAAGAGTGAGTTAAAAATATTACCTAATATAATGAAAGCCACAATAGAGCGTACATCTCAAAATATGACAAACAATTCATAAATAAACTACGAAACATCATTACACACATGCATACATAATATTATTATACACACTACATACATTATTTAAGGAGATAAAATTGTATGCAATGTGGTAACTTTGTATGGAGACTGGGTTATTTTGTGCCGCTAAGTTGTATATTATATGTAGAGGTAGTTTAGTAGACCAGCACGTTTCTTTCCTTGAACGTAAATTCTTGGGGCCATTACCTTCTGTTTTCATTCGCTCGTAATTCCTTACTCAGCCGCTAATTGAAGTTTTTATGACTAATAATTAAATACGTAATTCGCTTAATTATTTTATAACAACTTTTATTTTTATATTCTCAATTATGTGAAGTGTGATCAGAATAATTAAAACGGAATGGTAACATTTTATAAAAGTGGTGGCAATGGATGCTGTAGTCTATACGTGAAAAAAATTAGACGTGATCTTACGTCAGCATTTTTGGTAAACAAAAATTATGCTTGTGAAGACACGCTCATTAAATACGTTGATGATCTATTTTGATGTCTGTGTTTTATGTTTCATTTTTGTAAAATTGTGTGTATGCTCTATAATCTGTGTGTCTTTGCAAAAGAAACTAAATGTCTTCTTTCATTCTTTCT
The DNA here is from genome assembly GCA_963854515.1 of Pandemis heparana. NCBI lineage: Eukaryota > Metazoa > Arthropoda > Insecta > Lepidoptera > Tortricidae > Pandemis > Pandemis heparana. Next base: position 14,150,448 of record OY978021.1, read on the forward strand.
TAAGATTTGAAAAGTTTGAAAATTGCGTTCGCTGGTAAAGTTTAAATTTCAGACTAGAATTTCAGTTTAGATTTTAAATCTCTCACCTATGTATATAAAACGTGTTAACACAGATATTATTAGCTCAGACTCTTGCTCATTACTACTACGTAACACCCCGGCGACGACTAATTCCAATAGGCGACGCAGCACGCCATTTCTCCATCCACTGCGTGCTTAAAGCGTTCACCGTGCAGCGTTCAACAGTCAACGCATGCCATGTACTACAAAATAACTTGGACGTGCCCGAAATGCTCGCGATGCTAAGTTAGCATGCAACACGCGCTATGTATCAGCAAATTGTGTGCTACGCCAACGGTCGCGCGTATTTGGTACGGGTCGTACCGAACAACTTAGATTGAATGCAGCTTCGCTTGCTTGCTCCATTGCATGAAGTTAACGGATTCAATGAATCGAGATAGTTTATCAATGAACAGACGTCATTTTGTCTTTGTACTACACAAACATAATGTTGCTCGTGACTTCGTTATTTGAGCGACTTGTTCTTGCTTGTTAGTGAAGTAAGCGGGATTTTTTTCTTTTTTTCTTAGGTTTTTTTTTTCATTTCTTTTTCCACGCTCTCGTAATCCTTTCGAAGTGAAATGAAGTGAACGCGAAGTTTTTTTGGTGTTTTTTTTTCTTTCTTCCTTTGCTTCTTTTTTTTCTTTTCGACCTCACTATATAACGGAGTAACAAAGTAAAGTAATCCAGTGCCATTTACATTACCATTTTTAGCTTTTAGTTCGTTTCACTCTTTCACATTGGACATCCCGCGTTCGTCAGTACCCTTCACCAAATTAACGTCAGAACCGAGTGCCGTCCAAACTTTTTGTTTCCTGTCATCATTAAGGACACACTTAACCTTTCCAACGCGTGGAAGTGACCCTGTCAGATGGAACTGCTGTGTCATGTGACCCGGGTTGGATTTACAAGTGCTTTTCGTAGTTAAGCTGTTTAAATTTTGGATTTATCTGGTTATTTTGATGCTATAGATTTATTTATTAATTTACTAGCTTCTGCCCGCGACTTCGTCTGCGTAGAATTAGCAATTGACATGTTTATGGCCCAGGAACTATGCCATTTTCCGGGATATAAAGTAGCCTATGCTTTAATCTAGGGTACCAGCTATCTTCGTTCCAAATTTAATCTAAATCCGTCCAGTCGTTTTAGCGTGAAGAAGGAACAAACATACACACTCACTCACTCACATCGTCACATCGTCACAAACTTTCGCATTTATAATATTAGTAGGACTAAGAAAAATAAAAAGAAGTAATTAACAACGAATGCAAGATTTTAAAACGTTTTACTATCCAACAAACACTTCATTTGACGACCTTTTATTTTCTACTAAAATATTGACTTTTTGGAATCATAAATCATAAATCATAATCATAAATCATAAAATCATTTATTTGTCAAACATAGGTCACAATAGATGTTACAGTAAGTATGTAATGAGTTGGTATCACTATGTCTCGCCCCAGTGGCATACAAATAGCTACAAATTCACATGCAGCATGCATTAAATAATAATGATAGGATTAAACGAACTTACCTGAAGTGAAGTTCGATCCTGATTATATGAAGTACTTAGTCCGAGATAACTATGTAGTTCCGTCCTTCCTTGCTACTTGAACGCGACGTATAAAGACACCATAAACAAAAAACAGCACCTGTCAATACTAATCACATATGTCATTACGTTTAGAGTCGTCATAATAAGGCCTAGGGGGATAGTAAGAAAGTGACTATCCGTGAGGAGGGCGGGAGGCTCCCTTATCTCGGACTAAGTACTTCATATAATCAGGATCGAACTTCACTTCAGGTAAGTTCGTTTAATCCTATCATTATATTCGTACTTAGTCCGAGATAACTATGTAGATGTTTAGAGCAAAAATAAACATATTTATAAACATCCAAATTAAATTTCGATAGGTATTTATTTTCTTAATAATAAATCAAAATGAACATAATTATTTAAAACAACAAAAATCAGTAACATTACTTCTTATAATTTTAAAACCACAGGAAATCCTAAGAAAATCAGCCTTTGGTAATTTACATTCTACATTTAAATTTAAAATCTTAACATTATTTTAATGAATAATTAGGCAATGCCACAGATTGGGCAAATACATTTTGTGCATTACACTCAATGATTAGAGGTCTGTTATAATGTCTCGCAAAGGTAGACCACCTGCTAGACCACCCAACAGCTTTTAAAAAACTGTCTGTTGTGAGACCTGTACGGTATGCTGGCGACGATGCTGCGTGCCTAATTGAATGTGAAGAAAACTTATTGACATCTATACTACTGTCTTTCATCACTAATTTGAGCCAACTACTTATTGTTTGTGTTGAAGCTGGTTTGTGAAGTTTTACAGTCAGAAATAATTTAATGCAGTCACTATCTGTCTTAAGTCATTAGTTCTTTTTCAAATATTCTAACAGGGTCTATACCGGGCAAAAGTCTGGATTATTACTGAAACATGGTAGAGATAATTTATTCATAAACCGTCTTGTAGCTGAGGTTTTTTGGATATCTGATAAAAATATGTCGACGCCTTCTTCATAATTTAATTTAATCTACTGTAATTAATTAGCGACCGCATTTAGACCCTCTGTCCTGTAGTCAAAACTAATAACAATAGACTTTAAAGTGAGCTCTTTTAAATTTAAAGTTTCTAAAGGATAATAATAATAATAATAAAAGATATTTATTCAACAGTTTGCAATCTACAGATACCAGTATTTGAGGTAAGACAGAACAGTGGCTGGGTCCCAGGTACTTGATTATGATTACTTGAGTATTAGGTACCTATACCTGGGAGTAGTTTATAAACTCCCCTACACCAGCGTTTTATTCTATCGTCATTATCCGATCTATAATTATGGCTATCTAAAATTAAAGACCAAGTTAACCGTTAGCAATTCAAAGTTTGGCTTCTTTTTGAAATACTAACATTAAATATGATATAATCTTGGGTACAACAACGCTTACTACATCTTCATTATGAGTTTTACAGAATTGCCACCACTGTCTTAAACGTGAATCATATTGCTTAAAGCTATTCTTGGCTAGAGATACTATTAGGTATCATTCTTCTCTTCATTGATTCCCTGATAATATACAGGCCCCCAGGGTAAGTTGAAGATGTAAGGGATGTGGTGACCATACTTCTGAGCCTATGAGAAATTTTAACAATGGATACCAGGCTTGATTGGGCCATACTGGAAATACTAATATTCCTGTTGTTCTATCGGTCTTAATTTTACGCAATCCTTTTAAGATTAACGAGAATGGAGGGAATGTTTAAAATAACCTCCTCCATTCGACTGTAAAGGCGTCAATGTTCCTTGCAAATGGATCCCTGTGCTAGGAAATGTATTTAACACATTTTTCATTAAAACGAGAAGCAAACAGATCAATAGATAGATACCCTATTGAGTCAACTATTGTTTGAAAGACTTCTTGTGATAATTCCCATTTTATATCCTGATTTGAACTCTGAGATTCATAATCTGTCTCAGAGAGTTATCTTTAGAATTAATATATGATGCAAGAATCCATAGATGTCTTGCTTCGCATCCTTTCCAAATTTGTCTTGCAAGGTTATTTAACAGTGGAAATTGAATAGAACCCATCCTATTTATATAGGAAATGGCAGTAGTATTGTCAATTCGTAATAAAATCTCATCTGCAAGGCATCATAAAGCAAAATATAACGCTAATAACTCTAGATAATTAATGTAATTTTTATTTTCTTCTATTGGCCAACTTCCCTTAGCACTCTTTCCATTACATACTGTACCCCAACAACTAAAGATGCATCTGGGAAAATCTCTAAAGCAAAATTATATTGCTTTATGTGGCCTAGTCCTAATATTATTCTTCCACCATGTGAGATCTTCTTTGGCCTTCTGGCCAATGGTAATAATGTTATCATAATTACCCACAACCATTCCAAAGCCCTAAATTTTGCTGCTTCAAAATTTATTGTATACACAAAACCATTAGATATTATTGGGTGCCGTTCAATCATCATACTAGTTTAGTTTCATTAGCATAATTTCATTTTACTATTTTCAAAAATCATAATATTATTACCGAGCATAAACTTCAAGCAATATAACATTCATTAGTCATAACAACAATTGCAATAAATTCATTTGAATATTCGATTATTCAATATAATAGTTAAAATCCATAACGACATTTAGAACAATGATTAGAGGGTATAACATTATGCAAAATATGTTTAATAAGTAAGCGAACTATCTCTTGTCGCATATTTAAATTTGGCTGGTGCCGAATGCATAAAACATTTGCATTGTGCGAGCGAGCGAAGCGAGCGAGCAAGACGGTTCGGAGCAGAAGCGACTTGGATAGGTTAGGTTCAGAAGGCTAAGGCGGGAGCGAAGCGTAGCGTAGCTTCCGCCTTAGCCTTCAATGTTAGTTTTTTTTTTTTTTTTTTTTTTTTTTTAATTATCATTATTTTTATTATTTTTATTATTATTATTATTATTATTATTATTATTTAATTATTATTATTATTATTTAATTATTATTATTATTATTATTGTTGGTACGGGTTTCCGATCACGGGCCCATGGGGACCCGTTATGATTATTAATTAATTATTATTATTATTATTATTTTATGCAAATTGATATTATGATTTGAGAAATTCGGCAATTTGTTTAAATGTATATTGTTTTTGTATGATCTCAATATTTCGAGATTGAAATTCTGATATTTGTGTTATGAGAAATTAAAACTTGCAAAAATCGTTGTTATGACGAACATTACACACCCTAAGATGTTGTCATCCATACTGAAACTAAACTACCTAACATCCTAGTTCCTAACTGAGCAGTAATCTAAATTTAAATAATTCTAAATTATCCTCCGCAGTCTTTCCCATTTTATATTTGTATGGGCTAATGTCACCTTTACAATATATTTGGAAACCAAAAAATTCTGATATTAAGTGGAGTAAAATTACTCTTTTCCCCATTTATGACCAAACCTAGACATTGTAAAATTTTTACATTAATGACACATTCATCATAAGTTGAGCCCAGACAAATCAGATCATTGACATAAACCAGTAAGCGAATGTCGTCTTATCTTAAGATATCCTATCACCGGCTTTAACAAATTTGTGAAATGGAATGGTGCGGTGCTTATGCCAAATGGTAAGCAATTGTATTTATATAACCCGAATTAAATTGGAACCTTAAATATTTCTTATGTGTTATTTATGCATTAGGCATAGGTATATGCATTGATATTCAGACTGTCAAAGTCTTCGATAAGTTGTGAATAACTTGACACTTGCCAAGCCCGTTTCTTTATTGTATTATAAAACTGATCATGCACCTTGTCTCCATACTGTTTCTCACCAGTATTCGACTCACCTAGTGCCGACAAAATATCAGTCACTTCTTCTGAGTCACTTTGATCAGAATTATTTATTTGCTTATTAATTAAGTAATCTGAGTTTCTAATTCTGATGCTACAGGTTCCGTTTCTGGGTCAAGCTCTGGTATTTGAGCTGAATTATATGCAGGCAAAAAGTAAATACCAAGCCTGAATTTCAAAACAAAAATTTGTTTATCCCAAACAATTTAGGTTAGGATCGTGACAAACATGTCAAGGTTTGACCCAATACTATCCAACGGATAGAAAGCAAAATCGTCACACGATAATGCTTTTAAACAGAGTTAATTATACTCAAGTCTCCATACAGTGGGACGTGTAGGTACATAGCATTCCCACGGAATGTACGTACGTTCTCATCTCTTCGTAACTATTTTTTGGGAAAAGCTTTCCCGTGTTGCAAAGAACTTATAATTATAAGGAAGAGAGATGTATATTTCTTTGCCTAAACCCCCTGTATTATATTATTCCTAATCACTTACCCTTTGGAGAAGCCGATGTTCTGTAGAAATTGCGTCGTACTTTTTCCTATCTCTATCCAGCCTTTTCTCTAATTGCAGTATTTCTCTTTTTGGCATGGTGCAATATAATATTTTCGATAACTGATACAATAAAAAGTATTTTTCCCGAAAGAAAAAACATCTTTTGTGTCCATTGCGCTCGAGCGCGAAGTGACAGATGACATATGTGATTAGTATTGACAGGTGCTGTTTTTTGTTTATGGTGTCTTTATACGTCGCGTTCAAGTAGCAAGGAAGGACGGAACTACATAGTTATCTCGGACTAAGTACGAATATAATACTTACACAAAAAACTGATTACAATAATTACTCAATAAACTAAAATATTAAAAGGAGTCTGTCAGATATTCCTGGATGGAATAGTATGCTTTCCTGGTAAGAAATTCAAAGAGCTCTATCCTAAATTGTGTAAGGTCTACCAGTTGCAGTATTTTACTTGGCAATTTATTATAAAGTTTCGGCGCCATTCCATATATACTCTTACTGAGAAGCGCCGTTCTACATAACCTATGATTAATTTTGTAGTGGTGTCGTCGGCTATTTAACTTAGTAAACAGTTCAAAGTTTCGTTTTACATATAAAGACACTTCGTATATGTAAAGACACGGTAAGGACATAATCTTCAGCTCAATGAAATAAGGTTTACATGACTGAGTGGGTTGCAGCCCACATGCCGCTCTTAAGCATTTTTTTTGAGCTCTAAAAACTAATTCTCTGTCTCTGCAATTGCCCCAGAATATTACTCCGTACCTCAGTGTCGATGTTACATATGCATGGAACGAAGTCAGTACTGCAGATTGATTCACAACTTTACTTAAATTATATAAAGCATAAGAATATTTGTTCAATTTTTTACATATAGTGTCAATGTGATTATTCCATGTCAGCTTATTATCTATATTTAGTCCTAAAAATTTTGTTATGTCAGTTTCTTCAATATTGTGATCTCTATACGCTATTTTTAAATTTAAGGTTCTATTTATTCTTTGTTTGAAATGCATAATTTTAGTTTTGCTCAAATTTATAGAGAGGTTGTTATTTCGTAGCCACTCAATTATAAGTCTTAGTGTGTTGTTAATGTGTGTTTCATAGGATTCGTAATCTTCTGCGAAAATCACTGTACTATCGTCGGCAAATAGTACCATGGTGTCACTGATGGCTTTAGGAAGATCATTAACATAGATAAGGAATAGTAGTGGGCCCAAAACACTACCTTGTGGGACACCGAACTCAATTTCTCTAAAATCAGAGGAAAAAGTAACTTCCTTCTTATATTGTACAGAGATTTGCTTTATTTGGGTGATTTGCTTTCGACCAACCAAATAAGATTTAATTAAATTATAGGCATTACCACGCACACCATAATTGTACAGTTTAGCTAATAAGATATCATGGTTAACAAAATCAAAAGCTTTAGTTAAATCCATGTAAAGGGCTGATACAGGCATTTTTTTTGTCAATCTGTGTCATAATTCTATTGAGTAATGCATAAATTGCCATATTTATAGATTTGTTTTTTCGGAAACCCTTCTGTTCATCAGCGAAAATATTATTCGTTTCAAAGAAATTATTAAAGTTATTGTGTATTACTTTTTCTATTATTTTAGAAAAGACGGATAACAGTGCCAATTGTCTGTAATTATTTACTTCTTTTCTGTCCCCTTTCTTATATAACGGTCGTACAATGGCTATCTTTAACTTTTCTGGAAAAATTCCGTGTTTCATGATCAAGTTTATCATGTAACTTAAGGGTTTTGAAATTACATTTGCAACTTTTTTTAAAATGTTTGTATTTACATCGTCATATCCAGTACTGTTTGTGGTTTTTAGAGAATTTATAATTACTTTTATGTCATCAGAATTAGTTGGTTTCATGTATATTGAATTATTTATGCTATATGTCATTGTTGTTTTAGTTTTTGAAGTGTTACTGTCTGTATAATTATTTTTATCCAACCCATCAATTGATTTCTTGATTATTTTGCATTGATTAATATAAAAATCATTGAAAGCCTGCGCAATATCCTTAGGGTGATTAATTATATTCCCATTGATATTAATTTCAGTAATGTTTTCTTTGATATGTCTTTGTTTTGTATTATTTATAATATTCCATGTGGCTTTTGATTTATTTGAAGCATTCTTAATGTAATAATTATTCTGGGACTTCTTTGTTAGAAGCATTATTTTTTTAAGACGTTTTGCGTACTGTCTAAAATAGGTTTTATTTTTGTAGTCGGATGTAGTCTAGATTCCCATAGCAAGTTTATTTTCCTTTTGCAGCACTTACGTATCCCCTTAGTGATCCATCTTGGTTTGCTTAATGAGGTCATTCTACATTTTATAAAAGGAAAACATAGATTATAAAACAAAATAAATTCATCGTGAAAGTAATCAAATGCTTCATTTGGATCATTTGCCATGTAAACTCCATTAAAACTGAGAGCCTTTAAGGATTTCGTGAATTTATCAATATTGTCTGTACTAAAATCCCTTTTTGTAATGTACCAGTGTTTTAGTAAGCATGTTGGTTTTACAGGGCATTTCAATATTTGCGCTGTGTGATCTGATAAGGCAAGTTCCAGTGGAAAACTTATAAAACAAACCTAACCTAATGTGAGCCACACTTAGGTTTTCGATTCTTAAAAAAGTTTTCGACTTATCAGATATTAAAAGGTTGTTAAATGAAATAGATTCATCGTTTACCTACTGTTTGAAAGAAAACAATGTATAGGAACGATATTATGGGCATCTTCGTGGACACCAGATTTGACTGGCAACTGGCTAGCAGTGACGTTCTTGGCAAGCAATTTGACCATTATAGCAATGATTGCATGTCAAATGAAATGTTTCTCAAAACTTTCACCTTCATAACATTTTGCGTTTACCCATTGTTAATGGTGACGCCGAAATACCTCGCAAACAACAGACATTCGAAATGTGTTCACCATTTTAATCGCAAGATGCGGGTAGCTTTTGTTGTGATCCGAATTCGCGGGGTTATCTGTAAAGATGTCAACGGCAATGTTTACCATTGTCGCTGTTTGACAATTCCTTTTTTTGACAAGCGAAAGAGGGTGACTAATGGTGGCGGTCATTGTAAAACTTCGACTCTCCATTGTCCTTTCTGTGATAAACGTTTTGATTTTTGAATCTTTGCTCCGGTGCTAATTAATGAAAATGGTATTTGAAAGAATTTTTTTTAGTTGTTTTGAAAACTTTGGTCCTTTTAGGTATAGGTTAATTCATAATAGCTGGCATGAATGGATTGATTGTAATGTCAGTAGTCACTGTGTAAGTGCTATTCTTGTACAGGGGATTCCAAATATTTTGTAACGCTTTGTTACGTTTTGTAACGATTTCTCTACATTTTCACTAGCAACTCTCATGCCCTGGGGTCCCATGCTCATGGTCTGGGAGTAAAGAAAAAACCATAGAATGTACCAGTTGCTTCTCTTCCCGCGCAGATAGTAAAAGTCCATCGAGGGAATGAGCGAAAATCATAGGGATCATGTTATAGGCGATGGGGCTAGCAACTCATCACTAGTTTGATTTTCCTTTTCAGCTATACGCCACAGTCATGCTAAACGTGGCCTTTAGGTCTTTTTACCTTAGGCTCTGTCTACCCCGTAAGGGATAAAGACGTAATTTTATGTATGTACATAATGTACCTATGAATTTTATTAAAACCAAAAACGCGATTATTCAATACTTAATTCGATCCATTTGTGCTAGCTCATGTAATTTTTTTAGAAATAAATATCATTGTTTTTAGAAGTGAATATTTTTCTATTAAAATTGGATGAACGGAAATGTAAATAGAATTATTTAATCACGTAGCTACGAGACTTTGCCAAACACGTTTTTAAACTTTATAAAACCACATGAAATCTTTGAAAAAGATCACGGGAAAGAGCCAAGATAGAGTGAAACACGTTTCTCGATGGTACCAATTTAAGGAGCTAACTTTTCTGAGTTGTCTCGAGTCTGTGTCAGATTGTTAAGTTCTGAGGTGACTTTTTTTTTATGTGAATAGGAAGGAAAACGAGCAAGTGGGTCACCTGATAGTAAGCGATCACCACTGCCCATAGACACCCGCAACCCTGGAGGGATTGCAGATGCGTTGCCAACCTAGAGGACTTAGATGAAATGCCTCTTGTGCCCGTAATTTCCCCGGCTGTCTTACTTTCCACATAACAGTGGTGGACATAATTATAATTAGAAACACTTGCGACGTATTTCACATTACACAAGGCTCATTGCCGTAAAACTTTTGTTTTTGGAAATAAAACAACAAAATGCATAGAATACGTTTAACAATTTATAATTAATTGAAAAACAAATAAATATCCGAGTTTACAACTACCATTTAGATATTTAGCGACATACAAACAACTAAACGATATTTGCAATACCATCCCTCATGTTATTATAGAATTTTTTTTCAAGTTTCAAAAATGGAACGAACCATGGATCCTGTTTCTAATTAGTTGTCCAAGCGGCCAGTAATAGAAATTCAACTATCATGATATTTAAACTCTTTTGATAATTAAAGATAGAACATATTTCTTATAGTTTATATTTTATGAGTTTTTTAACTCATTGGCTATATTTTGGCATAGTTAATAGTGATTTAATATATATAATACAATATATTACCCATAAGGGTAATTCATTCTGTGTTTACTAAGTTTTATGTACTGTTTCTAATTATATGTCCACCACTGTACATACATACATACATATCGTCACGCCTCTTTCCCACAGGGGTAGGCAGAGACTACTTTTACTTTTTACTTTTCCTTTTTTATAATACAATACAATGGTAATATTATGGTTTACTGATCTTTTTACTGCAAGCTTAAAGTCACTATTTCTATCAACGCAAAAACTCATGTTATAAGCGATGCGGCTAGCAACCCATCACTATTTTGCTGCTCCTTTAAACCTATACGCCAGCAATCATGCTAAACTTGGCCTCTAGGTCTTCTTGTTACCTTAGACTTTGTCTATTCCGTAAAAACTAGTAAAACCATAGCAAAGTCCTATTACAATGTATATTTCATTTTTAAACCTCATCTTAACCACAATACGGGGATTTAATGAACTGTATACAATATATTACACTACCATGACGCGTCTGGACCATAATTACTGCTTACTAAGCTAAACTGAACCATATCCCACACACATAGAATATCAAATAGCTTAGCAGCATTATAACCCCTTCCAATGAAGTGTGAAGCAAGGTATCAATTTATTATGCTGTCTTGTTTATTTATAACTTGCAGGAAAAGATCAATCAATGATATTTTGCACTATAATATGAAACTATGCTCCATTCTGAACAGAATAGGGCAGAAGGAAAAAATAGTTCTTTATAGTACAATTTTTACATACATAAATCCTATCCTACTAATATTATAAATGCGAAAGTTTGTGACGATGTGACGATGTGAGTGAGTGAGTGTGTATGTTTGTACCTTCTTCACGCTAAAAACGACTGGACGGATTTGGATAAAATTTGGAACAAAGATAGCTGGTACCCTAGATTGAAACATAGGCTACTTTTTATCCCGGAAAATTGCACAGTTCCCGAGGGATAGCGATAAACATGTCAATTGCTAATTCTACGCGGACGAAGTCGCGGGCAGAAGCTAGTGTCACATAAATTTTACATAAAAAAATAGGCCACCGAGGTCGCTTTTACAAATCTTTTTTTGAAACTACCTGCGCCTTCGGAAAGACCATCGTTGCCAAGAAGAATACGCAGGAAGAGAAGCAACTGGTACCTAGAAAAAGTAAAAAAAAATCGAAGGCTTACTTACTCACCTGCTATGGGTGGTGAAGCGGTATAGCACGCATCACGGAATAATGAGGATCCGGATTCGATTCCCGGCCATAGCTTTACTTTTCGTTTTTTTTTGTTTTAATTTTCAGTATAATTAAAAAAAAATTTGCTTTATTTTGGTTTTTCTTTTCTCCCAGACTACCAGACCACCATAGAAGATACCATTAAATAACACTCAATAAAACATGCAAACGTCTTCAACAAGGTCTTTATACACATTAATATGACAAAGTTACATCTCAAGTCAAGCACTCGCATCTTTACATAGTCAATGTTGGTACACAATCTCAGCCACTTGGCTGGCGTGTTTGTTTGTCTTTAATTGAGACTGGAGCTTGTTTGTTGTGCCAAGTGAGATTAACCGAGACTTGGCTGTGATTTTAATGGTTCTACTTAGTCTCGTTTTAAATTAGTGTAGTTGGAAACTACAGTTAGTAGTTCACATTTATGTTAGACATAAGTTACGCCTAGTGATAAGAGCAGGTCAGGAGTACCCGAAACCGACGAGCATGTATGAAGAGACTGATGAATGTGGATGAAGCGAAAGAGGTATGTCAGAATCGTAGCAAGTTGAACAAAGTAGTCTCTGCCTACCCCTATCGACGGCAACAACGTATATGGTTCTACTAGAATAATGACAACTTTACAGGAGAGCAAAAAGAAAGTATAAATCTTCATAACTTTTTTTTTACGAAAGATAATAATCTAAAATTTGGCATGTGGGATTAGAATTTAATTTCATTGCTGTTTTTGTAATCAAATAGCCCAATTTATTTGAAGTTTTTGAGAAAATGCAGATAGTCCCTACAATTTAGGTAAAATCACTTGCTCACAACTGTGTATACTGTTCCATCTACCACTTGGGATTATATACTCTGGTATAATTTTCTATAAAATTTACGTACGAAGTTCTATATGGCACTTAGAACATTGTGCTAGAATTCAAAATGTATGTATATAGGTCTATCCGACACCTCGAATTCAATACTTCGTAAAAAAAATGTTTATCTTTCAGTAAAAGATTCTATGTGAGGATCCGGTAATAAATTTTAGGTTACTAATTAGTTTCTTTTTTCAAAATTGAATAACGCGACCGTTAATTACACTCTTTATCTTTTACTTTGTATGCTATAAATTTATTAAATATGTATGCAAAACAAAATTTTGACGCATTTTGTAGATATAACCTTATTCTACATCAGTTTAAGAGCTTACCGGATAATGTAGATAGTTCCAAATAAAAGTAAAAGTACATTAGATGAGTTATTTATTTAGTAAAATACAATACAATTTAGCTAAAATCGTACACTACGAAATAATTATTTCAATATCAAATATCAGTACTGTCAAATAATTCAAAAATTTGACTTCTTGATTTTTATATTTATTACTTTCACGGTTTTACCCGTTACAAATTAAATGCTATGGGTAGTGTAGCGGTATAGCATGCATCTCTCATCATTCCGTGACGGAATGATGAGGATCCGAGTTCAATTCCCGGCCATAGCTTTACTTTTTGGATTTTTCTGTGTTCAAATTTTCAGTGTTGTTTAGAAATTCAAATGTCACTCTTAATCTTTGAAAAATATAGGATAACCAGTAATTCTGCATGACGAACCTTGTAACGTTGTTCTTTCACCGCATCGCATATAACATGATTCCTAAGATTTTCGCCCATCCCGTCGATGGGATTTTACCATATGCACAGGAAGAGAAGCAGCTGGTACATTTTACGAGTATGTTTTATCTTTACTCTCAGACCAGCATGGAAGATCTAAGATGCAATACCTTATGTGCCAGTAATTTCACCGGTTGTCCAACTCTCCATGTCGAAATACAGAAGCGCAAGCCAAACAAGTCTTTAGCGGCAGGCTTAGCAAGTAATTGGAGTAGTTGCAGTACGGCGTCACAGTCACAGTCATTCCACCGGAACATGTGGCAGTGCAAAAATTGCGTGAAAATGTCAACACTGGTTAGGGAGGATGATCAGCGAGCCAACTGCATACCTCACGAACGTTTTTCTGTCCAGAATGGAATCAAGAATACCTACAGAAATACGGAGCATAACTACACTGATTGACTTATCTGTGACCACCAATAAAAAGTGGAAGTAGACAGGATATTATATGCCGCAGACAGGACCACAGATGGGGTAGACGGGCGCTTATATGGTATTCCAGAGTGGATCACAAAAATGTGGGAAAACACAGGTATGTCAGAAGGTAACCGATAATATGACCTTATCAAGGTGGCCAGGTGGAATTGGATGCAAAAAGCACAAGATCGGAAGGAATGGCGTGCATTAGAAGAAATCTACACTCAGTTTGGGTGGATTATGATTGAAGAAGAGAGTAGAGAAATATATATTGTGCTAATGCTACGTCTAGTCCATACTTTTATACAGATACGAAGCTTGAACTACTAAGGGATACCCCAGAAAACGCATATAGGCATTTGGGATGCGGGGTTACAGCCAAATACTTGACACCAGCCGGACTCCGAGGATTACAAGATGAGGAATTACTAAAGCGTGTTGAAAAGAAACGCAAACTGGAGTAACAGTGACGCCTTTCAATTTTCGGCCAGGCGTTTCATTTCTCGATGCGGCGAATATTCGTGAACTTACGTAAACATACAAACGTAAATTACGTCTTCTCATTTACGGGCTAGACAGAGCCAGAGGAGAAAAGGTTTAAAGTAGCCAAGGAACGAGGTATCCGCAACTCGTATTAACTACATGATGTACTTTTATATTGACATGTGATTGCCAGCAGAAAGTGGAAGTGGGCAGGCCATATATTATATACCGCAGACTAGACAACAGGTAGGGTAGAGGGGTGGGGCAGAGTGGGACACCGAAATGTGGGCAGGCAACCAATGCGTTGGACCGATGACCTTGTCAAAGTGGCAGGGAAGGATTGAATGCGAAAGGCGCAAGATTAAAACGAGTGGCCTGCATTGAAAGAGACCTACACTCAGCTTTGGGTGGATTATGGTTGAGGAAGAGAAGAGAGAGAGAGAGAGAGTACTTTTATATTTTTATAAATTGTATCTTCTGGCACTTTAAATGCACATGACCATGCTCTTATAATTCCTCGCACCATGGATCGTCCGTCCCTAAAAGTGACTCTTCTGAAAGGCATATATCATGCATATTAAAAACAACACACTCGTAATACAGATTATAATTTATAAGCTTATGGCTCGTGAATTTATCGACATGTTTTAATAAGTAAGTACGAGTATAGGTGTTAGCAGTGCAAAATAAACAGTAATAAAAATAAGGATTAGATGTGCTCAAAACTGAATGCAGAGATAAAAAAATCTTAAACTTAGATAGTTATTAAGGTAAAACATAGCAATAGAGTAACAAAATCCCAAATTAAGATGAATTTTAAGATCTTTTTTAGATTTCAATTGGCATTTGCAATGGCAGATAGAATTATTCAAATCTAACCTCAAATGTTTTTTTGATGTAAATAGTTCTAGGTGACTGATAGAACCTCAGCCTTTATGAGTTTAATGACGTAAATAGTTCCGAGTAGCAGGTAGCTCTGCATACGTAGTCCGCTTAAATATCAATTCCTACGTATGTAGTTCTATGTGTCAGATCGAACAATGTACACTGTTTTTTATTAAAAATACCAACAAAATAAAGGGAATGCATGACTTACGTATATTTCTATTTATTGTGGCCAATTTATTTGAATCTGGTTAGGCGCAAACTGTCCGACTTTTTTGCTCCCGATTTTAGTGATTCCAACCACTTCGCACGTTTTTAAGATATGATATGAAATGTATATTTTAAGTAAACTGATGGATCGAACGAATTAAATAAAAATATCTTAACACCATGCCTAAATTCTGATAAAAGCTACATAGAAATATTTTAATATTTCTTGAAAACAATCAAAGCGTTTGGGGCCGTTGAGTTACCGATCTGTCCGCGAACAGAGTGCGATGTGGTACATAGCACTCTGAGTACTTGAGTGAGTGAGATGGCGTTCATCCTGTAAGGTTCAATGTGGCACTTCGAATAGTATTCGTGTTAGTACAGTTGTTTTTAACATAGATGGAACTCTATGCGTCATTCGTAAAATCTATACTAAGGGGAATTTTAATATAGTTTTTATACTAAACGATAGGTATCGTCTTCTAGATTATTATGCTGTTATGTTCGTAGTTCGAACTTTTTAGCACTTTGCACCTTGTACGTTGTTGCCGTCGCTATGGGAAAGAGGCGTGACTGTACATATGTATGTTTGCATGTATGTATAAGTTACGCTAGCAGGTGTAGCACACACTACTTTGGAGAAAACAAGTATACTTGCTAGCCGCATCGCCTTATAAAAATGATTCATACAAATTTCGCCGATTCTCTCGATGGGGTTTCACCATCTGCGCGGGAAGAGATGCAACTGGTACATTCTATGTTTTTCCCTTGTTTCAACACCAGTATGGAAGTATAACCCTATAAAACGGAACATTTAAACCATAGAACACGAGGTAATCGTGCAAAGACACGACTCGCAACCCACTTGCGACAAGGTTGTAACTAAACATTTAGGCGTGATC
Organism: Pandemis heparana; assembly: GCA_963854515.1. Lineage (NCBI taxonomy): Eukaryota > Metazoa > Arthropoda > Insecta > Lepidoptera > Tortricidae > Pandemis > Pandemis heparana. The sequence goes on from OY978021.1 coordinate 14,166,880, forward strand.
AAAACGTTCTTACACCTTGGACGTTTAAGATCCAATTTGAAGCTTTTGGTAGCGAGATAGAACCTTGTGTTAGCTAGTTAGAAGATAACGTTGCCTGATAAAGACCGGCCGCGTGCCCTGGCGCGGTAAAATACTGAATTTTATTACTACTGCGCTCGCTGAAGGCTATTTGTCTGGTGCATCGGTAGATGGGCCCAAGTGTTGAGAGAATATTCTGGAGAACTTCTCAAATATAAGACGAGTTGAAGCTCTGCGCCAGCCATGTCAAACATGCGTCTCATTGACCATTTTTCTGCGGCCCAAACAAGGGCATCGCCAAGAATGACCCAGATTTCTCGTGGTCCTACTGATGTGTCCTATAAGTAGCACCACGAGGGAGACCTATTTCTGTCTGTCCTACTCTATATTTGTTACCATAATTCATAAAAATAAACTTAAAGTCCACGTCTTAACCCGCCTTTTTAAATATTTTATTGAGTCAGGCGTTACTTTGCGGAGGTCCATTTTTTTTCGCCTTTTTAATGTGACAATGTGACGAGTCTTTTAACGAATGTGAGTCTAGCCGCACAAAAGTGATAACAGGCGGGTCACCATGACGTCTTAGTGCGATTCAATTACGATTCAGTTTAGGCTCGCTCGCTGTCAGATACATACTCAAAAAAGAAATGATAGCTAAAACCTGAACTGAGTCGGAATTGATCCGCATTAAGACGTCATGGTAAGGCCCCTGAGTAGCGTTACTCTTATGAATTGCGTTCCGTCTATCCTGCCGGCACATTTACCGGACCGTGTAAAAATACGGCGCTCCCCGCGCCTCTTGATTGCACAAAACGTTTATAAAATACTAGCTTTTGCCCGCGACTTCGTCCGCGTAGACTTCATTTATTTTAAAATAGCTTTTGCCTGCGGCTTCTCTCGCTTTTAGGTACCAGTAGTACCTATTTCAATCCCGTTTTTTTCCCGTTCCCGTAAGAATTTCGGTAAATGCTCTCTTAATGCTACCCTACACTCCCCAAGCAACCCACTTGCCAAATTTCAGCTTTCTACGACCTGTAAAACGAAAAGTCCCGTTTTTTCCCGTTCCCGTGGGAATTTTGGAAAGGTCCTCTCTTAATGCTCCACTACACTCCAAGCAATCTACATGCCGAATTTTAGCTTTCTACAACCAGTTAAACGAAAAGTCCCGTTTTTCCCGTTCCCGTAAGAATTTCGGGAAATGCTCTCTTATAGCTTCCCTGCACTCTTCAAGCAACCTACATGGCAAATTTCAGCTTTCTACGACCAGTAAAACGAAAAATCCCGTTTTTTCCCGTTCCCGTGAGAATTTTGAAAAGTCCTCTCTTAATGTTCCTCTACACTCCCCAAGCAACTTACGTGTCGAATTTCAGCTTTCTACAACCAGTAAAACGAAAAGTCCCGTTTTTCCCGTTCTCGTAGGAATTTCGAGAAATTGTCTCTTAATGCTCCTCTACACTCATCAAGCAACCTAAATGCCGAATTTCAGCTTTCCACAACCAGTAAAACGAATAGTCCCGTTTTCCCGTGTCGGGAAATTGTATCTTAATGCTTCCCTACACTGATCAAGCAATCTACATGCTAAATTTAAACTTTCTAAGACCAGTATAATTAAAACTCCCGTTTTTTCTCGTTCGTTTCCGTCAGAATTTCGGGAAATCCTTTTGTAGTGTCAATTTCAGTTTTCTACGACCAGATCCTGTAGAACTGTATATAAATCCCGTTTTTTCCTTATCCCGTGGAAATTACTTTCTTAGTTATGTAATCACCTACTTTTGTACGAAATTTGAAGAGTCTCGTTATTATAGTTACGTAGTTAGGGTCACACGAAATCGAATATATAAATCCCGTTTTTTCCCGTTTCCGTGGAAATTTCCAAAATTAGGTAAGTCTATTTTTGTTTTCGTAATAATAATGTTCGTAATAATTTTGAATCTCTAGAACCAGCGGTTTAGGCTGTGCGTTGATATGTCAGTCAGTCAGTTTCTTCTTTTATATTTAGATTTTTAGGAACAGCCCCGAAGTTGAATGCACTTATTCTGTCCCGCGGGAATTTCGCATTTTCCCGGAGAACATGTTTTAGTGCTATAATCATCTACAGGTGTGCCAAAATTAAAGAGTCTAGTTAACAGTTATGTACTGAGAAATATATAAATCTCATTTAATTCCTAACTCGTGGGGTTTTCAAAAAATCCCTTCTTAGTGCTCCTTTGAGTTGGGATAATCAAGATATACGTGTGCCAAATTTCAAGTTCCTAGGTCCAGTGGTTTAGGCTGTGCGTTGTCTGTCAGTCACTCTGAATGGAACATATAAATTTAATTTTTTTCTTATCCCGTAGGAATATCAAAAAATCCTGAAATTAGTTTCTTAGTGTTACAATCATCTACATGTGTGCCGAATTTGAAGAGTCTAGTTATTACTGTTACTGAGAAATATATGAGCCTCATTTATTCCCTATTCCGAGGGAATTTAAAAAAAAATCCTTCTTAGCGCTCTTTTGGGATACTCAAGATATACGTCAGCCAAATTTAAAGTTCCTAGGTTCAGCGGTTTAGGCTGTGCGTCGTCAATCAGTCACTCTGAATCGACCATATAAATCCCATTTTTTCCTTATCCCGTGGGAATATCAAAAAATCCTGAAATTAGTTTTTTAGTGTTACGATCATCTACATGTGTGCTGAATTTGAAGAGTCTAGTTATTACAGTTTTACTAAAAAACATATAAGCCTCATTTATTCCATATCCCGTGGGAATTTCGAAAAATCCCTTCTTAGTGCTCCTCTGGGATACTCAAGGTATATGTGTGCCAAATTTCAAGTTTCTAGGTCCAGTGGTTTAGGCTGTGCGTTGTCTGTCAGTCACTTAGTAACGGAACAGTTTTATATATACAGATTCCAAACGGTTTAACGTTGGATTGATTGGTGCTTAGGTTTTTGAATCGTGTGAATTGAATATTTTAAAGCTATCTGAAAACTGACCTATTTTTATTTTTTACAGATGGTTCATAGATATCTTATTCACACAATATTTACCTATTTACAGTCCGTGAACTCTTTGACGTTCGGATTTCGGGTATCAAACCCTAAGAGTAAGTGAAACAGCAAGAACGAAGAAGAAAGAAAGAAAATACATATATTCTCTTTTGAAAGACACAGAAATAGAACATAGTAATACACACAATTGTACAAAAGTGAAACATAAAACACAGACATGAAAATAGATCAGCAATGTATTAATGTGTGTGTGTCTTCGCAAAAGTGAAACGGTCGCTGGCTCAGCATTACGCTGAGGTGACATTGACATACCCGAATGTCATTCTATGAGCGAGCAGACTGTACCTAGAATTGTTGCCGCAATTTCAACTGCGCAGATTATGGTTATCGCTGTCCCACGGGCTAAGGATATAATATGATAGTTATCCCGGAATTGGTTCAGCGCCAATGCCAATTGGACATATTAGTACTGATTTTGATACTTGCTTGTTTGTTTGTTGCAGTGGAAATCGAGATGGGGCGTTGTCACCAAACTTTCACCAGCCGCAGGTGAGTTTCTTAACTAATTTTCACTGTGACTTTGTCAATGTCAATCCTACTAATATTATAAACTAGCTGACCCGGCGAACTTCGTACCGCCTAACAGTCAATGAATGTCGTGTTACCTTTTAGCTGAACTAATTTAGGCTTTGATGAACGTAATACAATGATACAAAAAAAAATACAAAAAAAATAGAAATTAAAATAAAAAATTAGAAATTGTTTTCGAAAATAGAAACTTTAATTTACGCAAAATAAAGTTATGAACGCACGCGTAAATGTTAACCATTTGTCATTATTTCTGAACACAACTTTTCAACCTTTTTAATTGATTAAAAAAAAACAGACAAAAGTTTATTCACCGTTTTTAAATAGTTTACACAAAATACATTTCTGAACGCATGCATAAAATGTCAATCACAGTATTTGACAGGATGACAGGAGGAAAAAAATGTTTGAAAGGTACGAAACAAAGGACCATAATTAAATGGAAAATGTTTCATTTTCATAATTATGTATTCGTCAAGTTTTCATTGTTTTTAAAATGTATTCTGCTATTCAGGGCGGAGACAAATCCAACGAAACAAAAACCATGAAAATTGGTCCAGCCGATCTCGAGTTATAAGTGTTGTAACAAACCCGTCTTTGTTTTATATATATAGATGTAAAAGTTTGTGTCAATGTGAGCGACGACGTGAGTAAGTGAGTGTGTATGTTTGTTCCTTCTTCACGCTGAAACGACTGGAGGTTACGTTACCTACAACATTAAAATCTAATCTAAGCTGCTGTTTTCACTTCTGCCGGCACTCCCGGAGTGCCACCCGTCGCTTTTTTTCTAACGCTTTATCAAAACACAAACCAAATTCATCAGGTGTAATTAATGGACGCAATCAATATTTAATTAAATAAACCCTTGCTTTAAGCGATTTAATAATAACACGAAAAAACAAACGTCACTTCGTCATTTACAAAGGCAATTAGACCGATAGCATCTCGTATAAATAATGTACACAATTTACTATTTTCATATAGGACGGGTTTGAAAAAACAGTCGCTACTGATACAGGTAAATATGTATACAATTTAACTACAAAACTGCTATGTATCTAGCAGTCTCTATTATTACCTTTCTAAAGGCAAGGAAATAATGGGGACTACAGTATGGGGTTCTTTAAGAAAGGAGTGCAAAAAAAAACAAAAAGTCGACAATGTACTGACATTGTCGACTTTTTAAATTTTTGACGTGACAACGTCTTATAAATTGGTTTGCCGGGTGACACTTCAAGAAACTGCGTTACGCTCCGCTCACGTTATGCGCTCACAATGAGAGCGAGTGAGAGGCACGCGTCCCTTCCACTCGGGCATGGTTAGCCCGCCTAAGAGCGAGAGAGACAGACATAAAAAGTGAAAGGCACGCGTCCCTTCCACTCGAGCACAGTTAGCCCGCCTAAGAGCGAGAGAGACAGAGCGAGAGAGAGAGAGTGAGAGAGATAGGCATACACACCGGTTCATGTCTTGCGCTTCTATTTCGCTTAGGCGCCTGCATACAAGTTTACACGTCCTTCTTCCTACTATACGAATGAATATTCACATTAAAATTATTTTACCACTCAAAGTCGTTGTCACGTAAAACTTTCGCCCGTATACCGACTTTACAGGCAACCAATTTTTATGACTGCATAGAGTTGTGAAAAATAGCCCGTTACCAACTTATACTAACAACAATAAGTATGTATTAATATTTGTAAAAACTCCCCACGCACAACAAAATTCAAGTTTATGCCAAAAATGCCTAACATAATTTTGGCAAAGAGCTGATACTTTTAAAACAGCTGGGTCGATTTTTACTAAACATGGCTAAAACCCACCGCAAGAAACTGGGTTTCGAATGAAAAAAAACCGTTTTGAAAAACGCTCAACTGCTTACCATATTGCAGGCCGCGCTTGTTGTCCACCGACATGGTAGGTACAAAAAAGCTTTTCAAAATTTTAAAGACATCATGAACCTACGAACGTAAATTGAATTGGCGAAAAGCGCAGTGGAGTCATGTTATAGGTTATAGGCGATGCGGCTAGCAACCCATCACTATTTTGATTCCCCTTTCCACCTATACGCCCATAATCATGCCAAACGTGGCTTTTTTGTTACGAGATATATCTGTGCAAGTCTGTTAATTCATTCAGCGTTCCAACGTCCTCCAAACGTCTCACATCATCATCACCTGGACTGCCCACAGTTGAACAAAGGCCTCCCGAACCCACACTACAAAAACCCAAGCCAGATAACAATCAAACAAGGCCTTAACAAACATGACATGACAAGTTAAACGAGCTTTTAGATTAAGTTCATATTTGCCCAATTTCCGAGCTCAACGTTTAGCATTAAGTGTCGTGTCGGGTACAGATCGAGGGTAGATAAGCCCACTGGTGGGTGGCGTGGGCTACAAGCTCTAGCGGCTGGGTGATGTTGTGGTACTGTACAAAACAAAATATTCTTTGAAACACCAAAAAGTATCAAGGGCATAAATATATGATACTAGCTGTTGCCAGCGACTTCGTCTGCAAAGAATTCGTTTATTGCTATCCCGCGAGAACTACGCAATTTTCCGGGATAAAAAGTAGCCTATGTGCTATTCCAGACTTTTCTCTATCTATGTGCCGAGTTTCATCCAGATCCGTTGCGCCGTTCTGGCGTGATTGAGTAACAAACAAACATCCATCCACCCATACTTTCGCATTTATAATATTAGATAGATGTACGTTACCAAGACGTCGTCAAAAACATCTTTACACCTCTATGCCACAAACAATAAGGTCAGACACAATAGGTACTTATATTTGACATGATCGCTGTATTGATATAATATTTCTGTCCTCGACTGTACAGTGAATTTTAAAAAATATATTAAAGCCAAGTAGAACAAAAAGCTGTTTTTTCGCTTAAAAGCAATATCTACCAGACAACCACTTAAAATAAAAGAAATAAATTTAATACAGGTAACATAGTATCTTCAAAAAATCGAATACAATTCTGATCACATTTTTTTGAAAAAATTGGTTGCCTGTAAAGTCGGTATACGGGCGAAAGTTTTACGTGACAACGACTTTGAGTGGTAAAATAATTTTAATGTGAATATTCATTCGTATAGTAGGAAGAAGGATGAAATAATAGTAACAATTTAAAACATTTATTTATACAAAGAATTATATTTAAAACATTAATTTATACAAAGAATCTAAATCGAAATAGAAGCGCAAGACATGAACCGGTGTGTATGCCTATCTCTCTCACTCTCTCTCTCTCGCTCTGTCTCTCTCGCTCTTAGGCGGGCTAACTGTGCTCGAGTGGAAGGGACGCGTGCCTTTCACTTTTTATGTCTGTCTCTCTCGCTCTTAGGCGGGCTAACCATGCCCGCGTGCCTCTCACTCGCTCTCATTGTGAGCGCATAACGTGAGCGGAGCGTAACGCAGTTTCTTGAAGTGTCACCCGGCAAACCAATTTATAAGACGTTGTCACGTCAAAATTGCGCTCATACTTACATTATTATAGCCAACATACAGGTCCAGTAGAGAACCTACCTTTTTTAGTCACACACCCAACACTTGTTACTTTTCGACCATCTAAAATACGAGCTATAAAAACTCTATTAATTAAATACTTAGACCAATCAGAGCAGTCCCTGGATATTTTCAATCCCAGTTTTTAGTGGATTTATTCCCTTTGTCGGCGATTTCTAGTTCGTTAAAGGGTGCGAGGACATCAACGTTAACTACCCTTTATGTTTAAGTTAAACAGTTCCGGTCGTAGATTTGATAACGTTTATAATGGTCTCAGGTAGTTAAAGTGACAGAACTAACAAGCTTGGAGCTAAACTATCTATTTGTGGAGTTACATGTCTTGAAGTTGATTCCACGCTTTTGTATCTAAATAAGTAGTTGCGTCACAGTGAATTGATAAAAGGCATTTTGTCTCTAGTAAGCAAAAAAACTTTAAGAATTCCAACATTGCAACTAAACAGGATTGCTTGCCATTGTCTCAACATCACAAACTTTCCAATCTCAAAATAAAACTGTTCTAGATAAATATTAAAAATGTACTACCTAAAATGGTAGTTCCCAGACAATACTATCTCCGAACTACCCCGACCGTGTAACGAACGACCCCCGCGGTATCATGGCGTGCAATACCGCCCGACTTTTTAATTTGTTCGCGTTATTTATAGCCGCCACCGGCATTAGCAGTACCTCGTTATGTCTGAGGAATGTGTCTGCTAGATCATTGCAATTACACGACTGGCTAGCTTTATTTTTTGGACTTGGAACTGTTTTCAACACCCTTTTATGTTTAAACTTCACTTGTACCTAAAGGTAATCGAGTACCGAAAAAAAACTATGATTTAAAACGGTGCTAAAATACTTTTATTAATTGCTAGGTGCACAGTAGCTATTAATATTTTGTTACCTATTTATTTGTATCCAAACATACATAAAACGATTTATTAGGTTTGCAATAAGTACCTTGTAATAAATAAAGGTTTTTTGTTTATTCGAAATGAACCTAGCAGTATGTGTGTGTGTGGTTAAGGAACGGAAACAAACGCGATTCAGTAGCGTGTATAGTTGCACTGTGCGTGTAGTGTAGTGTCATACAAACAACTTTACCGACAATGTTACTCCATTCCATGTACAGTCGCCATCAGATATATCGTAGCGGGCGAGGTCCTCAAATACTTCGGAGCAGCCTTAAATTTCAATAAATTCATTACAACTGTAAGGTTAATAACATCAGAACACGAAATTAGTCATAAATATAATAGCATCGACTTTTCAATAAAATCGAGACACCACAGATCGTCAAAGATATCGATGCAGACAGGCTGACCATAAAGATCGGAACATTTTTGGAAAATATACCTTAACTTTGTGACAAACAGTTTAAATTACAGTGCGTTTATAATAAAACTAGTTTTATAAAATAGAACTACATGTTTTGACTTATAACAGCAGAAAAAGAAAAATTTTATTCTTAAAAAAAGTATAATGGCAATTTAGTGGCCAGTAACAATTTACACTTTATACAACAAAAAAGGTTTTATGTTACTAACACAGTGAATTATGCATGCAGACGCGTACACTATATAGGTGACATATCTTTCATTTTGGCATGACGTTTGAGCCTTATTTGTATTTTGTTGGGAATTCGAATCTATCATCATATACGTAAGGTTTATTTTCCACTTATGTTCCGATATTTATGGTCAGCCTGACTGCGTCGATACCTTTGACGATATGTGCTTCCTGATATTTTTAGCTCATTGAACGTCCCGAATTTATTGAAAAGTCGCTGCTCTTATATTTATGACGGATTGCGTGTTCCGATGTTATTAACCATATTTAGTGTAACGAATTTATTGAAATTTAATGCTGCTCCGAAATATTTGAGGACCTCGCCCGCTACGATATATCTGATGGCGACTGTACGTACTATCACAAATATAATTTATTGACACATCGTGTGAATGTAATATCTAATGTTATCCAGGTTGGGTTAAAAACGTGTTTTATGTAAAACCATTACTTCCACCGGACGCCTTTGACGTCGTAATAAATAAAATTCCGTCCGCCATATTCTTACTATCGCCCCGCGGGATTATTTCCCGGTTTATATCGTTAGGGATGTGGCACAGAACAATCTATACTTTGCTACGCAACGATCGGTTAAATTGACTAAGTAAATACTTAATTTAAATAGCAGAACAAATTAATTGTTTTTGGTACTTAAATCTGAACGTAAAATTTGATTTGGGGAATCGAAAAAAGTCAAAATTGTAAACCAGATCTAATTATCAGCGAATATCTTTATATCTTACATTTTCATTAACAATAATTATAGTTATTTTTATGTAAGCTGTCGTGAATTTTTCAGCAACTTTGGATATTATTATGCCATCTAAATGGAATAGGTTATTAATCTCTGAAAAAAATAATTGGTTATCACTACATCATCACTACATAGTATAAAACAAAGTCGCTTTCTCTGTCCCTATGTATGCTTAAATCTTTAAAATTACGCAACGGATTTTGATGCGGTTTTATAATAGATAGAGTGAATCAAGGGGAAGGTTTATAATGTATAATACATGCATAATATACCGTGCGAAGCCGGGGCGGGTCGCTAGTTATAATTATATACGTCTTTTTCTTACTGTTCTTTCTAGAAACAGACGGGTGTCTATTTCACGCGCGACAGCTTTCGCGTACTCTTGTGCTAGGCGTGATAAGATACAAATTATAATGCAGCGCGTATGAAGTCGCGGGCAACAGCTAGTAAATATAAAGCATCGCTCCGCCATTACGCCACAACCCTTCTTATGAGTAATAGAGGAGACAACCCCTCGGTCTTAAGGAATTCAAATTACAGATTTTATGAGCGCGAAATCTGTTTAATGTCAGCGGGCTTTATTTTGTTGCCGAATGTTTGTTTTCTTTGAAGGAAACTATGTCGGTGAATAAATGGAAGGATGAGTTAGTTTCACAGAGTTTTGTAAGAGGGTGCGGTTGTAGTGATTATGAAATTTTATCTTGTGAATATTTGTGTTTGTTGGTTGTATAATATTTGTATTTGTATTGGTTGTGTTGTTGAAGTTGTATTCGGAAACAGAGTCGGGTTGGCTTGAATTTACACGTGTTGATTAGATGACAATCAAATGCAAGAAACGTCGACAAAAAAGGTTGTAATAATGAAATTTATATAAACAAAAACGAATCACGAAATGTATCGTACGCGCATAACCTTCGATCGTCGATCGACTGCATCAAATAGGATGATATTTTTTTTTGGTGTGTTTTTTGTGTTTGTTATTTTCAGGATAAGATTTGTATTTATGAACTTTTTTTTTTTTTTAATAGCCTATGAAGGTGTCCCACTGCTGGACAAAGGCCTCTCCTCTCGACCTCCACAACTCTCGGTCCGGCGCAATGTCAGGCCATTCCCCCATATACGCGTCCAAATCGTCCCGCCATCGCCTTCTTGGTCTGCCTCGTCGTCGTTGGCCATTCTCTGGTACCCACCAAGTGACTGAGTGGGCCCACCTCTGTGGATGCATGCGGCAGACATGTCCAGCCCAGTCCCATTTGAGCCTAGCAGTCTTTTCCCCGACGTCAGCTATGCGTGTTTTTGAGCGCAGCGTGGTGTTCCGGATTCTATCTGTCCTTTTCACCCCTAATATGCTGCGCTCCATTGCTCTTTGGCAAACCTTAAGCCTGGGCCTCTATTCGGCACTGACACGCCGAAGCTATTACCAACCATTTGCAGTGCCTAAGTAATGCCTAACGTAAAATTTGCTATTCGGCGTCGCCAACTGTCAGTTTGCCGAACACAATCCGATGAGACGCAATGAGTTCTTAGTAAGCTTTTCGGGGCTTTGTTGGGGATTTTCAACAGCTGTCGCAGTGAGACAGAAAAAAAGAGGAGTTCTGACCGCATATCCTATCAAATCAATAACCTGCTATCTAATAATTATTTATTCAGTGCGATCACATCAAATTCGTCAAAATTTAAGCAATAATTAAGAAAAACTATAACCCCCGAATCCCCAAGTAATCCGAGCCTTAGCAACATAATCGCAGACTGCAGAACGCATGGTCACGATAGCTGGCAACTTTGTCATTTGAATGTGTCAAATAGCCTACTGGTTGCCTTACGGATGCCGAAGTAATGGTGAACGAAGAAAGGTTGAATTTTACGTTCGGCATCCTCACGGCTAACATTCTTTTTTTATAAATTCGATCGAAACTTATCCCAAATTTTTAAGGATAAAAAAAGATCGATTTCGAATCGAGGACTTATATCTGGAAAATTCAGATTGTTGTGTAATTCGTTAAATAAAAATGAGCTATGCAAGATGAGGTGAATCCGCGATCTCAAGGAGATTAATTTGTTTTCACTAATTCTATCGAAACCTATCCCCAATTAAATGGCATAAAAAAATAGCGATTTTGAATCGAGAACATATATCTGGAAAATTCAGATTGCTGTGTAATTTGTGAAATAAAAACATGAAGAGGTCATTGAACTATTAATCATGAGGTGCATGCGTTAGGTGCTAAGATCGGTCGCCAGCTTTGAGTTTTTTTTATCAGTTCCTCCCTCAAAGCAAAGGAAAAAAAATGACTACTTATAGGTACAACATTTTTTTCATGTATTTCATAACTTTACTAACTTTTATATATACCTAGGTGCTGGCACGTAAGCCGTTCGATATTTTTTTTTTCTAGCCAACCGATTTTGGTGTGCTACACATATTGTGCCGGGTTCGAATCCCGGTAGAGGCAGACATTTGTATGATGAATACGAACAGGCCCCTCTTCTCCACTGGGCACTATGGGCACGTGCCCAGGGCCCCGCGATCGAATGGGGCCCCCTAGTTCCTGCCAGATTACCAAATGATAACCGATATTTAGGTGATAGGGGCCCCATGATCCTAATGTGCCCAGGGCCTCAAATAGTTTAAAGACGGCCCTGAATACGAATGTTTGTGCTCGAGTCATGGATGTGTATGTATTTAAGTATGTATTTACCTACATTATATAAGTATGTTTATCCGTTGCCTGGTACCCATAGCACAAGCTCTGCTTAGTTTGGGACTGGGTCAATTGGTGTAATTTGTCCCAAGATATTTATTTTATTTATATATTTTTCACCTACTAAAGATGATTAGGTATATGACATAAATTATATTTTCATTGTCATATAAAAAGTAAAAAAAAAAACTGACTAAACTTTCAGATATTTAATTTTATTCACTTCCACATTAGAGACTGCACCATTTTATTCACCAATAATACACCCACCAACATATTATACAATATGTTTTTTTTTTCAAAATTATAGCAGTGGGAGAACATGGAGATATCTATTTCCTAGAACCCTATAATATAAAAAGGAATGATTGAAAACTCTTTAGAAAACCGTGCATGACATTACTAAATACTGGCCACTTACAGTTTGTCAGGTTTAAAAACAAATTTAAGAAATTAATGTTTTTAAAACCTAATCAAATCATAATCATACATAATATTGAACTGGACTGTCATTTCACAATTTATGTTTTTGATGAGATTTATAAAAGTACATACAAAAAATAAACACACTACACTTCAATATAATAAAGGGTATATGTAGTTATGTATATGTAAAAGTTTATTAACTTATTATTAATTAAATTCTCAACATCAACTCAACATATTGAAGGTCAAATGGTACATTTATAATAACTACTTCTTTATTTTTAACATAGTCTGGGTTAGCTACACACAAAAAACAATTATTCTTTTGTGACAAGTACATTTAATTCCAATTATTCCATATTCAAAAATTCCATCTGGGGAACCAGCAATCACTGGATAGGTATTTGAAGTTTTACAATAGGCCACACATTTTTTTTTTAAATTTGCTCTCCACCATTTTATACTTCATCTTCTAGGAGACGTCTACGTTTCGTGGATGGTGTATCTTGGATTTTACCACCCAGTATAAGGGATATGAGCATACCATCACTAGTTTTGCATCGGCCTACTTCAAATGCTCTGGAAGCAGTTATTCGACCGTACCTCAGTTCAAACCAAAGTTCTCAATTTGCTTGTTCTCTTGTTTCTTCTTCTTCCAGTTTTGTTATCAGAGATTGAATTTTCATCAAAAAATCTTCAACATATTCCTCTTTATACTTATTACATACAAGTTCATGCATTGAGACAGCCTGCGGTACACTTGAACAATAAGTGGGTTGGTATTTTCATAGTTCACAGTTTATAATATTTCTTTTTTTCGCCTCTTCTGAAAAATTCTTTAAAATAGATGAATTTGCTGGTAATATGGGATTGCCTTGTGCTGTCATATATTTCAGGGTATTACCAACTCTGGACAGTTTAGATTTCTTCTTCTATTGCGTGCTTACAGTCACCTTGTGATGCCTCACAGTCTTGACATTGGATAGAAATAATAGCATCATTTCCTTCGTCAACAACCAGTGTGCATACACATAATTTAATTTAGCATGAACTTTGTGCTCTGGACTTATTTTTCACTTTATGGAGCATTTTTCTTTCACGCTTAAGCTGCACATAGCTCACGGCGTCGTCAGTCGTCACCATACGAAGCTCGTGAGGACCTGAAATTAAGTTTATTAATTTATCACTTGTTTTTTACACTTATACCTACTTCGTAATTCTAACCTCAAAATATGTCAAAACAATAGGTCTAAAAACTTATTTTTAATGGAAAATAGCTTGTAAAACTAAAATATTGCTATTTAATCTTATGATAAATACCTATTATATACTTACTTCGAAGTTTTGACATTGCGAAATTCTGATGAGCAAGTCGCTGTTGGTCGCGAAAAATGTGCCAAGCATCGATTTTGGGCAAGTTTGCTGTTTGCTTTGGTAAATCCTGTCTCCATGGCCCTGATAACCTGCACTGCACCTGGCACGGCAAACATGTCTTTTGATAACGATTCGATTATGACGAATGTTTCTTTCGCAGAGCCCACAGACAGAGTGTGACGTGCTGACGTGTGACGTAACACTGACTGTCACTCTCAAGTCAATTTTGTTTTGGCATTTCAATTGCCGAAGCTATGGTGGACGTAGAAACGTTCGGCATACGTTGGGCATACGTGCGGCAAACACGATAATATATTTTTTTACCTTTGTTTTATTACCATACTAGCTGTTGTCAGCGACTTCGTCTGCAAAGAATTCGTTTATCGCTCTCCCGCGGGAACTACGCAGTTTTCCGGGATAAAAAGTAGCCTATGTGCTATTCCAGACTTTTCTCTATCTATGTGCCGAATTTCATCCAGATCCGTTGGGCCGTTCTGGCGTGATTGAGTAACAAACAAACATCCATCCATCCATCTATCCATCCATCCATCCATCCATACTTTCACATTTATAATATTATATATAGTTAGATAGTTAGACTAGTTAAAAGTTAGATAAACAGATAACAATAGTACATTATGATACAAGTGTGCTATGTTGATCATTACACACGAGGCATTATTGCTCGCGAGCGATAGCGAGCGAGGTAAGTTCGCCGAGTGGAGTAATGAAATGATCAATGCACACGCGTTTCATACGACGATTTTTCTTGATAGAACTTAAGTTTACCTTTGTTACCAGACATTGCTTAACTGCAGGCTTTAGAACTTTTCTTTGTAATTTGGTAATTAACACCTTGGATTTCTTACTGACATAACCGAACCGAAGACAGTTTACTAGTATTTCCGGCGATGGACACTATTTACATTTAGTTTTTCTTTATTATTTGAACTCGTAATTTTTAAAGTAATAACAAGGTAAAATAATCAACAAAATCTGTGTGTGAAAGATGGCGGCAGATATTTTCTCCGGTCCAATCCGCGTGCAGTACTCGCGCATGCGCGCTGTGCACTTCGCACACACGGAACGAGGCACTGACAACAGACTGCTAAACAGCCAAATATTAAAATAGTAATAAAATAATTAATCATTGTCTTAAATATGCAAATTATGGATAGTTTCTAGATAAAAATCAATACTTTGTCGAAATTAACTGTTTCACGAAAATATTCCTTGTTCCTATACATAACTGAACTTTCAGATATTTCTTACAAAATAGTCTAAAGTATCTTTTGGCATTTAAAAATCTAAAAAAAAAAACAGATATCCTTATATCTTAAGAGGGTTTTTTTTTACATAGATTTAACTTTGTGCAACTCACACTTAATAAGTACTCGATAGTAATTGTAAATCTGTGACTGATTCCTACAGCAGCAGGTTTCAGGTTCCCTTTCAGATATGTCTTACGAAATAGTCTAAAGTATCTTTTGGCATTTAAAAATCTAAAAAAAAAAAACAGATATAAGGAATCACACCGAAATGATACAAAAAATGCGTCTTGTTGAAAATGACCCACATTTCGGTGTGATTCCTTATATCTGTTTTTTTTTTTTTTAGATTTTTAAATGCCAAAAGATACTTTAGACTATTTCGTAAGACATCTGAAAGGGAACCTGAAACCTGCTGCTGTAGGAATCAGTCACAGATTTACAATTACTATCGAGTACTTATTAAGTGTGAGTTGCACAAAGTTAAATCTATTTTAAAAAAAACCCTCTTTGTAGCGGTTCCCGGAATAAAAATGGTGGAATGAGAAACTCGACATAAAAATAAATATTAAAGGAAGAGTAAGAGTCGTGTTGTTAAACTAATTGAACTCTTGAAATTAGGACTATATTTTACGTGACATATATAAATTACAAACAAAAGCGATACAGAATACAAAAACTATGACTAACTCCGGAATGATTTTTATTTTGTCCCCTCACCATGGGGATTATTGGCGATGATAAAAAAATGAAATTTACTCGAAAACGTTCCACCGTAACACACGTCCAATCTCGCTGAGCGCTGCAGTTTGACTATTGCTCGGAGTGCGCGAGAGACGGAGGGGCTTAACCCGTCAAGCGTCAGAGCCTCCGCAGTGACAGATGCCGGAAATGTCCCATACAAAAAATAAATCTCCACTTTCTCGCAGATAATAGAAATTGTACCTACCCTAGTTATAATTATTATTTAATGTATATACATCGTCAGAAAGCTAATAAAATTTTACATATGATGCAATATAATTCAATGATGTGACTTACTTGTACTATAGAAAAATATTTTTTGAATTCCAAAATGTTGTTTTTTTTCCGGCCAGTCACAAATTCACTTGCAAATTTCACAAAAATTACTATCACATATCACATCACATATACACTTAAATGTCGCTCGAAAGTTTACGCGTTGATTTTAAATAATTTAACCACATAACAACTTATAATTAGTTCACAATAAGTATTTATTTACGCAACACATAAACTTCTACCGCACGGCTGTCATGGCGCGCAAAAGTTTCAACGTTTTTTTCACTGTTTAATTTATAGTGCGACCAAAACAAATACGTAAAATAGAATCGCTATTTCATTGCCAGTCATTTGATATACAATACATGATATAATCACTTATTGTTTCGACATTTTTATTCCAACTACGTTCACTCTTTCCGGGTCGTTTCTCAGTAATGGCTGACGGTTGGGTCGCGGAATTTTATTTTGACACTTTCTGGTCTTGTTCCTTAATTCCTATTGGTAGAAAATTCAAATGATACGCAGTAATAACTGCTATTGGCTCACAACACATTTTAAAGTCAACCAATCACAATAACCGGCGTAGAAAAAATACCAAAGACACCGATACGCTTAGAGACTAATGCAGTCTCTAGGACATTTCCCGCCCGAAAAAGTTAGGGACTAATGTAGTCTCTGGGACGCTTGACGGGTTAAGGGATCAAACTCAGGAAATAAATCGTTCCCAAAATTTGCCCGCGGAATGAGAGCGTGTCTTCGGACAAATGTATATGCACATATACAGAGGTTTACAAATGAGGTAAAAATCAGGAGATATGCTTTTTTTGTTACCATTTTATATGGTAATAAAATAAAGGTAAAAGAAAACTATTGTCACGCATAGTATCCGAATTATCCAGGATTTTGTATCTAAAACCGACTCCGGGACAACCCACCTTGATGAGAAATATGGTCTAAATATTTTTTTTTAAATGATTAAATAACATAATATTTAAATTTAAGCTGTTGCCTGAGGTAGACAATAGAGGGCTGTTTCCTAAAAAAAATAGTTCTACATTATCAAAGCCTTCTGCACCTGCGTTTTCAGTCTTGCCATCAAAATTTACTGCTTGGGAAATTGACCCTTGTAGCTAAAACCCACTTCGATGAGAAATAATATATGGTCTAAATATATATTTTTAAATGATTAAATAACAATATTTTAATTTTAGCTGTTGCCCGAGGTACTCGTAGACAATAGGGGGCTGTGTCCTAATAAAGATAGTTCTACATTATCAAAGCCTTCTGCACCAGCGTTTTCAGTCTTGCCATCAAAATTTACTGCTTGGGAAATTACTTAACTTATACCTTTGCTTTAATAAATATTTATTTTTATGACGAGTTTCTCATTCTACCATTTTCATTCCGGTGTTTACGGAGTACGAAATACTAACCCTATTGCGATTCGGTTTTTGGTATAGTATTGTACCAGCGCATGTTTTTGGGTCAATTTCAACAAGACGCATTTTTTGTATCATTTCGGTGTGATTCCTTATATATATAATTTTTTTAGATTTTTAGATGCCAAAAGATACTTTAGACTATTTTGTAAGACATATCTGAAAGGGAACCTGAAATCTTAAATAATTTTCGATATATTAGAGGTCAAATTTCTAAACACACAACGGAATGATAAATGTACACCGGAATGAAAGATAAGTTCCAAAGGAATGATAAATGTCCATCGGGATGATAATACCAGCCCACTGGAATGAAACTTAGACCACCGGAATGAAAGTAAAAAATAGGGTTCCATAATCAAAACTATTATTTTGTATTATTTGATATCCGAACTAACTCCCGATAACCTGCTGCTGTAGTAATCAGTCACAGATTTACAATTACTCTCGAGTACTTATTAAGTGTGAGTTGCACAAAGTTAAATCTATTTTGAATAAAACCCTTTTTGTAGCGTTCCCTGGTGGCCTAAAAGCCTAAAAATTATCTAAGAACATGCGCTGGTACAATTCTAACACTATACCAAAAACTGCATTGCAATTGAGTTAGTATTTAATTTTAGAAAATATGCTACAGACCCTTTCATAATACTAAAGTGAAGCTACATTTGATTTTACTACACCGGAACACCGAATAAAAATGGTGGAATGAGAAACTCGACATAAAAATAATTATTAAAGGAAGGATAAGAGTCGTGTTGTTAAACTAATTGAACCCTTGAAATTAGGACTATATTTTACGTGACATATATAAATTACAAACAAAAGCGATACAAAATACAAAAACTATGACTAACTCCGGAATGATTTTTATTTTGTCCCCACACCATGGCGATGATAAAAAAATAAAATTTACTCGAAAACGTTCCACAGTAACACACGTCCAATCTCGCTGAGCGCTGCAGTTTGACTATTGCTTGGAGTGCGCGAGAGACGGAGGGGCTTAAGGGATGAAACTCGGGAAATAAATCGTTCCCAAAATTTGCCCGCGGAATGAGAGCGTGTGTCCGGACAAATGTATATGCACATATACAGAGGTTTACAAATGAGGTAAAAATCAGGTGATGTGCTTTTTTTGTAACCTGTTTATCTTTATATACATAATTCTGCTGTACGTGTGTATGACATTGAACTCCTCCTAAACAGCTTGACCGATTTAAATGAATTTTTCTGTATGCGTTTGAGTGGCGCCCTGGATGGTTTAGATTCACAAATTAGCCCGGCAGATGGCGCTGCAGTCGGTATCTAGGTTATTTATCTATACCTACTGCAACTAAACGGCTGGACTGATTTGAATGATTTTTTTGTTTGCGTTTGGGTGACGCCCTGGATCGTTTAGATTCACAAATCAGCCCGGCAGATGGCAATGCAGTCGGTATCTATGTTATTTATCTCTTACGGCTGGATCGATTTGAATGAATTTTTGTTTATGCATTTAAGTGGGGGCCTGGAAAATTTACATTCACAAAAAAACAATTCGGCAGATGGCGCTGTAATCGGTATTTAGGTTACTTATCTATACTACAACTAAACGGGTGGACGGGGTTTATTATAGATTAATCAAGTGGGGGCAATTAAGTGGGGGCCTGGAAAATTTACATTCACAAAAAAACAATTCGACAGATGGCGCTGTAGTCGGTATTTAGGTTACTAATCTATACTGCAACTAAACGGGTGGACCGATTTGAATGATTTTTTCTGTGTGCGTTTGAGTGGCGCCCTGGATGGTTTAGATTCACAAATCAGCCCGGCAGATGGCGCTGCAGTCGGTATCTAGGTTATTTATCTATACCTACTGCAACTAAACTTTTTTATTATAGACTATATTAATCAAGTGGGGGCAATTAAGTGGGGGCCTGGAAAATTTACATTCACAAAAAAACAATTCGGCAGATGGCGCTGTAGTCGGTATTTAGGTTACTTATCTATACTGCAACTAAACGGGTGGACCGATTTGAATGAATTTTTCTGTATACGTTTGAGTGGCGCCCTGGATGGTTGAGATTCACAAATCAGCCCGGCAGATGGCGCTGCAGTCGGTATCTAGGTTATTTATCTATACCTACTGTAACTAAACGGCTGGACTGATTTGAATGATTTTTTTTGTTTGCGTTTGGGTGACGCCCTAGATGGTTTAGATTTACAAATCAGCCCGGCAGATGGCGTTGCAGTCGGTATCTATGTTATTTATCCCTTACGGCTGGATCGATTTGAATGAATTTTTGTTTATGCATTTAAGTGGGGGCCTGGAAAATTTACATTCACAAAAAAACAATTCGGCAGATGTCGCTGTAGTCGGTATTCAGGTTACTTATCTATACTGCAACTAAACGGGTGGACCGATTTGAATGAATTTTTTGTATGCGTTTGGGTGGCAATAAATAAAAAAAATTAAGTAATTAAAATAAATTTGATACAATTAAATTTTTCCTTTCATACTTTTTTTAATACCCTAATCGCTTGAAATATCATATGCAGGACGTCTGTCGGGTCCGCTAGTATGGTAATAAAATAAAAGTAAAAGAAAAATATTGTCACGCATAGTGTCCGAATTATCCGGCATTTTGTAATTAAAACCGGCTCCGGGACAACCCACCTCGATGAGAAATATGGTCTAAATATATTTTTCAAAATCATTAAATAACATAATATTTTAATTTTAGCTGTTGCCCGAGGTAGACAATACGGGGTTGTTTCCTAAAAAAATTATTCTACATTATCAAAGCCTTCTGCACCTGCGTTTTCAGTCTTGCCTTCAAAATTTTCTGCTTGGGAAATTGACCCTTTTAGATAATGTTTAGGCTTTTAGGCCACTAGGGAACGCTACAAAAAGGGTTTAAAAAAAAATAGGTTTAACTTGGTGCCACTCACACTTAATAAGTACTCGATAGTAAATGTAAATCTGTGACTGATTCCTACAGCAGCAGGTTATCGGGAGTTAGGGAAGCAAATAATATAAAATACTAGTTTTGATTATGGAACCCTGTCTTTTACTTTCATTCTGGTGGTCTAAATTTCATTCCAGTGGGCAGGTGTTATCATCCCAGTGTATATTTACAACTTATCTTTTATTCCGGTGTATATTTATCATTCCGCTGTGTGTTTAGAAATTTGACCTTTAATATCTCGGAAACTATTTAAGATTTCAGGTTCCTCTTCGGATATTTCTTACAAAATAGTCTAAAGTATCTTTTGGCATTTAAAAATCTAAAAAAAAAAGATATAAGGAATCACACCGAAATGATACACAAAATTCGTCGTGTTGAAATTGACCCTAGTTTTCGAGATTATAAGAGGTCAAATTTCTAAACACAACGGAATGATAAATGTAGACCGGAATGAAAAATAAGTTTCAATGGAATGATAAATGTACACCGGGATGACATTTGAAATTTCGAATGTGTTAAATCTAATTATCAAATAACCGGTGATTGTTTATTGTTTTTTGCCGAAGCTATGAAGGTTGATTTTTGCGTTCGGCATTCTCACGGCAAACATTATTTTATGTTTTCATTAATTCGATTGAAACCTATCCCAAATTAAAAAGCGTAAAAATAGATCGATTTTGAATCGAGGACATATCTGGAAAATTCAGATTGCTGTGTAATTTGTGAAATAAAAACACGATTGAGATAATTGAGCAATCATGTGGTGTTAAGATCGGTCGGTTGCCATCTTTAAGGTTTTTTCATCAGTTCGTTCCTCAAAGCAAAGAAAAATATGCTCTTAGAACAAAAAATATAATGCATTCATTTCATAACAGTAATTTTACTAAGTTATACATATACCTATATATGAAACCTTAAACTACTTTAATCTAAACCTAAATACCTATATTTACAAATTTAAATCTTGTAAATATGTATTTTGATTGTATAAATGTATGTGTGAGTTATACAAAATTCGTCGCAAAATAAAAGGCCCGTTTTGACATTTGTCTTCCCGACGTAACAAGTGATGTAACCATATGACTCGGTACTCGATAATCACGATAAATCGATTCAAGTTTGCATGAGTATTTGATCGATTTGAATATGTATTGTAAAGTGCATTGGATTAAAGTTCTGATTAGAAATTTTTACTTAAATTGATATTATAGGGATTTTGAAATGATATAATGTTACGAAAAGTCAATTTTCTTTCATTTAATATTTTGATTACAATAACATTCACTCAATCACAAAAAAAACGAGAAAAAGTGAATCATCAGTCAATCATTTTCTTCAGATGATGAAGACGAGCCATTCTATAAAATCAGTGCTGCCATTGTTTACGGCTTTGAGCTCCAAGGTAATAATTTTCAGTAAATATCACTACACAGCTGGTGAAATTCAGTAATTAATTGGTCTAAATAAAATAAATAAAAATGGCCAAGTGCGAGTCGGCCTTAAAAAAATTTATCTTGATCGATTTATTTTTTCCTTAACCGATTAATAATAGTCTGTGGACAATATGAAAAAATCGTTATGCACAGCACTTCGCTGAGTGAGCGATACCCATCAATGAAAAATGCAATTACCTTCAGAACATTTCGATCGGTAAAAAATTTAGAACTTCATGGGCGTGAACTGTCAAAACGGGCCTTTTAAATTGCGATGACTTTCGTTTTATACGTAAAAAAATATACTTGCTACTACTAACCAGTTATCTGAAATATACAGGGTGTTTGGTAGCCAGGTGCAAAGCCTTAAGGGGGTGATAGCTGAGGTATTTTTGAGCATTTTGAGCCATACATGTCTTAGCCGAAATTTGATATATTTTTTTTAAATTGAATTTTAAAAAAATATATAAAAATACCCAGAATTTGATAGAAACTTGTCAATATTACACCAATGGGCGTTAATTTGTAAACAAAATCTTTTATTTCGGATAGTTTAATGTGTATTGGACCAAATGAAATAATTTTTAAGTGTCTGTCTTGCCACAGAAACAAAATGGAGGCATTCGAAATTACTAAAAATGTCTTATTTTGGAACAGTCTTTTTTCTGTGCCATAAAAAAAATAAAAAATAAATCCTGGAAATGTTCAAACATTTTTAAAAACATGCCTGTTTATTGCTCTTTCTTTTAAGGTATCATAAACATTTATTGGAGTTTAAAACACTCAGAATGGCAGTTTAAATATATTTTAGAGTTATTTTTAATATTTTTAAGGAAGTCGAGCTAGAACTATATTTCAGATAATTAAAAACAGACACATATGTCTGTATGGAATCTGATTCCTTTGCCTAAGCGTGAAGAGATGAATATTATTAAAAAATAAGACGACTTCTCAATGGCCAATTTACTTTCATATCGTCGGCTGTAGGTCTAATTGGCGTAACTGACAAAATACGCAAAATGAGTTGAGTATACAGTTTTGTTCAGAATTTTCCGCTCTTTCGAATGGTATTATTGAAAAAATTCTAGCTTTAAAAAAATGTCCCTTACTCTAATTTTTTTCAAGGGGTTCTTGTCGGATTAGCCTCACAAAAACAATGTAACTGAAAAAATATTAAATATAGCAACAAAAAATGGTGTATTTACCGCCGCCAACCCACTTTGAATAAGGTAAGGATCTTTTCAATCAACGAATTACCCTTACATGGTTAATTATCGAAGAAAAACATAATAAAACTTGCCTTACACTAATGTCTCAGTTATTAAAAAAAATACGCATCGCTTTTACATCAAACGGACTGCAAGTGTTTCGAAATATTTGTCCCTTACGCCGATTTGCATTCCCATACTTTAAGCAGTGCTAACGTTACACCAATTTGATTCGAATTATATTTGAGTTTATTGTCTGTTACGCTAATTTGATGCGAATTGTATTTAGTTTCATTTTACGTTAAACCAATTTGATTGTGAAACTAATGAATATTTTATCCGTTACCTTTATTTACAAGCACATCATACTTCATAACACAAGATAAGTGCGGACGTGCTTACATTATTGTTATTCTTTTCTATCCCACAACGTCTTTTGAGTGTGAAAGAGAGGATGCGACACACAGCATACGGGCATCAAAACAAAGCTCCGTAATTCGTTAAGCTCAGTGCACGTTCACCTGTCGTTTGGTTTATTAACTACAACCTACCTTCTTACGACATCATGCACGGAAAAAAATTACTTAACGATATCTAAATATTTTTTCTGTGTTCGTTATCGTTAAGACCTTTCTGATGAAACAATAGGTATTAAACAAAATAAAAATAAACAAAACGGGGGCGAAGCCTCGGACAACAGCAAATCAATATAAGAATGTTACTTGTGTGTACAGATTTATAGTGCAAAAATATCGGTCACCGGAACACTCGATGGATGATCACATAGATAGAATTGTAATTAATGTTAATGAAAGCACTGATGAATCTAACGATAATATGTCTGGCTGTGACTCAGATTATGAAATGGAAAATTTTGAAAATATCGACCCGAATAATCCAGTAGATAAAATAACAATGTAAAGTACCTATAAGTATACTAATGGGCCTAGTATGAAAACCTTCATGTCGTTTGCATCCCTCTCAAATGCATATTTACTTACATACAAATTTTCATAGTAGCCCCATAAGTAGATGTTGTTTTTAAGTAGGCAAGTATTGAGTTTTATTCTTGTAAACATTTCCCAATAAGCTTTATTTTGTTGTATACTTACTTTGTTTTAAAGTGAAGATAAAATGCTTTAATTATTATTTGTTTATAATTATACTTATGACAATAGAATATTCGCGGGTGGTAGGGCCTTGTGCAAGGTCCGTCCGGATCGCTACCACCATCTTACTCGCTAATCCTGTCGCTAAGCAGCAGTGCTTGCACTACTGTGTTCCAGTGTGGAGAGTAAGACAGCCGAAGAAATTACGGGCACAAGAGGCATTTCATCTAAGTCCTCTAGGTTGGCAACGCATCTGCAATCTCTCCGGGGTTGCGGGTGTCTATGGGCAGTGGTGATCGCTTACCATCAGGTGACCCACTTGCTCGTTTGCCTTCCTATTCGCATAAAAAAAGTTTGAAGTTACTGAAGGTGTTGTAACATCTCTATATTATACAATAACATTTTTCACTTTGACATCACTTCATCACTACATACCTATGTCCCTATGTCCCTATGTATGCTTAAATCTTTAAAATTATATAACGGATTTTGATGCAGTTTTTTTTTAATAGATTGAGTGAATCAAACAGTAAAGTTCCATATTAATGGATATGAAAACGTCACTCATTTAATAAAATCATTGATTGACAGTTCGGGTGACATCGTATTCCAATTGAGATCAGAGTTTTCTACTTCGCTACATCTCACTACATCCGTATTGTTGATCAATAGATAGTAGGTAAAAATATTTACCGCCAATGATGCGGTATGGGTAAATTATTTATACATATTGTTTTATTTGATAACAATAAAAATAATAATAAATTGTTTTATTCCAATCAATGAAGTCAACTCTTACAATATACAAACAATAATATTGCACGTAAGGTGCAAAAACAACCACACACACTCTTCCAATACATTTTTATACGTCTTAAATGGTTTAAAAAACCAAAAAACAATTTAAAAATCGCTTTACACTAAAAGGGTGTACATCTTTTTTGTTCAGGAATCCCTTTATATTATTTTGTTTTCATGTTATTTTTTTCAACCATCGTCAAACACTACTTTGTATTTCATGCATTTTTTTCATAAACACCTATGCACCATTTTGTATTCAATGCTTTCTTTTCGTCAATCCCTGTACACTATTTTGTATTTCATGCATTTCTCCAACTAGTCCTTTACCCTGTTTTTGTCATTATTGTTCGTTTCAACGTAGAAGTCAATTCCACGTAAGGGGCAAGACTGCAAAATACTTGGCATGTAAGGGACGTTACTGTCGAAACAAATTGATGTAAGGGAAATCTAATTTCTAAAATAGCCGCAATACTTTAATAAATGTTACACATAAGGATAGAGCACTAAAATCTAAGATTATGTGTGAAATCCAATCTAAAAAAGATTCGTTATAAAAAAAGTTATGAGCCATTTACTCCGAAAAAAAACTTTGATTGGCTCTCCTGAAAAAACGTATTATATCAGTTACGCCAATTAGACCTACAGCCGACGATATGCAGCACAAGTCGTGTTCTGATTGGTCGAATCAGTGATCAGCGGACCGATGTGATTTGTCGACTTGCTCAATGGAACAGGCCAACGATGTTATTTTATTGTTGTCAAGTTAAATTAAAAGCAGCGTTGTTCTTGATACGGCAATTGCCGTAATATACGGCATTCAAGCGTCCCAGACATCATAAATACGGCGTACGGCAGCTCTTTGATTACCGTATTAAAATATACGGCAATTCCGAAATTGACTCAAGTAAACAAAAAAAACATCACCAACATGTAAACCATAGATAAAGTAGAAGCGCCACGAAAATAAACGTCAACAGAATTCAACCAAAACGCAATCTTATCACCGAGACATTAATGTCTAAAATCTGAAGTTCCTCATTTTGGTAGGTTCAGACCCCTTAGCACGGCAAGGCCAGGCGCGCATGCGATTTTTTGTCGCGCGATAATTTTGTAAAATAAACATTTTGTACAATACGGCAATTTTTTTAGTTTTCCCTAAAAATACGGCAATTTCAGAATTAGAATACGGCAACCCTAAATTTGTCAGGAACAACACTGATTAAAAGTAAAGTTTAAATTCACAACACTTGCTATGCTAGGAGGAGTAATGTTCATCGTATCAATATCAACAAATAGTAAAATGCAATTTTGTGAAGATCATTTCGATGTAAGTATTACACACATTATAATCTAGGAAATGTATAAATATCCAATGAAACTATGTATTTTGGTCTAGAATATTGATAAATAATACGCACTAATCTGAGGTTAGGAATTTGGTTTTAGTTTTATGATTTATTATCTTTATAGTCTTATATTCATTGAATTAAACACTTGTTCTTTTTTCTAGTTTCCAAACGATGTGCGCAATTATACAGAGTCATGGAAAAAGTATCACCAGTGCGCATGAAACCAGGTTGTACTCCCAAGTAAATTTGGATGTCAAGAAGACAAAAGAAAACGGACAGTAATCAACAGCCAACAGCACAAAACGATCATACATATTAAAACAAAGTATAACACTAATAGGAGTGTTTGATTAAACCAGAATAAAGTTGTGCGCCAAGTTCGTCTCTGAAAGATGCTCCTCATACAAGTTCAGGTATGTAGTACGAGTAATAAACAACACAAAATTATAACAACAAGGACTTTGTTTATTTATAAACTATATAGCTAATTACTTGCATTAATTTTGCAGATTTTCAAACCGTTGAACAAAATGAGCTAGAAATTATATGTGACCTGTCCAGACCGATATGAAGACAAGAAACCAGACGTTATCACCCAATGAAACCATCTAAGTATTGAGAGTTGTAACTATTATTAGAAGCTGTTAAACAGTTGTTACTTTGGTTCTCATTCTTATGTCTTTATTCCTTGTTCTTTGTAACAGATGCCCTTCAGTTTAGCCTTAAGCAGAAATGGAGATGGGCAGGACATGTGGCAAGATATGATGACAAAAGATGGACTCATCAGATAATCAAATGGCCAGGGCCATCAGGCAAAAGACACTTTGGAAGGCAGAGAAAAAGATGGGCTGACGACGTTAGGATCATGGCAGGAAAAGACTGGATGAATGTTGCCAAGAGAAGAGAGGATTGGAAAAGGATGGAGGAGGCTTTTACCCTTGGGGGGCCACACCCATAAGAAGACAAATAATAAACTTAAATATATATAAATGTAATAAATGAAATGTAATGAAATGAAACAATGCAATAATCTGGAATGTGGAAATAAAGCTATATTATTATTATTAAACAGTTGTTAGTACTTGATTTTGATTGGTCAATATTGCTATGTTTGAATAAGATAATCACTTTGTCATATTTAAGTAAGATATTTTTAAAAATATACCACTCATAGCCAGCTTAAGGCACTTGTCCCACTGCCAGCGAGTAGTGAGAAGCGAGCGTTTTTTAGTATGGAAATTTTGTCGCTTGCCAGGTGACAAAAGTTCCATACTAAAAAACACTCGCTTCTCGCTACTTGCCGGCGGTGGGACAAGTGCCTTATGCATTCTTTTATTGCGGACCTAGAACAATTGTTATAATGTGAGTTGCATTGTAGACTGCCTAGAAATTGAGGTGCAGAAGCCATCTAAGGCAGCAAACCAAGCAAATTATAAAAAAGCTAACACCATAAAATATTTAATATCCAGCACAGCAAAGGGATTGGTTAACTATATTTCTCTTGGATTTGGAGGCAGAACAACTGACATGCGAGGTTGAATCATGTGACTTAGTCAAGTCAAGACATAAAAAAGTGGTATGGTTGTTGGTTGTTGCAAGTGGAACAAAGTAGTCTCTGCCTACCCCTGTGGGAAAGAGGCGTGACGATATGTATGTATGTATGGTTGTTATGCAGGGTATTTAAGCATATAGAGCAATATCTACAAAAATATAATATTACTATAGTAAGGCCTCCAAGTGTTGAAACAGGAGTGAAAATGGACAAAAGTCTAGCGAAGCATACCAAACAGATAGCCAGCTTGAGAATACACATTGAAAGAGTTATTCGCCGCTTACATGAATTCTATATGCTTAAACCACATGCATTGTATTGGTTTTAAATTTGTAAGAATACATAATGGTATATATAAATCATAGCATGTGCTTTCAATAAGTAATTTGCAAGATTCTTTAATAAAATAAAACTAAACTTTAAAATTATTTTATTTAAGGACAAAAAAATAGTCTTGCCCGTGGTCCTACTAATTTGTCCTACCCTGAAAAAATGCGCGTCCTAGGGTATAGCTCCATCAAAAATCAGTAGGACAAACTGTAGTAGGACCACAGGCAACAGAGGAAAAAAATACACACACCCTACACTCGGATACAATAAAAGATATTATATTAATTTTCCAAAAGTTTATTAACTTACCTATTATTAATTAAATTCTCAACATATTAAAGGTTAAATGGTACATTTATAGTAACAAACTCACACAAAAAAAACCAGTTATTCTTTTGTGGCAAGTACATTTTATTTGAAGCCTCTCCGTTATTTAATTATTTTTTGTTTTTTTGCTAACAGGACATTATTTAATTTCCATTATTCCATCTTCAAAAATTCCATCTGAGGAACAGTCACCAGCATAAATAAGTTATCACTTTTGTACCTTGTCACTTTAAAGTCATGTTTGAAAAACCATACGAAGTCGTGTAACAACTGAAAGCGACAAGGTACAAAAATGATCACTTATTTATGCTGGTGACTGAACCAGTAATCATTGGATATTTGAAGTTTAATAATAGGCCACACATGTTTTTTTTTTTTCAATTTGCTCTCCACTGATTAGATTAAATTATATTATATTATTTATTCATTCAATATAAAATTACATCATAATTCGTACAGTCGCCATCAGATATATCGTAGCGGGCGAGGTCCTCAAATAATTCGGAGCAGCATTAAATTTCAATAAATTCGTTACACATGTAAGGTTAATAACATCAGAACACGCAATTAGTCATAAATATAATAGCAGCCACTTTTCAATAAAATCGGGACATCACAGATCGTCAAAGGTATCGATGCAGACAGGCTGACCACAAAGATCGGAACATTTTTGGAAAACATACCTTAACTTTGTGACAAACAGTTTAAATTACAGTGTGTTTATAATAATATTAGTTTTATAAAATAGAACTACATGCTTTGACTTTCAGCAGAAGAAGAAAAAGATTATTCGTAAAAAAAGTATATTATGGAAATTTAGTGGCCAGTAACAATTTACACTTTATACAACAAAAAAGGTTTTATGTTACTAACACAGTGAATTATGCATGCAGACGCGTACACTATATAGGTGACATATCTTTCACTTTGGCATGGCGTTTGAGCCTTATTTGTATTTTGTTTGGAATTCGAATCTATTATTATATACGGAAAGTTTATTTTCCACATATGTTCCGATATTTATGATCAGCCTGACTGCGTCGATACCTTTGACGATATGTGCTTCCTGATATTTTTAGCTCATTGAACGTCCCGAATTTATTGAAAAGTCGCTGCTCTTATATTTGTGACAAAATTAAATTAAAAAAATAATTGTATGTCACAATGTTGAAATTGTTAAGTAAAATAATAAACAATAATAAATAAGCAACAAATATCGCTTGTTCTCTTGTTTCTTCTTCCACTTTTGTTATCAAACATGCTGATATTTGAATTTTCATCAAAAAAAATTCAACACATTCCTCTTTATACTTATTAATATACAAGTTCATGCATTGAGACTGCCTGCGGTACACTTGAACTATAAGTGGGTTGGTATTTTCATATTTTACAGTCTTTAATGTTTATTTTTACCAACCTACCAACTCTGAACAGTTTAGATTTCTTCCAATAGCACTCCACAGAAGATCATTATCGTTCTCACTTTGGTGGTAAGGAAAGCTATTGCGTGCTTACAGTCACCTTGTGATGCCTCACAGTCTTGACATTGGATAGAAATAATAGCATCATTTTCTTCGTCAACAACCAATGTGTATGCACATAATTTAATTTAGCATGAACTTTGTGCTCCGGACATATTATTATGAACTTTAGTTTTGTGTCACGCTTAAGCAGCACATAGCTTACGGCGTCGTCACCATATGAAGCTCGTGAAAACCTGAAATTAAGTTTATTAATTTTTCACTTGTTTGTTTATACTTTATACTTCGTAATCCTAACCTTAAAGTATGTCAAAACAATAGATCTAAAAACTATATGTATATCATTCAAAATAACTTATAAAACTAAAATATTGCTATTTTAAGGTTCTAATCAATATTATATACTTACTTCGTAGTTTTGACATAGCAAAAGTCGCTGTTCGTCGTGAATTATGTGCCAAGCATCGGCATCGATTTTAGACAAGTTATTGCTGTTTGCTTTGGGTTATCGACGTTATCGGTTATCGTTATGAAAATTGAAAACTTCTACTATACTATTTTTACAACAAACGATGATGTTTTGCAGACTCACAGAGTGTGACATAACATAACTAACAGTAACAAACACTCTTTGGCTGTCAATTTTTGCTTGTCATTTGAATTGAATGTGTCAATGTCAAATCGCCTACTGAATGCCTAACTGATGGCGAAGCAATGGTGGACGTAGAAAGGTTGAATTTTCGTTCGGCATACGTTGGGCATTCGCACGGCAAGCATAATTTTTTCCATTAATTCGATCAAAACCTATTCCCAATTATAAAGCATAAACAAATATCAATTTTGAATCGAGAACATATATCTGGAAAATTCAGATGGCTGTGTAATTTATGAAATAAAAACATGAGGTCATTGATTTATGAAATCGGTCGCCATCTTTGAGTTTTTTTTATCAGTTCGTAGTGCTGAATGCGTTCAGAAACCGTAGGAAATGACCAGCATTAGTCAGCGTCGGTCGATTTCAATCCGTCCCAGATTTAATAAACTATTTTTATAATAATGCGACGCAACCATAAAATTGATATTTTTAGTTCTTATAACTCTAATTACCTTCCAACAGAAATAAATTCAAGCATTTTAGTACAGTTCATACGCCAACACGCATGGTCATAACGATCAGCGATTTAAAGAAGCAGCGTTTTAGGGTGGTTTTGGAAATATTAAATTTCAATATTACTACAGAACATTTTTCGGAAATATTCGTGAAAATTAGCTTAATTTACACTAAATAATAATTTACAATCATTATTCAATATAGTTGAACAGCCCAGTGTTGCCACTTAAATAAAGTTTTCGTTCCGTAATTTTAGGGGCATTAAATTTTATTCGGCTGGCAATTTTAGCACAACGTTTGCCGAACAGAGGCATTGGTGAATGCCGATCCTATGCCCAACCTATGCCGATCGAAAGCAGAAGTGCGCCGGTAACAGCGCCGAATAGAGGCCCTGGACTTTTGATTTTCGGTCAAAGACCATGTTTGCGCACCGTAGGTTAGGATGGGAAGGATGCACATATCGACGAGTTTTCGCTTAAGCCTTATGAACAATATTTTGAAAAAAAAAAAAATTGGAACGAGGGCAAAGCTAGTATCAGCTAGTTTAATTAAAAAGTAGTGAATTTTTTGATTCGAAAAAAAAATCTAAAATTTCACTTTCGTAGGTACCTACCAGTATCAACATCAACCAAATCAGGAAATTATCACACGCTTTTTTTTAATTATTTTTCGCCAAACCAACTATCTTTCATTATTTTTGCTAATACTTAAGTATTAATTGAAACCTAACTCCCAATTTTGCGTAGAACTTAAATAAAGTTACGAAAATGAACTCTCATTAAGGAATGTTCCGAAATTTTTTAATTTCCAAAGAAAAGAGGAAAGGCAGGATAAGATAATGACTTTAAGAGGCTCTTAGCGGCCAATTTGCTCAAAAAGGGTACATAATTATTTGAGCATAATCTCTAATGACCTATTCAACGATTCAAATTTAATTACGGAAAAATTAAAACCACGGGCTCAGGTGAAATTAAAGGGTTGTTCCGAGGAATTATAAATAAATAAAATAATTATTTTCTGTATTGCGTCATTGTCATAAGACTGAAAACAGTCATCGATCAACTTCTGCATCTATGACTTAAAAAATTTAAAAACTGTAATTACCTATTATTTTTTAATTTGAATTTTATTCAAATAAGTTATTATAACATCGTAAAAGTTGCGGGAAACCGGTGGATGCAGGTGGCGACTTGTCGTTCATTATGGTGTGCTAAGGGGGAGGCCTTTGTTAAACAGTGGACGTCTTCAGGCTGATGATGATGATGATGATGATGATGATTATAACAGGTCCGTCATTGTATTGTAAAATGAATATATGAACTGTTGAATAAATATCTTTTATTATTATTATTATTATTATTATAACCTAACCAACCCACAGTTTGTTACTAGCCAATTTTTTTAAACCTGTAACCGTTGTTGCTCAAGGTGCACCCGCCGAAACGATATTCTTTTCAGGTAACAAGATTTAGATTTATATTTATTTATTTATCAACAAAAATTAGGTACATTGACATTATTATTACAATAACTGTAATTTGACTAATTTTGTAATTTTGAACTCACTCCTTTCATCTACTTAAAGGTTAACTGACAAAGATACTTTGTATAAGTTCACATTTTGTTCGATTTATTTTCGTCTTTTGTGTTCGTTTGGTTTTTTTTAATGTACATTTTAGAATATGAAGTCTGATTATTAAATCTAACTAATATTATAAATGCGAAAGTATGGATGGATGGATAGATGGATGGATGGATGGATGGATGTTTGTATGTTTGTTACTCAATCACGCCAGAACGGGCCAACGGATCTGGATGAAATTTGGCACATAGATAGAGAGAAGTCTGGAATAGCATATAGGCTACTTTTTATCCCGGAAAATTGCATAGTTCCCGCAGGATAGCGATAAACGAATTCTTTGCAGACGAAGTCGCTAGCAGCAGCTAGTATTTAAATAATTTAAATCTAAACCAGAACATGAAAGCCAATTATTTAACATCACATCATCCGTCCACAAACGGGTAAGCGGAATAGTTCGAGTAACCGTTAAGTGGGTGACAGACGGGCGAGTAAAGTCGCGTACTTACGGCTCGACGACTATACTCGCCTGTGTGTCAGTCTAAGTTACGCGTATTAATCAACGCACGTAAAAAGAACTCCTGGCGATCATTGGCGTGGCGTCAAGTATATCAGAAGGCAAGCCGAAGGGAACTTAACTAGCCTTTTCCTCTAATTCTATACAATAAATTTCCCAACTGCCTTAAATAGGCAAGCCAGTGGGAATAGAGTTCTATGGACGCCACGCCACTGCTGGCGATAAACCTGCGTATGAGCAAAATACGGAGCAAATTGGCGGGAGCGGGTGAGACACGCTAAATATACCAGATGCGCAAACCATCCCCTCCACTAGCCACTAGAGCTCTTTTTACGTGCGTTGACTACTTTAAGACTGACACGCAGGTGAATAAAGTCGTCGAGCCGTAAGTACGCGAGCTTACTCGCCCGTCTGTCACCCACTTTAAACCGGTAAATGTTAAAATAGTAGAATACAGCTGCAAGCTCTACTGATTTTCAAATCAAACAGCGGGCTTTGGTTTTGGGCCGCTTCCAATTTCTGTCAGTGTAATAGATAGACTTATCTGTGTGTAGCAAATGGACTCATTTGCTACCCACACACAAACAATTTTAAATAAGTAATTATTATAAACGGGTTATGAACCGCGATAACCTTTAACCTTGCTTAACCGTGAATCATTGAAAACTCTAAATTTTAAATACATAGGGGTCGGCAGAGACTACTTTGTTCTACATAATACACTTCCAGCAATACAAAAAGACCGCATTCACTTTGGTCCAGTAATTCTTGAGTGGTGCGTGAACAAACAGACAGGCAGATAGACAAAAATTCTAAAAATTGTATTTTTGGCTGGTCTACCGCTTATTGTTCTGATCGAGTCTGAGCGCAGCTCATAGTTAAGCTTAAATAGTGAAATACCAGTAAAACTACCGTCCATTCTACAAGCTTTATATTCATTAACTTGCAATGTAGTAAGTACTATTGTAAGTATGTTTGTCCGGGTGGAATCTTGCGAATCAATTTTGAAGCGGATAATAATATCTTCATCCGATTGAGCTGAAATTTTGTATAGGTACTTGTGTAAATCAGATGACAATACAATAATCTGGTAGTAGAATTCTGATCGTCTATCCAGGACCGTCTCCGCTCGAGGGAACTCTGCAACGGTTGGACCGATTGACTTGGAATTTGATTCACAAAATGTAGGACGGATGACAATGCAAAGTACAGTCAGCAGAAAAGCTTGTTTCTAAAATAAATTTTTTAAGTTGGGTATTCTTACAAACTTGGAATGACCATACTGTTTGTATGCTACATACTACACAAACAATCGTAACTCAACAGCAAGATTAAACTTCTACAGAGCTTATCCGGGTGAAATTTTAATTAGTGCAGCTTTTGAAAGCTCCTAAAGAATACACGCAGTTCTAAAGCACAGATGTAAGCTAGGGACTTAATTTGGAAGCTTCAGCTGGCTGTTTAGGGAACACTTGTTGGAAAATTTGCAAAGCGTTCCGAGTTTATTAGTGGACGGAGTCTTGGGTGCATTTTGTAATTTTAGATAATGTCCCGCCCACATAGAGACATGGAAGAATTAACGGATAAGGTTTTTTGGTACAGTCACCAGCATAAATATATGACGGTGAACAGGGCTGCAAAAATAAATGATTGTCTATTGGGCTCAATAGCTTATGACGACACTGCCACGGTAAAAATAAGTGATGCTCTATAGGCGGAAAAAACATTGTCGCACCCTTATCAGCAAAAATATCAATTTGCAGTGAAAGCATATCATCGGATGATAGGTGGGCCGCATAAATATCAATTTGCTGTGAAAGCATAATCATCGGATGATACGCGGGCCGCATATATATCTGACACGTGAACGTCAACTCTTTGTTGTTGATTTGCAAAACCGAACCATCCCTGGCTAACATAGAGACGTAAATTGTATGAAATGATTTGACAATTCACGAGAACAGTGCAGACTTGTCATTGCATACGTCTGTCTCACATTATATTCTATCACATATTTGACGGATTCAAATTCCTAAATTACAAAATTACCTATATAGGAATCGATCGAAGGGGTGTGAACTTTAATAGTATTTTATGCAACTGCTATTCTAAGTGAATCTTTATGACAATGTGCGAGTTGGTTGGGTAGCGATCATGAGCCAATTTTACAACATTTTAAACAGCACTTTTTCTACAATTACTTTTTAATTATCATCATCATCGTCATCATTGACGGCTAAATGGCGTTTTACGTTACTTTTAAATGAAAAATATCAAAAACACTATTTATGTATGATTATTTATTTTATACAAATTGCTGAGATAAAACATCGTAGGCCTTATTAACGCGCAGTTACGCTCATATTTACATTTTGCGTTAAAATGTCATTCGCCATATTGGATCCAAAAAAATATTTTCGTGTCAATTATGTCAAATTATGTCCAGCATCTTGGATCCTAAACAGCAAATGTCAGTGAACAAAATACATTTTCCTTGCTACTCCGTTACTACACGTGCAAGTAAGCCAAGCTTGTGCGAAATATACGTCTTTTGGGGTTTCATGTCAAAACGTATATTTCGCACAGGTTTTGGCTGTCTTACTCGTGCAGTAGCGGAGTAGCAAAGAAAATGGTTTTTGTTCATTGAAATGGATCTTCGAAAAGTAACGGCGGCGAATTCAATAAAATAGTGAATGCCAAATAGAAATATTTGTTCATTTCACGGCATCACCGATTTCTCGTACTCTTTTTTTTATGAGTTTGCTATTTATCGGGAGAAGGTTCTTAGAACAAAAATTGAAAAAAAAAGGAAAATCTGGAACAGGAGCAAAGCCACGGGCAACAGCTATTGGTATAAATTTAGCTTGTTTGCTTGCTAAGTTGATAAGACGAAGTTGATAGTTGTTTTTATTTTGTCCTGAACGCCTGAATGATTTTTGATTAAAGCATGTCCGAATTAATAAATTAAATTCTAACTCCGCATAAAATAATTAGGCCATTTTTTGTAAGGTGCTGATAACGTTAATATACCACATTTTTTATAACACTATGTATGGAAGTTTATAATATTGTTCGTAATATAAAAACTTTTTAGTTAACCTAAAATGATACTGGCCACTAATTATTCACACATCATAAAGATTTTAAAATTATATTATTGACATATTCGCGATTGGAACAATGTGAGACAGACGTATGCAATGACAAGTCTGCACTGTTCTCGTGAATTGTCAAATCATTTCATACAATTTACGTCTCTATGTTAGCCAGGGATGGTTCGTTTTTGCAAATCAACAACATAGAGTTGATTTTTACGCGTCAGATATAAATGCGGCCCACGTATCATCCGATGATTATGCTTTCACAGCAAATTGATATTTATGCGGCCCACCTATCATCCGATGATATGCTTTCACTGCAAATTGATATTTATGCTGATAAGGGTGCGACGATGTTTCTTCCGCCTATAGAGCATCACTTATTTTTACCGCGGTAGTGTCGTCATATGCTATTGAGCCTAATAGATGATCATTTATTTTTGCAGCCCTGTTCACCGTCATATATTTATGCTGGTGACTGTACTACACACGATGTATCGATTTAAACTTTCGCGATTTTTACACATTATTAAAAGACAAACGGGACTTAATCACGTAAATAAAATGTATTTTTGTCTCGAAGAGACACAAAAATAAATTTTATTTACGTGATTAAGTCCCGTTTTTCTTATAATAATACACACGATGTCTTAAAATTAATCTAGGATGTTTCAGGAGGTTTATTCAAATAAATCAACTAACTAAGTGGAAACTGTTTAGCTTATGTATATTTACTATATTCATTTAACTATATTACGTGTAATTAGATGCTGTTTATTTCCCAAAATAAAAAATAAAATTATAAACAATACATACAATATAATGTCTCGAAGAGACACAAAAATAAATTTTATTTACGTGATTAAGTCCCGTTTTTCTTATAATAATACACACGATGTCTTAAAATTAATCTAGGATGTTTCAGGAGGTTTATTCAAATAAATCAACTAACTAAGTGGAAACTGTTTAGCTTATGTATATTTACTATATTCATTTAACTATATTACGTGTAATTAGATGCTGTTTATTTCCCAAAATAAAAAATAAAATTATAAACAATACATACAATATACATATCTTCACGCCTCTTTCCCACAGGGGTAGGAAGATAACTACTTTGTTCCACTTGCTTCGATCCTGACATACCTCTTTCGCTTCATCCACATTCATCAATCTCTTCATACATGGTCGTCGATTTCGGGTACTCTTGACCTGGCCTTTTTCCAAAACTAAACAGATCTATACATATAATAAAATTGTAACAGGTCGATGTCTGTACATGGGAGATTTTTAAGGAAAAATAAATTAAGGGGCCTATATTAGCGCTATAGAAGCCAAAAATACCATTTTTAGAATTTTTGTCTGTCTGTCTGTCTGTCTGTATGTTTGTTACCGCGCTACGCAAAAACTACTGCACCAAACTCAATGCGGTTTTTTTTATTGTATTGCTAGAGGTCTAACTTAAACTCCCATGTCGCGTTTTTTTCGAAATTCCACCTAGAAGTCGAGATATAAAAGAAAAAGTGGGGGTCCACCAAAAATATTTTTTGATACATTATTTATTGGGATACCAAATGAAAGAGGAAGAAGTGCTGAGTTCAAAAATGTAGTACATGTAATATGTTATAATAATACTTAGCAATAGAATATTAATAAAATTTACTATTGGCCAATTAGTTCCGCTATTCCTTAATAGATGTCGCTACGCTATATGAATGAAATTATTCCTTTAATTTGTTATGTACCTAGGAAGTATCTATTTTCAAGGTTCCTTAAAGGAAGAAACCGGTCAAGTGCGAGTCGGACTCACGCACCGAGGGTTCCGTACCATTATCCATAAATTTATATCTATAAACCAGTGTAAGCAGAGCCCTGCTCCAAAGCAAAATGTACGCAGTGTGTGGCCACTTTATATTGGTCACTGCTATATACATACATATATTTACGGTTTTCGCAATTATTCCTTGCTCTATGCTATAAGTCCTACCTTCATACCAAATTTCAAGTTTCTGTGTTCACGAGAAAGTACCCTGTGGGTTTTGATTCCCTTGCGAGTTTCGAAAATTTGCGGCATAAACGGCTGTATCTTTTGATTGCGTAAGCTTAGAAGTTTGATTTTTTCACAGCTCCAAGGGGTAGTAGACTTAAGAATTTGATATAAATTTCTGCTTGATACCTATGCGTTGTGGTAGATTCAAAAAAAGACATGTAAAAGAGCCCTCGGCGGCCTATTTGCAAAATAAACTTTTGACTTTTTGACTTTTTTTTTTTGTTCCTGAGAAAAAGGGTCTTGACAGACAACAAAGTGATCCTATTAAGGGTTCTGTTTTTTCCTTTTGAGGTACGGAACCCTAAAAAGGAACCCAGGTTCACTTAGTTGTCCGTCCTTCTGTCTGTTAAGTTCCTTTTCCTCGAGAACTTAGATCTGCGGTCCCTTGGAGTTGTGAAAAGATTAAATCGCCGTGTTCTCAAAAAATATTGGGTAGGTAGGTATTTCCAGTTGTCTCAGAAATTTGAAATTTTGTATGATGGTGGGTCATATAGCACAACACAAATTAAATGTAAATTTAATGTGGTTTTCGCTCGCTGTTCACACAAAATCTGGTATTTTTTGTAATTGATTTGAATAAATAATAAAAAAAAAAAAAAAAAAATTTTTTTTTTTTTTTATGTCTGCCTGTGTAAGAATCCAATATAAAATAACCTCACACTGCCTACATTTTGTTCAGGAGCAGGGCTCTGCTAACACTGGATATCGCATTCACTTGCCGGCTTTATACGGAACACTCGGTGCGCGAATCCAACTCGCAATTAGCCGGTTTTTTCAAAAAAATGTTTCATAATAATCCCTATCTCTACTAATATGTCGGCGCGATTGATGTTTACGCCATCTAGTGGTGGCGCTATGAACGTTCAGAGATTGTTTAAATCGTAACAGCCTTTCTTGTGACGCCATCTAGCGACGGATGCTGTAATTACGATTGGAATTCACTCTGTGGATCGGAGATCGGGATCGGCGGTAGGGGGGTTCTCACGATAGCGTGACTGAGTTACTTTTGGTCCGACCGCCGAGCCGCGCAGTCGTCGAACTTGGTGAGCGTATCCACCTGAACCACTTTCACTGTGTTGAGCTAGGTATTCTTGTTGTCTTTTGTGTGCCTACCCTCTATTTAGGCTAGTGAATGGGTTGGCCCACGCTTGAGCTTCAACCACGAAGGACTACCGGGCCGCCCGTCTGTCTAATTGTCTAGTAAGTGCCCGATTAGTATGGTCCTAAGAAGAAACCGGTGAGTTCGTTCTTTAATAACTAGCTGTGTTATTCTTACTGTGTATTTTCTAGCACTGATACAGAACTGTACTAGTGCACTGTCTTTTGTAAGCGCCGTTGTTAGCGCGTAGTCAATACTACAATACTTGCCTCCACGGAGGTTCGTATTAACAAAGGAGGCGTGAGGAGAGGTCGTGGGGAAGGATACGGTGGACCTCCCGGGGTCCTGTGGACCCCGGCTTTCTTATGTGCAACCTGTACAGTTGTGTAGCCAAAACTAGGTTAAGGAGAATCTATGTGATTACCCGATAATGCCCTACTCGCACTGTGTTGGACGAACTATTGCGAAGCAGATCTATAATCATGAGTTTCCACTATAGCACTAAAACGAGTTACGTCCTCATATGTAGTGGTTGACTATTCTGGCCTTTACCCGAGCGCCAGGCATATACAGACTCACCTACAGCTACCTCATAACTCCGACAAATATTATCAATGTGAAAGTAAATTCGTTTTTCTGTCTGTCTGTTATGCTTTCATGCCTAAACCACTGAACCGATTTTATGAAATTTGGTACAGAGATAAAATTGCCCTTGAGAAACGGAGGAACTTTATTTTTAGACGCTTGATTATAGACACAAAATTAAATAATATGTGTTTCAGCGGTTTAAAGAAGACCTGTGGAGGGGGGCAAAATTGGGTTGACAATTAATATGGTCGGTAGTACCTATCGTTTGAAGGAACCTTTTTTCATATCTTTAGGGCATGGAATGGCGTTAAAGTCACTTAGAAAACTAACACATCTTAAAAATAACTAGGTACTGACTTGATGTATGATTTTTTTTTATATATTAGCCTAATTTTTATATATTTGCCTTTTTCGCGCTTAAGCCGATGAACCGACTTGAACGAAATTTGGGATGTATATATTGTTATGGTCCCGAGGAAGGGAATAGAATAGTTTTTGATTGCAGAAATTGTCAAAGATGTAAATATGGGAGTGAAATTTACTACGAAGATGCAATACCCTAAGGGTGCTCTAATTCTAATTGAATATTTGCCTAGCACTAAGAATAAGCTACCCAAAATACTAATTATACGCAGACGAAGTCGCGGGCAAAAGCTATGTAATTATAAACAAATGTGCCATAAATTAAAGGTTACATACTTACGTTGCCATGATTCAAAATAATCTCGATAAGCTGTTATTAGATAACTTTTTTAAAAGTTAACTGACAAAGTTCAATCCATAAACTACGGGTCAAACGAAGCCTACTGTAACGAGAGCTTCAGAGCTCCCTAGTTCCACCCATAAATCCACTAAATGAGATGTGGAAACTTTTAACCAGAACACAGTAAAATTGTAGGGTGACTGTGTTATAATAATTTTTAGGACACTTATTTTACGAGTCAGATTATTAGAATGGAAAGCACCTAGAGATTCTTGTTCTTCGTACATAACCAAGTTACATTACAATATTTCTCTGTAGCTATAAGAGGGCGCTTATCGCTTACCTAGTAATATTCTCTATGTTTCGAAAATATTTGAGCTGTGGCTTTTCAAGCGGAGGGTAGTTGGTTCGAATCCCGGGCTCGCACCTCTGAGTTTTCGGAATTCATGTGCGAATTTGCATTTAAAATTTACCGTGAGCTTTTCGGTAAAGGAAAATATCGCGAGGAAACCTGCACACATTTGCGAAGCAATTGAATGATGTGTGTGGCTGTGGAGTTCCAGATCCGCACTGGGCCCGCGTGGGAACTACAGCCCAAACCCTTTCATCCTGTGCCCGCCAGTGGGACGTAGATGATGAGATGAAGATGAACCGTTTTCTATGTTGTGTTCTAAAAAAGCGTCATTGTATTATATTGTACAATCACATAATTATTTGACTTAAATATTACAAGATTATGAAAATCCCAATTGAATCAGCGCTTGGTCACCCTACATTGTAACTGAGAGGTCGATGGCACCTCGTTTCACGGGCAATAAGTCAGCGCGCCGCATAAAAATGCACTCTTCCTGCCGGGTAGTGTTATGTACTACCAGCATAGAGGAACTAACCAATACATACATACATATACAGGGTGTATCAGATAGCCCCTAACAATAATCAACTGGGGTATATAACCATAGCTATAGAAGATAAAAAAATATTTTAAAAAAAATTGGAGTAATTTTTTTTTTTTATATAGGAATGATTACAGTTAATAGGTAACTACCATTCGTATAGAAAATATAAAAAAAATTTACTCCAATTTTTTTTAAATATTTTTTTTAGCTTTTGTAGCTATGGTTATATACCCCAGTTGATTATTGTTAGGGGGTATCTGATACACCCTGTACATAGGTGAATAGGTGGTGAGGTGGTGT
Organism: Pandemis heparana; assembly: GCA_963854515.1. Lineage (NCBI taxonomy): Eukaryota > Metazoa > Arthropoda > Insecta > Lepidoptera > Tortricidae > Pandemis > Pandemis heparana. The sequence goes on from OY978021.1 coordinate 14,209,024, forward strand.
TGTATGTAGTAGTGTACAGAACTGATATGGAACTTGAGCCATGAACGTTAATTTGTCTATTCGCAGATTACTCACACATACAACAGGTTATTTACTTAAGGTTTTCACTTATAATGTTGCAAGTTAATATACCTAAAGCTTGTAAAAAGATGGATAGTCTATCTCACGCCTCGTGCTAGCCTTACCAAAACTTGCTTCTTCGTTGAAACTTTTGAGTAACTCCGTGCTGCTTAAGCCATCGAAACATTAAACTAGTGTCACACCGCGGTGCGCCTCGACTTTAATATTGTTCGGTTAGTCGAACTTTGGTAAGTACGAACTTATTAACTTGTTGTACGCGGTTTTAAAGTCACTCGCGTGGCTTTTGACAACTTGGGAGCTAAGGAATGTTTATAAAATAAATTCTACCTTATTTACGGTATTGTTATAAAACCCATCACTATTTTGATTCCCCTTTCCATCTATAAGACCACGTAACCGTGGCCTTTAGGTTTTGTTACCTTAGGCTCTGTCTACCCCGTAAGGGATAAAGATGTGATTAATGTATGTATGTGTTTATGTATAAAATTGATCAACTAAATAGGTACCGCATTCTTTTCACGCAGTTGTCAAAACCAACCAATTACACTTTTTTTGAGACAATCAAGTACAAAAACATAAATATTATATAGGTACGACAAACATGCAAAGGGTTTTTTTTCTGTTAAAGGGATTTCTACCAGTAAACGTTCAGAAAGAGAGGAATATTTTCGCAAACTCTTAAACTCGCTTCTTATTATTTTGAGTTACCAAAAACAAAACAAGATCAATTTCCAAGTAAGTACATGAATTAAACATCCAAATTCGTAGAGGAAATTATTTCCATCAACTTCGTAGGGAATCGAATAATATTTGCCATAACTTGAAGCAAGGAACTTCAGTCAGCGTGAAAAGAAAAACAGAACTTCCTGAGATGCATTCGTTTCTTGATTGAATAAATTAAGAAGCTAATTTAGAGTAAAACGCTTGTCATTCCATTTCCTATGTTATGAAGTTAAATTTACAGTAAAAGAAGGAAAAATATGACATCATTTTCGTTATAAAGACATCCAAAATAGTAAATAATATTTAAATATTTTTTTAGAATGTATACTAATATAATAAAGAGATAAATTTTGTGAATTTGTGAGGTTTGGGCTAATCTCTAGATCATCTCTCTACTGAACCAATTTTGAAAATTATTTTGAAAGCTACATTATTTAGATGTATCATATACTATAGCTATACTATGGCTACAGGTAGGTATTTATGTCTTCGCGGACGCGGTCGTGGGCAACCAGCTGAAGGTTGGTTGCAGACGGCACGACTTATCAGTTGCTTCTTAGCTTCCGAGAGAGCTTTGCTGTTAACGTCATTGACAAATAAATGTCATTGTGTACCACAGATTCAAGCTGCCATTTTTTAAGTCGTAATGTTATGGACGTACTCCTAATCAGCCGATATGGGGCCGACAAGAGACTGAGTAAAATGTTTTAGCTCAACGGAAAAATCTGCAACTTTTTCTGTAGCTACGGATGGTTATTCCTAACAATAGAAATATCAAGCACTTTTGAAATAATCATCCATACCCAAATTGTTTTTGTACGAAACATTAGTAACCCATAAAAAAAAACTAAGAAATAGTAAAAACATGACCAGATGAATATTGTAGCAGTTGAATGTGGTAAAACCAGGAAAAAGTCCAAGATGCGTAACAAAATAAATTATCTAACTAATATTATAAATGCGAAAGTATGGATGGATGGATGGATGGATGGATGGATGGATGGATGTTTGTTTGTTACTCAATCACGCCAGAACGGCCCAACGGATCTGGATGAAATTCGGCACATAGATAGAAAAAAGTCTGGAATAGCACATAGGCTACTTTTTATCCCGGAAAATTGCGTAGTTCCCGCGGGATAGCGATAAACGAATTCTTTGCAGACGAAGTAGCTGGAAACAGCTAGTTTTAAATAAAAACGGTACACTTAGAAAAACTGAGGCCAAGAGACGTGCGGCGGTCGCTAGAGCTTATGTCGGCACTGCTCGGAATAGTTCTTTAATCCGATGAACTTTTGTACTGCATGCATACCCCGCGCCTCTCTCACCCTTTACACTTCAATTCAATAATTTACGTCGCTCACAAATATTATGGAACACAAAGGCACCCGAAATGTACCTAAGTTCTGCACGGATAAATAAGAAAGCAGCCTTCAAAAGATGGCATAATTTCTATTCTTGGTGCCAAAACTGCCGGCGTATATTTAACGACATTAACTTGAACTAACTCGGGGTGCCAACTACTCTAAGAGATCTAGCAAAAATCGACCCATAAAATGCAGGCGTTGAAATTTGCATAAACTAAACACGGCTCTTGAAGATAGTTCCGGGGGATCGCTGGGGGAACCCGGGGTATATTCTGAAGAGGGTTCGTTGATTGTGCATTTATTGAAGTAAAATCCATCGGAACTGCTTGGATTTAAATAGATTGTTTTTGTGTTTTTTCGTGTTTTATTGGCAATTATTTAATTTGTAGCTGATAATTTATTGTGTAGGGTTTGACATCTGTAACAAATTATTTTCAACCATTTTATTAATTTAATTTCATGTAATTTCTTTAGGTGAAATTATGTCAAAGGTAAGTTATATTCTTCCATGCTGGTCTGGGATTAAGGCAAATTTACATTATGCAACTAATTTTGTGCAACTAGCATTACACTGCGGCGTTTGATTAATCACTTTTAAAGCGTTAGGTTATCGGCCGAGCAATGTAATGCCAGTTGCACGAAATTAGTTGCATAATGTAAATTCGGCTTAAAGAAAAAATATAGAATGCATCAGTTTCTTCTCTTCCCATGCCTGTCGAGTTGCCACGACACACAGTTGGTATCTTACATTGGTTTGCGGAATGCTGATAATCCCAATTCACTTAACAGAATCGAAGATCCCTCGCGGACGGCATTACGTTCCAACAAGACAATTTCGAATTAATAAAGCCGATATCCTTAAAATTTGCGTCGCGAAAACAAATTGCCATCCGAAATAACGGGATTGGTATGAAATAATTCCCATTGTCAGGGGACTGCTTTATAAACCAATTTGCCAAGTTTTTCGCGTTCCCCGAATTTCGTCGGGTTTTTATAAAAACAAGTTGGTCTATGCAAACACACAATAGAACCCATTATGGCCGGGATGATTTGCGTGACGTAATTTGTTTAGATCACTTTTATTTTTTATGGTGTTTAACCAGTTTGATTCTGGTGCCTTACCATGACGTCTTAATACGATTCAGTTTAGGTTCGCTCGCTGTCAGATCCATACTAAAACTGACAGCTAAAATCTGAACTGAGTCCGAATTTAATTGCATTAAGACCTCGTGCTAAGGTCCCTGGAATAAAATTATTTCAAGAAAACGTTGAAAAGAGTTTCTGCGAATTGAAATTGTTTACGTACAAAGCTTTTTTCGCACTTGTTTGCGAAAGTTCAACCACTCAAAGCTTTTTTTATTAAAACTTGCATTTTGCTTGTCACTTTAAAACTGCACAGAACTGGTTTTAAAACTGGTATGAACTGGTTAAACAGTATAGTTACAGCACAATTCCGGCTCCGCGCAGATGTTTATCTAGATTTGTTGTCTGCGTGTTTCTAATTTAGTTTTTTGTTCATGTTTGTGTAAGGGTATCGCTTTAGTTTAATTTGGTTTTCGTAATCAATTATGTGTCTAAAGATTTATTAACAAACTAGCTGTTGCCAGCGACTTCGTCTGCAAAGAATTCGTTTATCCGCGGGAACTACGCAATTTTCCGGGATAAAAAGTAGCCTATGTGATATTCGCGACTTTTCTCTATCTATGTGCCGAATATCATCCACATCCGTTGGGCCGTTCTGGCGTGATTCAGTAACTAACAAACATCCATCCATCCATCCATCCATACTTTCGCATTTATAATATTAGTTAGATTAGATAGCGGTAATTTTTTTGGTTAGTTTTTGTGAAATCAATTATGAACAACCTTCGAAATTATTACATTTTAAAGGTTTAAAATTTAAACCATAACTAACCTTTGCGTGACGAAGTCGGGTAATTAATAGCACTGCCATTGTCACTGTATGGGGTTAAACGGCTGCTCAGAATCGTTAATTAAATAGAGCTTTTAAATTTTTTTTTAGAAGATATAGTGACTAGGATAGAAAAAAGTGTGCTTGGTTGGTTTGGTCACGTAGAGAGGATGGATGAAAGAAGATTAACTAAACAGATTTATACGGCGAGTGTGAATGGGTGCGTTGGGAGGGGAAGGCCTAGGCGGACGTTCCATGATCAAATTAGGGACGTTTTGGAAAAAGGCCAGGTCATGAGTACCCGAAACCGACGAGCATGTATTAGCTGGGGCAATAAGCGATAAAACCTTGCACTTTTGTCTCGGAAGACGCCACTTGGCTCGATTGTTCCTTAGGTCATTCTGAGTAGATTTAGCCCTGGAGGCCTAAAGTTACCCCCTGCTGGTAGCCAGGGGAGGGGGGGGAAGTTTGCATCTCCCGCGTTGCAGTTGGACCTCGTTTACTGTCCACTTATAGCTATTAGGGCAAGTTTGGTATCATTTTCTTATAATTTAAGGATGGGGAATCCTTTTCTGGAACAAAATTTTTACCTTACCATAGAAAAAAAACAAGAAATTGAAAAAAGAAAAAAAAAACTAAAAAAAAATATTTCGAAATTGTTTTCTTACAGGCATACTACGGCGATTTTTGGTAATTAAAAAATATGACGTTATAGTCTATTTATTCTTGAATCTTAAAAGTATTACTTGAATAACCACTTCTCAATAAAAAGTTTGTCATAAAAAAAAAACGTTTATTCGGCAACTTTGGCTTTACCTGTTTGGAGCCCAGTTAGTGTCCACTAATAGCTACTAGGGCAAGTTTGGTATCGTTTTCGTGTAATTTAAGGATGGGAAATCCATTTTTGGTACAATTTTTTTACCTTACCATAGAAAAAAAACAAGGGATTCGCAAAAAAATATAATCACAAAAAAAAAAATTGAAATTGTTATCTTACATGCATATTAAACCGAATTTCAGTAATTAAAAAATATGATGATATAGCCTATTTAATTTTAAATCTAAAAAGTATTACTTAAATAACAATTTTTGAAGAAAAAGTATGTCAAAAAAAATAAAAACGGGTGTTTGGCAATCCTAGTTTCACCTGCTTGGAGCCCGGTTACTGTCCACTTATAGCTACTAGGGCAAATTTGGTATCATTCTCGTGTAATATTAGGATGGGGAATCCATTTCTGGAACAAACTTTTTACCTTACCATAGAAAAAAAACAAGAAATTGGTAAATAAAATCACAAAAAACAATGTTTAGAAATGGTTCTCTTACACGCATATTACACCGATTTTTAGTAATTAAAAATTATGATGATATAGCCTATTTAATCTTGAATCTAAAAAGTATTACTTAAATGACCATTTCTGAAGAAAAAGTATGTCAAAAAAAAAACGGTTGTTTGGCATACCTGGTTTCACCTGTTTGGAGCCCGATTACTTTCCACTTATACTTAGCTACTAGAGCAAGTTGGTATCATTTTCATGTAATTTTAGGATGGGGAATCCATTTCTGGAGCAAACTTTTCACTTTACCATAGAAACACAATCAAGAATTTGTCAAAAAAAATCATAAAAACCATTTTCGGAATTGGTCTCTTGCAGGCATACTACAGTGATTTTTGGAAATTAAAAATATGATGTTATAGCCTATTTAATTGTGAATCTTAAAATACAGTAGTATCGAAAGCTTGCCACCACCTCAAGACGTTCCAAAGCAACATTTTCTTCGAGCTGTATACCAAAGAGGACATGTATGAGATCAAATCTTACAGTCCCATCAAGACCTGCCATACCCTTCTAAATGTGCATGGTACACAGAAAATCAAATGTGAAAACCGGTGTGGACCACGATACCGTCTTCGAGAAAGATATCAATCGTCGAATCCAACTTGAATGGGCAGCGTTTAGGAAACTCCGCATCCGCAATGTGTTTTGATAAATTCGTTAGTTCCTTAAGACGAAAGTCATTAACCAATGTGTGTTGCCAGTGATTACTTATAGATCCGAGATATGGTGCTTCCGGTGCTTCACTATAGGCCTTATAAATAGGCTCAGTTTTTCAGCGAGCTATGGAGTGCTATGCTTGGGGTTTCTCTACAGGATTGAATCAAAAATGAGGAGATACGTAGAAGAACAGCGGTCACCGACATAGCCAAGCGAATTATCTCGTTGAAGTGGCAATGGGCAAGCCATATAGCACGGAGAACAGATGGTCATTGGGGCCGAGAGGTTCTCGATTGGAGACCGCAGATCGACAAGCGCAGCTTACGACGACCACCAACGAGATGAACGGATGACCTGGTTAAAGTCGCGGTTTCACGGTGGATGCAAGCCGCTACCAACCGAGGCTACTGGAGGTCATTGGGGGTGGCTTGTCCAATAGTGGATGTCCTACGGCTGATATGATGATAAAATGCAAATTAACATGTGCAAATAGAAGGCGCAACTGTATCAAAAGACAGTTAAAATTTACAGATCGTAAGAGTTCAGTGCAATAAGAACAATTTTAATGCAGCTTTCAAATTTTTAGTTATAGTGCCCCCCCGTACTTTTTTTCCTGACTATCGTGGGAGTCTAAGTACTTCATGTTTTTAGAAAAAACTTGGTCGGTAAGAACTTGAGCACCCCATATTAAAGCACGAACAAACAGGTGAAATCAGGTATGCCAAATAAAAGTTTTATTTTTTTTGGCAAACTTATAAATTAGAAGTGGTCATTCAAGTAATACTTTTTAGATTTAGAATTAAATAGGCTATAGCATCATATTTTTTAATTACCAAAAATCGCTGTAGTATGTCTATAAGAGACCGATTTTTTAATTTTTTTTTGCGATTTTCATATTTTTTTGCTATTTCATGTTTTTTTTCTATGGTAAGGTAAAAAATTTGTTCCAGAAGTGGATTCCCCATCCTAAAATTACACGACGATGATACCAAACTTGCCCTAGTAGCTATAAGTGGACAATAACCGGGCTCCAAACAGGTGAAATTAGGATTGCCAAACAACCGTTAATTTTTTTGACATACTTTTTCTTCAGAAATGGTCATTTAAGTAATACTTTTTAGATTCAAAATTAAATAGGCTATATCATCATAATTTTTAATAACTAAAAATCGGTGTAATATGCGTGTAAGAGAACAATTTCTAAATATTGTTTTTGTTTTTTTTTTTACCAAATTCTTGTTTTTTTTTCTATGGTAAGGTAAAAAGTTTGTTCCAGAAATGGATTCCCCATCCTTATATTACACGAAAATGATACCAAATTTGCCCTAGTAGCTATAAGTGGACAGTAACCGGGCTCCAAGCAGGTGAAACTAGGATTGCCAAACACCCGTTTTTATTTTTTTTGACATACTTTTTCTTCAAAAATTGTTATTTAAGTAATACTTTTAAATTTAAAATTAAATAGGCTATATCATCATATTTTTTAATTACTGAAATTCGGTTTAATATGCATGTAAGATAACAATTTCTAAATATTTTTTTTTGTGATTATGTTTTTTTGCGAATTTCTTGTTTTTTTTTCTATGGTAAGGTAAAAAAATTGTACCAAAAATGGATTTCCCATCCTTAAATTACACGAAAACGATACCAAACTTGCCCTAGTAGCTATTAGTGGACAGTAACTGGGCTCCAAACAGGTAAAGCCAAAGTTGCTGAATAAACGTTTTTTTTTTTTAACAAACTTTTTATTGCGAGGTGGTTATTCAAGTAATACTTTTAAGATTTAAGATTAAATAGACTATAACGTCATATTTTTTAATTACCAAAAATCGCCGTAGTATGCCTGTAAGAAAACAATTTCGAAATTTTTTTTTCGAGTTTTTTTCTTTTTTCAATTTCTTGTTTTTTTTCTATGGTAAGGTAAAAATTTTGTTCCAGAAAAGGATTCCCCATCCTTAAATTATACGAAAATGATACCAAACTTGCCCTAGTAGCTATAAGTGGACAGTAAACAAGGTCCAACTGCAACGCGGGAGATGCAAACTTCCCCCCCCTCCCCTGGCTACCAGCAGGGGGTAACTTTAGGCCTCCAGGGCTAAATCTGCTCAGAATGACCTAAGGAACAATCGAGCCAAGTGGCGTCTTCCGAGACAAAAGTGCAAGGTTTCGGGAAAAATAGTCGCTTATTGTCCCAGCTATATGAAGAGATTGATGAATGTGGATGAAGCGAAAGAGGTATGTCAGGATCGTAGCAAGTGGAACAAAGTAGTCTCTGCCTACCCCTGTGGGAAAGAGGCGTGACGATATGTATGTATGTATGTATGTTTTAAATTTACCGTTTATTGTTTCATGATTTTCTTTTAATTAACCAACTTTGTGGGCGGGACACTTTTTTATTGAATACAACTAGGAAGGCAAACGAGCAAGGGGATAATATGATGGTAAGTGAGCACCACACAGGGATATCTGCAAGACTCATCATAGTCATCATCATATTAGCCGTAGGACGTGCATTGTTGGAGATAGGCCTCCCCCATAGACCTCCAGTTGCCTCGGTTGGAAGCTTGCATCCACCGTGAACCCGCGACTTTAACCAGGTCATCCGTCCTCGTTGGTGGCTTCCTACGCTGCGCTTGACCTTAATACATACATACCGTCACGACTCTTTCCCACAAGGGTAGCCAGACATTAATGAATTTGGTGTTACTATGCCATAGAGCACCCCTGCTCTGTATAGGGCCTAAAGAGTTTTTAGCACGCGAACATGGCCTATAGGTCTTGTTATCTCCTGTCTACCCCGTAAGGGATAATAACGTGATTTGTGTGTGTATGTATGTAAACTATAGCTAATTTAATTTTGGACTCAAAAGTAACTCCTCAAGCAAGTCGCGAGGTTGTGTGTGCAAGTTATTAGCCACGATATTAAATTTCCGACACAAGCCCATGAGTCCACTTGTGCTTAGCTACTGTTGAGCATGTGCCACACGACACAGCATAGCGTGCAAGTCATAAGCGTCAGCGATTCTGGATCTCATAATAAGTGACACACCGTTGATAGCCTAGGCGTTGGTTGTTTCATTTGAAGTAAGAGGCTACTTGAATGGCACCTAAATAATATGAATACAAAAAAAAAATATAACAATGTAGCGTCCGTTTGCCTGGTATAGGCAAAGGCCTCTCCCAACTCCCACTCCTTCCACAACCCTCTATTGTGGCCATCCTGTACCTGCTGATTCACTTACCTTCAAGTAAATCACTTACTTTAATTCACTTACCTTAAAGAAGCGGAGTAGCAGGGTAAATATTTTGTGTTTATTAAAATAGATATCCGCAAAGTAACGTCTGATTCAATAAAACACTTACCCTCAGTTAAACGGACGTTTGTCAAAAAATCGCCTGTTTCTTGTCCCTCGCCCCACGCCCTCCCGTCAAGAGGCTCGTCCACAAATCCTCTCGCTGAACAAAGGAGCGAAATTCGCCTTATCTTACCTTTGTGAGGCTGCGCGTACGCCGCGCTACGCTAAAGCCTCAAACTTATGACGGGTATTGGCTTTAACTTTAAATTTACACTATTATTGTGGTACTTTCATACTGGTCCTGGAGCAAAGAAAACATAAAAATGTACCAACTGCTTCTCTTCCCGCGTAGAAGGTAAAAGGTAAAAGCTCGTCGAGGAATGTGCGACAATCTTAGGAATCATGTTAACTACTATAATGTAGGTATACTATGTGCGTGTGTCAATGGAATAAAAATATAATATATGATTATGATTATGGCACTTGTCCCACCGCCGGCGAGTAGCGAGAAGCGAGCGTTTTTTAGCGTGGAAATTTTATTTTGTCTAAAAAACACTCGCTTCTCGCTAATCGCCGGCGGTGGGACAAGTTTAGTGCCTATAGGCGATGCGACTAGCAACTCATCGCCATTTGAATTACTCTTTCGGACCAAGTCGACGTCTTCAAGACGACGAAAGAACTGACGAACTGGAATGGACGTTTTGGCACACATTTTTTTCTTGTGTAAGATCGGAAGGGTAAACGATTCCGAGTAGGTAAGAAAAACACAAGTCTAGTCATATTCGGGAAAAAATGATCATCACGTACACTTTTTTTTGATTAACGCTCAGTTGCAAAGCTGGGTAACCTGTAGGCTTATTGTCTAACTCGCTCGCAATCGCCATCGTGTTCATTTTGACAGTTCATGTATGGGCTGACAATTGGCATCGGAATCAGCTAGCTGTCACATTCATACAAGAACTGTCAAAATGAACACGATGGCGATTGCGAGCGAGTTAGACAATAAGCCTACTGGTGTCTCATTCATAATCTAACTTCTAACTAATATTATAAATGCAAAAGTATTGATGGATGGATAGATGGATGGATGGATGTTTGTTTGTTTGTTACTTAATTACGCCAGAACAGCCCAACGAATCTGGATGAAAATCGGCACATAGATAGAGAAAAGTCTGAAATAGCACATAGGCTACTTTTTATCCCGGCAAATTCCCGCGGGATAGCGATAAACGAATTCTTTGCAGACGAAGTCGCTGGCAACAGCTAGTCTATTATAAACCCATTCAGATTTGATTTAGTCCCTAGACTACATTTCGGTCACACATCAATTAAAATGAAATTTAAATTAAATATGAACACACGGTCGATTAATCTCCGGTCTTGTCGGAGTGCGGTCCTCGATCCGCGTCTATACAATATTCAAGGCCCGCCTCATCAATACTTGAGTAGCCGACAAACGTGAGTGGGGTGTGCGCTGTCTAATTTTTCGAAAGAAAACTGTTGCGTTCTCATCTGAAACAAACTAGGAATTACTTGCTTCCAAGCTGCTAGCTTATTACGTAACTCGCTCGCAATCGCCATCGTGTTCATTTTGACAGTTCTTGTATGAATGTGACAGCTAGCTGATTCCGATGCCAATTGTCAGCCCAAACATGAACTGTCAAAATGAACACGATGGTGATCGCGAGCGAGTTACGTAATAAGCCTACTGATCTGCCGTGGTAGCCTAGTGGTTTGACCTGTGGCCTCTCAAGCAGAGCGTCGTGGGTTCAAATTCCGGGCTCGCACCTCTGAGTTTTTCGGAATTTATGTGCGAAAATTAAATTTGTAATTTGCCATGAGCTTTTTGGTGAAGGAAAACATCGTGAGGAAACCTGCACACATCTGCGAAGAAATTCAATGGGTGTGTGATAAGTTCCCAATCCGTACTGGGCACGCGTGGGAACTATAGCCCAAACCCTCCAATACACGGAGGAGGCCTATGCCATGAGGCACGCCGCATTACGCGACAATTTAATAAATAAACGAAAATAACAACAACAACAACATGTACTTACTGAAATTGTAGCGAATTCGGAATAAAAAAAGGCTTATAAATTTAAAAAAAACTAGAATGAATCAGTTGCTTCTCTTCCCGCGCCGATGGTAAAAGCCCATCGAGGGAATCGACGAAACTCTTAGAAGTCATGCCACAGGCGATGCGGCTAGCAACCCATCACTATTTTGACTCCCTTTTCCATCTATACACCCACAATCATGTTAAACGTGGCCTTTAGGTCTTGTTACCTTAGGCTCTGTCTACCCAGTAAGGGACATAGACGTGATCTGTGTATGCCATGTAATTGTGTCATGTATGTGTGTTGTGTTTTAATAGTAAACAGTCCTAGCTTATGTTAGCATCAATTTTGCCAGTTATGCAAATTTTCGTCTTCACAGGGTAAACATATTTTTTATCTCATTAGTAACGTCAGGATTAACTTGCTTTTATAAAACAATGATTGTGCTAATTGAAACATTTCAAATCCATCACCGTCTTAAAAATACCCATTATATTAGAATATCAGCCATGAAAAAAAGGAAACAATTTTGATAAATTTTAAATCACCCTAAACTCATAAATATGAGAGCGTCCCAGACTGCCGACTGCAAACAAATATAAACCCTGCGGATGAATAATTAAAACATCAAATCTGCTAATTGAATTCGTTAGTGACCTGTCAATCCAGTGTACAGGGGGTGTATGAATTAACATGATTGTGATATTTGGTAGGGCCTTCACAACTCGTGTTCCTATGTCTATTTTAGGGGTATTTAACATCGTCCCTTTGCTTGTGGGATCATTTTGTGCAAGGTTGCTAAGACTTACACAACTGTACGTAGAATAAAATAAATGGAGTATCGATGCAATTATATAACTCTGTATAACTCTCTCTAGTCTCCGCGACTCAGGTCCTGAGTCTAGTGCGGAGACTGCTGAACAAACACATTGTAACCTTTTGCATAAATAAAAACTTTTTTATTTTACTTTATTTTAATTACAAGTATGAAGCACTTTGAATTGGTATAAGGCCTTTTTCGTTAACACTGTTAAACCAATAACAGAACGCGATAAAAACTATCTTTTGTCCTTCCCAGGATCTTAAACTATCTCCGTACCAAATTTGATTACGATCGGTTGAAGTTTACTCGTGAAAAAAAAAAAAACACATTTGCATTTGTGATATTAGGTTAGGTTTTGGATTGCTCGTGTCTGTAGTGAAATTACTGGACACAAAAAAGAGTGTTAAAATTAAATTAAAAATTTCAACTCCACACGTATTACTTCAACTTGATGCCAATATAATACCTTATATCATATTGGAAACTAGCTTCTGCCTGCGACTTCGTCTGCAAAGAATTATACTTACATTATACCCGTAGGTACTCTTAAGCTCGCTTTCGCCTTTGTACATATATTTAACTAGCTTCTGCCCGTGACTTCGTCTGCGTAGAGTTATACATGTAAACTTTTCTATTGAATCACTCTATCTATTAAAATTAACCGCATCAAAATCCGTTGTGTGGTTGTAAAGATCTAAGCATACATAGGGACAGACAGACAGCGGAAGGCGACTTTGTTTATACTATGTAGTGAAGAGCTGATTCTGTTCAAACTGCTTGACAGCTTCTTACCAAACATAGCTAAGAACCACCGCAACGACAGTGGCTTTCGAATGCAAGAAACCGCATCGAAATCGGTCTCTTTGCTACGATGACAGACACACACACATCACACATACACAGAGACATCGATTTAAGCTAATAACACCCTTCTTTATGCGGCGGGGGTCAAAAAACGCCTTTTTTTTATGTGAATAGGAAGGCAAACGAGCAAGTGGGTCACCTGGTGGTAAGCGATCACCACTGCCCATAGACACCCGCAACCCCGGAGGGATTGCAGATGCGTTGCCAACCTAGAGGACTTAGATGAAATGCCTTTTGTGCCCGTAATTTCCCCGGCTGTCTTACTCTCCACACCGGAACACAGCAGCGCAAGCACTGCTGCTTAGCGGCAGGATTAGCGAGTAAGATGGTGGTAGCGATCCGGACGGACCTTGCACAAGGCCCTACCACCCGCAAAATTACTATGGATAAATTAGCAGCGCCTATAGCGGTACATTGCATAATTATACCCGTAGGTACTCTTAAGCTCGCTTTCGCCTTTGTACATATATTTAACTAGCTTCTGCCCGTGACTTCGTCTGCGTAGAATTATACATGTAAACTTTCCTCACCGCAACAAAACCGCATCAAATCCGTTGCGTAGTTTTAAAGATCTAAGCATACATAGGGACGGACAGACAGCGGAAATCGACTTTGTTTTATACTATGTAGTGATGTCTTTTTTTTGTAATTTTTGTCTGTTTCTTTATATTTGTACAATAAAGCATTTACTTACTCTGGAAAATAGGATGTATTCCATTTTGCCTGATTGTAAACAAAGATAACAAAGTGCAGGGAAAACGGCATTACATATTTATGCGCCTGCGACCCCCGACGACTAGGGAACGTAAGCGCGGGTTACAAAATGCTTTCGTTAAAAAATGTATACCCGGCATTACAGTAGTTACGAATGAAAACGATGCACGTTTATTACCTACGAGCTTACTACTGAGCCTCTAGTGTAATTTTTCACACGAATAAACATCTCGAACGCGTTCACGTAAACGTCTCAATTACTATGGAAAAATTGGCAGCGCCACTTGCGGATCGAAAGGGCAACAAACTGTTCTCATAGTATTTGACATTTTAACGCAAACGCGGTCGAGATGTGTTCTGTGACCGAAAACTTACACTAAGCACACTATAAAAATTACCGCAAGACTACGCAGCTTCTAGTTTTATGTGTTAGTTGCCGTGTTTCGAATAAACATGAATGAAAAAGTACATTATTTGGGGTGAGAGCGAGTAGTTTAGAGAGAGATGCTCGATGCAGCTGTTGCACTCGCTCTCGATCTTAACAACATTACTTTTCATTCATGTTTATTCAGAATACGGCGCCAATTCTGCACCATTCGTCTAGTCAATTTCCGTCTGTCAACTGTTAAAAAGAAAATCACTACTCTGAAATACATTAAGAAACTAGAAGCAGTGTACTTTAAAATAGTGACTCTCTATTATATTGTTTAAGAAAAAAAAACGTGGCCTAGGCATGGATTAAATAGACGGTCAATATGGTGTCAAAGGTCGTAGCTGTCTAGAGTCGCACATAATCCCATAATAATTAATGAATATTACGAAGTCCTTCTTCCAAGAGAGCTAAACCCTTATTCATAAACGCTCTATATAGGCTTCTGCTAACTTTGCAATCGTTTGTCCTTGTCTGCCACTTTGACATTTACCTTTCACAGATAAGGACAAATGATTGCTAAGTTAGCAGAAGCTTACAGAGCGTTTATGAATAAGGGGGTTAGTCTTGGCGATCGCGTCATGAACACTACACGGCAACGCTTATATTTTATTATTGTTTATTTTTGTTTTACCTTGATATAGCCTCCTGGATCCTGGAGGTATCGATTTTGCCGAAACTGATATTTCTTTACAAAAATCGACTTAATAGGTATCCCTTAATATCGGAAAATTAGTAAAAAAAATCATGGTGTTTTCCCCTAGATTTTTCCTTATGTCCTCAGACTAGTACATGAGGACATTGTTCTCACTCGAGACAGTATCAAATAAAATGAAATACTATAATGAATTAACTTCATTTGCATATATTCTTACACATGTTACTTATTTATAGCACAGGCTTATAAATGCAGCATCATAATAAAAAAAATTAACGTCAATAACTAAAATAAACTCCTCTGAAATAAACTATGTACAAGTAAAAATTTAATAATAGTACGTACGTACGTACTTTACGTATTAAAGTTAGTCCAAAAGATTTATTTTGTTTCAGAATGGCAGTCCAATTTGTTCCTAAAACCATTTTTTTGCAGAAAACTGTCATCAATTATAATTAACAATCTTTAAAACCAGATATAACGGGGCCATTATGTACCATTCAAGATTATTTTTGACATAGACATCGTCGCCCTCGGAAAAATCGTCGGATTGGTCGAATTTGAATTAATCCTCTATGTTATAGTCCTTTAAGCCTGAAAATTTAAAAAAAAACATAGTTAACTTTCATATAATATCAAAATATCTTACATTGTTAAGACCGCTTGTACTCGTACGAGAACATAAACTACAATGTTATAACCGCTTGTACTCGCACAAGTACATAAACTTCAGACCTACATAAAGCTAAAGAATTTAAATTTTCTGGAGGAAATTAACTTACTAACGTGCGAAATATACCAACAATTTACTAATCAAAACAAAACAAAAATATATAATTAGACTTTCAGTGAGATAAATCTGGATTTACCTACCACGGGGCATGGTGTGGCCGGCGGTGTCACATGTAAAGCGGCTCTGATCGCTGATTGGCCATCTATGACTTGGTCCTTATTTTTTTTAGGTTGACAGTTTCGTTCGGAAACGTTCTATTCGTATTAATTTTTTAAGTGGGTTTGACATTTAGCTGTAGATTTTTTGAAATGTTATGTCCTCAAGTGAGGACCGGGGGATCCAGGAGGATAGAACCCTGGTAGTTTTTATAATATAAAAACAAAACAATTTACTTTTCATCACCCCACAAAAATATCCTTTAACGTATTACCGACATTAAAACAGCCCCCAGACTTAGATATTAGCATGACAGTCCTCTGAAGTGCCGATAACGTCGCCAAACAAAATTTGTACCAGCACGATAAAGAGCTGTTCCGGCTGTGTCAACAGTCTTGAGATATTGTGTGGCCGCAGCTTTAGCGGCGCCAGCCGACTATGAAAGGGAGGTTGTGTTTCTGCAACAATATACTTGACTGCGCATTTTTACATGACTTTTTAAGTCCCACTAAAGGAAATCTGAAAGGCAAAATGTTTCTCAAACACAATTATATACCTACTAACGATCGAAATTATTTATAATTTTGAGGTGCACCATACACCAGCTGAAAAGTAAAAATAACGTGCTAGAAATCTATATAATGTACGCCAAAATAACGTACTTACTCGTACACAGTATTTACCGTACAAAGTTTTTACCTGACAGCAAAATGTGTTGCATATCTATACTTAATTATAAGCTTGGGGTAACAAATTTCTATCTGAACCAAAATATCGACGATATTATTATCTCCTTACCCTACACTAAGGGATCGACCACACCGCCGCGTATAGATTTAGATTTAGATTTATTTATTCGTCAACAAAAATTACATTATATAAAAACATGCATGTCACAAATATAAGAGATCGTCAAATAATAATAATAAGAGTATAACAAATTATAAACACTAACACAATAAAATAAAATACAATGTCAAAAATAATAAGTTGTGTAAAAAATTATGTCAATTTTATAATTCTAATAACATTTGAATAAAAATAAAATAAAATGTATCTCCAATAGGGATCGTCGCAGCGTCTCCAATAGGATATACGCAGTGAGGTGTCGTAGGCGTCACGTTTTCTCACCGTTTCTTCATACATTTTGTTACGATTCCGTAACGTCACCTTTTTTTAAACGGCGGTATGGTCGCACCCTAATATTATTAAATCAAAAAATTTAAAACTACTCACGCATTAATCGAGTAATCATGCATCATTAGAAATTGCTCTAAATCATTTTGGAAAAGACCTGATACTCCTCAAATCGCTGAAGCGATTTTTATCAAACATGGCTAAGATCCACCGCAAGAAAACTTTCTTTCGAGTGAAAAATACCGCATCCAAATCGGTCAATTCGCATGAGAGGCTACGATGCCACAGAAAAACACACATACACAGACATTGACGTCAAAATTATAATAACACCCCTCTTTTTGTGTCGGGGGTTAATTCCTCTTGTGATTATAATCCAGTTTCGTGGCCCCACCAGCCTTCCTCGCCTCGCTGTTGACATTCAATGTGACTTACGGGAAGTTTATCTTGCAGTCTCACAATTTCTCATGAGGTTGGATAAAGGATAGTTTTAAGGCCACTTTAAAGCCTCAATCTCTCTTAAGGCTTGACGGTTCACTTTGTTATGATTACTATGCTTACGTGATGGTGAAGTGTCCTTTCTAAAACACAATTTAAAAGTAACAATTTCTAGTGTCAAAGGTTATATGGCGTTCTTTTTATTAAAATACTAGAGATCTTAGGACGTTACGGAACATTTTATCGCAGCTAACATTTGAACGCGTTTTAGTGTCTAATAGTATGAGATGACTGTGTTGCTGTTGTTAAAACAGTTTTTTTTTTAATAATTGTTATATAATACCTATGCTGTATGAGTAGATACGTACCTAGAAGTAAAAGGGTCATCGACACGGTCAAGCGAATTAGCTCGTTGAAGTGGGAATAGGCAGGGCATTATAGCACGGAGAACAGATGGTCGTTGTGGCCGAAAGGTTCACGAGTGGAGAACGCGGATAGGCAAGCGCAACGTAAGACTACACAAACGAAGTGGGCGGGATCTGGGGCCTTACTATGACTTCCGTTTTAGTTCGCTCGCTGTCAGATCCATACTAAAATGACAGCTAAAACCTGAACTGAGTCTGAATTGGATCGCGTTAGGATGTCCCCAGGTCTTGTGTTGCACGAACTGTGTAAGACTGGCTTTATTCTTTGATCCAGTTATCGTCATTTCTTATGTATGTCATGTAATATTTTCGCAATGTTATAATCCTAACCTTAGAGATAAATAAATGACTAAACGCGTCATAAGTTGGACAATAGTGGACAAGAAGGAAGCTACAATATCGAATGTTACGACCCCTTGCCCTTCAAATGGCCAATGTAGCATGAATACTTTTTATGTATAAAAAAATCTTTTCTACCGATTCCCCATAACTGCCCATTTCCTGGCAATATGCGTCATTTCTGTCCACCCCAGGAGATAACACAAGTACCCATAAACATGTCGACGTATGGGGGTGACGCGATTTGAAATTCATAAGTTTTTTTATAGTGCTATAAAAAGTGCAGTTAGGTAGGTTGTGCGTTTTGAGCAGAAATAACATAAAAAAACACGCATTAAAAATAATTGTCGCGAAAACGCATTGAAGTTGCAACAGACCTATGCAAAGATCTGAAATGTTTTTATGTATTTTTTACCCGACTGCGCCAGAAGGCGAGTTAATGTTTTTTTAAATATTCATTAAGTAACTTGGAGGACGATTTGGAGACTTTTGAGCCGGACTGGGAAAGCCATGCAACAGACAGAGATTGGTGGAAAGAGAAAGGGGAGGCCTTTGCCCAGCAGTGGGACACCAAATAGGCTACGAAAAAAAAAAAAAGTAACTTAAATTTCGTCAATAAGTGCCAAGTATCAACTTAAAACTATTATAATTATCGCGCCAAATGACTGACTAATTTGACCCGACAGTAAAAATTAGCGTAAGTTTTAATTCGTCAGTTAACAGTTTAATCACTTCTGAGATTGTAGCGATTACAGCAATGGCCGCCATTAGGTACGGCGTCGGATCACCAGCTGTCATTGTTGGAGACTAACCCCCTTATTCATAAACGCACTATAGGCCTCTGCTAAGTTAGTAATCGTTTGTCCTTATCTGTGAAAGGTAAATGTCAAAGTGACAGATAAGGACAAACGATTACTAAGTTAACAGAGGCCTATAGTGCGTTTATGAATAAGGGGGCTTGAATATACAAACTGACTTGTAACTCTGGAAATTCAGCAGGTGGGGTTAGTTCGATGGATCCTGTTAACATTTCTCAACGTAATTTTTGATGCCGCACTCTTTGAATATGGACCTATATGTGTATGGAAACATTTTGTTATTAATCACAAATTAAAAATGCAGGAAGACATTTGACAGGGCCTTTAGTCAAAATTACCCAACCTCGTGCCAAAATAATCTAGAATTAATTATAGGACACTTTGTTGCATTTGCTAAAGCATTGGTCAAATTCAACTTTTCAAGTTTTCAAACACAAAAAATGTTTAACACGTTGGACGCCAGAGAAAAAATTGAGTCTTTTCGTTGGGGCCATGGGGGACACATTTGGCCGACACGACACTTTCCGTTGGGGCCGTGGGGGTCACCATATGACCGCGAGTCAGACATTATTTCGGAAGCCTCTGCTGGGCCAACGGCCACCTATCTTTAGTAAATTTGTATCTAACATGACCCGCGTGGCCCTGCAGATAAACCAAACCTGCTTGGTTTTCGTGTAGGACAAATACTTAGAAAAATATGACTGATTTTCTATAGATGACGACAAATTTTTTAGCGATGTAATAAATTTACTAGGAACATCTGTACTTTACTGTATTGATATTGTTATAATTGCACTATATTGATATATGTACTAACATATATAAATATCAATTATGTAAATACGAAAAATAATGTGACTCTATGTTTCGTTATCGCATTTTCCAATACAAGTACAAGGTTTTTTTTAATGGTAGTTCTGACGCACAGCCTAACCCACCTAGCAAGCTGAGATTTTGCACGTGGGTTCCTTTTGTGCTTTTTTATCCATAATTCACTACATAGTGTATAACAAAGCCGCTTTCCGCTGTCTGTTTGCCGATATGTATGCTTAGATCTTTCAAACTACGCAACGGATTTTGATATGTTTTTTTTTAAATAGATAGTGATTTTAAGAGGAAGGTTAATACGTATAAGTCGCGGGCAGAAGCTAGTAAAACTATACAAGTGAAAAAATCCTGTTTGTATGTTACCTCTTCACTTTCAAACCGCTGGAATTCGGTATACCTGGATATAATTTCAGCAGCGGGGAAGGACATATAGCTGATAGTTATATAAGTAGTTTTTACTCCAGACAATCATATATAGTTTCTGCGAGATAGTGATAGCTTTTTTCTTCGTGGACACTGAAAGGACGACGCGTACGCATATGCAGGATAACGCGGCGCGCGGGGCTGCCGGGCGCGGGGGACCGACAGCGTGACCCGCGCGGCCCCTGGCGACGGAAAAGCGGTTTTCTGTCCGTGGGGGCCGTGGGGGACACATATGAGCGACGGTTGAATAATTGCCAAATTAACGCTCATTTCGATTTCACGTTTTCTTTAGAAGAACGTTGTAAAATTGTGTTTACTCGTTTGTTATTGATTTAAGAAGCGCAATTTAAAATCTGTTCAATTTCAGCGAACCAGTTCTGAAAAATGGAAATCTCATGAAACTCCAAACCGAATTAAAGCGGACTTGTCAAAAGAACTCCCGAAACCCGGATATCGCGCTGCATGTGAAAAAAAGAATTTCCTTCCCATTGTGAGGGACGTAATCCGGGCCATTGAAACTTTTAACTCGCTGCCAAACACTCGATTATGCCTTTGTTTTAATGAAAAACGTTTGAAAAGTTCGCACATTTTCGGATTTTCGGTCGCGACTGTTAAAGTGAGAATAAGGTTGAGAGAAGTTTAAAAAAAGTTGGTGAGCAGTTTTATTTTATTTCTTCAGATATCCTCCTAAATTTCACGAAAGGCAGAGTATTTTTTCTTACAAAAAACTTGGATAATTATTGTGAATTTGAGTTCAAAGTTTTGCAGTCTCAATTAGTTTTATCTGCAGCCAAATAATTAGGTAATCTTAACGCATAAGTAAGTAGGTACTGCTAAGAGTGCTAAGTCGTCTAGCCTCAGACTATTTCAGATGCCCTGTGCGTTCAAATAGCTGCAAAATT
Source organism: Pandemis heparana (assembly GCA_963854515.1). Taxonomy (NCBI): domain Eukaryota; kingdom Metazoa; phylum Arthropoda; class Insecta; order Lepidoptera; family Tortricidae; genus Pandemis; species Pandemis heparana. The sequence continues at coordinate 14,230,142 of OY978021.1, forward strand.
ATAACTGCCACCTGAACTAGTCACAATAACGCACATACGCGTCCCCAGCAGTAAACGCCTTAACGCAAACGTACTACAATCCGTGAGTTATTAGAATCCCATTCAGTTTCTCGCTATTTCACTAATTCTTGTATGTGTGCTAAGTTAGGTATTAGGTAGGTATATTGTTAAGCTTATGGATTTCCGTTTTCTTTTGTTGTTTTATTTTTCCATTTACTGTCTAGTTACAGGCTAGCAGCGTCGAAGTTCCTAAAACGTCCCCATAGCGAGCCTGTGGGGACGGAAGTGACACATGCCCTCGGTACCGCTCTGCTTTCAGAGCATGACATGAGCGCGTGTGAGCCAACATTGGGGGCGGCAGACGTAAGCTTGCCTTCGGAATCCAAAAGCTTATCAGTTACTTACTTGACATGAAATGCATATTTCATATTTTTTATTATATATAAGTAATATTTTTTTTTTTTTGCTCTTTTTCTCATCGACATTGGAGATATCTCCAATTAACTTATTTGACGGTGGAGGCGTTTTACACCTCCACTAAACTTAGATTATTTTTATTCACTTTTTGCTTTTGCTTTCTCTTTCTTATCATTATCGCATATTTTGTTTCGCTTTGACCAGTAGAGACTTTATACATCTCTACTATAGACCAATGTAATTTAAGGTACGGACTTAATTTAGGGACCTTTTACATCCCTTTTATAAAATGTATTAATTGTATTAGGTAAGTTAAGTAGAATTTAAGTACTATTGTAAATCTATTTTATTTTGAAAAAATGACTTTCTGCCAAGTTTCTTGCGGCGCATTCTTCTTGGCAATGATGGTCTTTCCGAATGCGCTGGTAGATTAAAAAAAAAGACATGTAAAAGAGCCCTCGGCGGCCTATTTGAAAAATAAACTTTTGACTTTTGACTTTTTGACTTTTGACTTTTGACTTCTTATGAGTTGAGAAAGGGATTGAAAACCTTTTTTTCCATATAATTACGTCAAAATAATAATACAAATGACAGATTTTACATAACTTTTCTCATCGCGGTTTAGTTAGATATACTCGAAACTCGAGTGGTATTCTAAAAGCTCACGGTCTGTACTACTGAATAATGGCGATCTTGCATCTCTGTTCGTCGACAAAATTGATGATGACGGTCTCTTGGAAATAAACAACCCTCAAACTGGACCAGAATTCATCATAATTACTAGATCCAGGGTCACAAGAACCGTTACTCCCCTTATTTCGTTACCAACACTCGCTCCAAATGAAGATGGATCGCGAGCTACATTAATACGAGAAATACAAAACAAAGTAATTAGCACGGTCGGGTTCATCGACGGTAATAGCTTTAGCAAAAATATACAAGATTTAACATCTATTTTGAATTCACGTGTAAGGGAGTATATCGAAGTACTCTGATCAGGTAGAAAACATACTCGTACGTTCTATGATTTCATTTCATTATGTCTTATTATATCGTTCTACTAGATTAATTTAGAGCTGGTAGATGAAATGAGGATTTTTATATAAAGTGTTTTCAAAGTCAAACGCATTCGTTTGCGTTTTATGACTTAAAAAGTGAATATAATATTTGCTCTCAAAATAAAGCGCTTTTCATTCTCTCGTGTATAATTATAGACGAAGAAAAGTTTAAGTTAATGAAAAGGCTATAAAGAGAGAAAAAAATAACTAAGAAAATAAAGTGTTAAGTAGTAGTTAATAGGTTTTTAGTTTTTAATATAACGTTTAACCGTTGGGATTTGAAGTTTTTTTGAAAAGATTTCATACCTATTGTGACCATGTGTTTATTTGTGTATATCATAATAAAATAACCACTCTAGATGCTCTCCAAACTCCAGAGCCTCTTTATTTGCTAAAATAGGTAAGTAGTATAAAACTGTCCCTGGGGCATGTTTATGCATTTGAAACTTCCTTTGAATCCTTTGATATTTATATTTGAGCCGGCTGTTTTTATTTCTCAAACAGACAAGAGCATACATAATTATATACATACGCGCACTTATGACTAAGAATCTCGAAAGATTCGAAACTGTCGGACCTTTTCCGACGAAATAAAACGTGAGTTATCCGTTTATTTACATTAACACATACACGCATATTAACTACGTCTTACATCCTAAAGGGGTAGATAGAGCCTAGGGCAATAAGACCTAAAGGTCACGTTTAGCGTTTAGCGTTTGTGGGGAATAGAATGGCAAATCATGATTAAAATTAATAACCATCATTAAATAGTCAAACAAAATATTAAAATTAAACATAAATAAACAAGCGTTTAGAGTGGGTCATCGGACAGCGACTATTTATTTGATAACAATCAGTATTTGTGTTTTAGCACAGCAGAAATATTCCCATGTGGCAACATTCTGAATTCTACTCGAAAAAATTTTGAGCGAGCAACACCAGGCAACGCGTCGGCCACACGTGTGGCTTCCGTTGAAACCGACGTTTCGTTTATAACCGCAGTTAATACATTGATGAGTTTGGGTGAAAGGCATGAGTGGAAGCGGTGTAGTTACAATGTTAAGATCAACATACATACATAAATCACGTCTTTCCCTTACGGGGTAAACAGAGCCTATTATAACATAACCTAAAGGTTTTAAATCAAGAATTATTATTGAACCAATTTATTCACTGTCGTAAAGTTCTTATTATAAAAACATTTATTTTTGTATTAATTATTAGGTATTGATTTAACGCAATTAAATTTAATTATGACTGAAATCTCACCGATTATATTTTTGTTTGAAGAAAATCCTGAATAATTTTCTAGGAATTTATATTCTTAATCGAAGTAAATTTATCTCCAACAAACTTATAAGTACAAAAAATTTTTGGGCAGCTTAAAATATCACCCCCAAACAAATCTCATAGAGAGTTGCAATCGGTCAATGATTTTGTTCAAACAAAAATGATAACTGTTCATTCTAGGAACTTCAACGAATTATTATAATGCCGTGACTTTAAATAGTTAATCCAATATCATTTTAGCCTATATGGTTGGGGACCAATAAGGCTGTGTTGTCTTTTATTTAATTTGCGCATTATTTTAAGAAGTTTGACAATGAGACAATGTCATCATCGTCATTCAGCCATAGGACGTCTAAGGGCTATTAAACATAGGCCTCCTCCATATGAGAATAATGTGCTACCTATTTTTGTGGGCATAATGAAGATAAAATTGGTGAAACGCATGACAGATCGATACGAAATATTATTCAAATATTATTATTTTCAAATATTATTTATAAACAAAAGCTGTCGACAATGTGTATGCGATCGCGTACCTATATATGTGTGGGTGAAAATTGTAGGAATTATGTTTAGTGACGCGGCTAGCAACTCGTCACTACTTGATTCCCCTTTCTACTTTTTTGTTGAAATTTTAACGAGTTATTTAGGTTTATGTTAAGGGCTCTACTTTTATTAAGTATGATATTATAGTACTTGCGTATTATTAAATAAAATTGTAGTAAGTATTATAAAAGCTAGTACTAACAAAGCATCGCAAAATGTACATAAAATTGATCCAAAACGCTAAATACCACTTCAGAAGCTAATAACGGTTCAACTAACGCCATAATCGCTGCAAAACATTAAAATTATGACTATTTTAAATCACAATTTGAACTCTATATCCAAACACATTAAGTCCATGATACTTAGTGAATAATACGAAAGAAGGTTGAATTTTGAACCTTATTTCCATAGCTGCAAGGTTGTGATGCTCAGGATGGTGCTATAATGATTATTAAATTTTAAGCGTTATTGTGAAGGTGTTATGGTTGAATTTTGCGGCGATTAGGTTTAAATGGATTTAAATTTGTGCGATCCCGCTGGTTAGTGAATTTGACACCGCGACCGTTGGATGCAACGCGTTTTGTGAAATAGACCAAGAGCTGTGTCATACTAAATTAAATCCAATTATCAAACTCTTCCATGTTGGTCTGGGAGCAAAGAAAAACATAGAATATACCAGTTGCTTCTTTTCCCGCTCAAATGTAAGCCCATCGAGGGAATAGGCTAAAATCGTAGGAAACATGTTATAGGCGCGATGCGGCGATTTCCACCTATTGTTTGCATAATTATTTTCGAAAGGGAAGTATTTCAATTTTTATTTTATTATTTCCAATTTAAGTATTTTAGTGTTTAGAGAACTTGAATTTCGAGTCTTGGATACTTAATAAGTACGAAGTATTTATTTATCTACATAATTATGTTAAACCATTGTATAATACTATTTCAACGAGTGTAGGTTTAGGTCTATCGGTATATAATAAACCGTCACATGATTTTAATAATAATTATTAAAATGAAATAAAATAAAATGAAATAAAATGGAATGAAATGAAATGAAATGAAAATTTATTTCGCTGGAAATCAAAAAATCTAACCAAAATCAAACATATTAATCAAATTAAATCTATTCTCTTAGCCTATGTTCCACTAAATCCCGTGAAAACTCATGTTTTCCGGCTTTAAAGCGCATTCCCAATTATCGTCTATTATTAAGGCAGGAATCGCTTCAGGCGAACGGTTTTATCGCGTGTTTGATTTAAACCAACACGATATTATTGTGTTAATTTTATGTCTACCTAAATTATCGGGCAGAACATTGTAGTACCTATTTACAATTTTATAACACAAGCTGTGAGAGTGACAGTTTTATTGTACAATGTCTGGTTTGAAATAAGATGGATGCTTTCGGTGGGTATCGAGGAAGAAGACTAAAAAGATTTAAAAGTTAAAATTCAGAAAATTAGAAACTTTGTTTAATACAACGGACATAATTATCAATACTGACATTACATGGTTACTTCAACGTCGAATCGGTTTATAAATATCAAATTAAAAGATTTCAACCAAACATACGTTAAGGCTACAAGCCACCGTAGAACCCTATCACAATAAAGTGACATTACCTATATTACTCGAGTTTGAGTGACGGTGGCCTGTCAATTGCGGCAGGGTTTTACGGTGGTACGTGAATACATTTCTCTCACTCTATCTATCCACAAAAACCGGCCGAGTGCGAGTTGGACTCGCGCACCGAGGGTTCCGTATCCGTATCTATCGTATACAGACATACATATTATACATATTTACGGTTTTCGCAATTATTCCTTAATCTGTGCTATAAGACCTACCTTCATACCAAATTTCAAGATTCTAAGTTCACGGGAAGTACCCTGTAGGTTTTGATTCCCTTGAGGATTTCGAAAATTTGCGGCATAAACGATTGTTTCTTTTGATTGCGTTGGCTTAGAAGTTTGATTTTTTCACAGCTCCAAGGGACAGTGTAGACCTGAGTATTTGATTTAAATTTCAGCTTGATACCTTCACGAGTTCTTGAGAAAAAGGGTCTTGACAGACGGACGGACGGACGGACAGACGGACAACAAAGTGATCCTATAAGGGTTCCGTTTTTTCCTTTTGGAACCCTAAAAATGAGGTTTTATGAAAACCTGTCTGAAAAGCAGTCGTAAATTTTTGTTTCACCATGATTTCACGATCTGTACGAGTTTCACAAGCGTCTCAGACCACTTCACTTGTTTACATCGGTGCTTAACTCGGCACCCCATTGGTCTGAGCGCCGCCGTCAAAAACAGCAACTGGCTGCTACCCCCGCTAGTTGCGCCCAGCTTACTAAACAAACCGTAAGTACGCATCGGGTAAACAACTCTAAGGCGATTTGTATTTGCATAGTTATGGAGTTGGGCCAGCTGACAGATTCACACTCTGCACTCAGGCAAGCACTTGGTTTTTTTGGGAAAGAAGAAAAAGTTTGTGAAGTTTTGCTTCATATTTGCAGAATACTTTGCAACATTCTTTCAAGTTTCAGTCAGTTCATTTGTGACTGTTTTAATTATACTAATGGATGTGATTCTACGTGCTCATAGCCTAAAACTAAATTTTCTAATTTTAAAATTGGCGTTGTCATTTTGATTATGACAGCCGCTCAATAGCAAAGGGATTTAGCGACGCCTAAATAAAGTTAAGAATTTTAATTTTAGCGGCCGGCTGTAGAATCGGGTCCAATGTTTGTGCAATACTTTTAAATTATTTAAAAATATTAGGCGGTGCGAATGAGTTAAAATCCTTATAAATTTACAGGAATCTTTTTAATTTCTTGTTTTTTATGAAGCTAACATTTTGTAATTTTGATATGCCATAGATAAATAAAATAATAATGTCGAGCTTTATATAAAACGTTCCTATGAAAATTCACCAAACTTAATGTATGTTTAGTATTCCTTTAAATTTAAATGCATATTATTACCATACATCTGCTGCCGTTTGCGACAACAATAACAATGCATCAAGTACGGTGGTGCGGAGCGTACACTGTCTGACAAAATAATGTATAAGTACAAATAAAATAAAAAATAACTTTAGTGAACTTGGCGACTAAAGAACTGAAGCAAAAGAACGTCTTATATGTATTTAAAAGTAAAAATCAATTGAGTAGATATTACCGGTAAGTTTAGTTGGTTTGTGTATTGCGTGAATATTACTGCTATTCTGCTGTATAATGGTTAAGTTTGCGATTTATAATTCACCAATGAAAAAAAATACAACCAAATTAAGAATCTTCCCCTTTTTTGAAGTTGGTTAAAAAGTACATCATTAAAAACATCTTTATTTCAACTAAAAATTAGGCAACAGTGCATTTTGAACTTAAAAAATTGTACCCAAAAAAAAGCTGTCAGCTTTCCTCTGCCACTATACTAATACGTTGAGAGAGATATTTATAGCCACTTTATTGTCATAATATAGACATCGTTAACTGAAATGCAAAACTCAGACGATTGTGCTTGGTTTTTTAAAGGCAATTTTAAGCGACACTAGCCACTAAGTCATAAAGTCATCGTGAAATACATCAAAACTGTAACATATAGTAGCACTAATTTATTTCAATTGTTGCCCAGAACGCCGCGTAATTACAGTTAGCAAAACTGCAGTTCCAGTAATAATTTTACGTACACACCTCAGCAAAAACCAAGCGTTGTGCTAACCAAACTTTGTAAAACAATATACCATTTGTATTGGCCCGAGGTGTACACTGAAAGTTTTCTGCGAGCTAGTTTTACGCGCCATAACGTACGATTCGTTACACTGGCGAGTATAAAAAGTGCATTTTAAACTTTGATAAGGGGTTTTCTCTCATTTTGTGCATACTTTTGTTGTAATGGTGAATGTTTAGTTAGGAATGCAATTTTCTATATGATTTTGTGCTTTATGTTGCCAGCGACTTCGTCTGCAAAGAATTCGTTTATTGCTATCCCGTGGGAACTACGCGATTTTCCGGTATAAAAAGTAGCCTATGTGATATTCCAGACTTTTCTCTATCTATGTGCCGAATTTCATTCAGATCCGTTGGGCCGTTCTGGCGTGATTGAGTAACAAACAAACATCCATCCATCCATCCATCCATCTATCCATCCATACTTTCGCATTTATAATATTAGTTAGATTAGATGATTATACTAGCTGATTACTACCCGTGACTTCGTCCTCGTAGATAACGTCAGAGTAACACACACCCTTTATCCTCATGTCTTCAATTATTAACTCTTTTTATCCTATCCCATCCAATCTTTTTTGTCCCGTGGGAAATTCGTAAAATCTAAGATTTTCGTCAAACTCACGATTTTAACCACCTAGGCTCTTAGCCATTTGCACGGGAAGATAACCAGCTGGTACAGTCAAGGGCATAAATATATGTACGTTACCAAGACGTCAAAAACATGTATACACCTTTGTGCCACAAACAATAAGGCCGATGACATAATATATACATATTTGACGAGATGACTGTATCGATATTTTATGCCCTTGACTGTATATTCTGATTTTTCTTGTTCCCAGACCAGTAAGAATTATGTTTACTAAACTTAATTAATTGTTGTACATTGTTTCAGGTAAAAAAATATGAACAGGCCTTATTTGCGGTAAGGGTCCTCTTAATTTATAGGGCCTGGCGCGCAGCCAAGCCACTTCCCTTATGAAAATACCAGGAAATTTTCGTGGAAGGAAAATTCAATTCGGTATAGTTGTTTTTTGCCAGCGATCTATTTGCGCCAGCTGCGCGTTTAGTATTAGAATTAGGTTACGGTGTTGGAGGAGTGTGTATTAAAAGAAAAAAAAAGGTGTTTTTAAGTATACAAAGTGTTTTAATTTCTGACACATTAACTTTAAATTCAATATTAAAGAAAAAAATTAATTAAAAGGGTTGTTGGTTGAGGATTCGATAGCAAAGGAGCAGAAATTGGTAGCGAAGTAAAAAGAAAGCAGTTGACGTAGGGGCAAGTGTTGTACCTGTGGACGAGTGTACCTAAGGACACTAGCAGTAACAAAAAAACTACAAACCATAGACTGTTATCTTGAACACACCCGAATAGCCTTTTTCTCGTATGGCAACATTAACTATCTGTCATTTTCGTATTTGTCAGTTAGTAGTGTTTTTAAGGCTGCGGAAAGTTTTCGTCGCGAAAAGTAATTTTTTATTCGTATTTTGAGTGTGTTTTCTAAAGTTTTAGGCATAATGCTTCGAGTATCTTCGTAGTTAATGAGTGATTTCACGATTTGTTTGTTATTTTATGTAGTTATTGCTGTTCTCGGGCGACCTCTAACGGACTGACATCAGTTTAAATTGTAAAGTGTCGAATTTGTACCTGTGGACAAGTATTTTTTTGTACCTGTGGACAGTCAAAAGATACAACATCAAAGCTTGTACCTGTGGACAGTTAAATTGAAATTTATTTTTCTCTTTAATTTCGGTGCCTTGTAGTAAAACTGGCCAAAGGCAAAAAAAATATGTCCTGAAAGTCTAAAAGGCCGTTAAAGAAGTAAAAAAATGGATGTTCTCTAAGAAAAGCTGCTGAAAAATTCAATGTGCCTAAGTCGACTTACAAATTTACTTACATGCAGCATTTGTACTGCAAGATATCATTAGACATGTGTTTTAAAAGCTCACAAGGTTACTGTTGAATCTGACGATGAATCTAGCTTTATATGTCAAAAATGTAATGTGTTAAATGATGACTCAGATGATTCTATTAAAGACGCAGGCTATTGTAACTCCGACGATTCTGCTGAAGAGTTATATCGAGAATACTGTAATTCAAAAAAATTAAAATATTATTTAGGAGATGCTGAATGTGTTGCCAAATACTTTGCTATTTGTTTTGTTTTATTTTATTAAGATTTTGGTGTTTAATTGCCGTCCATAGGTACAAACTGTAATTGTACCTATGGACAAAATGAGCATTTTTTTAAATATGCTTAAATCTCTGTAGTTTTAGTAGATAATTAAAAACAAAGCGGTGATTATGAAAGGCTATTTAATTAAGATACTAAAATAATAAATAGTTTTACAGATTTATTGACAGTTTTTTTTTAAATATTCAAAATAGTCTAAAAACTGGAAAGTGTCCACAGGTTGAGCACTTGCCCCTAAGTTATAATGAGACAGATAGACATACAGACAGATGAATTAAAAAAGCATAAAAAAGTGACTTCAAATTTAAAAAGGAACAGGACAATAGACAATAATCAAAAATAATAAACTATTTACAGCGCCAACAAGGGTCTTCAAACGGTTTTCGATTCTTCTAAAAAAAATCAATTAAAGCTAAAACATATTTGAATCCTACATTGTTTCAGCTAGCACTAAATATGTTTCCAACAATGTCCCAGATAATCTCAATTCCCAACTACGACACCTTCTTTCTGAGACCACTATAGACAGGTTGGTAACCACAGGCCTATAACCAACATGTCGCGACATGGCCTTAGTCGCCCCAGATGTTGGGGCATAATCATTCCTTGCATTATGACTTGTAAGCCATCGCATCATGATTATATTCTGTGAGGCAGTATATGGGAAAATTGCAGATCAATTCGATGATGCAAAAAAGGTACTGTGGTGGTACCTTGCCCAAAGTGAAGCTGTTTTTTGGCATGTGTAATGTTCCTGATTTGCGCTGAGCCTTCCATTCAATATGGCTTAAAATGTATACCCAATAGGTTAAACAAAATTGTTCAAAATAATATTTAACTCTGAAATTTGTTATATAGATATTATATTATATTTTAACAGGTATTTTCTGTGAAATTAGTTAGATGAACTTTTTTGATAGCGTAATTTGTGAATTGGTTTAGAGGTTAGGTTATTTCATAAACAATTCTGTTACTTTACCATTCTCTAAAAAAATCATCTTAATGCTTTGAATCATTACATATCTTACTTAGCTTATTCATTATCCATTTCAAACTTTATGTGTTTTAAAATACGTTACCGATATCATTACAAAGTTGAATAATGGTTACATCTAGACAAAAACTTTTGACTTTTGCAAACACAAATGGCCCTAGCACTGATCGTAGTGACTTAACGAGTTTACAGACATGTAAATTTAATTTTAAAGCTACAAATCACCTTCACAATCAGCAAAAATATCTTGCTCTTTTTTTTACCAAACACTCATTCGCTTCATCTGTGTCGCCAGTATATACTGCATAATTGCCATGCCAGCTCGCATGCTCGCATATAATTCCGCCGCGAAGCAAGATTCGTCTTCTCTCTCCAATTTATCTCCCTTACCATGTATACTGGATTATTTTTGAACATTTTTTTCTCCCGCTCTTTGTAAGGATCGAATTTGTTAAGAGTTTTTTCTAAGAGCTTTCCGCCGTTACGAGGGGCTGTAAAAGATTTCGTTAAGGGAGTATTTTAATTTTAACATTTGTGTCATTCGATGTTTACGTGTCATGTTTATTTGTTTAGGTATGTATTTCTGGAGAGATAGAGAGATTTAATAATTTATTTACACACATTCGATATACATGGATACATAAAAAAGAGATATACAATACATTCTGAGAAAAACAAAATAAACGGAAAACATTTTATTGAATCAGGCGTTACTTTGCGGAGGTCCATTTCAATGAACACAAAATATTTACCTTGCTACTCCGCTACTTACGTGCAAGATAACCAAGCTTGTGCGAAATATGTACGTTTTGCATGCAAGCCCTCCCACCACTACTACCACACAAAACGCACACAAATCCCACAAACTTAATTAATCCTAACACCACACAAACACTGACGCGCGTTTCGATCCCTCTACGGGATCATTCTCAAAGTTAGAGCACAACCGATGCACATGCGAACCAACGTCGTACTAATTACTAGTCGTAGAGGGATCGAAACGCGCGTCAGTGTTTGTGTGGTGTTAGGATTAATTAAGTTTGTGGGATTTGTGTGCGTTTTGTGTGGTAGTAGTGGTGGGAGGGCTTGCATGCATAACGTACATATTTCGCACAAGCTTGGTTATCTTGCACGTAAGTAGCGGAGTAGCAAGGTAAATATTTTGTGTTCATTGAAACGGAAAACATACAGTCAATGATTTTATACAAGGTAAACAATTATTTTTTTATGTGAATAGGAAGGCAAACGAGCAAGTGGGTCACATGATGGTAAGCGATCACCACTGCCCATAGACACCCGCAACCCCGGAGGGATTGCAGATGCGTTGCCAACCTAGAGGGCTAAGATGAAAATGCCTCTTGTGCCCGTAATTTCCCCGGCTGTCTTACTCTCCACATCGGAACACAGCAGTGCAAGCACTGCTGTTTAGCGGCAGGATTAGCGAGTAAGATGGTGGTAGCTATCCGGACGGATCTTCCATAAGACCCTACCACCCGCTAAATATTACTAATATGGTGTAAAATGGGCATATTGTTGCAGTAAGCTGCAACGCTGTTTTTCACTGGAGAAAAATGATAACAATATACTAGTGGGTGGCCGCGATTTCATCTGCAAATAATTAATTGGTCTATCCCGTGAGAACTACGCAATTTTTCGAGATAAAAAGTAAGCCATTGTGCTATTCCAGACCTCTACGACTTACGAACTGATGTTGATAGTATATCCTGCAGTAATTATTTACGTTGCGAATCTAGGCAGCTACGACCTTTAACATGTTTCTCGCCCCGCGGGAACTATGCAATTTTCCGGGATAAAAAGTAGCCTATGTTTCAATCTAGGGTACCAGCTATCTTCGTTCCAAATTTAATCAAAATTCGTCCAGTCGTTTTAGCGTGAAGAAGGAATAAACATACACTCACTCACATCGTCACAAACTTTCGCATTTGTAATATTAGGATTTTATCATTTTTCACCCACACAACATTTCCCAATTCCAGCGCAAACAATCAACAATCAGCGAATTCAATCCGTACTAAATTTCATTGCATCAGCGCGCGCCGGCCCGTATCGTACGTCACGCATTGTGCAGTGCGCCCGCTGTTTGTTTACTCTGTAGTTTAGGAGCGAGCGCCATATGGTAGAAGTTGAATCTGTGTGGACTTTGCCTTGCGGGTGAATAGATGGGTTGTTTGTATAATGCAAAGAGGAATTAACCAGTACAGCTGAAACATTAAATTTTAAACTTAAAAACCCCTACGAATTAAGCGCTCACTGTCAATCGTTCGAAGGTTAACTAGAAGAGATCCATTGCCTTTCTACATCTGCTTATCTGGTAAATTATCGTGTTTTTTGTACAATAAAGAGTTCGATACATACATTCATACCATAATCGATTAATCATAAGTAAATAAAAAGATAATTCAACCCTTTTGCCCTAAATGCCTTAAAACATTATGGAAAAGAGCTGATACTCTTCAAATTGCTTGGCTGATTTTTATTCTAGATTTGATTTCCAAGTTTTGATTCCAGACAACCAGTAGGTACCTACTCCATTAATTCAGTTCTTCATGGTATAGCATTCAGTTGTAAGTTTGTTAGAAGTTCGTTACACAACTTTTATTAGTTAATAGGTACAAAAATTTTAAATAGTCATAGTGCCAATCTATATTTTTTTTATCCTCAGGGATAGACAAAGGAATTAGAGTCCACACAGCCATGTCACATAGAGTTGAAGAATAACGGCAGCATTAATTTAGCTGTTAGTTTTTGTTTGTTTTTTGGTTGCCCTGAAAACTAGCGTCAGACATAGGCTGCCCTTGTTTGACACATGCTGAGCGGCAACCTATTTGTTGTTTTTACGATGTTTTTTGTACGGTTTGTTTTCGTTTTTTTTATTGCACCAAATTCACCTTTTTTTTTTCTTTTTTCTTTCTTTCTAATACATGCATATCGCGATCCATATCACAAAATATTGACACATATTGCAACGAATCCAATTGTTTTAAAATCCGCGATCCTCTATTGACATAGCAGTATCACGATAATATTGATCATTTAATCCATAATAAATAGGTGCCAGATAAACTGTGGGATGAGGTGGTCTTAGCCAAATCATAACCCTTCAAATTGCGCCGTAATCGGGTAAATTACAACCGACGATGAATGACGTCGTAAACTTACCAAACAGCGAGTTGACCTCGTTAACGTAGTTATTGGGTTAGCTTGGTAACTAAGATTGGGACATACATACATACATATGCACAGTCGAGGCCATAAAATATCGATACAGGCAAACATGTCAAATGTATATAATGTTAGTGATCTTATAGCTCAATCAAATTAGAATCCAATGTATGGGAAATTTGGCAAAATATATGGAGAACATTTATCTATGGGGATGGATACCTTATGGGGTGAAGTCAAAATTTATCAACTCTCCCCCCTCCTCCGGGGTGCGCGTCCCCCCCTCACGCCCCCCAAAGTGTCCCGAAACGCGGTTTTTTGAACTTTTTGAGAAAACTGTTCGAGATACAGAAAAAGTGTGTAGGAATGAAATAATGTACAATAAATTTACTATAAATCTATTATACACATGAAAGCGATATCTCTTATGGTTTTGACGCAAGAAGACGCTGAAAATCATAAATTTTTGTTTTTTTACGATACATTTTATTAAAACTTCAGTTTTCTCAGAAAGTGCTCATTTTACATCTAAAAAATGTATGACTAAAATAAACAATGAAATATTCCCTTTAAAAAGAGGTATCATTTATTTATATATTAGTTAAATTGACCATTTTATGATAGTTTAAATATTGAATTTGTCATGAACAAAATTTTTTTTGAAGATTAAGTATGTTTAAATTTGTTTTATATAGTTTAGAGCTAATTATAAACCATGCTAGTATAATTTTGTTTATTTATTCTCAGTTATCCGCAAATAATTAGTGTGAATAAATTCATTCATTTCAAAAAAGGTAATATTTATGTACTACGGTGTTTATTTAATATAATCAACTATTTATTTAAGTATACACTTTTATTTAACTAACTTACATTGAAATAAACAATGTTAACACTCTTATTATCTGGGGGCACGGTAGTGAAGCGCAAGAAGGGCACTAGTTACCTTTTCTCGAGCCGCTTTGTCGTTATTTTGTACCCTCATAATTTGAATTTGAATTGTACCAGGTAACTAAAATTCTCGGGATATGATGTGAATAGTGGACTTATTACAAGTGTAAAGTTTCAATTGCATAGCTCTTATATTTTAAATTTTATTGATATCTAAAAAACTCTTATGTCGTCACTGACTCACTCACTGGTGATCAACAAATTTACGTCCCAGAAACTTTAAATTCGTTACTATACGAACTATTGTAATGATAATTACAATTATAACTACACAAACGAATAACTCACGTATAAAAGTCGAGTGATGCTCGACATTATACCAGACTAGTTCGTAGTCCTTATTCCTGGACCGCTTGCCCCGGCGGCAGCGAAACGATCACATTTTATTTGTTGTCACATTATTGACTGAGTCTCACGGTAATTTCATGTTTAAAAAAAATAACTATTGTAATGAACAGGAAAGTAATGAACAAAACGGCCAAGCCACATTATTTTTACTAAGTTGTAGACTTCACAAACTCTAGTGTGTGGGGCTTGTAGAGTTAGAGCGTAAAAAGTTTGTAAGTTATTGCTTTTGACAAGCGCCTTCAGAAAACACCACATTTGCACATGCTTAATTCCATCCCCTAATTCAGTTTAATTTACTCAAAATCCTGAAATATATAGTCTATTATTTATAACAACTCTCTTTATCAATTTTCAGACCACTGGCATCAAAATTTGCGAAGTTTCGTACAAATATCCATTCGCTAGTTTGACCGATTGAAGAGTTAAAGTTCCAAATTTTAGATTTTTGCTGTTGATTGTATACTAATCTAGCTTACAAAGCAAATTTGAGCTTTCTAGGACTTTCATATGATGATCACTAGTGACGATCACTAGTTTTTTAGATACATATAAGAGCTATGCAATTGAAATTTTACACTTGTAATAAGTCCACATCATATCCCGAGAATATTAGTTATCTGATACAATCCAAAACCAAGTTATGAGGGTACAAAATAACGACAAAGCGATTCGAGAAAAGGTAACTAGTGCCCTTCTTGCGCTTCACTTTGCTATCTTAGCTGGGGCACTGCCGTGCCCCCAGATAATAAGAATGTTAACATTGTTTATTTCAGTGTAAGCTACTTAAATAAAAGTGTATACTTAAATAAATAGTTGATTATTTAAAAAAAACATAAATATTGCCTTTTTTGAAATGAATGAATATACTTATTATTTTCGGATAACTGAAAAAAATAATAATCAAAATTACACTAGCGTTGTTTATAATTAACTCTAAACTATATAAAAAAAAATTAAACATACCTAATCTTCAAGTAAAAAAATTTGTTCATGACAAATTAAATATTTAAACTATCATAAAATGGTCAATTTAACTTATATATAAATCAATGATACCTCTTTTTAAAGGGAATATTCCATTGTTTATTTTAGTTATACATTTTTTAAATGTAAAATGAGTATTTTCTGAGAAAACTGAAGTTTTAGTAAAATATATTGTAAAAAAACAAGAAATTATGATTTTCAGCGTCTTCTTGCGTCAAAACCATGAGAAATATCGCTTTTATGTGTATGGTAGATTTATAGTAAATTTATTGAACATTATTTCATTACTACACACTTTTTCTGTATCACGAACAGATTTCTCAAAAAGTTCAAAAAACCGCGTTTCGGGACACTTTGGGGGGCGTGAGGGGGGGACGCGCACCCCGGAGGAGGGGGGAGAGTTGATAAATTTTGACTTCACCCCATAAGGTATCCATCCCCATAGATAAATGTTCTCCATATAATTTGCCACGTTTTGAGCTATTTTTACTGAATTATTATTGTTCGTACAATAAAGGTGTATAGATGTTTTTGACGTCTTGGTAACGTGCATATATATTTATGCCCTTGACTGTATACATAATTCTGATTCCTCTTTCCAGCACACAAAACTCACAAAAACACACCCACAAAATTATACTTGAGTTAAAAAGCCGTGGTAGCCTAGTGGTTTAACCTGTGGCCTTCAAGCAGAGGGTCGTGAGTTCGAATCCCGGGCTCGCAATTTACATTTGAAATTTACTATGAGCTTTTCGGTTAAGGAAAACATTGTGAGGTAGCCTGCACATATCTGCGCAGCAATTCAATGGTGTATGAAGTTCCCAATCCGCACTGGGACCGCGTAGAAACATCCCAAGCCCTCTCATTGTGAGAGGAGGGTGCCCAGCAGTGGAACGTTTGTGGGCTGGAGATGATGATGATGACCCAAGGCCCTGTCTAACCCGTAAGGGATAAAGACGTTTACATTGTAACTAGTAAAGCCACGGATACACTAGAGGACAAATAATGTCCTGCGACACGTTGCCAGCGACGTCGGTTGAAGTGGTACGACCAGGGGGCGTGCACTCCGCAGTTTAGGTACGTTCAACCGGCGCTCCTGCCGGGCAGGATAATAGCAGTAGGTTGCCGCTGGTACGACGTTGCCGGACTTCGCTCGACATGGCAACATAGCGCGACACGTTTATCGCATACATTACATAAGTAGCGCGATGTCGCTGGGATATATATTATGTCAGGCAAAATCGGCCGGATTCGCTCGACATGTCGCCGACATATGTCGAGGAACATTTGTCCTCTAATGTATCCGTGGCTTAACAAACACATAAACAAACATGCGAGTAAATCATATCACAACACGCTAACCATTAGTTATACAATGGCCGTTTAGCCGGCAATTAGCGGAACACCGGCTCTGGAATTAAACAATCTCGCGTCGGATACCGTTGTTGTGTAGAAAAGGAATGATTTCACAGTTTTAACTGGATTCTGGGATACTGGGCCTGATGTGGGAAAAAGGATGAGTTGATGGTTTTTGTTTTGTTTAAAAACTCATATTTTGGAAATCGTTAAGTATTTTTAAAATAATAATTTATTTCAGAACAAAAAAAAAACACAGAAATCACACTATAATTCCAATTAAGTTAAAAACAAAAACATAGTCACAAAAATTCAGGGATTTTCATTATTCGGAGTTATAAAAATCGGAATACTATACGATATGAATTTTGAAATTCGTTTAAATAATTTTCGTGTCTTTTAGTAAGTAATCGGAATTTTATTTCTTAGGAATTATGAAATTAGGAGTTTTAAAAATCGGCATTAGTAAATTCGGAATAAAATATTTCCGAGTATTTGGGTGTTCCCACAAAAAATGCCTTACATTGTTATTAAAGAGAAAAATGAATGTGGATGAATGGTGTGTGTGTGTGGGGATGTGTTGATGAATGTGGATGAAGCGAAAGAGGTATGTCAGGATCGTAGCAAGTGGAACAAAGTAGTCTCTGCCTACCCCTGTGGGAAAGAGGCGTGACGATATGTATGTATGTATGTATGTATGTAAAGAGAAAAAAAAAATTAAAAATGTTTATTTACAAAACTCACCTACACTCGCGTGAAAACAATAACAATAAGTTAAGATGGCGTCGCGTTGTCAGCTGGCACCGCGCTATCGAGTTGGCAACGTCGCGCCGTAAAATGCATCTCGTTGTCATCTGGCGCATGTAGTGTTGAGCTGTGTTGCACTACCTACAAAACAGATTTAACACACAATAAATTGTAAGTTGGAGATGATCCGACTAGTACCTTACTTCGTTTACTTTTAAAAAGCGAGTAGATATATTAATTGAATCTAATCTAACTATCTAATCTAACTAATCTAATCTAACTAATATTATAAATGCGAAAGTATGGATGGATGGATGGATGGATGGATGGATGTTTGTTTGTTACTCAATCACGCCAGAACGGCCCAATGGATCTGGATGAAATTCGGCACATAGATCGAGAAAAGTCTGGAATAGCACATAGGCTACTTTTTATCCCGGAAAATTGCGTAGTTCCCGCGGGATAGCGATAAACGAATTCTTTGCAGACGAAGTCGCTGGCAACAGCTAGTTATCAATAAACTTTCTCATCACGAATAACAACAAAAACACCGAAAATTTGCAAAAGTGTGTGATTTTCTTTACTCCTCCTCCTCACACGTAAAGAAAACGACAAAGACAGCATCTTGAAGGCGCTGGTCGCCTTAATACACCAATATCTTTCTCCGTCTCATTATAAACTTTTCCCTAATCATGCTGCAAAACATGATCATTAGCACAAAGTTCACAATCTTACTTAAAACGGGGTAAGCAATTAAATTAACATTTCTGGCAATCGTTAGCTTCCCCTACGCTTAGGGCGGCTACGGACTAGTATAAAAATACGTACATACATGTATAGGAGTTATATATATTAATCACGTTTTTATCCTTGGCGGGATAGACAGGACCTAAACGCGGCCTAACTCTTGTAACACTAGCGTTTTACACGCGCTTTTGAGGTACAAGGCAATCGCTTTCCGTCAGGCGATTCGCATGCTTGTTTTCCTCCTATTACAATAAAATATCAACCAAAACAAAAAATGCTATAAAACATTCACTGGGGTATTCAGTCAAGATAAACCAGCCATCTGGTCTTTTCTTAAAAGTCCGGCAAACTACCCGTTACTGTCTATGATATGGGTGTCCATGGGCAGCGGTAATTTTACTTTCCACCAGGCGACCTGCATGCTCATTTGCCCCTTATAACATAAAAAAGATATCCTATCCCACTTCCTACTAATATTATAAATGTGAAAGTTTGTGACGATGTGAGTGAGTGTGTATGTTTGTTCCTTCTTCATGCTAAAACGACTGGACGAATTTGGATAAAATTTGGAACGAAGATAGCTGGTACCCTAGATTAAAACATAGGCTACTTTTTATCCCGGAAAATAGCATAGTTCCCGGGGGATAGCCATAGACATGTCAATTGCTAATTCTACGCAGACGAAGTCGCGGGCAGAAGCTAGTAGTCTATTAGAGGTGCGAATCCGGGTTCGAACCCACTACCCTTTGCTTGAGAGACCATAGGTCAAACCACTAGGCTACTACGACGATTTATAATGACGCCTAATTTGAATACAGCAAGGGAAGAAACAGGTGTCGCTCGCTGTGTTCTGTAATTAGCCGTTTGAATTAATGAATATGGTGGTAATTAGAGGGTTGACAGAAGCAGTTTAAATTTATTAATAGTTTTGTTTTTAGTTTAGTAGCTTACACGCTTATAGATGTTTTAGTAAAATAAAAAAAAACCGGCCAAGTGCGAGCCGGACTCGCGCACGAAGGGTTCCGTACCAGAATTTAACCTCCTTGCATTACGGTTTATGAGATAAAGCAAAAAACGGCAACAACTACTCTATTGTACGGGAGCCCCCTTAATTATTATTATTATTTTGATTTTGGTTTTGTTGTAGCCACAATAAAAATACATAACCTGTCCAAATTTCAACTGTCTAGCTATTATTACGGTTCTTGAGATACAGCCTGGTGACAGACGGACGGACGGACGGACGGAAAGCGAAGTCTTAGTAATAGGGTCCCGTTTTTACCCTTTTGGTACGGAACCCTAATAAAAACAAAGCCTTCCAAGCTGCTCTGGGAGCGAACAAAAAATAGAATGTAAAAACAGCCGTATCGTGTAATACAGTCGAGGAAATTACGAGCCACAAGAGGCATTTCATCTTAGCCCTCTAGGTTGGTAACGCATCTGCGATCCCTCCGGGGTTGCGGGTGTCTATGGGCAGTAGTGATCACTTACCATCAGGTGACCCACTTGCTCGTTTGCCTTCCTATGAAATAAAAATGAAAAAATGAAAATATTTTATTTCGTTTAAATCTTACATAAAACATAATACTATTTTTATTTGACACTAGCTACTCACACTATTGTAAAATGCATCGAAATTTACTGCATCGTACTGCAATTTAGGTATGATAAATGCACACCTTTTTGTAATTTGCGCACACAATAATATCCATATCTAACTATCCTCAAAAAACCGCATTAAAATTAAGCCTGTGGACGAAATGCAGCTGCACGGAAGATTTGTATGGAAGAGCAACCCCCTTAAGTATATGAATACCTGTGCCAGGAGGTCCCGCTCTTCTATAACTACAAGTTGTTAGACTAACTATTCATATAAACAAATAAAATAAAATATTTTTTTCATATTTAATATTATTACCTATGTCCTCAAAATTTTTACTCACGTCTACTCCGATGAAAAATTATGTCTTTGTGTCATTAATTGCCTTAAATTAAACTAAAACCAAAGATTACTAAAGATTATACGTCGTAAAATATTATTATGGACAAACTTACTTGCCAAAATTTACTTGAACTCTATTCCCATAAATATTAAAGCCAAAATCAATCGACTGGACGTTTCTTTGCCACGATTTATTATTAAGTGGCCTTAGTTCCGTTTTACTTTTCAGTAATGACGTAATTGAGGACGTTCTTGTAATAATACGTTGTCTGTTAGTCTGATGTTTGATTTCTGTCTTCCTTTGATGTTAAATAAATTCTACATAATTATAAATCGGATGAGTCATTCAAACCCGGTATCGTATCCCTGAGTTTTCGAACAATTCGACACAAATTGTGAAGAAACTTGCGCTGCAAAAGCAGTTTATTGGCATGTGTGAGATCCCAATTGGCCCTGGACCGGGGTAGGAAATACAGTCTAAGCCTTATTGTAATAAGTCGCCTGCGCCTAAAAGATAAGTCACGACTCATAAGACACGTCTCGAACGCGTTCACGTAAACGTCTCAATTACTATGGAAAAATCGGCAGCGCCACTTGCGGATCGAAACGGCAACAAACTGTTCTCATAGTATTTGGCATTTTAACGCAAACGCGTTCAAGACATATGTTGTGACCGAAAACCTACACTAAGCATACTGGTCAATTTTGCTCACTTTTATTAGTGACAACTAACTCAACAGTGGTGCGCAAAACATAAATGTATAAACGAAAACTTTTATTAACTGTTCAATCTTTTTTTAAACACAACACTTCTCCCAACTACTCACTTTAAACAGAACATTATCGCACAGAAAGTGCACTAGAACAAAAAACGTTTCATCTCAGTTTTGAACTAGTTGCACAGCGCGCCGCGTCGACGGTGGAAATAATAAACTCGCAAACATTTAGAACTTCGCCTAACACGACAAACGCGACAAATAAAAACTTGTCAAGTGGGAGTACGAACTGTCGGGAGGCTGGATGGTTTTAGTGCTGGTTTTCTATTTCAAGGGTTCCGTACCTTAAGAAAAGACGTAACCGTTCAACTTTCTTAGGAGCAGAGCTCTGCTAACACTAGATTTTATAAACACTTATCGAATTGATATTTATAAAGAGAATCTATATAATTACAACTCATAAGATAATAGAAGGCACTTCAATTGCATGGTTTCAAGGAAAAAAAACAACGATATCTCTTTCATCACTTTTTAAAGAAAGAAAGAAGATATTTTTTTTATTCCTCTTTGCAAGACACAAAAATATAAGAACATACACACAATTTTGTGTAAAGAAACAAAGTGTTATGCTATGAATATGAATACATAATATTTTTTTAGGTAGGACATTATAGTTAGGTTGTTTTACGTTACTCAATTTGTGAACATTTCTATTTTCGATACAATACGGATCCCTAAGAAAAATCTCAGCATCAAAACTCTTAATATTTTCTTTGAAAGAAAAAGGTGTTTCCGCATTTTCTCTTGCGCTCTTTGAAGGTCCTCCCGTCCGCTTCTAGTCATTACTTTAATAAACTAGGTTCTTGAGAAACGTCGGAAGATTTCGTGAAGTTTTTAAGACGGCAACCTTTTAAATTAGGATGGCTTTTTATCGCAGTGGACTTTCTGTAGAGAGGTAATTTTTAAAATTGAATTAAATTCGTTAGAAGTGAAATGCTGACTATGAATTTGAAAACAAACTAATTTTGCACTGCGATGAGCAAAAAACTCTCCATGTTTGTTATTGTCTGCCGGGTAATGTAGTGGTCAGATACGGCTTTATTTCGATTAACATTGAGATGCATTAAGATTGGGAGTTTCCAAAATAACTACGGAATTCTACAAGCCTTTTCAGGGTTCCGTACCTAAAGGGTAAAAAGGCCCATACTAAGACTCCGTCCGTCTGTCTGTCTCTCACCAGGCTGTATCTTAGTAACCGTGATAGACTTTCATAATGATGTATTTTTGTTGCCGCTATAACAAAAATATTAATAACAGAATATATTTTTTAATTTGTCTATCTGTCATGTAAGTAATCTATACAGAATGATCTCATACTGCCTACATTTTGCTTAGGTTTTGCTAACACTTGATTTTATTTATTTACTTGCCGAATTTGTACGGAACCCTCGGTGCGCGAGTCCGGATACGCATTGGACCGGTTTTTATTATGATTACACAGCCAAACCCGCAACTCTGGCCTAGTTATGATCCTTCCAATAAAAAAGGCAAAAATACTATAAAATACAGATACTAGAAAACAAGCCCATAAAACAAACAAGCTATTTCCTTGTTAAAATCCGACATTATACGGAAATACGATAAAAATGTCGGACATTCCGCTAACACAGCATTTAACATCTTTGCATGTCAACATTCCAGCCCACTGTGCAAGTCGCAAAATGTCGCAAAATGCCGTGAAATCGCTTCTATTTTTTTGTCCGACATCTGTGCGGGGAGACCTGTGTGCGGATTCGTTGCATTTTTCGTTCAAGCGTGCTAAGGCTATGAGAATAAAAGCATTACGCTGAAATGTTTACGTGGTTTGCTGTTCGATAGAACTGTTTTCAAAAGAACGGAATCTTTGAGAAAGGTTTGCTAGTTTAAGAAAATATATTTTTAATATACCTATCGTTGATGCACAAGTTTATGAATATGTGTATAGAGTGCGATATTATTTAAAAATGCTATCGGGCTACTAATATAATATAATTTTTGGGAATCAACACGGATATTTTTAAGCTTCAAAGGGGATTTCAGTCAAATTTAGGAATTTCTACGCAAGCGAAGCCTTGGATCAAAATATAGTGTGTAATAAAAAAAAACAGTATAATTTTTATTGGTTTTTCAATTTTTTTAATAAAATTTTTGTATATTTTTACACGCAAACTATTCTGTGTTTTTAAACGGAACTATCCAAATTGTTGTAATTTCCCACACACCGGACAAAAATCCGAACCACTGTGCAAATATTTTACTTGTCCCACTTTAACCACCGCGGGAACCACTGGGCATTGCATACGATGCCGCACTGCGCCGTGTTTGCAGCCAGTATTCACAATACGCTCCATATAAAACTAACTCTATGCCGCCGTATTAGAGTTCAATATGCAACACAGTTTTCCGCAAAACTTTAACGCGGTAAAATTAATTAAAAACGACTGTGTGTAATGGTTTTAGAGTTTATAATTGGTTGTGATGTGTTGCGCGGTGTTTTTTAGTGGTGGAAGACTTTGGACTTTATTGGTGGGATGTAGGGTTGAGTTTTGCGTGTGTTTTGGCATTGCGGTGATTCCGTATTGTTGGTATGATTGTGTTTTGATTAAGCTGGTGTGTTGTCGTTTCTTCTTGTTAGAATTATTGTGATAAAGTTGTTTTTTGTTTTTCTCTCTTATTAAAACAGATACCATGCTGGTATGGGAGCAGAGAAATGACATAGAATGTACCAGTTGCTTCTCTTCCCGCGCAGATGGTAAAAGCCCATCAAGGGGACTGGGCGAAAATCTTATTAATCATGTTATAGGCGATGCGGCTAGCAACCCATCACTATTATGATTCCCCTTTGCACCTATACGCGCACAATTATGCTAAACGTGGCATTTAGGTTTTGTTACCATAGGCTCTATAGGCTCTGTCTACAGCTTAGGGGATATAGACGTGATAATATATATGTGTGTGTGTGTGTGTGTGTGTGTGTGTGTGTGTGTGTGTGTGTAAAATACATACGTGCTTCTGACCATAAAACAAGTCAAAAATGGTTCTCGTTTATCTACCTACCTTTTTTTTATGTGAATAGGAAGGCAAACGAGCAAGTGTGTCACCTGATGGGTAAGCGATCACCACTGCCCATAGACACCCGCAACCCCGGAGGGATTGCAGATGCGTTGCCAACCTAGAGGGCTAAGATGAAATGCCTCTTGTGCCCGTAATTTCCCCGGCTGTCTTACTCTCCACACCGGAACACAGCAGCGCAAGCACTGCTGCTTAGCGGCAGGATTAGCGAGTAAGATGGTGGTAGCTATCCGGACGGACCTTGCACAAGGCCCTACCACCCGCTGACCACCTGAGTTTCTGGTCTGATTTTCCCCTAAAAAGATTGATGTTACTAAATCACTGCTACGAGAATAGGTGCTACGCCGTAGCAGTTGATTACTTGATTGGGCTGCTACGCCGTAGCACACGTAGCAACGTGATACTCGCAAAATAGATGCTTTAGTCACAGCGTAGTTAACTACCAATAGTAAGCTCACACGGCTGTGTAGACTAGCATAGGGCTACGTCAACCTACCTATGTGGTATGCTCGGAGTGTCAAAAGTCAAAAGTGTTTTATTTGTGAAACAAGGTGATGGCTGCATAAATACAGAGATGTTACATTTCTTAGTGTTGCACTATGTCTTGCCGGTTGGCGTACAAAAACTTTGGCTATTAAGCCAAATAGCTTATACTTATCTGAACATTACACTACGATTAGTTAAGCAGTGTCTGTCAATTGAAAAATGGCAAAACTAATAATATACTATTCAATACAAAACAAATTATGACACAGATAATGTCAGTATAAGATAATCAAATCAACCATGGAATAACAATAAAATAAAAACATTAAATTAAATTAAATTAAACTAAATTAAACAAAATCAATTAAGTACAAACAATTTAGGTCATCATTTAAATAATCCAGAACTGAATAATAGCATTTATTCGTAAGCAGGATTAATAATTTACGTCTCAAAAGTGTTATTGGCAGTAATTTAAGTTCTATTGGTAATTTGTTATAAACCCTTATCGCAAGAGAACATACACTTTTACGCATCAAAGCAGTTTTACCAGGAGTCTAGGGTTAATTTGTAACGTGGGTGTCGGGCAGAGAACGAAAGTCATATCGATATAGCACACTATAGTCTGGCAGATAAACCACTGCAGCCAGATGACACTTTCAGTGTTGTCAGTTTTTGGCAAATATTAAATAGTGATGTGACTTAGTGAGTGAATGAAAGAATGAACGATGTAATTGCAATTGTTGTAATTTGCGTCATAAATGAGAATTTTCAAAGCGAATTTTAATAAAATGGTTTGTTCAATAAGGTTTTTTTGGATGTTTTCTAGTTAGTAGTGTAAGAGCGCGATTTGGAAATGTGCGGAAGCATGTCAAATCAGTTACCAGTTTTCAATTCATTCCCCGTTTTGCCATAAATAAAACAACAATTATCACATTAATATTTTTTTGTACCTTTGTACTTTTACTTAAAAACTTAAATTTTTCCGAATCAGTTTCACTGCTGCTGTCAATATTTACGTGTATTACAAAGTCATCGCACATTTTATCTACTATGTTAATATGAACCTTGACTGCCTCAAAAGTATCGCGCTTATTTTGAAATATACTAAACTACGAATGTGACTTTCATAAAATATTTCGTTCGTTCAATAATCAAATCATTCATTACGTGACCTTAGTCGAGCACTAGTGAATTAAATGTGGTATCATTATTTCGTAAAATGACATTTGGAAGTGTCATCTGGCTGCAGTGGTTTAGCTGCCAGACTATATAAGTAAGCTGATGGGCTTTTACCATCTACGCGGGAAGAGAAGCAATTGGCTGGAGCTGGAGAAGCAGCCCCCCCCCCCCCCTGCTATGTACCCCGTGAGAAATCTGCACTGTTCCGACCAACAGCAGTTGACCTGCAGAGTACTACTGCCTACCCCGTGAGCGATGAAAACGTGATAATATATGTGTATGTGTGTGTGTGTGTGTGTGTATGACGAATATTTTAGACGACTAAACTTTATTATTTTGTAGGGTAGCAAACAAAAGGTTATCCATAATTACAACAAACCGGATAACTCACGTATAAAAGCCGAAGGAATGCTCCGACAATTGTTTCGGACTGTTCCGTAGTCCTTCATCAGAGAGCGCTCGCCCCAACGGCAGCGAAACGAACACTGCTCAGTGCTGCAGTGTCTCTGATGAAGGACTACGGAATAGTCCGAAACAATTGTCGGAGCATTCCTTCGGCTTTTATACGTGAGTTATCCGGTGTGTTGTAATTATGTTTGAATCTCACGGTAGTTTCATGTTTTAAAAGGTTATCCATTTAATTTTGATGATACTTTGTCCCTTTGCTATCACAACATTCATAAGAACCCTGTGTAGGAGTGTGAGTGTTTGCTATCTCGTGGGTAGACAGGGACATGCGATATTCGAGAGGCTGACGTCAGTCTCTCGAGGACGGTGGCGCCGCGCCGGCGGCGGCGGGCCAGGGAAACTGCCTAGCAAAATTACTATAAGTTTTGAATGAAATTTCTTATTGTTATTATAAGTTTTTTATTTTAAATATCACGATTATATTGATGTAAAATCCACGATCCTATATTGACATAACATTGTCACGACTGCCCGTCTTTTTCTTACTGTTTGTTCTGGAAAGAGACGGGTAGTCTATCTCGCGTGCGACGCGACTCTAGCACGCTCTCGTGCTAGCCGGGCTGAGTTTTTGATGTGAAAACTTCTTTAGCGCCGTTGGGCACTTTTTGGGACGGGTAAAAAATGTTAAACTCGCGTCAGGTAAGACGGAGGGAGAGTTTAAGTAGGTACCGGGATATTAGGATCCTCTAAGAGCTTATTTTGAAATACGAATGAAGCTAGAGTCGCGTTCGATTTTATAAGTGTATACGTTAATTTCGTCACTTTAACGTATGTGCGTTTGGCTTAGTGGTATACGGTGTGGAATAACAGTACATTCTCTCAAGTGACCGCAGTTCAAATCTCGTCTCTTGTAGGAAAAGCTTTTTTCTTCTTTTTTTTCCTTTTTGAGCGAGTGTGCGTGTGTGTAGTTTTTTTCACCAAAAAACCAGAACTGTTAAGGTTAATATCAAATCGCTGTTTCCCTGGCCACACCATGAGTCACATTATAGCGACACTATAAATTATGAATAAACATTATTGTCATGAGCGCAATGATCGTCGGTTACTCATCTAGTGCTGGAGGGGAGACTGGGGGTGAAGGAGTTGTTTTGTAGATAAGTTTTCCTGTTGTTGCTTTTACTTGAGTTCCCAATCTTTTCTTTAAAAAGTGTTTTCTGTCAAAAGTACTGGGCAGCCATTACAGTACAAGAGAATGGTATTTTTTATTTTATGAACACAAAATATTTACTTGCTTGCTTTATTTAAAAAAATGGTCAAGCGTAAGTCGGATTTGAACACGAAGGGATACAATCGGGTAAAACGGCGAAAAAATACGTGACGACAAAATCCACGGCATTTTTAAAAAATCTGCTTCTTTCCCACGCCAAAAGGCAAATTCTCATTACAATTCATTTTTAAACCTTAAAAAAATCAATATTTACACAAGCTATTTAAAAAAATACTTGTAACACATTGTACATTTTTACGCTTCCAGCGACTGAATGTTTAATAAGCGCTGCGCTAAGCGTTATTTACGCGACCGCGGGGAGACAGGGGACCGTACTGAGATATTAAATCGTAAATATTAAAAAATAATTAAACAGACCCCTTCCATGCTAGTCTGAAAGTGCCAGTTGCTTCTTTTCCCGCGCAAATAGTAAAGCCAATCCATCGAAAAGCCATCGAAGAAACGGGCGAAAATATTTGGAGTCATGTTATAGGCGATCCGGCTAGCAACCCATCACTATGATTCCCCTTTCCACCTTTACGTCCACAATCATGTTAAACGTGGCCTTGTGGCCTTATACTTCGAT
This sequence comes from Pandemis heparana, assembly GCA_963854515.1. Classification (NCBI taxonomy): domain Eukaryota; kingdom Metazoa; phylum Arthropoda; class Insecta; order Lepidoptera; family Tortricidae; genus Pandemis; species Pandemis heparana. The sequence goes on from OY978021.1 coordinate 14,258,386, forward strand.
TTCTTTAGAATTGGAAACCACCGCAACATTATATTGCGGCTCGTGTACGGTAATCTCTTTACAATTTGTACTAGAGTAACAATTGACGACACGCAAATAAAGTAACATTAAAACAATTTTATTTTGCGGCTGCCAAACTATTGCACTATACTATTTGCTATACATACATACATAATCGTCACGCCTCTTTCCCACAGGGGTAGGCAGAGACTACTTTGTTCCACTTGCTACGATCCTGACATACCTCTTTCGCTTCATCCACATTCATCAATCTTTTCATACATGCTCGTCGGTTTCGGGTACTCTTGACCTATTTGCTATGTAAGAAATAATTTGACCAGACGCAATTTTCTTGTACCCCGTAAGGGATAAGGATTTGGTAGCTTATCAACACAAAACAACAGTCGACGAGGCAACTCCAAAAACAAAATTACGCATAATTACAGTCACACTTAATCAAATCAAAAGCACGCGAAACCTCAATTTAATTCGCGCACAAATTTTCAACGCACCAACGTGACGGACAAAACACATCAAATACACATGGAAATGTACTAGGTATTAATTATACCACATTATTCGCAGATGCTGCCTATTTCCCACAGCATAATTATATTGACTCCCGAAGTTGCAGTATATAAGGTAGAGTGTATCGGGTTATTGGGTATTAATTTATGCTGTGGCGTGGGATTCGGGCGATCTGGATCGGTCATAACACTGTTTAATGTCATTGGTTATAATTGATGCACGCCATCTGTTGTCTTGCGAGGGTATTACGGTGATAGCGATGTTTATCGCTGCTTGAGTACGCTATTATGGGTACTACGGTGTGGTTTTGATAGTTGTGTAATGATTTGGCTTCAGAGGTTTGGATGGTTTCGAAGAAATTAAATTTGGTATCAATTTTGATGTTGCTTTTACGGTTCCATACCTAAATAAAAATGCAAAAAGAAGGCTTAAAGTAAAAGTAAAGTTTTTTTTTTGTTGTCCGGGCTCTCCATGCATGCAATTGAGAAATAGTACCTATATTTTTTTCATAATACGGTAAAATAGTAAAGTATAAGTAGTCTAAGTAGTGAAATGAAATGAAATGAAATGAAATTTTTATTTGTCAAAGCGGGTGTACAAAATTGGTCTTACGTTATGATAGGTTTACATTGGATCTCCACATTGTGCCTTAGAACAGGCGTACAAATATCAGATTTAGCTAAGTATTTAGTGTAAGTATGTAAACTCTTTATTGTGCAAAATAAACATAAAACAAATACTATTGACCGACTATTACTATTGGTTGACTGGAAGAGATCCCTTAAAGGGATAAGTCCGCCTTTGTGCATGTATCTCATTGTTTGTCAATTGTATTTGTCTTGTTTATTTTGCACAATAAAGAGTTTACATACATACATACATACATACTATTGACAAACACTGAAATACATGCACTAAGGCGGATTTATCCCTATTATTAACAAACATTATTAGCAAGGTCTTTGAAATAATAAAGAAGATTGTAAGTAACTTCAAATAACGTGAATAATTTACCAAAAAGCATGCAATAGAATATGAATAGTGTGATAAGGGAACGTGCTGGTGTGAAAGAAGATAGAAGTGGCTAGGATAGAAAAAAGTATGCTTAGTTGGTTTAGACGATGGATGAAAGAAGATTAACTAAATAGATTTGTGTAATGTGATGTGTGTTGGGAGGATAAGGCCTAGACGGATGGACGGATGTTCCGTGACGAAATCGTGGACTTTTCGAGGTCAAGAATGCGCTAAACCGACGAGCTTGTATGAAGAGATTGTATGTGGATGAAGGTATGTCAGGAAGTGGAACAAAGTATCTTCCTACCACTATGGGAATGAGGCGTGATGGTATATGTATATGTATGGGTTGGCAAGATCAAATTAGGAAATAGCACAAATTGGAGTCTTGTAATTAAATATCAGTACAGCAGTAGTTCTGTGATAGCAATATGACAATTAGACACACAACGGATGGTGGTTTTGCAAGATTCCGGATATCCGCCGAGCTGGAAACCCGGATTGCCGAATATCCGCAGGCAGGATACCCGTTTCTTAAATATTGAGGTATCATCGTCACTTCTTCTTCTTCTTCTTTCCTAGCCCTCTTCAACCAATGAATTGGTATAGGCCTCCTTCAATTTCCTCCATTTCTCCCTGTTCTGGGCAGTGAGGGTCCAGTTTCCGCCCGCCACTTTCCGGATATCATCCTTCCACCGCATTTGTGGCCTTCCGCGTGGTCTCTTCTGGTCCCATAGCCTCCAATCCAGTAGGCGCTTGCACCAAGAGCCATGCTTTCTGGCAATGTGGCCGGCCTATTCCCATTTGAGTCTTGCCACCCTAAGGCCGATGTCCGAGACTTTACTCTGTTTTCTGAGCCACTTGTTTGTCTTTCGGTCCCTCAGAGTGACTCCTACCAACCTCCTCTCCATTGCCCTTTGTGCCATCCTCAGTTTGTGTATTACCTCCTGGGTGGTAACCCAGGTTTCAGCTCCGTATGATAGGACGTTTGATTTTGTTTGCCCGGATTCCGGACAGCCGGAAATCCGTAACATCACTAGTCGCAATCGGTATCAATTACTCCTTTCCAACCCAGCAGGCCAATAATCGGGCGCAATCAAACCGAGACAAGCAAAGTGTCGGACGCATACCGATCGGTAGGGCTTGCACTCCGAGATTCCGGAATCTCGTAATTCCGGAATCTCGGACGATTTTGAACGATATTTCAATTCCGGAATTGATCGACTCAATATCGATAATTCCGATATTGATAAATTTGGGACAATTTGACAAATAAAACGAGGTATTGGCATTGTTCATTTTTTTAAGCTGTGCTTTACACACTTTTAACACTTTTATTTGATAAAATCGACTATTTCAAGCAACTAATTTTAATATTATGCTTTTACGTACTTAGTACTTACTTTATTTTAATAAAATTTTTTCGCTGTTTGATAATTTGTTGATTTTGGCACGATCCGATCCGACCGATCCCAATCGGCTTCGTTCAGCAATAAAATAAACAGTTTTGTCTATACATCAATACATCAGATTTTTCCCGACTCCTACTTACGTTATAGTGGTCTTCGCAACAATACATCGTGTAAACTTTGAAATATTCCACATTAGCTTGCGTACACCATTCCTGCCGCAAATCTTCTCTGATTTTCACAATTGTTTTGTTGGGGCTATTGTTCGAGTCATTGTTGCATCCCGGCCCATTTTTTTAATAGATAAATATCCATTGTGTATTACAGTTTTATACTTTGAATTTGTTTTTTTTCTAACATTTGTAGATTAAGTAGGTAGGAATGTAATGTTACTTATTATGTAGATGTGACAATGACAGCTGACAGTTACCGTAACTAAACTTTTTTATTTCATTTTTGTGGCAAACATTTAATGCCCGATTCTGACAAAAAACCGGGTCGTTCGGTCAAACAAAGGGCAAAAGTACTTTTACAAAAATATCTGCAATCATAAAGTATTTTTGGAATAGGACAGGATAAGTCGGATAGTTGATTGTTTTCCTCCAAATGGTTTACGAATTAGAGCATACTAAAAAAATTAACAATGCCAATTCGCAAGATTCGCAACGCAACGCAATATTTATTTATTGTTTCTCGCGACGCTACGCCTTCGAGTCTTACGTGCTCACCGCTATTCATGTATATCTTTTTACAAAAATCCAAAGGATAATTGAGCAAACATTTTTAAAAGACTGATTTTGTAACGAAAACGGTGTGTTATTAAAAAAAACCTGCACCTTAATTGAAAGAAAACAAAAGAGAGTAATTCCGGAACCAGTTCCGGAATTCCGATATTGGGTTAAATTTCCGATATTCAGTTCCGGAATTGAAAACCTTCCGATATTGCAAGCCCTACCGATCGGCGCAACAAGCAGAGGCCGAGAGGCATACCGGTATGCGGCTGACTATTCTGGCACAGGACCCGGCTATTAAGATTGCACTTCGGTCTTTGGAAAGAGACAACGCTCTACGAAGCCGAAATTAGCGGAGAAGACCGATATCTGCCGCTATCTTTATGACCGGGTAGTGTAACTACCCCTGTTGCTAAGGTTTTTCCTTTCTTAATTAATACCTTTGTTATAAAAACTGTCTGCTTACCAATATTCAGTGCAATCCGTTCAGTGGTTTCACCATACGGTCTGTCTACGCCGCTAGGGATGAAGACGTGATTTATGTACGTTAAATAAATATTTATAAGGTCCAAGACTCGAGCACAAGCATTCATTATATTTATGAGACAAATGTTGGACACTTGGATTCGAACCCATCACCTCTAGGTTCATCAGTGTCTCTAACAGCTAGGCCAACGGGTCGCCAAAATGTATGTATGTATGAAAGTCCAGTTTTACTTACCCCCTAGCTAAATATTACCTACTAAGGAATAATTACTTACTGATAAAATTAAGGGCCAATTTTTCAATCCTCAGATAAGCACCTAACTGACTGATACCCATAGAGTTGTTCGTCGAATAAGGCCTATCTGACGATTGAAAAATCGGCCCTAAATAAACAAACTTGTTTTTAGAAAAGTAATGCGCTACTTTAAAAATCTAATCCATCGACCGATTCTTTCCTTCGTCGCCATTAAAATTTAAAAGCAGCCACGATGGTGTGCAGAACGTATAAATTCCCTTTTAGCACCGACAGTATAATGGTGTATAAATTCGAGTCTCGCCAGTGCACCGTCTTCCCAGAGGACTGCACGTTATCAATGGACACGAAATGATTAAATTAAGAACTGTTAATCTCTGTGGGTTGAAATTACATGCATGTATAGCATGTGAGCTCCAAACGTTATTCCCAAAAACATTCATATTCGTCATACAAGGCCTTGAAATTTACCATGAGCTTTTCGGTGAAGGAAAACATCTGCACACATCTGTCAGGCAATTCAATGGTGTGTGTGAAGTTCCCAATACGCACTGGGTCCGCGTGGGAACTATAGACCAAGGCCTCTCATTCTAAGAGGAGGCCTGTGCCCAGCAGTGGGACGTTTATAGGCTGTTGATGGTGATGAAGTGCTTGCCTACCGGAACTCGTACCCGGGCTAGCTTTATAATCAGGATCACTGACCTAGCTAGGCTATCCGGTAGTCAAACTTGTTTGTTTATTTCGTACTGTAAAGCATATTTACACACTCGTGTGGTGGAAATGAGAGCGTTAAGAAGTACGGAAGGGGTAACATTAAAAGACAGAATAAGGAATAGTGTGATATGGGAAAGTGTGTGAAAGAAGATATAGTGACTAGGATAGAAAAGACCTAGACGGATATTCGGGACCAAATTGGAACGTTTCGGTAATAGGTCAGGCCAAGATCCTAAACCGACGAGCATGTATGAAGATTTTGATGAATAAGGATGGAACAAAAGAGGTATGTCAGGAACGTAGATCGAAAGTTGCGACCGTAGATTGAAACCTTGGTTAATCGGTGATAGTTAGGCTTTTTGCAAATGTAGGTAACAAAAGTTTTTTTTAATTCATTTTGACGGATACTTTGGATACTTGCTGCACAATAGCATGTTGAATGACAGTGCCGCCACCTACTGGAAACTGTTACAAGCCGTAAAGATATCGAGTATTTCCGCTATAAGACCATAAAGTTACTATTACTGAATTACTTCATATCACCGATTAGACAAGGTTTGCCCTATCTGCCTGCTGCTATGTGAAAGGTGGCGTGATGGTATAAAGTATTTAGTTCATTAAATAAACATACTACAGTAATCTAAATCTCAAACCACAAAATCTTCTCCTTGCACTGTTCTTTTTATTCAATAGTAAAACCGCCCACGACACAGCATAAACTTTATTCAGATCCGTTTGCTTTGAAAAAAGTCAGTTTAAAATGCGGAGCCGCGGCGAGCAAACACCCGGCCGGCTGCCTCGGATTATCTGCAAAATATTTTCAATATCCACAACTTAGTATAGTGGCTGCAGGGACAGTAGGAATGCAGATTTAACTTCTTATCTTTTACTCGTATTGTTGAGAAACAATTAAATAAAAGCTCCCGGCCCTACGCATGGTCGAATAATATTGTTAGTTGTTAGCACTCCGGAAGTGCCGGCAGAAGTGAAAGCAGCAGCTTAGATTAAATTTTAATGTTGTAACCTCCATGACGCTCAAGACGCGTACCGTAGGCCGCTTACAAAAAAAAATCGTACGTATCATCACTACTCACTACATAGTATATTAAAACAAAGTCGCTTTCTCTGTTCCTGTCCCTAATAGGGACATAGGAACAGAGAAAGCGACAATGTCCCTAAGTCCCTATGTATGCTTTAAAGCTACGCAACGGATTTTGATGCGGTTTTTTTTAATAGATAGAGTGAATCAAGAGGAAGGTTTATATGTATAATACATGCATAATATATCGTGCGATGCCGGGGCGGGTCGCTAGTTATCTATATTGACAGACCTCTAACAATGTGCTGATGCCCTAATACTTTTGCTCCAGGACTAAAAAAAAACACTTCAAAAATCGAACGCGATTCATTCGTATTTCAAAATAAGCTCTTAGAGGATCTGATATCCCTGGTAGGTACTTAAATTGTCCCTCCGTCTCTTACGCCTGACGCGAGTTCAACATTTTTTACCCATTTTATTATTTTATTGAATCAGGCGTTACTTTGCGGAGGTCCATTTCAATGAACACAAAATATTTACCTTGCTACTCCGCTACTTACGTGCAAGTTAACCAAGCCTGTGCGAAATATGTACGTTTTGCATGCAAGCCCTCCCACCACTACTACCACACAAAACGCACACAAATCCCACAAACTTAATTAATCCTAACCCCACACAAACACTAACGCGCGTTTCGATCCCTCTACGGGACCATTCTCAAAGTTAGAGCACAACCGACCTACCGATTTTTTACCCATCCAAAAAGTGCACAACGCACAAATTAGGCTCTGTCTAACCACATAAGGGATTAAGACGTAATCTATGTATGTATAGTATTTTTATATTTATGGCCTCCTCCCAGCCAGTCGCCAACAAGCGTAGTTTGAAGTGAGTCTACTAGTATCTTGCACACTATTGCACTTCTTGGAAGGCAACTGCGCCAATATGCGTCCGATACAATGCTGCGTTTTTATTCTGCATGGAAATGAGGATCAGACGGAACTCGCGATTTAGTTGGAATAAGTTTGTTTTTGTTCGCGCTAGACTTACTGAGGGGAAGAAAAGACTGGGAATAGGGTCGCGACACTTTTAACGATGACTTGTCCAGTCTTTCTGCTTTTTAGGGTTCCGTAGCCAAATGGCAAAAAACGGAACTCTTATAGATTCGTCATGTCTGTCTGTTTATCTGTCCGTTCGTATGTCACAGCCACTTTTCTCCGAAACTATAAGAGCTATACTGTTGAAACTTTGTAAGTAGGTGTATTCTGTGAACCGCATAAAGATTTTCACACAAAAATAAAAAATAAACAATTAATTTTGGGGGTTCCCCATACTTAGAACAGAAACTGAATTTTTTTTTGTCATCAAACCCATACGTGTGGTGTATCTATGGATAGGTCTTTAAAAATGATATTGAGGTTCTTAATATCATTTTTTTCTAAACTGAATAGTTTGCGCGAGAGACACTTCCAAAGTCATAAAATGTATGTCCCCCCCCCTGAAACTTCTAAAATAAGAGAATGATAAAACTAAAAAAAATACATGATGTACATTACCATACAAATTTCCACCCAAAATTGGTTTGAACGAGATCTAGTTAGTAGTTTTTTTTTATTTAATATTTGTCTGTGTATATAAATAACCAATATAAAGTGACCTCGCACTGCCTACATTTTGCTTAAAAGCAGGGTTCTGCTAACACTGGATTTTATAATAACTTAGCGAATTTGTACGGAACCCTCAGTGCGCGAGTCCGAATCGCACTTGGCCGGTTTTTTTTTTAATTTACACATTAGGCGTAAGACGGAGGGAGAGTTTAAGTACCAGGATTAAAAACCTTTGTTTTTTCCCTAGCGGAAAGACCATTAAAAACTACACAAACCTCGAAAACCCACTATTTTGTTCATTAAACCCTTCCTCATCAAAACAGTGCCAACTCATTTACGTGTAACCTTTCCAAAATCTTATTACGCCCGCAAAAGGGGCACTAACAAATAGAGGTCGTGTGAAAACAAGTTGGTTTAACAAGCAAATTAATTATCCCATCCCTCAACAATGTATTGCGAATAGTTCCGTAGATCTGCCCGGATATTCGACCAACCAATTTACTAGCGAGCTGTGTACTTTGGAAAGTTCTTTGTAGGCTTTGGCCGCACTGACCACTATTCTTTGAATGTGACAGGTGACTAGTGATTATAATATTTATGTTTCCTGTGACATTAAGTTTGATCTGAGCATTGAAAGAAAATCAGCAGTACTATTACTATTTAGTTGAAAGTGGTAATAATCTGTGTGTTGCTCTAAAATAACCATTCAAATTGAGTATTTGAATTAACTAACTAACTAACTAACTTGGCTCAGGGACCCAAATAGGGTCTTGGCCTCCGAAACGAGAGCACGCCATCTGTCCCGATCGTGCGCAGCTTCTTGCCAGTCGTCGACTTGAAGACGTCGTAAATCCGCCTGGACACTGTCCCCCCAGCGATACCTGGGTCGCCCAACCGGGCGGCGACCAGTCGGTCGTCCCACGTACGCCCTCTTGGCATATTTGAATTAGTCAATCAAAGTTGTAAATGATAATGACGTATAATTACAGCCAGTAACTACCAAAATTGTCGTCTTTGGACGAAAGTTAACTCAACTGACATACAAGCAAATTAAAATAATATCGGGAAAACCATGTAACAAATCACTCATATTTACTCCAGATATTTTTAGTACTTTGTGTTTTCACAGAACGTGATTTAGTCAATCGGGCCCTATTATTTATTACGGCCGCTCTAAGTACAACTAAGGTATCAATGCTGCTGTTTCGTACATTATTGTGATCGCGGAGTATACAGTTGACTGATTGGATAAGTACTTCATATAGTCCGTGCCACTTGGCTTTGTCTTGCTGTCTCAGTTACTCTTATGTGTTTTATACTTTAGTCAGATGGTACCCGAAACCCGAATAGCATTCTAAGAGCCTCTGTAGAGCCTCTGTAGGTATTTGGTCTTCAGAAATTGAACTATTATATTTGAATTAAAGTGTTTATCGCTAGCCGTAGTTTTCCGGTGCGGCCCCAGCCTTAAGGTCACTGTTCTACGGGGATTTTCACTGAAATTTGTTTACGGATTGTTCATTAATTCATTGGAAAGTATTGTTTTAGTTTGAAATTTAGTTTTATGCTTATTAATCTTCGTTTGTTAGTGTAGGAAGTTTATGGAGATAGCGTAAACAATGTTTTTTTGGGATCATAATAAAGCTTTAACTATTTCGTTATAATTTCCTATTATTTAAGTCTCAATTGTCTGTCAGTCTGTTAGATTGATGTACCATTAAAACTGTCTGTTAGATTGATGATGTGCCATTGAACTATACTCGGAAAGCACGATGGCTTAAGTTTCATGATTTATTCATTCATTCATTTATTAATTATCGTGTTAAATGATTCACGTGTTTATATATTTTAATATTTATGAAACATACATTATTTATACTCGTATTTCATATGAATACGTAAATCAGTTAAAACGATAATCGATTAACACTTAGACTTGTTGTGTAATCGTGGTTTCCGACTTTAACTACGTTTATTGATGACATACTACTACAGTAAAAAAAAAGAATTTCCGTTGTACATAGGGAAATGTGCGCGTGCGAAAGCAAAAAACACTTCACCTGTTTTTATTCATACACACCATACAAATCACGTCTTTATCCCTTACAGGGTAGATAGAGCCTAAGATTACAAGACCAACAGGCCTTGTTTATAGCAAGACTAGCTGTTGCCAGCGACTTCGTCTGCAAAGAATTCGTTTATCGCTATCCCGCGGGAACTACGCAATTTTCCGGGATAAAAAGTAGCATATGTGCTAATTCAGACTTTCTTCTATCTATGTGCCGAATTTCATCCAGATCCTTTGGGCCGTTCTGGCGTGATTGAGTAACAAACAAACGTCCATCCATCCATCCATCCATCCATCCATACTTTCGCATTTATAATATTACTTACATTGTGGGGGGGTACCTATAGGTGGAAAGTGGAATCAGAATAGTGATGGGTTGCTAGCCAAATTGCCCACAGTTCCGATGATTGGCTTTTACCATCTGTGCGGGAAGAGAAGCAAGTGGTACATTATATGTTTTTTCTTTGTTCCCAGACCAGCTGTTGAATATTTAAATTTGGAACGTCAACTCCTATACCTATGATTTTGTACTCTATGCTTGTCTGTGGTCATCCTTCAAATAGAAAACATCAAACCAAAACTAGCTCCGTTTATTTTTCGTATTTAGCTCTAAAGTTATCAGGTTATGGGCCCAGGATGTCGAATAATCCCATGGCGCTAATAGAAAAATTAACCGGGAGAGAAAACTATCCTACGTGGAAGTTCGCGGTTCGGTCGTATTTACAACATGAAGATATGTGGTGTTGCATTGAACCAAGTGACGATCAAGCAAAGACGATCGACGTCAAACTCGATATAAAAGCGAAGTCCAAATTGATTTTGCTCGTGCACCCGACAATTTACGTGCATATTCAAGAAGCTAAAACAGCAAAAGAAGTGTGGGACAATCTCGCTAAAGCTTTCGACGACAAAGGTTTGACGCGCCGAGTTGGTTTATTGAGGGATCTGATAACCACGACCCTGGAGGGCTGTCAGAATATTGAGGACTACGTAAATAAAATTATGTCCACAGCCCATAAATTACGAAACATTGGTTTTGACGTAAACGATGAGTGGCTCGGAACATTGTTACTCTCCGGTTTACCAGAGGCCTATCAGCCGATGATAATGGCGCTTGAGAGCTCCGGTTTGGCGGTCACAGCCGATTCTGTGAAGACTAAGCTTCTACAAGATGTTAGAAACTCTGGGTCAACTGCACTATATGTCAACAAAGGCACCGGTAGTCAGCAGCAGTATGCCAAACAAGCTTCAGATAAAGATAAACCAAAACCAAGAGGCCCAAGGTGTTTTGTGTGTAATAAGTTTGGGCACATAAGCAAGTATGAAGTGGGACTCAAAGGCAAGTAAAATGATTTTTATTGGCTATAGCGAACAAACCAAAGGATACAGGCTTCTAGATCAAAAGACAAGAAAAGTATTAATAAGTAGAGATGTGGTCTTTCTTGAAAGTTCAGTCAAAAGAGACTATGCATTATTACCGTTATCATCATCAGAGTCTGATCAAACACCAAGTACTACTGAGGATATTAGTACAACTTTAGAGAATGTAACTGAACAAAGTGAGACATCTGATGATTCATATCACTCTGATGAAGGTTCCATCTATGAACCAGCTGAAAAGATAAATTCAACAGAATTATCACGAGAAATAATAACAAGATCTAAATCTAAAATACTTGGCAATTCTTACATTTGTGATAATGAAGTTACAGGTCAAAAGGAAGTCCCACAAACATACAGTGAAGCAATATCACCAGATAATGAAGATGCAGCAAAATGGAAACTATCAATAGAAGATGAATTGAACTCACATGAGAAGAATGTAACTTGGCACTTAATAGAGAAACCAGAAGGAGTGAGGGTAATTGGCTGCAAATGGGTGTTCAGAATAAAAGATGAGCCATCCGGCCCGCTCTATAAGTCAAGACTTTGTGCCAAAGGATGTGGTCAGAAGCAAGGCGTTGACTACACTGACGTATACTCACCTACAGTGAGGTATGACTCTGTTCGAGTTTTACTTTCAGAAGCTGCTCAACATAACTTAGAAATTGCTCAGTTTGATGTCAAAACAGCATTTTTGTATGGTGATGTAAAAGAAGACATCTACATGACACCGCCTGAAGGATTGAATGCTCAACCAAATCTGGTATGTAAACTTAATCGTTCACTTTATGGTCTGAAGCAAGCACCAAGGTGCTGGAATCAAAAGTTTGACAGTTTACTAAAGAAATTTGGTTTTATGAGTAGTCATGCTGATAGATGTGTATACATTGGAAGTGTTGATGACAATAAAGTATACTTACTACTGTATGTTGACGATGGGCTCCTTATGTCAAAGTCAAGAGACTCACTTAACAAAGTATTATGTGAACTTAGAAAAAGTTTTGAAATGAAACAGTGTGAGCCTAAGAATTTTGTAGGTTTACAGATTGAGAGAACAGAAGGATCTATTTTCATACACCAGTCTAAGTATATTGATAGATTGCTGACTAAATTTAATATGCAAGATGCTAATGGTAATAACATTCCAGTTGACCCTCATACTACATTGGAGAAGAGTACTGAGACACCGGACAAGAACATCCAGTACAGAGAGGCAGTTGGGTCACTGATGCATCTAGCGGTGGTAAGCAGGCCTGACATCATGTATGGCGTTAGTCTGGTGAGTAGATACCTCAATTCTTTTAACCATACTCATTGGAATGTTGTCAAGAAGATAATTCGATATCTTAAAGAAACCAAGGACTATGGCTTGCGTTACACTACGTCACAGAATAACATACTTGAAGCATATAGTGACGCAGATTACGCCACAGATATATGTACACGACGATCCTTGACTGGGTATGTTTTCATAAAGAATGGTGCTGCCATAACTTGGGCAACTCAGCGCCAGCAAAGTGTTGCTTTGTCCACTACTGAATCTGAATTTATGGCTGCATGTTCTGCTACTAAAGAAGCTATTTGGCTAAAGCGATTGTTAATGGATATTGGTGAATTTAATCAAAACTCTACTTGTTTAAATATTGACAATCAAAGTGCTATATGTTTAATTAAAAATGTGGACTATCACAAACGTTGCAAACATATAGATGTGAAGTATAACTTTATAAAAGAGAAATATGTTGATAAAGAGATAGATTTAAAGTATGTAGGTACTAAAGAGCAATATGCTGACTTATTTACTAAAGCTCTTCCTAGAGACAAGTTTCACTATCTTAGAACTAAAATTGGTGTTCAGAAGTTTATTTAACTGATTTTATGTTGTGATTATCTTGTCGTAGTGACTATTATGTTGTTATATGCCTACAGGGTGTTCAGTTTAGGTGAGAGCTACTTTTATGTTATTTTGATTTTTGTTGCTCATACTATGTACCTTATTTGTGAGTTGATAGGGTTCAAATTTGGTGAGAGTGTTGAATATTTAAATTTGGAACGTCAACTCCTATACCTATGATTTTGTACTCTATGCTTGTCTGTGGTCATCCTTCAAATAGAAAACATCAAACCAAAACTAGCTCCGTTTATTTTTCGTATTTAGCTCTAAAGTTATCACCAGCATATCCCATTCTACTATCTTCTAATGATTAGTGCTTTGCCACTCATAAACATTGCTTCAACCGGACTCGAACCCACAATCTCAAATTGTACCAGCGCCAGACCATAACCGGTTCTAAACAGACGAGCGTAATCTGCGCTGCGGTCTGACCGCAACTGATGAGGCTGGTACAAATTGTGTTAAGACATTGTTTGGACGCCTTTGTTCTATGCGCGCCTAGTACTTCAAACTGTTGTTTGTAAGTGTTGAAAGCACTCAGAGTCGTGAATTAATTGTTTTTACTGTACATAGAGGACAATTTTAAGAAATGTTCATGTTGATTAACGGTTTAAACGTTGTTGTATTACGGAAATTAAATACCGTTTTCGTTTTTTGTCCACTATAATGCCGCTAATTATTCGGGTATAAAAAGAAGAGGTGATGAACCTGGAATAATCGCAGTTGGACGGACAAACAAAGGACTTACTACTTGGTAGCTCATGCACAGAACAAGACAATGTTGCAAGTATCATATTGAGTTGTTATCATTCTTACCTGTCCTATTTGGTAAACAAAATTCTAACCTCAAAACGTCTCATTTTTGCTATTTTTTAACTATTTCATCGTAAATAAAGGAACTGGAGATAAACAGCCTTATTCATAAAAAGTTAGAGGCTCGCTATAAGCTCGCTATAGGACCGATGCAAAAAAACATGATTCATAAACGTCAATTAGCGCTAATTAGCGCTAATTGACGTTTATGAATCAGTCCTTCAAGGGTCTGTTAAGTCTTCTTAAAGTTAGCGGACTGTAGACCCTACTTTATCTCTCTGCTAACTCACAAAATGGCCGCCACACATGTGAACAGCTGATTTTGGCAAGAGCAAAACCATACGCAAGATAGTTTTTATGTTTTAAGTTTTTATTCCCCCCGGGAAAGGTAAAGGAAACTAGATCCACACTGCCTAGTCTGTCGTGTTAATTCGCTGGTTTCCCGCTAATTCGCTGCCACTGCTGTCAATTTTTTTTTTAATTCACTAAAAGGCCATTTTTGGTCTATGATTTGTCAAGGTGACAACATAACGCGTCTAATCCATCCATCAGCAGCTCATTAGCTAACAGACTGCTAGCAAGCGTTTATGAATCATACTTTTTAACAACTTTCAAATAAGCTTAATCAGTCTGTTAACTAATCGACTGATCAAACCTCAATTAAGGATTTTTTATGAATAAGGCTGAAAATATCTGCAAAATTATGTACAAAATATTGCCTCAGGTTTATTTGATAACATAATACACCTTATTCTTTACAAAAAAATTGTACATTGAGGTTAGAATTTTGTTTACCAAATAGGATAGTTTACAATGAAAATACCTTTATATTATGTTGCATAATATTGTCGCTTAGTGTCAAAAGTAACAAAAGGCAAAGCTTAAAGTACTAATTGAACAACCAGGATGCAAAATTTCCCAACCAAAACCGCTCAAGAGAGAATACGGCAGAATTCAGAGCACCCTATTAGCGTCATGCAGTTTGTACGTAGTTTTTAAAGACGATCCACGTAAAGTCACCGTGAACGTGACATTTGCGGAGCAACGATCACGTTCCGATGCATGCTTATATAGTATAAGGTATGTGTTGGTAAGTTTAGTATCGGCTTGCGTGATGTGTGAGAGATGTACCGAGCGTCAAGTGTAAGTTTTCGCATATAAAAACGTCTCGAACGCGTTCACGTAAACGCCTCAATTACTATGGAAGAATTGGCAGCGCCACTTGCGGATCGAAACGGCAACAAACTGTTCTCATAGTATTTGACATTTTAACGCAAGCGTGTTCGAGACGTAATTTGAGACCGAAAACTTACTGTAGCGTGGTATTTGGTACATAAGTATCATAAGTATCGAATACAGTTTCAGTTTGATTCCATCACTCGTTGTATCAATATGTCTCGTACGTCTCCTGGAAGTCGTCCTCTTACATGGCGACCTTGCCAGGATACACGGAGTCAGCAACTTCTTCGCGCGAAGCGGCGCCCTGGTGGCACACCGGCGCCACCTGGCAAGGTACATTACACTAAGCATGCTGGTACGTAAGGGAACCTTATCGCAATAATATTAATATTAAATTAGTAATAACATTACTTTAAGATTACGACAAAAAGTATTAGGAAATAACGTAAGATGTACCAGTTGTTTCTCTTCCCGCGCAAATGCCCATCGAGGGGATGGGAAAATCTTAGAAACCATAATGTTATAGGCGATGCTAGCAACTCATCACTATTTTGATTCCCCTTTCCACCTATTCGCCCACAAATCTTGCTAAACGTGGTCTATATAATTATCTTGTTAGGTACATTTTAAACTCTTTTTACCCCGTATGGAATAAAGATGTGATTTATGTATGCATGTATGTAATTTTATTTACTTCTGAATTCGCCGCCATTTTCTTTTATCAAAAATCAATTCGTCTTCCTCGTTAGGATCGGGATTAAAACCATCAATACTATTTAAGCCCTTTGTGTTAGACATTAATAGTATCAGACGGAGACGTTTATTTGACGTGCCGGATTATCCGGGTGGCTATTTACCCGGGTACGGTAAACAATACCGGATATCCGTTTATCAATACTTGCCCTAATAAGGGTGGTTATGCATGTCCTTTCTGGCGGTGTGGTTTGGGACGCGTGG
The DNA here is from genome assembly GCA_963854515.1 of Pandemis heparana. NCBI lineage: Eukaryota > Metazoa > Arthropoda > Insecta > Lepidoptera > Tortricidae > Pandemis > Pandemis heparana. Next base: position 14,274,458 of record OY978021.1, read on the forward strand.
TGCGAGTTGCAGCGAGTGCCGTAAACCAGTGACTTTGATAATTTGGGGGCTAGTTTGATCGTATTAAAATTGCTATAAAATCGATATTGTCCATATGGTGAATGTTTGGAACGTATACGCAAAGGCGATCGATGAAGACATCGATTGGACGCAGTAAACGCAAACAAAAATTAATGATTTCGTGTTGATAACTAATTTTTAAGGTCACTGTAATTTATTTAAAAACACAGACAATGTTGGCGACACGAACGCCAGGGGAAAACTTCACAAACAAGCTGACAAATATAGGTACGGAAGCATGTATGGCAACACTCGAAATTATTTTTTCTGTATTTGTTATCGTCAGGGTAATGTTTTAATGAAACATTATTTGAAAAAAGAAACTAAAATAGCTGGAACGGGGACGAAATCACGACAGAGCTAGTTCAGAATAAGGTTTTCTTGCTTCGTGTTCATACCCTGTAACAGTATGTTTAGTGTAAGCGTTTGCGTTAAAATGTCAAATACTATGACAACAGTTTGTTGCCGTTTCGATCTGCAAGTGGCGCTGCCAATCTTTCCATAGTAATTGAGACGTTTACGTGAACGCGTTCGAGACGTTTGTTCGTCTGTAAACTTACGCTAGAGGCTCAGAATGTTTACCCCGCTGTCACATGCGCCCCACCTTACTCACCGCATACGCTTATATTATAAAGCCGCGGTCACACTAACGGCGGGCGATTACAAGGGTCCTGACATTAATGTGGGTATTTAATTGTTAACTCCAGCCAAATTGGATTAACCGGTTACTATGTTAATTTTTAACAAGACCCTATAATTGATATACTAGTTGGGAGTTAGTTTACCCTCAGTGAAATGTTACGGTCATGTTTCGTTGGTGTGGAACGAGGTTTATTATGTATTAATTTTGTTAGTAAATGAAATATAATAAAAATAAATTCAAATTTAATGTAAGTAAATTTTGTGTAGTGTTGGAGAGATAGAAAAAGATTTTAAATTCTATTAGTTTTTGAAGTGAAAGGTTCTTTAGTGGCGACACTTTTTGGGATGGGTAAAAAATGTTTAACTCGCGTCAGGCGTAAGACGGATGGAGAGTTTAATACTAGGATACCAGGATCCTCTAAGAGCTTATTTTGGAAATACGAATGAAGCTCTAGAGTCGCGTTCGATTTTTGAAGTGTACGTTTATTTACACTTCAAAAATCGAACGCGACTGACGAGCATGGAAGCTATATGGAAGCAGCATGGATGATACGAAACCCTAATGAAAAAGGAAGCTAACTCTGAATTGAACAAGTCCAATCACCATTCCATTTTTGAAGTGATAACTTCTTTAGTGGCGTTGAACTTTGGGATAGGTAATAGTTATTTGTTATGCAAGGCTGCAAAGTTTTTGTTTGGCGCGAGTGCCTGTATTGAAACCCGAGCAAGCGAAGGATTCTATGATTGAACCACGAGCAAAGCGAGTGGTTCAAAAGAAGAATCCTGAGCGTCGCGAGGGTTTCAAGGTACGAGACACTAAACAAACTTTGCTGCCGAGCGAAACACACAATTTTTCACCTCATAGCGAGAAAAATGGTGGATGGAAGAATTTCAAATTTCTAATTACTTGAGTATATGAGTAGGTGGTGAGGTGGTAGTGGTCGTGGTGGTCATGGTGGTCGTGGTGGAATGGTGGTCAGTGCGGCGTTCGAATTTCAAAAATCTTTTCCACCCAAGAGGGGAAAAAGCACTTTTCCACGCAGATTTTTAAGGAGAAAGACAGCCCTTTCGAGCAAGTGAGGTGAAAAAAATGTTAAACTCGCGTCAGGCGTAAGACGGAGGGAGAGTTAAAGTACAAGGATACGAGATCCTCCAAGAGCTTATTTTAAAAAAGAATGAATCGCGTTCGATTTTTGAAGTGTTTTTTGTTGAGTCATGGAGCAAAAGTACTAGGGCATCAGCACATTGTTAGAGGTCTGTCAATATAGATAATACGTAGGTACTAAGTTTTTTTTTAAGCGGCCAGTACGGTACGCTTCTTGAGCGTCATGGAGGTTACAACATTAAAATCTAATCTAAGCTGCTGTTTTCACTTCTGCCGGCACTCCCGGACTGCTACCCGTCGCTTTTTTCACGTTATTTGTGTATTAGAAGAGCACGGAACGTGTCTCTTCATCTCTATCGATCGACACGAAGCACTTAGCCGAGTTTTATCATTATTTTTGTCATTACTTTTATCATTACGGGCTCGTTACTATTGGAGGGCCTCATTAGGGAATCATTATGACAACACTTCAATCGGTGAGAATGACGGGGAAATAAATCATTAAAATCTGACTTTTTGTCACTGTTTATTTTACCTGGTTTTGTTCCATTTGTAGCTTTGAAACTTTACTTAACTTTACAAAAAGAAGTAAATAAATATTTATTTCGTTTGATTGAATTTATTTAAAGAAAACCCCATAAATTAACTAATTAATTCCCCCTTTCCATCTATGTATACGCCCACAATCCAAATAAATACTTTATGTGCAATGAAGAGTTTACATACATAACAATCATGCTAAACCTGGCCTTTAGGTCTTTTTGCCTTGGGCTGTATACGCCGTAGGGATAAAGACTGTTTGTAGGATAAAGATGTATTTTTTTTATTTACACATTAGTCAGATTACTTTATTTACGCATAGATAAGGTAAAAAGCCGTGGTAGCCTAGTGGTTTGACCTGTGGCCTCTCAAGCAGAGCGTCGTGGGTTCAAATCCCGGGTTCGCACCTCTGAGTTTTTCGGAATTTATGTGCGAAAATTACATTTGTAATTTGCCATGAGCTTTTCGGTGAAGGAAAACATCGTGAGGAAACCTGCACATATCTGCGAAGAAATTCAATGGTGTGTGTTAAGTTCCCAATCCGCACTGGGCGCGCGTGGGAACTATAGCCCAAACCCTCCAATACATGAAGGAGGCCTATGCCATGAGGCACGCCGAATAACGCGACAATTTAATAAACTATAACAACAACAACAACATGTACTTACTGAAATTGTAGCGAATTCGGAATAAAAAGGCTTATAAAAAAAAAAGTTTATGTAGTACCTATATTTTATTTGTGTGTCGTTTCTTGAGTCACAGACGGTTCTGGCTGAAAATCAGTGCTGCTGGTGTCTAACACCTCAGCGTTATGCTGAGCCAGCGACCGTTTCACTTTTGCGAAGACACATTTATTTTAACACTCATGATTTTATTTTTCATGTCTGCGTTTTTGTTTCGTTTCTATAAAATTGTGTGTATTCTCTTATATTAAATTATAATAATAATAATAATAATAAAATTATTTATTTAAAAATACCGTTGTTGTTAGTTACATTTTTGCCTTACAATCTAGTGTTGTTTTGTTATTATTTAGGTATACATAACAATATGGGTGCTTAGGAAAGGAACAGTTCCATTATTTATTTCTTATGTACAATTGTGTGTATAAGTTTATTGATGTGGGTACTTTATTCCTCTATTGTTATGGAACTAGTTCGTAGGTACGGCTGACCTACAGCGAGACCTGTTCCAAGCACACTAGCAAATAACTGCAAATAAAGCAACCGCTTATACATTAACAATTTAAACAAATAATTAAAATTGGTGTGTCTTGCAAAAAGGAATAAATGTCTTCTTTATTTATTTATTTCTTTGTTTATGTTTGTATGTAAATTACACTTAAAATAAATCAACACGCAGCTAGTAAAACTATAAACACTAATAGAGACTTAAGTTCACTAAACGTGTTCTCAATTAAAACAGACAAAAAGTCTCGCAAAACGTTGATTTTTGCTCAAACACCGTCCGTCAATATTTCGGCTCACTGCAGCAATCCAATATTAGTACAAGTTAACGAGTTGCCCCACGAGCCGTGCAATACTACATCCTGCACCCATTAGCATAAGGTTAAATTTACAATGGCGCTGCTACTAATTATTTTGTTTAAATATTTGCCAATTACCGTCGAGTGGGGTTTGTTTGGCGTCGCGAGCGTGCCACGTTACGTTTGCGGGCGGTTTGTATGTGAATTAAAAGAAACTGGCCGCAGTTTAAATTTGTAAAATTATGGGAGTAAGATTTTGTAGGAATCGTAGGTAAAATAACACTTTTATTTGATTATTCAGCTGCATTTTGTATTAAATAGACTGAATGGATGCAAGGTAATGAACTGGAGTTTTTGCTGCGATACGTTTGACTTGTTTTACAGAAATATTGTTTGATATTTTAGTTATATTTTAGTAAATTTTACTCCGAGTAAAATGCCTGTGATATTATATGAACTAACATAGGTAACTACTAAAAGCAGACAGTGGAGTTCTGGTCTTCTGGTTACCCAGCCAGGAGGAGGGAGGGAACTCTTCAACGATTGGTCCGATTGCCTTGAAATTTGGCACACATTATGTAGAATAGTTGACCTGTGGCCTCTTAAGCAGAGGGTCGTGGGTTCGAATCCCGGGCTCGCACCTCTGAGTTTTTCGGAATTTATGTGCGACATCTCATTTGAAATTTACCATGAGCTTTTCGGTGAAGGAAAACATCGAGAGGGAACCTGCACAACAACTGCGAAGCAATTCATTGGTGTGTGTGAAGTTCCCAATCCGCACTGGGCCCGCGTGGGAACTATAGCCCAAGCCCTCTCATTCTGAGAGGAGGCCTGTGCCCAGCAGTGGGACGTATATAGGCTGGAGATGAGATGATGGGATGATGATATAGAATAGATGACAATGCAAGTACAGTCAATAAAAAAGCTTGTTTAACAAAAATGGGTTTGGTTAGATTTTTTTTTTATAATAAACTAACCAGCGATTGACCTATATCTCACCTGATGGTAAGTGCAAATGAGAATTGAGAGAATTAATTTTATATATTGTAACTATCTTTTATTTCTATCTCCAGTTTATACGTCCCACCGCTGGGCACAGGCCTCCTCTCAGAATGAGAGGGCTTGGGCTATAGTTCCCACGCGGGCCCAGTGCGGATTGGGAATTTCACACACACCATTGAATTGCTTCGCAGTTGTGTGCAGGTTTCCTCACGATGTTATCCTTCACCGAAAAGCTCATGGTAAATTTCAAATGAGATATCGCACATAAATTCCGAAAAACTCAGAGGTGCGAGCCCGGGATTCGAACCCACAACCCTCTGCTTAAGAGGCCACAGGTCAAACCACTAGGCTACCACGGCTTTTTATTTACGTAAATCTTTTATTTACGTATGTGTAAAAGTTACATTATTCTTTGGTAAAGTTGTTGTCACACAAGAGCTATAAGACTGAATTCTTCCAGGACTCAGGTGGCATTTGAATGTAAAGCTCCGTACACACGAGGCGAGGCGGCGTTGTCCGCGCTCGAACTTACAAAGAATGAAACACAGTTAAGTTACGTGGGTTCCGTACGTTTTTTTCATGATGCATGTTTTTGTTTTTTTTTTTGCTTCTTTTCTTCTTTTGTCTGTAATGTTATCATGAATAAATGTTTTGTTTCTTTCTTTCTTTCTTTCTTTTTTATATGAAAAGGAAGACAGAGCTAATGAGTCACCTGATGGTAAGTGAGCTCTACCCGGCCACCCGCAACACTAGAGGATTGCAGATGCGTTGCAGCCTAGAGGGCTAAGATAGAATAAGTGCCAGTTTCATCGGCTGTCTTACTTACAACACAACGGATAACTCACGTATAAAATCCGAAGAATTTCTCCGACAATTGTTTCGGACTATTTCGAAGCCCTTTATCAGGGAGCGCTCGCACCGGCGGCAGCGAAACGAACACTGCGCGCCAACGCTCTGCTCGCGCGGCTACTCGGCGCAACTGATATCGGTGCACAACTACCCTCATTTTTATCGTCATTTTTATTATAGTCTAAAATAGGGCAGCATACAACACCTGATCACGTCACTTTGTAAAAATGACGATAAAAATGAGGGTAGTTGTGCGCCGATATCAGCTGCGCCGAGTAGCCGCGCGAGCAGAGCGTTGGCGCGCAGCGTTCGTTTCGCTGCCGCCGGAGCGAGCGCTCCCTGATGAAGGGCTTCGAAATAGTCCGAAACAATTGTCGGAGCAATTCTTCGGCTTTTATACGTGAGTTATCCGTTGTGTTGTAATTATGTGTGAGTCTCACGGTAGTTTCGTGTTAAAAGGCTGTCTTACTCTCCACGCCAGAACAGAGCCAAGCAAGCACTGCTATTTGGCGGCAGAATAAGGGAGTTTTAAAAAAAAGAGTCCCGATAAAAGCGGCGGCCCGGCGAACCTAGATGGCGATGGCGGGACGAGTTAGACGCCATCTTGAAAGACTGGACACTTACCGCAGCAGACCGGGAGCAGTGGAAGCGTTGAGGAGAGGCCTTTGCTCAGCAGTGGGACACAATAATAGGCTCATAATAATAAAAATAAAATAAAAAAACAACACAATGAAAGCTTATATTTATAAAAGAAAGACGTCGGAAAAATATTATAAAAGAACATAAAAAAGTTTTTGTACCAGATACGGTGGAAAACGGGCTAGCGGACCACCTGACAGTAGCAAACTATCCATGGACACCCGCAACATCAAGGGTTTGCAGACGCATTTCAAGCCTAGAAGGCTGAGACGGAATTACTCATTTTTTAACACTAAAGCTGACAAACTGGTTTATAGCTTTTAACATTCGAAGGAACCCTAGAAACTCGCAACAAACACTAAACTTTATTTTTATTTTGAACTGAGTTTTATACCGTACGACCCGACCGCTACGCCGCCTGCTACGGCGTAGAGTTGCTACGACTGTTGCTGCTACGCTGCTACGATGTGCGAAACTTTTAAAGTATTTTTTGTCGACACGCCATGGTGTCACAGCAAGCTTAAATTTTCAATTCTAAAATGGTAAATACATTTTGTTGTTATACATTTTAGTACGTTTATTTAAATTACTAGCTTTTACCCGCGACTTCGTCCGCGTAGACTTTAATTTATCTTGCGGGTGGTAGGGCCTTGTGCAAGGTCCGTCCGGATCGCTACCACCATCTTACTCGCTAATCCTGCCGCTAAGCAGCAGTGCCTGCACTGCTCTGTTCCGGTGTAGAAAGTAAAACAGCCGGGGAAATAACGGGCACAAGAGGCATTTCATCTAAGTCCTCTAGGTTGGTAACGCATCTGCAATCCCTCCGGGGTTGCGGGTGTCTATGGGCAGTGGTGATCGCTTACCATCAGGTGACCCACTTGCTCGTTTGCCTTCCTATTCACATAAAAAAAATGAATCCACCAATGTACTCAAAATATTCTGGTACGATTTTACGATACCCTCTATATTGTCGTCACTAAACCTCCCTGTAATATTAAAATCTTAAACATCGCCAAGCACTTGATTCCCGGTTAAGCCGGTTAATACCGGTTCATACCGGTTAAAAGGTTCTGCCGGGACCGCTTACCGTTATCAAGTGACGGTTATTATAATAACTGTTGACTCTAGTACTTACCTGTGGATTAACGATACCCGAATAGTGTTAGTGGTTTCGGGACACTTTCAATTTTAAGATTGACTGCAAAAGCACGGGTGAGTTATAATCCCATACGGGGTAGACAGAGCCCAAGGCAACAAGACCTAAAGGCCACGTTTAGCATAGGTAGGGCGTATAGGTGGTAAAGCGAATCACAATAGTGACGGGTTGCTAGCCGCATCGCCTATAAAATGATTCCTAAGATTTTTCATCCATTCCTTAGATGTGCTTTCACCATCTGCGCGGGAAGTTAAGCAGCTGGTACATTCTATGTTTTTTCTTTGCTCCCAGACCAGCATAGAAGTTAACTATAGTTTTTAGGGTTCCGTACCCAAAGGGTAAATACGGGACCCTATTACTAAGACTGCTGTCCGTGCGTCCGTCCATCTGTCCGTCCGTCCGTCCGTCCGTCCGTCCGTCTTCCACCAGTAGGCTTATTGTCTAACTCGCTCGCAATCGCCATCGTGTTCATTTTGACAGTTCTTGTATGAATGTGACAGCTAGCTGATTCCGATGCCAATTGTCAGCCCATACATGAACTGTCAAAATGAACACGATGGCGATTGCGAGCGAGTTAGACAATAAGCCTACTGGCTGTATCTCAAGAACCGTAATAGTTAGACAGTTGAAATTTGCACAGATTATGTACCTATTTTTATTGTGGCTACAACAACAAATACTAAAATCAGAATAATAATAATAATTAAGGGGGGCTCCCATACAACAGAGTATTTCTGGTACGGAACCCTTCGTGCGCGAGTCCGACTCGCACTTGGCCGGTTAGAATTTTTTATAGCACAAAATCTATGAAGTTGAATGAACTACATCAATTTACAAATCATTTTTTAAAATTCGATCCCGACTGTAAAGTTATCGTTCATTCACAGTGCTCACCAATCCGTTCATTGAGTGAGTGACTGGTGAATGGTTTTCGGTTGTTCTTTTTGTTTGGTAAAACTGAAAAAATTGAACGCTATGTTGAAATTGATTGCTTTTATCTACGAACGGTCGGTGGTCATGTCTGCGCGAAAATGGATGTAGTTGAAGCCTGGATACTCTTCCATTGGGTTGACTTACAAACTGTATAGTTAACCAACAAATTACTTTACTACCAATATTCAATGTCAATTGCAAATCTTAACACATTAACAAACTGTGTGTGTGTCTGTGTGTGTGTTCCGGTGTGGAGAGTAAGACAGCCGGGGAAATTACGGGCACAAGAGGCATTTCATCTAAGTCCTCTAGGTTGGCAACGCATCTGCGATCTCTCCGGGGTTGCGGGTGTCTATGGGCAGTGGTGATCGCTTACCATCAGGTGGCCCACTTGCTCGTTTTCCTTCCTATTCACATAAAAAAATAATAAAAAAAATAAAAAAACTATCACCTTGCTGCTTCTCTTCCCGCGCGTATGGTAAAAGTCCATCAAGGAAATGGGCGCAAATCTTAGGAATCATGTTTGATTCCCCTTTCTACTTCCACCTATGCGCCCACAATCATGCTAAACGTGGCCTTTATCTTGTTACCTCTAGCTCTGTCTACCCCGTAAGGGATAAAGACGTGATTGATTTATGTTTTTTTTATGTGAATAGGAAGGCTAACGAGCAAGTGGGGTCAACTGATGGTAAGCGATCACCACTGCCCATAGACACCCGCAACCCCGGAGGGATTGCAGATGCGTTGCCAACATACAGGACTTAGATGAAATGCCTCTTGTGCCCGTAATTTCCCCGGCTGTCTTACTCTCCACACCGGAACACGGCAGTGCAAGCACTGCTGCTTAGCGGCAGGATTAGCGAGTAAGATGGTGGTAGCTATCCGGACGGACCTAGCACAAGGCCCTACCACCCGCAAAATGTATGTAACTGTGTATGTCCCAATAATAATACAAGTATTATAGCTTTTGGATTCTTTTTCTCTCATCAAGAACCCAAGGCTTATACCAGATGCTTTAACATAATTATGAGGTGTAAGTTATTTATCATAACCAAGTTTAAAGTTATATTCCCATCAACGTCATGTTAAATGATGGATGGAAGCATTACCATCCCCTCGCTAATAAATTCCAGTTTCATTCCCAACAGATACCCAATTTATTATGATATCTGGTATCTGTTCCCCATTTAACTTATGGCGTTATAGTTTAGGGGAGTACAGATTTTATGTGTTTTGAAAGTAGTAAAATTGCAATCTGTTTTCAGTCGGCTAGGCGCTTGAGTCACCTGGATTTATGGCATTAGGTACTGCAGGCTTATTACGTAACTCGCTCGCAATCGCCATCGTGTTCCTTTTGACAGTTCTTGTATGAATGTGACAGCTAGCTGATTCCGATGCCAAGTGTCAGCCCATACATGAACTGTCAAAATGAAGACGATGGTTATCGCGAGCAAATTACGTAATAAGCTTACCGGGGTGGTATTCTCTAAGCTGGCTAGCGTTCGTGGATTCAGCAATGTGCTCGTCTGACAAAATGTAACTTGAGCTGTGGCTTAGAAGAAATTATACGGAGTTAGGTGACTTGAGGTTTGTCTTGCATTGATTTTTACCTTTTTGAGATAAAGACAGTAAATTAAAATAATTATAAATGGAGTGTGTTAAATTGAAAGATTGTTCTTAATCGTCTGGAAGAAAGTCGGAGCTGCCTAGACTCGCAACTTAAATAATTATTGTAGAATAATAACTATCAATATCAGTTCTTAAATCGAATTCTAAGTCGCGGGTAGAAGCTAGTAGTACCTAATAATAATTCTCATCCCATATTTTCATCAAATTGGATCACCAAGAACCTACTCTGTACCTATTAGTCGTAAAAGTAGCGAAACTAATAGCTGTACTAAGCAAGGCTGACAAAAGTTTTTATTAGCCGTGCCGGCTGTAACTGCTTAGATCCGGATCTTACCGGTAGTAACTAGTTACGGAGACAAATCACCGAAGCAGGAAAAGGAAGGAAATAAAAGACTTAAAGACGAAATGAAGCGGGTTTTGTGAAAATCGTGAGGACAAAATGAACCTAACGCGACCCGAAAAACTAACCCAGTTTACCTCCCGATATATTCCAGAATGTTTTATGACTAATTGTAGATTGTTACAAAAATATTTCTGATAAATAAATAAAGTATTTAATTTATATCTTAACACTTTGACTAATAGTATCTACCAGTATACTATTTTTATTTTAGCATCAGAAAAAAGTTAACAATCTTGACATGGATTTTCATTGAAAAACAATTTTATAAAATAAAAAGCAACAGCTCATTACAGTTTAAAATCCCTGGAATATTGTGATTTGTTTTAACATGGTCTTACATTTTCCAGTTACCGATTTTTCAAAAGAATTTTTCGAAAAAATAGACATTGTCTTTGATTAAATTTTTTTGTAACCCTAATAAAACGAAGTATTATTATACATCTTCAAAACGATTTTTTCGGATAGTCAGCAACAGCAACAACACACTTTATTACAAAACTACTCGGCAATATATTACGCCCTTGACTGTGCGCTAAGTGACCGAAAAACTTAGTTATGGGGAAAACTTCGCTAAGCCGATTGCGGACTCGAACTGGACGAGTTTCTGGATCAACTTTATTTGCGATCCGCAATAACACGTAACAAGCAGTTTTCTATGTATTTTTAGTGTCGTACCTTGTTAGAACATTAATTTCTCGTTTGTCTGACCGTTAAGACTAGGGTTGTAACAGACAGAACTTTACCTCCGCCTCCGCAATTTTTTTACATAGTTGTAAAGGAGGTTTATTTACATCATAATCATAAGTTACCTATCCTAACTAATATTATAAATGCGAAAGTTTGTGAGGATGGATGTGACGATGTGAGTGTGTATGTTTGTTCCTTCTTCAGGCTGAAACGACTGAACGGATTTGGATAAAATTTGGATCGGAGATAGCTGGTACCATAGATTAAAACGTATAGGCTACTTTTTATACCGGAAAATTGCATAGTTTCCGCGGGATAGCGATTGACATGTCAATTACTAATTCTATGCAGACGCAGTCGCGGACTGAAGCTAGTGACTCATAAATCTCGTAGGTAATCAAGAATCAACGAGTGCGCGGCGGGAACACACAGGAATCAAACTGTCAAGTTCCTTGGACGGACGTACAAAAACAGTAGAGTTCAATAAACCATAAATTACTATTTTTAGGGTTCCGTACCTCAAAAGGAAAAAACGGAACCCTTTTAGGATCACTTTGTTGTCCGTCCGTCCGTCTGTCCGGCCGGGCACGTATTTGAATATCGAAATTTAAAATATCTAAGGTTAAAAAGCCGACGGTCAAAATATCGAAAATTAAAATATCGAATGATCTAAATATGTAGATATTTTTTGTAATTATTATATCGACGTCTGAAATATCTAAAATTCAAATACCGAGCGGCTAAAATATCGAAAGTTCAAAATATCTACAGTCGAATGCTCGATATATGTTAAAATCGAAACACAAAATATCGACCATCAAAAACCCAACGTTTAAAATATCGAACGATCTTAACATCTACTGCTATTATATTGACGGTTCACATTCCTACAGCTCAAATGCCGAATAATCCCTATTCTCTGTAAGAAAGTGCAGGCAACATAGGTTAGGTTAGGTTAGTATTGCGTCAAGGCGCGAAGCGCCTGAACTAGGCGGAATAGGAGCTCCGCAAAGCGGAGCTCCGTCGACTTTTTCTCGTCGCTATTCAATTCTCATGCGACTAAATGTTACGTATGACAAAGTAAAATGTGTCATCAACAAAAATAACTTTGAATAGCTACGAAAAAAAGTCGACGGAGCTCCTATTCCGCCTAGTTCAGGCGCTTCGCGCCTTGACACAATACTAACCTAACCTAACCTATGTTGCCCGCGCTTTCTGTGAGGGCGTTGGAGTGCATGTTCAGACATTTTTGAGCACCCTTATGTGATCAGATATATTCGATGACGACTGTAGGTACCATTCAATAATGTAATTTCGATATTTTGAATTTCGACTTTATGATCATTCGACATTCTGATTTTCGATATTTAAGCATTCGATAATTGTACCATTCGATAATATATACTTTCGACATTATGAATTTCGACTCTATGGTCGTTGGACATTCTGATTTTCGATAATGTAGCTGTCGATATTCAGATTTTCGAAATTTAAGCATTCGATAATTGTACCATTCGATAATATATACTTTCGACATTTTGAACTTCGACCTTACGATCGTTCGACATTCTGATTTTCGATATTTTGACCGTCGACTTTTTAATTTTAGATATTTTAACTTTCGACATTTAAATACGTGCCCGTCCGGCCGTCCGTCTGTCCATCCGTCCGTCTGTCAAGACTCTTTTTCTCAGGAACGCGTGGAGGAATCAAGCTGAACTTTACATCCAATACTCACGTCTACTGCCCCCTGGAGCTGTGAAAAAATCAAATTTCTAAGCCAACGCAATCAAAAAATACAGCCGTTTATGCCGCAAATTTTCGAAACTCGCAAGGAAATCAAAACCTACAGGGTACTTCCCGTGAACACAGAATCTTGAAATTTGGTATGAAGGTTGGTCTTCTAGCACAAATTAAGGATTAATTGCGAAAACTTTAAATTTTAATATGTATGTATGTGTATCAGTGACCAATATAAAGTGACCCACACTGCGTACATTTTGCTTTGGAGCAAGGCTCTGCTTACACTGGTTAATAAATATTTATAGATAATAGTACGGAACCCTCGGTGCGTGAGTCCGGCTCGCACTTAGCCGGTTTTTTCTATTCTATTCTATTCAACTTTCTTCTTCGCATCCGCCTCCGTTCGCAAGACGCGTCGCCTCCGCAACCGCCTCCGGCTCCGCTAAGAAGGCTTCCGTTACAACCCCATTCAAGACCCTTATTCTCAGAAACGCGTGATAGGAGATTAGTTTAGTATCTATTCTAAAAAAAACGCTTACTGTTTCAGAAATAAAACGCTTTACGACTAACGAAAGAAAAAAAAACCGTGGTAGCCTAGTGGTTTAACCTGTAGCCTCTCAAGCAGAGGGTCGTGGGTTCGAATCCCGGGCTCGCACCTCTGAGTTTTTCGGAATTCATGTGCGATATCTCATTTGAAATTTACCATGAGCTTTTCAGTGAAGGAAAACATCTCGAGGAAAAACCTGCACACAACTGCGAAGCAATTCAATGGTGTGTGTGAAGTTCCCAATCCGCACTGGGCCCGCGTGGGAACGATAGCCCAAGCCCTCTTATTCTGAGAGGAGGCCTGTGCCCAGCAGTGGGACGTATATAGATCATGATGATGTCTAACGAAAATTATGGCAAACCAACATAACTCAGAACTCAGAACTTCAATTCTATGGGACAAAATATAGACCCGTCCTTTTCATTTGCGTATAAAAGTGCAACAGTGCAACAGAGATAACGCTATATTAACTCGTATAGATCAATTTTAACACAGTAAATATCTTCCTCTCTCTCACTAAAACTTGGAAACACAATGTTCCGTCCATCGTATCGTAATTGGATCGTCCTTTGTATTCTCGTTACTGTTTTAGAGGCTGTGAAAAATGTCGTGCGCTTCGGTAATGATAGCTGATGGGATGTTGGCGGCCAATATTGGGGCCAACGTTGGGTTAGGTTGGGTTTATGAGTGGTTTTTAATGGTGTGATTAGGGACATATTGGCGTAGTACGTTCCAGAACTAATCAAATCATAACATTAAATTAAAAAAATAAAAATTCCCTACGCATTATTCGAGTAATCATGCGTAAATAAAAAATAATTCAATTTTACGCTAAAAATGCCTTAAATAATTAAATAACAAAGCAGAAACTCTTTAAACCACTGGACCGATTTTTATTTACCAAAAATGACTAAGAACCACCGCAAGTAAATTGGCAATGAAAAAAAACCGCACACATCACACACACAGACAGAGAGAGAGAGAGAGAGATATCGACGTCAATTGTGTTAAAAAGGATTTTTTCCAGTTAACCTCTCTGTATGATTGACAGGACACACAGAAAAGGTAAAAGAACCGTCCTAAATCAGAAATTATCCTTAATGCCCATTAAATTAATGTAAGATTATAATGAAATACCCTCAATAGAGAAAGATTTAATATCGAGGACGTTCCCCTTTTAAAATTGGCCCAAACATTGGCATTTCGCGCCAACACTGGCGCTAACATGTTCGAACACTAATGGATATTTGTCTCCCCCCGCACGTCCCCGCTTACTTTTTTGGGGGTGACTGCATTTTTGTTTGCTTTGCCGATTTTTGGTCTAATAGGATCGGCTCGTCTGTACGTCGTACGAGCGCAGTGATATAGCGTATTTGTGTATTATAGGCTTTGAGAGTCGAAGCTTTATGCTTTTAAGCGTACTTTAAAAAAATGGCAGGTCTGGGAGTAAAGAAAAAACATAGAATGCACCAGTTGCTTCTCTTCCTGCGCAGATGGTAAAAGCCCATCGAGGGAATGCGCGAAAATCATAGTAATCATGATAGGCGATGCGGCTTGCAACCCATCATTATTTTGATTCCATTTTCCATTTATATGCCCACAATCTTGCAAAACGTGGTCTTGTCACCTTAGGCTCTGTCTAAGGTGACAAGACCGTGTAAGGTGTAAGGGATAAAGATGTGATTTTGTGTGTGTGTGTGTGTGTTTAAAAAAATACGCTTGCTTTTATATATGAGTTGAGGAAAAACAGGCTTTTTTTACATTTTCCGACTTTAATTTTATCTTTTTGTGTTTTCATAAATATTTTTATTTCCTTTCACTTTATAAAAAATCTTTTATTTTTGTTATGTTCTGGCATGAAATTAATGGATTGCAAAACTATATTAATTTATTTCTACACGATACTATTTCGAAAAGTAAAGCTATGGCCGGGAATCGAACCCGGATCCTCATCATTCCGGGATCCGTGCTTTTACCCCTACACCACCCATATGATAGTTAAGTAGTCACTATGTTTCTATCAATATGACTTGATTTTCACTGATCTCGCAAAGCAACCATTTCCAAGAATTATTGTTCACTTTTTTAGACAAAATATTCACGGATTTCAGTTTCCCCCCAGGTTACATAACAAAAAACTTAACTAACCATAAATTTAACATAACAAAAACAGAATCCTCTGAGGTGAACGACCCTGCACATCTTCTAACTACAATAGTCCCAGAATAATTAAAACAAAGCAATTAATCCCATACCGAAGGTAATAGCGATGGCATTTACATATTATAGCAATTAGGGGAGACAAGGGCCAGTTAGTGCAGGGCTCTAATTACAGTTATAGATTAAAACGTGTTTTTATTCGTTTTCGGTGCAAATGTCTTCAATCGTATGTAAATAACTTTTTTTTTGAGTGTGTATAGTGCCATTAAAAAAAAATTTTTTTACAACACATTACTGTCAACCGACTGTAAAAAGTACCTACGTATAAACGAGAATATCTTGGGAATCATGTTATAGGCTAGGCTAGCAACCTATCACTATTTCGATTCCCCTTTCCACCTACACGCCCACAATCACGCTAAACGTGGCCTTTAAGGCTTTTTGCCTCTCCTCTGTTACCCCGAAAGAAATAAATACTTGATTATTATATACTAGCTTCTGCCCGCGACTTCTTCTGTATAGAATTATACACATAAACCTTCCTCTTGATGATTCAATCTCTATCTGTTAAAAAAAACCGCATCAAAATCCGTTGCGTAGCTTTAAAGATAAAAGCATAGGGACAGACAGATAGACAGCGGAAAGCGATTTTGTTTTATACTATGTAGTGATATGTCAATATTGTGCTTCATAGGTTCCAGCTTAAAGACTAACATAGATTCGCCTTCGATTTGAGATTGTATCAAAAGTCAAAAGTCAATAGTTTATTTTGCAAATAGGCCGCCAAGGGCTCTTTTACATGTCTTTTTTTGAATCTACCAGCGCATACAGAATACCCATCATTGCCAAGAAGAATGCGCTGCAAGAAACTTGGCAGAAAGTAATTTTTTCAAAATAAAATAGATTTATCTCTTTCTTTTACATATGTATGTGTATCGAATGTGTTCTCTCTCTCTCTTCCATCGTATCGTCAATTTACCGTACGATCGGATGCAAATCGCGCGGCAGGCGTACTAATTTATCCTTGCGTAAATTTGGACAGGCTGGCGCATGCGTTCCCTGTACTGGTAACGCTTTTGATACTAACTTAATCCGACTCTGTAGTAACATCATTGTAATAGAACAAGTCGTGCGGATGACGTAAAAATGACGTTATTTTGCACAACATGAGGAAGGATTACGGATTAGTCCCAAACATGTCGAGCATTACTCGGCTTTTATACGTGAGTTATCCGTTTTCGTAATTAAGATGATGTTTGTAGGTAAACTTTCGTTTGACAATTGTCACATACAGTTGACAGGAGATGTCGTAAGGTTTTCACACAAATTAGCGATAGCCCTAAAACTAATTTTAATGCGATCTTCTGGCAAAATGAAATTAGATACCCACCTAATTTCCTTATTTTAGGTCTCTATTTTGAAAAACCAAAGACTTGCATACAAGCTCGCGAGAGCCCATGAACCTCTTTAATCCGGCCCTGTCGCAATTTTTTTTTCTTACCTTTGTATATTTATGGATTTTTAACTAAGGTTATATTAAGTTTTTCTATACATAGATGTTCAAAGTGTACGGTTTCAAAGAAGTAACGCAATTTTGAATCAAAATCATAATAAAATACTTTCACAAAAATGTTCAATAAAACTCATCCAATCACTTGCTGCAATATTCAGAAACTATTTTATACGCTTTGTAAGTACCTACTTATACAGAAAATAGATACACAACAAAAAAAGTTAAATTGTGGCCTTGTAGTTCTAGGTCATAAATATGGAGACAGGGCCGAATTTAGTGCCGCTGATATTTTAAAATATTTCCAACAGTATCCAACACCGAGCACTAAACGGGAGTGAGTGCCCATTCGTAGCGCACACCTCATAATGAAATTTTCATACGAAATGGACACCGCTCTCCTGTTTATCCTATTATAAACCCCTACGGTTAGCCTGACAGCAAAACAAAAATATATCGTCATAAATAATAACAAGAATTGCAATTTTACAATACAAGTTAAAAAGAAAGACGATACTAATAAATAGACAACGCACTACGAAGCTAAATTCCATTTAATGACTACTAGCAACCCGCCCCGGCTTCGCACGGTATATTATGCATGTATTATACATATAAACCTTTCTCTTGATTCACTCTATCTATTAAAAAAACCGCATCAAAATCCGTTGCGTAGTTTTAAAGATTTAAGCATACATAGGGACATAGGGACAAAGGGCTGTCCCTATGTCCCTATGTCCTAGTCCTGTTTCTCTGTAGAAAGCGACTTTGTTTTATACTATGTAGTGATGATACTTGTTTTAATGATACCTGTTCTCATTTTTATGATATTTATTTGACTACTGTTCTCCAAAATTTCGAACGCCAAACGGCAAATCATAGCTGTACTATTCTAATAATTCCTATGATCTTGTATATCCTACCTATGATTACGAAATAAAATAAATGTATTGTATTCAGTGTTGCCGTTAGCGTACATTTTACACATTTGACGTACCTTTTTGGCCTCCAATGTGTTATGTGTAATGGGGTCCAGTTTACGTACTTTTTGTTCTCATCCAGAACTATGTGTAACATTTTATAAACCGCCGCCAAACAGTTGTGGCAAAACTGAGAGCGTTAGAAGCTGTGTTAAGAGTTGAGTAAAAAAAATGCTTATGTACCTTTTTATCCCAAAATGTACCTTTTCAGCGCTGTATATGTACCTTTTGGGAACTCAGTTGTGGCAACACTATTTATATAAGCCGAAATTAGCCGAGATGATCGATGAGCAATCTTCGTGGCCAGGTATCGTATATAATGCCGCTTAGATATTCTACTCATAATATATTACTGCTACTTCTACTCTGCACAAATGATTATCTGTTAAATGTCCCGAAAAGATAAACAAATTGATTTAATGTCGCACGCGCAACTCCCCTATCTCTCAAACCACAAAACAAAGCCACGTGTCGTAAATAAAATAGGGGCATCGCGCAGCCATAAAAAGTACCGGCCAAGCGCGAGTCGGGCCTTATGCAAGACAATACATATTTTGATTCCACTTTCCACCTATACGCCCACAAACATGATAAACGTAGCCTTTAGATCTTGTCACCTTAGGCTATACTTCATTTAATTTAGGATGAGAAACCACAACAACATTATATTGCGGCTCGTGAACTGTAATCTCTTTACGATTTGTACTAGAGTAACAATTGACGCCACGCAAATAAAGTGGCATTAAAACAATTTTATTTTGCGGCTGCCAAACTATTGCACTGTACTGTTTGCTAGGTAAGAAATAGTTAACCAGCCGCAATATAATGTTATTGTGGTTTCTCATTCTAAATTAAATGAAGTATAATAGTGGTGGGCAAACTTTTTCATGGCGGGCCAGAAAATTACAGATATTTCAAAGAAGGGCCAAAATTATACCAAAATGCAATTTTTTGACACATGACGCATGAACTACGTGGCTAGTCTAGCTGGCTCTTTTGCCTTTGCATCTATTAGTCTATTTTATACAGCAGGACCGTCTAAATATCGTCATAACAATCCATTTCGAAGGAACGCCGGCGGGCCGCATTCAATTCCTTTGCGGGCCGGAGTTGGCCCGCGGGCCGTAGTTTGCCCATCACTGCCTTAAGCTCTGTCTACCCCGTAAGGGATATAGACGTGTTTTCTGTATGTGTGTGTCTATAACGACTTGCAAGAGTCCTAATCATAGTCTTCGGCTGACTGCGAATGTTAACAACACTTGTTTGAATCAAAACGGAAGAAAGTTTTGGCCACGGAACCCTAAAGAGCGCACTTAGCTCCCCTGCGGTACATCCCAGACAACATTAGGGGTGTCCGGACTCTGTCATTTGGGCAGCCAAGGATCAATTGTCAAAAAGTTACTAAATACACTGTGTATTGGAGTTTGTATTAGACGTATAAAAAATATACTTATAACGTCAGCCGCCCGAAAGTTAGCCGGAAAAACAGTTCTCAAAGTCATTTTGAGAGCTGTTTCCAGATCGATGCGACACGGTGTCTATCTAGAATATTAATTTTATTATATTATTATTTAAATGTGATGTGTTTGGATGAATTATTAACTATAACTTCCCACTAAGATAATAATAGTTAATTCACCCCACGCAAGTCTAAGTTAAAATTAACTGGCACGTAGCACAAACCCTAACTAACCGTTAACTGCAGACTGCATGTCAACTCTGCATGCGTGAGGTGCATAAAGCCGACTGTTTGTCAAGTTGTAATTCAGTCTTGTCACTTTAATGCTTAAAGTTAACGCAAACCATTTTAAATTGTTGCTCTCATTTCGTTAAAATGGCAAGCGTCTATTTAAGTCCACTTTTTATTTTATACTAGCTGTTGCCAGCGACTTAGTCTGCAAAGAATTCGTTATCACTATCCCGCGGGAACTACGCAATTTTTCGGGATAAAAAGTAGCCTATGCGCTATTCCAGACTTTTCTCTATCTATGTGCCGAATTTCATCCAGATCCCTTGGGCCGTTCTGGCGTGATTGAGTAACAAACAAACAAACATCCATCCATCCATCCATCCATACTTTCGCATTTATAATATTACTAGCTGTTTCCAGCGACTTCGTCTGCAAAGAATTCGTTATTATCGCTTTCCCGCGGAAATTACGCAATTTTCCGGGATAAAAAGTAGCCTATGCGCTATTCCAGACTTTTCTTTATCTATGTGCCGAATTTCATCCAGAGCCGTTGGGCCGTTCTGGCGTGATTGAGTAACAAACAAACAAACATCCATCCATCCATCCATCCATCCATCCATCCATACTTTCGCATTTATAATATTAGTTAGATATATAATATATATATATATATAAGTTCGATTTTGAGCTAGAGTGCGCGTGCGTGCATTAAAAAAGTCGGTTTACTAACGATAGTTGAAAGTGACAACGTCGTAAGAAAGTACTGATGGAATGGTTGCATTTTTCTTTCATTTTTCAAAAGAAAATTTTAATTTTATATGTTTGATAGATATTTTGTATGGATATAGAGAATGAGGTAAATGGAAATCACAATTGAATTAATCAAGTTACATTTATTTCTACGCATAAATACAATTATTTCATTTTTTTTACAATGTACATAGTTTTTACAAGTATGAATGTGCTTTGAGCAATTGTTTTAGAACTTTTATTTACAACTTTTAAGCATGTGTGATATTTAACTTCTTACCCGATTGTGCCTCTTTGTCGCTCGTTCCGCGCTCTCGCTTGCACTTCAAGCCTTAAACGGAACGCCTCAGAGCGAGGTAACGCCGCATGAGTCATATTTTTTCATGCGTGCAGCCGGCTCCATCGAATTATAAGACGTTGACACGTCAAAAAAGCGACGTGTAACACTTCGGGAGTGCCGGCAGAAGTGAAAACTACACACACGCACACTCGCGCAAAAAGAAAAAAAAAACAAAAAGAAAAAACAAACGTTTTCTTCACGAGACTCGAACTCTGCGGTCACTTGAGAGAACGGACTGTTATTGCACGCCTTATACCACAAGAAAAATTGCAAAAAATTGCCAAGGACAGTTTTATCAAGAATTTAAAAAAATGTGTCATGAGATTATGCAAATTCAATCCCTTTTAGGGATAAGTTCGCTTGTGCGTTTGTTTTGTCCTATACTCACTATTTGTTTTCAGTTTTATGTACACTAAAACGTACACACATACTGTTTTATTTTACTCTAGGTATAGACATAACCGTCTATTGTTAGAGCTTTCAATTTGGCAACGGGCACGGCGTTACGACTCATACAGGGCCAAATTAATGGCCAGGGGTGTCTGCCGGAAGGGCAGCACAGGGTGTTGACAATAAAATTCTGCATTTGGTTTTTTTGCATGTGAACAAATCACACCAAATGTCAATTAGGTTTCTTTTTTCTTCTTATAACGATAGATTTTTTTTAAAATAATAGTTATTTCATAAAAAAAACGATTTTTTATTTTTATTTTCTTATAAGGATAGATTTTTCAAACGTAGTAAAATAAGACAGAAGGAGAGACATTAATTTACGTGCACTATATTATTATGTATTTCACACACGTAGAATAAAAAATACCTGCCTGCGAAGCAATTCAATGGAGTGTGTGTGAAGTACCCAATCTGCACCGGGCCCGCGTGAAAAATATATTCTGAGAGGTCTGTGCAGCTAGGACGTATATAGGCTGGAGATGATAATGATTAAGCCTGCCAAGTTGTATTAACTAAACTTTATGTCGGCTAAAATTTGACACTGAAGTACATCTAACTAATATTTGTTTGTTACTCAATCACGCCAGAACGGCCCAACGAATCTGGATGAAATTCGGCACATAGATAGAAAAAAGTCTGGAATAGCACATAGGCTACTTTTTATCCCGGAACATTCCCACGGGATAGCGATAAAAGAATTCTTTGCAGACGAAGTCGCAGGCAACAGCTAGTATTGGACTTTTGTTTAATTGAAAAATCATGTAAAATTAAATGACTTAAATAAAGTACTTTTATTTCTTTGCAAAACTCCCATCATATTTGACAAAAAAACTATAACAGATCGCTTAACACCCATGGGCAAAGGGTAGCAAGCATGAATTACCGCCGCCGGGTTTATGATGACTTACGACTCTAAGCCGTCCACGCAAGGGATAACGTGCTAATGATTTAATACCCCGGGATTTATAGCGCATTTGATTTGTCTCTTTTTAATTTCTATTCATTCGTATGGGATTTAGCAGAGGATTCATTGATAAATAATACTACTGATTAGATACCCAGTACCTAACTATCTGCACTAATATAAAGAGGAAAGATTTGATTGTTTGTTTGCATTGAATACGCTCCGAAACTATTGGATAAATTCTTTCTTTCACCATATCAGTGAAAATCATTATAGGCGAATTGGCTGGCAACCCACCACTATTTTGATTCCCCTTTCCACCTTTGCGCCTTTAAATCTTGGCAACTTAGACTCCGTCTACCCCGTGAGGGATAAAGACGACGTCATTTATGTATCTATGTAGGTATAAGAATATTGCAAAATTTCCAGCTTTTAGCTTTACACAATACCCTGTCTAATTAAATTACGGTCTTCCTTTTTTTCTTCCGACCTTTCTTTAAGAATATTTTCTTGCTGAACTCCAGGTGGTCTAAACTGGGTGGAACAAGCTTGGCGTGACTAAAGATACGTCCTTCTGTCACACCGTTACACTCTCTTCATTCTCTCTATCTCTCTCTCTCTCTCTCTCTCTCTTTACCTATCCTTATACTAGTTATACTATTTAATATGGGGTCCGCTCGCTCCGTCAATTTTCCCCTGTTATATCTGTCCTTGGTCGAGACTCTACTTGTAAGTGTAATCAACAAACAAAACCGAAAAAAATGCGTTATTTTTATTTACGTGTACTTGTAGATTTTTTTATGAGTTGAGACGTGCGCTACGCCGCTGGCATCGTGTCTTCTCTTTCACTACAGGCGCAACAGTATTATGTGCGAAGAATGGCTCTGCTCATTCTTTGACACTTGTAAGCGTTTTTAATTCAAATTCAAATTCAAATTAATTTTACTTCAGACTACATTTATGATCCAGAGGCCGTACCATGATGTCCTAATTCCGACTCAGTTTAAGTTTTAGCTGTCACTTTTAGTATGAATCTGACAGCGAGCGAGCCTAAACTGAAACGAATTAAGACGTCATGGTAAGACCCCTGGTAACAACAGGGTTAATGGTATATTAATGGTTTACTCACGTTACATTTTCAATCTCTCTCACTTTCTTATCAACGACTAAGTGTGAGCGAAAAGGAACAACACGAACTTCAAATCTCGAATCTTGGCTTTTATAAGACTTGTGGTGATTACGCATCGGTGTAACAGCGCCTTTAAGAACACGCTTTCGCGTGGTCTAAGTGCATAACAGTGTCATTAGCCTCCGAAGGACCGGATTAAGAGCTGTCGCAAATTCATAAGTTTCTTACAAACAACTCGGCGGAGGTGTTTTTTATGCCCTTTGATGTTTGAAAGGTTTTCTTACTTGGAAAATACAAGCTTTGTGTCTTTTAACGCCCACGGAATGTATTGACAGTGTTTATAAGAAAATACTGTCGCGTTCTTTTAAAGGACAAGGTTAGGGAAATATTTTTTTGTAATGAAACGATGGGACATTGTTTACTAGCAGACAATGGATACAATTTGTTCAAGGAGGCAGACGTTTGGAGATTGGTCTTTAATGTAAGCGGAGGTTTTAAGGATGGACATTTGGATTCGGTTTTCCAACAGTTTGAAGAGTATCGGGTCTTTTCCAAAGTGATGTCCTTCAGTGAAAATACAATTCTTCTAATATTATAAATTCGAAAGTTTGTGAGGATGGATGGATGGATGGATGGATGGATGTGACGATGTGAGTGTGTATGTTTGTTCCTTCTTCACGCTAAAACGTCTACATGGATTTGCTTCAAATTTGGAATGGAGATGGATGGTACCCTAGATTAAAACATACGCTACTTTTTATCCCGGAAAATTGCATAGTTCCCGCGGTATAGCGATAAACATGTCAATTGCTAATTCTACGCGGACGCAGTCGCGGGCAGAAGCTAGTAATCTATAAATGAAATCCTGGTGACCCGGCTAGGATCTTCTCCACAGGAGGGAACTCTTCAATGGTTATTCCGATTTACTTGAAATTTGGTACACATTATGTGTAGGGTAGATGACAATGCTAGTACAATCAACAAAAATACATACGTACAACATACTCATACGGTCACGCCTCTTTTCCATAGGGGTAAGCAGAGATTACTTTGTTCCACCCGCTACGATTCTGACATGCCTCTTTCGCTTTCGGGAACAAAAATACAGCCAGCTAAAAAGCACAATATATAAAAATGAGATATTCTGGTTTATTTTCTCGATATTCAAAGGAAGGGCAGACAAATCAAAGGTTGACTGGAAGAGATCCCTTTGGGATGTGTCCGCCTTTGTGCATGTATCTGTGTTTGTCAATTGTATTTCTTTTATGTTGATTTTGCACAAAAAAGAGTTTACATACTTACATACATACAAATCCGCGAATAATAGACAAAGCTGACTCTACAGCATGAAGTAAAACTTCAACGCTAATGTTGTTCGCAGAGTCTGGCATTAAGTCCGTCAGCTGCAGAGGTCGTAAATTGAGTTAATGACCACTGCCATAGATGTCCACATGGAGGTATAGGAAACCACGCTAGGTTTAATCCTTACTAATAGATACATACATAAATCACGTCTTTATCCCGTACGGGGTAGACAGAGCCTAAGGTAACAAGACCTAAAGGCCACATTTAGCGTAGGTAGCTATAGGTGGATAGGGCAATCAAAATAGTGATGGGTTGCTAGCCGCATCGCCTATGGCATGATTCCTAACTCCCTTATTCATAAACGTTCTAATGGGCTTCTGCTAACTTAGATTTGATAAATTATAACTGTAACTTAGTAATCGTTTGTCCTTATCTGTGAAAGGTAAATATCAAAGTGACAGATAAGGACACACGATTGCTAAGTTTGCGGAAGCCTAATAGAGCGTTTTTGAATAAAGGGGTTGGGGTGCGTGTCGGGTTACCTCCACGTGTGGCCAAGAGCTGCGGTTCGTTTCTGGATCCGTCCGGGGGGAAGACCAGTGCTTAGTCCGGTGCACCCTGGGCAACGGCTAATGATTTCCTGGCAGTATCTGAGGGATATCATTGACCGTTGGCTAAGAGCCCGACAAGCTGGGGGAGGGGGGTCTTTGACCGTGTTACCGTACAACGTTGCCGACATTTTGTCACAAGATTTTATTTTAAGAAAATTTTACCCTGACATTAGCGAAGTTGTCGTCGCTATAACGACTTGTAATGCCACAAGTAAAAAGAAGAAGAAGAATAAAGGGGTTAAGAGTTTCGCCCTTTCCCTCGATGGGCTTTTACAACCTGCGTGGAAAGAGAATCAACTAGTACATTGTATGTTTTTTCTTTATTCTCAGACCAGCTTGGAAGAAATCCTTACTAATAATTAGGTATTATAAATGCGAAAATGAGTTTGTTTGTTAACTAGGTACTGAACTACTACTGCTACGTTGTGCTAAAACTACTGTGTTGAATGTTTGAAAAAAAAAAACACGGCCAAGTGCGAGTCGGACTCGCGCACCGAGGGTTTCTTAAAGATTCGGCAAGTGAATAACAATCCAGTGTTAGCAGAACTCCTTCCTAAACAAAATGTAAACATTTTGTTAAGGAAGACGACCGGATGGCCTAGTGGTTAGAGAACCTGACTATGAAGCTTGAGGTCCCGGGTTCGATCCCTGGTCGGGGCAGGTATTTGTATGAAAAATACGAATGTTTGTTCTCGAGTCTTGGATGTTTAATATGTATTTAAGTATGTATTTATCTATATAAGTATGTTTATCCGTTGTCTAGTGCCAATATCACAAGCTTTGCTTAGTTTGGGACTAGGTCAATTGGTGTCAATTGTCCCAAGATATTTATTTATTTATTTTATATTATTTTATGTTGTTTACTCACATAGACAAAAAATTTATTCGGGTTACAGACAGTCAGATGAACAGCGTATTCTTAGTACTAGGGTCCCATTTAGAAACATACCCTGAGTACACAAAAAGCAAAGAATTCTTCAGCACAAGGCAGTCGATAAGGTCCCGATGAACATAAAAATTTATCGTTCCTTCGTTCCTAACTTTATGTAGGCATTACCATAAGTCTAGATAGCTTAATCGGGGCCTCCGTAACTTCCAATTCGGTAGAGTCAATATGCAAATCCTGGCTGTTACAGCAAGCCTCTGGGACCTGCAAGCTTATTACGTAGCTCGCTCGCGATCACAATCGTCTTCATTTTGACAGTTCACGTATGGGCTGACAATTGGCATCGGAATCACCTTGCTGTCACATTCATACAAGAACTGTCAAAATGAACACGATGGCGATTTTTTTTTTTTTTTTTTTTTTTTACTATAAACTGACCAGCGATTGGCCTCTATCTCGTATGTATTGCGAGCGAGTTACGTGCGGGTGAAAGGGCCTTGTGCAAGGTCCGTCCGGATCGCTACCACAATCTTACTCGCTAATCCTGCCGCTAAGCAGCAGTGCTTGCGCTGCTGTGTTCCGGTGTGGAGAGTGTTGAGGAGGTTTATTGTAGCCGGAAATAGAAACACGTCGCGAGCTTGCAATGAATGTTTTATTAAAAACCAAGGCTTACTTATATACTAAAAAGTGAAAGGACATGAGACAGACATACATACTATAGCTATTTCACGCAACATGCAAAATCGACAATTGCAGGTGGGTTTAGCAGAGCTAATCTCAGATTACCCTACACGTAAAATACCAGCTTCTCTGTGCTGCTGCCACAGTGCTCCTCCTCAAGCGAAGCGTACTACTGGCTTCATGTCCCGTGAAATCTCGCCGGCTGCGCCGGTGGTAGTTGAAGTGACGTCATTAATGACGTAAGCGGGCTTCAGCCGATCGATTGATATGTTTGCTTCCCTCCCAGGCAGTTGTAGCTTGAATACTTTTTCATTTCGTTGTAGCACAGGGTACGGGCCCTCGTATGGCGGCTTGAGAGCTGTATGCCCGGTCTCGACACGAACAAATACTTGTTCGCATGTGTGCAAATCTTTATGCACATAAGTGTTAAGGTTTCTCCTTGCATATCCAGCTTCCCTGTATTCGCTGATTGTATTACGTAGCTTCTCAACGTAGTTGTAGTCCAACTTTATGTTGGTGTTGGTTGTGTCAAAAAAATCACCGGGCAGTCTGATGTTACAGCCGTACGTCAATTGCGCCGCGCTAACTCCGGTATCGCTTCTTGTCGCAGCTCGAAGACCCAATAATACAGTAGGCAATACCTCTAGCCATTTAGTGTTTTTTTCTGCTAGACATGCCGTTAATGCAGTCTTTAATGAGCGATGCCATCGTTCAATAATGCCATTACACTGGGGATGATACGCAGTAGTTCTCGTTTTTTTTACGCCGAGCAATTTGGTCAATGATGAGAATAGGTGGCTCTCGAATTGCCGTCCTTGGTCGGACGTTAGAGTAACTGGGCATCCGAATCTTGTTATCCACCCTTCATAGATTTCTTTAGCGACTACTTCCGCTGTTATATCGCGCAATGGTATAGCTTCCGGCCACCGTGTTTTTCTATCGATAATAGTTAGGAGATATCGATGACCATAGCGTGACGGCGGCAGGGGTCCGACGATATCGACGTGAATATGTTGAAATCGCTCAGCCGGTTGAAACGAGCCGTAATCGCTACTTGTATGGCGATGCACCTTTGACTGTTGGCATGGTATACATTCTCTTGTCCAGTTAGCGATGTCTGAATTCATTGATGGCCAAAAAAATCTATCTGTTGTCAGCTTTCGCGTCGTCCTCACACCCGGGTGGCTGTGATTATGCACGGTGTTGAATGCTATGCGTCGAAAACTGTTAGGTAAATACGGTCTTATATTTGGTGTTGAAACTTCGCAATGAATTGTGGTGTTTGTGTTTGGGAATGTTATCTTTTTGAATTTTAAATTTCCTTGTCCCATTAGTAGCCGTAGTTCGTTGTCTCCTTCTTGCTCAGCTGCTAATAGCGCGTAGTCGATCGTAGCGGGGCACGATATGGTCTCGATGCGCGAGAGTGAGTCGGCAACAATGTTGTTTTTTCCGCTTATGTGACGTATGTCGTTGGTAAACTCGCTAATAAACAATATCTGTCGGGTACGTCTTGGCGTTTCACTGTTTGATACCGTCTTGTTGAGTACAAATGTCAGTGGCTTGTGGTCTGTAAATATTATTAGCGATCTTCCTTCAAACATTTTTCTGAAATACTTAACAGCCATGTATATAGATAGTAGTTCTCGATCATAAGTCGAATAATTTTTCTGTGCTGTAGATAACTTTTTTGAAAAATATCCTAATGGCTGCCATTTATCATTAACATATTGCTGCAACACTGCTCCTGCAGACATATTCGATGCATCGCACATGAGAGCAATAGGCGCGTCATGTGACGGATATGCTAGCAGGGCTGCATTTTCGAGGCTTATTTTGCACTGGTCAAAAGCCTTATTTGCTTCATCAGTCCATTCGATTTGGGTTTTATCTTTCCGTTTGCTGTTGTGCATGTAAGCGTTGAGCGGCGCTTGAATAGCTGCAGCGTGCGGTATGGCATCTCTGTAAAAGTTAAGTATGCCGAGGAACCTTCTTAATTCTTCAATCGTCGCTGGTTTAGGGAAAGTAGTGATAGCTGCCACTTTATCTGCCGGAGGTTTAATGCCGTTTTGTGACACCATGTATCCTAGGAACTTGACCTCTTGTGCACCGAATACGCACTTGGATGGGTTTATAGTAACTCCATAGTCATTAAATCTTTCAAGTACCAGTCGTAGGTGTTTGATGTGTTCGTCTTCATCTTTTGAACTGATAATGACGTCATCGATGAAAGGATAGCAAAAATCTAACCCTTGAAGTACTTGATGAATGAAACGCTGAAAAGTCTGTCCTGCATTTTTCAGGCCTGGGCACATTCGGGGAAATTCAAACAACCCAAAAGGTGTTATAATGGCAGTTTTCTCGATGTGTTCGGTGAATACAGGCAGTTGTTGATATGCTCTGTTGAGATCAAGAGTTGAGAATATTTTCTTTCCATTTAGTTGATAAGTAAAATCTTTAAGTCGTGGTACAGGGTACCTGTCTGGCTTGGTGATGGAGTTTAAGCGTCTGTAGTCACCACATACTCTTATGTCGCCATTTTTCTTTGGTACGACATGCAACGGACTCGCCCAAGGGCTCATACTTGGACGGCATAGGCCTTGAGCCATCATGACTTCGAATTCCTTTTTTACAGATGAGTAACGATGGGGTGGAATGGGCCGTGCTTTGCAGTGCGTGGGCGGCCCAGTCGTTTCAATATAATGTTGGACGGTGTGTTTGGGTGCTTCTTTCATTGAAGATAAACGAGTGACATCGGGAAAATCACGAAGTATGTTGTGGTACTTGTGCTTAACGTCTATACTTCTTACAGTTGGTTCTTTGCTTGTAGTAACCGATGCTTGCACCGTCGCGTTCGTTTGCTTGTCTAACAGGGTTCGACCAGCGACATCGACGAGTATTTTGTGATGATTTAAAAAATCTGCGCCGATTATGGGTTTACTTACTGCAGCTATGACGAATTTCCACCGAAACGAACGCTGCAGGTTGAAATCTAAATCCATAATTTTTTCACCGTATGTTGGTATAATAGTATTATTTGCTGCGTACAATTTAAACGTTGTCGGTCGTGCTTGTACGTTTCTGGTTTTAGGAATGACGGAGATGTTCGCTCCGGTGTCAATAAGGAATGATAATTTTGACTTCTTATCGGTGATGAATAGACGGTGTGAAGTATTTTTGGCGCTGGGTCCCGTCTCGTCCAACGCAGGTTTTAGTTTCCCGCTGTGGAAACTGAGGCTCTTTGACGGAACGAACAGGGTTGCTCGCATCTATACGCTTGTTGTCCAAATTTCTGATGATAAAAGCAGAACACCGAGCTAGCGGGGGTTGCGCTTCGGTGTGAGCGGCGGCCGCGCGGCTCCTGCGATTGTGAGCGGGCGCGATACCATTCTCGCCCGCGCTCGCGCCAGTTGCGCTGCGGCGAGCGACCGCGCCGGTTGTTCCTCTGCGTAGTGACGAGTTGCGTAATCGCCTCTGTTAATTTATCAATTTTTTCCTCGAGTATGCTATGTTTCGTAGGTACTGGAGTTGGTAGGTAATTCTGGTTAGCGGCACAAGCTTCCCGTTGGGACGTGGTTGCAACTGGAGAGTGATATTTCTGATGAATAGCAGTGACTTCGTGATGTGCTTGTTGTTCCATCATTTTATCTGCCTTTTGTGCTAGTTCGCGTAAGCTAGCGGCGTCGCTGAGCACTAGTACGGTACTTATGTTGCTTGGAAGTTGTTTTAACCATAAGCCGCGCAGTGTTTCTTCTGATAGGTGCTTGCCAGATAAACTTTGCATTCTTCTTAAGAGTTGTGACGGCTTTAAATCGCCTAGTTCTATGCCGGCAAGGACACGTTGCACGCTTTGCTGTTCTGATTCCTCGTAGACATCTAGTAATCTTTGCTTGATAGCTTCGTATTTGCCGGCTTGTGGTGGAATAAGTAGTATATCGTATATTTCATCGATGTCTTGACGTTCGAGTTGCCCCAGCACAAGTTCGTACATAGCCTGATCTCCTTTCTTTTGGGCCGACATAATGGCTTCGAAATGCGCGAACCAGGCCCGTAACTTGTCGCGCCATATTGGTGGGACTCGTAGGCCTACGGAGACGCCGGATACTTCAGCATGACTTTGGTTTTGATGGGTCGGCGGGGGCTGTTCATTGTTGTTCTCCATCGTCGGGGTCACCACTGTTGAGGAGGTTTATTGTAGCCGGAAATAGAAACACGTCGCGAGCTTGCAATGAATGTTTTATTAAAAACCAAGGCTTACTTATATACTAAAAAGTGAAAGGACATGAGACAGACATACATACTATAGCTATTTCACGCAACATGCAAAATCGACAATTGCAGGTGGGTTTAGCAGAGCTAATCTCAGATTACCCTACACGTAAAATACCAGCTTCTCTGTGCTGCTGCCACAGAGAGTAAGACAGCCGGGGAAATTACGGGCACAAGAGGCATTTCATCTAAGTCCTCTAGGTTGGCAACGCATCTGCAATCCCTCCGGGGTTGCGGGTGTCTATGGGCAGTGGTGATCGCTTACCATCAGGTGACCCACTTGCTCGTTTGCCTTCCTATTCACATAAAAAAAAAAAAAAAAAAAACATAATAAGCTAGCGGTTCCCTATTTCAGCAACTGGACTATTGTCAGTGACAAGTGACAGTTCGAATTGTGTTGCGTGGTCAGTATGAAGCCAATAGGCGTAGATTCTTGTCGAGTTTGTAATGTAAGCAGAATTGTCAATTGTCACCGACTAGTGTCAAGATGGTAGGGGCCTCGTTCTAATGAGGATCGTTACTTGTGGACGATTGCTGACTGAGGCCGTGAGCTTTGATTAGACTCGCTTGTAAACATCCAACTTTGTTTATGAAAAGTTTGACACTTATTCTACGGAATGTATAAGTAAGACTAGCATTTGCCCAGGACATTTTGTAAATACCATGGTTGCAAATAAATGATTGATTGATTGATTGAACTTTTTGTCCGCGCATAAATATATTCTTTACTAGCTTATATATATATATATATATTTTATATATATTTTATATATATATTTTATAGCTTAGCTTGGCTTATGTTAGATATTAAGATTTATATATACTTTTAAGTATTAAATGAAGCGTAATGTATGACGATACCCACTGACCAGCCATGCGGGTTGTGGGTCGGGAACGAATCACAAGCCAGTATGGCCGTGTTAGCAAAATTTTGTAATACATAGTAAATAAGTTATAATAATAATTGTAGCATTATAAATTATGTAACTTTTAGTTTATAACTCTTTTAGAATAACAAAATAGTAGTTTAAGTGACCACCCGACTTTCGGTGACGTCACTTGTTTACGACAAACCCAGATGGCAAGGGGAAGTTATAAAAGGCTTCCCTAAGCCAGGGAGGTGGTCTTTCGTTGCCAGTCGTCGTGGTGATCGGACGTCAGTTAAGTATTTGTTCCGTCACTATGTAATGTCGCTATATACTTGTTTTATACTTGCTTTATTTGGACTTACACCTGTTTTTGCTAATTAGTGTCTTACATCTATCAGATTCATGTTATACCTATTGTATATTCTCACTTCGAATATTTAATATAGTGTTTTCCTATAAATAGAAACCTTAGCCTTTTAAATGATAAGCCACGTACCAATAAATATACCGAATAATAATAATATCCTTTACATAATGCTTTGCTTCTTTACCAATAAACCTTTTAAATCATAATAACATAGTTTGTTATTTTATACCCCCTCGGCTTGTAGCTTCGGCGAATCATTTAATAACTTATATATGTGACAGGTTACCACTCGATAACGTAGTATGTTAATTGTACAGTGGAATATTCGCAAGGTACCAAAATAAGGTAACATGTCACATGTACATAATTTAACCGATTCTCGTAGGGGAATCTAACATCAGAAGTGGGATAAAGCCTAGCTTAGTTATTAACGAATTTCGTTTAATACTTTTTTTTTTTGTTTCATGGACAACACTGGTGAAAAGAGAAAATTTATCACATCATTGATGTGGCGTACAACATAGCCGCCGCAGCCAGCGTCCTGTCGACACCGCGATCTAACGGACGAGTTTCAACAAAGTACGAGGTGACTCGGCTACTGCAGAGAGGCCAGTAATTATTTAAGTTCCCTTATATAATTATTTAAGTGAACTTTGTGTATCGAATTCAAAAAGTGAGAAAATAATAATAATTATTATTCATTCTCGCACAAAGCTTTTGATGGTTGTATTTTCTTAGGACCTGGTGCTGTATCTTTTTGATTCCGTTAACCCATAATGCTAAAACTAGATTTTGAGACTCCTTCTTTTGAAGTCTATAAAAAATAAACCGTTAGGTATTATCGTTACTTGTTCAGAATTCCTGCCATCATATATTTCAAATAATTATTTAATTAAACTTTGTCACTTGTCTAAAGGTTACGTATTATGTAATTTACCGGCTGTTTTAAAAATATCTCAAAGTCCTTGAAACTTGTGGTCAACCAATTCAGTAAAATTTTAGTACTTACATAAAGAACTGGTCTGTTTACAGTAGTATCCCACCAAAATATCCAGATATTAATTTTAGT
Organism: Pandemis heparana; assembly: GCA_963854515.1. Lineage (NCBI taxonomy): Eukaryota > Metazoa > Arthropoda > Insecta > Lepidoptera > Tortricidae > Pandemis > Pandemis heparana. The sequence goes on from OY978021.1 coordinate 14,307,849, forward strand.
AACATTTCGAGCAGCTAGGATTAAACCCGTAAAGTATTCACCGCGAATATACAACTTTAAAATTATTGCACTTTATTCTGAAGTCTTGACGTAAACTACGAGGGTAGTCAAACACAAAAGCAGAACTGTTAGAGATATTGTTGATTACACATACAATATCTAATAATGATTAATCTCTTCTTTAATGGATAATCAAAAAGTAATTTCTTTACGATAAATTAGAATATGGATTGAGTAAATATACGTACTTAGTTTATACTACCATCAATGATAATAATTATGATGTGTAGGGTAGTCTGTTGGCAGTTAATATTGTTAGTAGTTAGATGCTTTAGTACTGATTATATTATTTTTCGGTTAAGGTTGACGCTGAATCAGTGAAGTTGAGTTTTCAGTTGTTTATTGCTTTGTCAAGTTACCCCTGCGATAGATTCAACCAACTTTTTGTGTAATACATTCAGAAGTCTGAATCCTCCTTTTAGAATCCATATCCAAATGTTGTATTTAACTGTAAGGAACTCTTTTCAGTTTCCGTCGATTTTTACAACCTTTCACGCCAAAATCGCTAAACCAACTTGGATGGGATTACTCTGGCAGTTTATAATTATACTTTTATGTCTGATAGAATTTCAGATTGCCTATGATCTATTCAGAATAACATTTAGAATGTTTTTCATGATGTTATAATATAATTCTACACCGACGCGAATGGTATACAAGGGAAAATTGTTCAGTGACAGTAATGACACTTTTATTACCATGTTTCATTTACCTCTGCCTCTTAAGGTGTTTTGTACGAAAACCTTTAGCTATTAGCTGAAACTTGGCTGAAACTAGGTTTTTAGTACATACAAGCACATATATATACTAGATAACATAGTACCTACAATATATTATAACTTTATTCTGTTAGATGTTCTGAGATTTTATTTGAATTAATTTTATACAATTAGAAAGTAGGTACTTAATCTTGACCTATTTATTTACTGTGGTGTTTGAACTTGACACGAGTAAATTATAGTAATAAATCATCCATTTTGAAGAATAGGTACATATGACAGTTTTCGTATAATGCTGTGAGTAGGTTGTTTATCTACCTCCTTTTTAACACATTAGTAGAAAAGGAATTGGTTGTACACGATATTTTTATAGAATTTTGTTCCGCAGAAATTGTTTCTCATATTCTCATTTCATAGAATGATTTATTAATGAAAAACTTATTTCATATAATATCAATTCATTGATTTTTAGAGCCAATAATTTTTTATTTTTTTTAAACCTTTCCGTAACGTTATTTTTTTAACTCATTGCGTAACGTTGCTGACGACAGGGTGTGTGTGGTAAATAGCGACATCTGTTGTGTCGCAACCACTTTGCGTACCTCACGTTGAGGGTCGATAGATTGATTTGATCGATACCAAGCGATTTAACCAAATGCCGATAGATGACGTAACTTAGCCTACCCCCAAAAGCAACCATTAAATTTATCGTTCATAAAACTATCGTCCGTAAACCGACTTTATAGACAACCGTTTTTTTTATATTTAAATACTTACATGGTAGAATGACAAATTAAATATCATTAATTCTTAAATCATTTACCTGGTGTAATAGTTATTACGATGAAAATCATTTCATATACAAGGATGCTACTTTCATTTCAGCCGAAAGATTTAAAATAGCATAACCCTGCGTTTTTGGTAGAATTTTGTTTTTGTTACGACCGTAGTACTAACTTAACCTTACCTACTTTTCTAAGTAAGTACTTGCTTATTATTTTATAATTCGCAATAGACAAGTATTTTTTTTATAAAAATACCTACATCTTACAAAAAAAAAACTTGTGTGAATAATAAATCTAAATCTGTGTTTTGTTAAATCTGTGATATTGATTCAAAACATTCTGAATTATTAATGATTATAAAGTTGAATCCCCTTGATATCGATTTCATAAGTATATACTTGTGTAATGGTCAGTTTGGCCGAGCTAATTATTTATATTATTTTTACATTTAATTTGTTATTCGGTACCTATCTTTAGATGAGATCGTTGATCGCAGTTCAAACAATAGTTTGAGTAACTACCTACATAAATTAATAAATAAATTAATAAAATACTTAGCGCTGAGTAGGCAGTTACAGGACATCTTGCCCTTGGTAGTTGGCGGATAATACTATGGTATTGAGTTGACTATTCTTTCACTGGTTTGTACTTATGAGTATGTAGGTATGTACAAATTTATGATCTGTACCGTAACATTAATGTTGGTGTTGTTTGTGCTTAATTGACGACATTTATAATGTTCAATCACTTTAACTAAAGGTGATTGCTACAATAATCCTGAAATTGACAGAATTGTGTACAACATAAATAATAATGTATTTATTTGATTATTTTAATTGACTTGACTACTATGATTGACTTTGTAAGATTCCGCTGGTCGACCACTTACTTGGTGTCATGTCTATCCCACCGGCAGCGGGTGGAGGGGACTGGCATGTCTAGGTAACTGGTATACTCTTACACTAGACGAGATGTGAATAACGATTATCATGATAATGACAAATTGACTACTATGATTGACTTTGTAAGATTCCGCTGGTCGACCACTTACTTGGTGTCATGTCTATCCCACCGGCAGCGGGTGGAGGGGACTGGCATGTCTAGGTAACTGGTATACTCTTACTCTAGACAAGATGTGAATAACGATGATCATGATAATGACAAATTGACCATAGCCAAGAGGCCCACCTCTCTTTTATAATTAATTTAAAAATTTATGTAGTTATTTTAATTTAGTAGTAGACTTAGTTTTGTATTTACATTTTAAGTATCTGTTTTTTTTTCATGCTGACATTAAATAAAATAATTACTACCCAATGAAAATATAACTACTACGATTGTCGATTTTGTTGATAATTCATATAATAATAATAAAAATAATAAAAGTCTGGTCCGTGGCTGTGCTATGCCGGTGCCTGTGGTGAACCGATGGTTGTGCTTTGCTAGAGCCTAAGGTGATTCTGTGGTTGAGCTATGCTGGTGCCTGTGGTAACCGATGGCTGTACGCTAAGCTGGTGCCTAAGGTGATTCGGTGGTTGAGCTATGCTGGTGCCTGTGGTAACCGATGGCTGTATGCTAAGCTGGTGCCTAAGGTGATTCTGTGGTTAAGCTTTGCTGGTGCCTGTGGTAACCGATGATTGTGCTTTGCTGGTGCCTAAGGTGATCCTGTGGTTTGCTATGCCGGTGCCCGTGTTAAAAGCGACAAATAAATGACTTATGATTGATGACTTATGACTTATGACTGGTGGCTTAAACACGTGGTTGTGCTAAGCTGGTGCCTAAGGAACGCCCATGGTTGTGCAAAGTGTCAAGCCCATGGCTGTATGCTAAGCCGGTGCCTGGGGATCACCCATGGCTGTATGCTAAGCTGGTGCCTGTGTTAAGCCCATGGCTTTATGCTAAGCCGGTGCCTGGGGAACGCCCATGGCTGTATGCTAAGCTGGTGCCTGTGTTAAGCCCATGGCTGTATGCTAAGCCGGTGCCTGGGGAACACCCATGGTTATGCAAAGCCGGTGCCTGTGTTAGACCCAAGGTTGTGCTATGCCGGTACACGTGACTAAGACTATGTTTATCCCATTCATTAAGAAATTCATCTGTGATTGACACATTTATAATACAACAATATCTATTAATTGAGAACACACATTATTACTTGTGATAATAAATTTATGTTTGTGTTTCGATGATTTTAATGTACTCCGAGAACGTAGTACATATCAGAATGGCCGTGTTAGATATTAAGATTTATATATACTTTTAAGTATTAAATGAAGCGTAATGTATGACGATACCCACTGACCAGCCATGCGGGTTGTGGGTCGGGAACGAATCACAAGCCAGTATGGCCGTGTTAGCAAAATTTTGTAATACATAGTAAATAAGTTATAATAATAATTGTAGCATTATAAATTATGTAACTTTTAGTTTATAACTCTTTTAGAATAACAAAATAGTAGTTTAAGTGACCACCCGACTTTCGGTGACGTCACTTGTTTACGACAAACCCAGATGGCAAGGGGAAGTTATAAAAGGCTTCCCTAAGCCAGGGAGGTGGTCTTTCGTTGCCAGTCGTCGTGGTGATCGGACGTCAGTTAAGTATTTGTTCCGTCACTATGTAATGTCGCTATATACTTGTTTTATACTTGCTTTATTTGGACTTACACCTGTTTTTGCTAATTAGTGTCTTACATCTATCAGATTCATGTTATACCTATTGTATATTCTCACTTCGAATATTTAATATAGTGTTTTCCTATAAATAGAAACCTTAGCCTTTTAAATGATAAGCCACGTACCAATAAATATACCGAATAATAATAATATCCTTTACATAATGCTTTGCTTCTTTACCAATAAACCTTTTAAATCATAATAACATAGTTTGTTATTTTATACCCCCTCGGCTTGTAGCTTCGGCGAATCATTTAATAACTTATATATGTGACAGGTTACCACCCGATAACGTAGTATGTTAATTGTACAGTGGAATATTCGCAAGGTACCAAAATAAGGTAACATGTCACATGTACATAATTTAACCGATTCTCGTAGGGGAATCTAACACCCGCGACTTTGTCCGCGTAGTATTAGCAATTGGCATGTTTACTGCTATCCCGCGGGAACTATACAATTTTCCGGGATAAAAAGTAGCCTGTGTTTTAATCTAGGGTACCAGCTATCTTCGTTTCAAATTCTATACAAATCTGTCAAGTCGTTTTAGCGTTAAGAAGGAACAAACATACACACTCACTCACATCGTCACAAACTTTCGCATTTATAATAAGCAAAGAAAACACCAGTTGCTACTTTCGCATTTATAATATTAGTAGGAATTATGAAATCTACGCATTTTTATTTGCACTAACAATACGCACTTACTACAAAACTGTGACGTATTACATCACACAGTTCCCAACATAATACAAACAGTTATGTGGTTGTATGTCAGCCCGAAGCGCCCTCTGTCTGCTGTTATTGTTATTACACGGCAAACTTTGCGCTAGGGTGACAATAATCATGCCTCGGATGATACATGTTAATATTCGCTACCAAAACCTACGTCAACGCTAAAAAGCATTGCGAAAATGGACGAGCGTCGCTGGATAAGGCGAGTCCTTGAATGGAGACCCAGAGCGGATACTCGAGGGCGCGGCAGACCACCCCAGCGCTGGATGGACGACATCCGACGGCACGGAGGTCGAGACTGGATGAGACAGGCACAAGATCGCCAAGAGTGGAAGAAGAGGGAAGAGGCCTACATTCAAGATTGGACCCCGATTGGGCCATGATTATGATGATGATGAAATTTCTAATGTGCGTTGAAACTAGTAGATCTTAGTCTTCCGTACATACCGCTCAGGCATGGGCACAAAAATCTCAGTAATCATGTTATAGGCGGTGTGGCTAGCAACCCATCACTATTTTGATTCTCCTTTCCACTATACCGCACAATCATGCTCAACTTGTTACCTTAGACTCAGTCAACCCCGTAAGGGATAAATTCGCGTGATTTATGTAAGTATGTACGTATGTATATAAAAATTGATTTGCTTTTTCTTTGTGAGGCTGTAGGGGTTAATATCCGGATCCACGGAACTGATTTAGGAACTTCTTATACCCTTAATTCTGCGATGACGAAGTGGCCTGCAGCAGCTAGTTTGATCATAAAATTTATGAAATTTAATTCCCAATGTCGAACTCAAACATGGCCACCCTACAGAACTAACTAAACTAGAGACGTCAAGCAACCGGCAAGTTATTTAATTTACTCGTACTAACCGGCAGTTTGACAAGTTGACTGACGGTTAGTGCCACCGGCTCTGTCCTGAACTTGATTAGTGGCCTGGTGGCACCCTGTTAACTAGACATTTTAATCGGTACTTTTATTTGATTTTTAATATATACACACAAATCACGTTATTCCTTACGGGGTTGACAGAGCCTTAGATAACAAGACCTTAAGGCCACGTTTAGCATGATTGCGGGCGTGGGATGGAAAGGGGAATCAAATAGTGATAGGTTGCTAGCCTCATCGCCTAAAACAAAACATGATTCCTCAGATGTTCACCCAATCCCTCGATGAGCTTTTACCTTCCTAAGTGTATGGAAAATAGTTTAAAAAATGGTAAAATTGAAATGGAAATGGTATTTTTTTGTCTCATTAGTAGGTATTGAAAGAGCTCGTGATTCTGAGTAGAACAACATAGAATTGATAGAGAATATAAACAAAATGAATGATGATGTGGATGAAGCGAAAAAGGTAAGTATGTCAATTTATTTATTTATCTGAAAAAAGAAAAGAAAAGAAAAGAACACGTTTATTCCTTTTTACACGACACGCAATTACACAATCTGCTATTTAATGTGTTTATTTATTTGATGTGTCGTGATTGTCATAAATACACTTTTTTTCTTTCTTTTCTTTCTTTCTTATAGGATCGTAGCAAGTGGAGCAAAGTAGTCTCTGCCTACCCCTGTGGGAAAGAGGTGTGACGGTATGTATGTGTGTATGTATCAGTGGCGTGGCGTCAAGTATATCAGAAGGCAAGCCGAAGGGAACTTAACTAGCCTTTTCCTCTAATTCTGCACAATAAATTGCTGAACTGCCTTAAAATAGGCAAGCCGGTGGGAATCGAGTTCTATGGAAGCCACGCCACTGGTATGTATAAACAAAAGAGGCAATTTTTTTGAGAAATGCTCAATGTTTTACCGCGTTGTGGTAGTTCCCCAAAGGTATATCCTCGGATGTGATTTCAAAAATCGCCTTCTTTCCGCTGAATCGAAACCATTCCGCGCTAAAATTCCTCTTGTATTTGGCTCAATTTGTACCAATTCATACCTTCCTATGTTAGTCAATGGTTCTTATCGCACTTTTGCCCCACATTTCTTTTTAGGTCTATCATTACGCTTTCTCCTCCTCCATTTCCTTCCACAACTTTATTATGAGCACCATAGGATTCAACTTGTAATGTTTGGCGCAAAGTTTTCGGTTTCTAATGGCGGCATTGGTGGTCTTTGTTACCGGGTATTAGAGTTGAATGTGCGGTGATTGCAGGCATGCGAGGTTTATCGGTTTGCGGGGAACACAAAGGCGCTAATGGTATATAAATTGTCGACTACCGCCACTCCCTTTTGCGTATCTTGGATTCGTGGTTTCTGGATACGACTAACTATAATTATTGGTAAAATTTGATTAATCATATTAGTTACCACCTACAAGGCACCTATAATAAGAGTTTTTAATGATTCACGGTTAAGTTCATTCGAAATATCCCACACATCCTGTTCACATCCGCGTCCGCTCATCGCTGTTCACATCGCGTTTATAATATTTCGAAGGCACCTACAAGATAAAGAAGACGGTGGGTGGGTAGCCTGCACCGAACTGTCCACTCAGCATATTTATGATAGCAGAGAATGGAAGCTGATCGTACCTATGTGGTCGCGATCCTTAGCAGTGAGGGAACGAGGAAGAAGAGAGATTAGTTATAAGCCAATATTTTGGCCGACTCTCCTTGCAATGTGACTTAGCTTAGGTGACACTTAACTCTCGACACAAAGGGGTGTTATAAGGTAAACGTCGATTTAAATACAACAAACCGGATAACTCACGTATAAAAGCCAGAAAAAAAAGAAAAAAAAAGAAGAGGGAAAACTCTTCTTCTCTGATGAAGGACTACGGAATAGTCCGAAACAATTGTCGGAGCATTCCTTCGGCTTTTATACGTGAGTTATTCGGTTTGTTGTAATTAATTATGTTTTTTTTTTTTTTTTTTTATATACGAATAAGAAGGCAAACGAGCAAGGCAAAATGTTTGAGTCTCACGGTAGTTTAATGTTGAAAACGTCGATTTCTGTGTGTGTATGAGCATGTTTGTCTGTAGCATCGTTGCTCTTAAGCGAAGGACCGATTTGGATTCTTTTTTTTTCATTTTAAAGCCTGTTTCCTTCCTTGATTCTTGGCCATGTTTGGTAAAAATCGGGGTCTTTTCAAAAATCATGTAAGGCATTTTTGGCATAAGATTGAAGCGTGGGTTTTTTTTTTTAATTTAATGTTATTTATATATTTTTTAAGAAAGTCTGTGCCGCATTCAGTGGTCCTACAGTTTCGGTCCCCTAATATCGTATCCGAGGCTCTTTTTACAACAGGAACCGGAAACGGCTCGAGCTTCAGGAAATGCTCGCGTGTTTTGCGGCGGCGACACACCGGACGGAATATGATAGATAGATAGATAGATGCAAACTTTATTCACAACAGACACATGCAAAACTCAAATGACAAGGAAAGAAAAATCACAACGAAAAAATTAACTTAAACCTGAGCGGTACAATTTAGGGATCATTAAAAAGCGAGCCTTCCTGTTCTTGAAAGGGTCGGCAACGCACCTGTGATTCCCCAAGTCTTGCAGGTGTCCATGGACGATGGTGATTACTTTCCATCAGGTGACTCGTCTGCTCGTTTGCCCCCTCTTATATATAAAAAAAAATAATGCGTTTATATATTATATAATTTTGTTTCCCAAAGCAAGAGCCATGATGGAAGGAATTAGGTTAAATCAGGGATCGGAACCGGATTTAAAATACCGGTTAATATCGATCATAAAACCGGTATTGCATTAACCGGTTAACAGAGGAATCTAAATTAAAACTATTAAATTAATACCGGTAGCCCGGTTATTAAGAACGTAATTTTGGAGTACGCACTCACCGAAACGAAACCGGTATTACTGGAAGCAACGCCGCCCACACCGCGCCACATGCGCTGACTCACGCCGCAATGCTCATTCTATCTCTTTCTTGCATGCGCTGGCCACAGAGAATGTTTCAATCGTTATATTTTGAGAGAGAGAGAGAGAGAGAGAAACATTTATTTACACACATTCGATATCCCTTTCCAACAAAAAAAAAATCAAAATCGGTTCATAAATGACGAAGTTGACTGTTAATTCATTCTGTAATAATAATAATACTAAATAAATAAATAAAAGCTATCTGCGAACACAATAATAATATATATTGTTATATATCCACCTGCTAATTTATTTTGTTTTAATTCTGATACACAATAAGAAGTTGAAATGGTTGAGTCGTTGAAGTTTTTAATTGATTAGTGGTAATAAACAATATTTTCTTTCTTTCTTTCTTTCAATAAATTGTATTCTAAACCGAATCATTTCTATTGCTCGGTACGCTCCAAACCGATTTCTATCGTGCGCATGGGCCGCTAACGGCCACTATCTCCCATCGGCCTTGTATTCATCTTCCTTCCCTTTTTATTGCGCCTTAATTGCGTGTGAATGTTGCCTAAGGAAGTTCAACAGTATAATCACAATATAATTATGTGTAGTTAATTTCTTGTGGTTTTCGACGATGTGAAAAAAAGGCATACTACTGTTTTGGAAAACTGGTGTTTAGGTACTGATTTGCTTCTTAGAGTAATTGCGTTTTAGGTAAACTTCAAAGTAATTTTTCTTTTTAGGTATTGTGATCATAAAGGGCTTGATCTACGGCCTTTTAAGCAGAGGGTCGTAAGTTCGAAACCAGGGGGTTACCGTGATGTCTTAACGCGATTCAATTCTGATTCAGTTTAAGATCGCTCGCTGTCAGACCCATAGTAAAAATGGCAGCTAAAACCTGAACTGAGTTAAAATAGAATCGCATTAAACCTTACTAATATTATAAATGTGAAAGTATGGATGGATGGATGGATGGATGGATGTTTGTTTGTTTGTTTGTTACTCAATCACGCCAAAACGGGCCAACGGATCTGGATGAAATTCGGCACATAGATAGATAAAAGTCTGGAATAGCACATAGGCTACTTCTTATCCCGGAAAATTGCGTTGTTCCCGCGGGATAGCGCTAAACGAATTCTTTGCAGACGAAGTCGCTGGCAACAGCTAGTAAATAATAAATAATAAACTCTTTATTGCCATAGTGTAGGTGTTACAATCAACAATATTACAAAATAATAACCTTACGACTACACTTTGGCAATGGGTACCGTTCTCAGCAAATGCTGGTTTAGTTTCCAGCGCTGGTTTTCGGCCCGGTCCCTTTGGCAAGGGTAGCCGCAACCAAGTACAAAAAAAGGAATGGAAAAAAAAAATACAAAAAATTCAGCTGTGCAAACCTTAACATAATGTACATGTACATGTATGTGTGTGTGTGTGTGTGTGTGTGTGTGTGTGTGTGTGTGTGTGTGTGTGTGTGTGCGTGTGTGAAAGGGTGCAATTATGTATGTGTGAATGAGCTAAAAGAAATCAGTTAAGACGTCATGGTAAGGCCCCACGTCTGATATCTTCATGATTAGGTCTAATCAATCCATGGTTTAACGTTCGATCGACAGCGGAATGATCTTAAGTGCAGTCTCGTGTAGCGGCGGGGTTCACTAGATACAACTCCTGTTGTCACATGCCTACCTATAATGTGCATAAAACAGTCCAAATCATGATCTATAGGGAACAATATTGTCAGTCTTTACAAGTTACAAGCTTTTCTAAACGACACTAAAAATTGGAACACAGTAAAATACGAAAAGTAAAGCTATGCTATGGCTGGGAATCGAACCCGGATCCTCATCATTTCATGATGCGTGCTATACCGCTACACCACCCATAGCAGCAGGAACCCCAACTATGAAAATTTCAATGTCAATCACGGTCCATAAATGAGATACAGAGAAAAAGCCGCGGTAGCCTAGTGGTTTGACCTGTGGCCTCTCAAGCAGAGGGTCGTGGGTTCGAATCCCGGGCTCGCACCTCTGAGTTTTTCGGAATTTATGTGCGATATCTCATTTTCGGTGAAGGAGATCATCGTGAGGAAATCTGCACACAACTGCGAAGCAATTCAATAATGTGTGTGAAGTTCCCAATCCGCACTGGGCCCGCGTGTGAACTATAGCCCAAGCCCTCTCATTCTGAGAGGAGGCCTGTGCCCAGAAGTGGGACGTATATAGGCTGAAGATGATGAAATGAGATACATCCTGGTGACAGTCGGTAATTTTTTTTATAAGATAGGGAGCAAACGAGCTTACGGGACATCTGATGAAAAGCAACCACCGCCGCCAATAGACACTCATACCTAACATTAGAGCGTTAAGGTGGGACGTCTTAATTGGTTTAATGCGATTGAACTGCTCTAGTGTTGTTGCCATACATACTTGTGTATATTTGTCAGCTTGTTTGTGAAGTGCTTACCACTGGCGTTCGTGTCGTCACCAGTGTGCGTGTGTTTTTGCGCTTAGTTTATTTTATTTTGTTTGGGTCCCTCTGAAAAAGAGCGTTGGGATGCTGAGTGGGGCCCATTTTACACCATATCGGTACTGTTCTTATGTATATAAGTATTTCTTCATATTACATAATATATCTACGTGTAGTAGGAATCGAATGTGTGTAAATAAATGTTTCTCTTACTCTCTCTCCACTGTCTCTCTCTTTAATAGGTTCCGGTTTTTACCCATTAGGTACGGAATCCAAAAAAACCGGCCAAGTGCGAGTCGGACTCGCGCACTGAGGGTTCCGTACAAATTCGCCAAGTTATTGTAAAATCCAGTCTTAGCAGAGCCCTGCTCTTAAGCAAAATGTAGGCAGTGTGAGGTCATTTCATATTGGTTATTATATAGACAAACATATTAAATAAAAAAAAAAACTACTTACTAGATCTCGTTCAAATTAATGTGGGTGGAAGTTTGCATAATGTACATTATATATTTTTTTTAGTTTTATTATTCTTTTATTTTAGAAGTTACGGGGGGGGGGGGGGGGGGGGCAACACATTTTACCACTTTGGAAGTGTCTCTCGCGCAAACTATTAAGTTTAGAAAAAAATGATATTAAAAACCTCAACATAATTTTTGAAGACCTATCCATAGATACCACACACGTATGGGTTTGATGAAAAATTATTTTTTTGAGTTTCGGCTCTAAGTATGGGGAACCCAAAATTTATTTGTTTTTTTTCTATTTTTGTATTAAAATCTTAATGCGGTTCCCAGAATAGAACAGAACAGAACAGTATAGCTCTTATAGTTTCGGAAAAAAGTGGCTGTGACATACGGACGGACAGACAGACAGACGGTCATGACGAATCTATAAGGGTTCCGTTTTTGCCATTTGGGTACGGAACCCTAAAAAATGAAATGAATACCAAATATGTTACCGTAAGGCCTCTGGGTCTAGTGTGGCCAGATGTTCCGTCCCAGGGCATCCGATCGATCAATTACCCCAACGGATCCACTTTACCCGGACAGCCGTAATGAAAGTGGATGAGGTTCGATTCCCGGGAGTTTAAATTGACCGACGGTGAATGACTTATCCGTTGAAGGGTGTAGAAACTGACACTGTTGGTTGTTAAATGGGAGTCGAACCCAGAACTTGGAATCGGTGCTAAAGGACTAGTAAAACTTATAGGTTCTCTTCGTTTCGGTTCTATAAGAAACGTTAAAAAATATAACTGTACCAAAACCCAAAAATACCGGTTCTCTATAAAGTTTCTTTCACGTTTCGACAATGCCGTTTGGTACCTTATCGAAACCGGATACCGGTTCAAAAGCCTGGTACCGGTACGAAGGAACCGGATCCAATAAAATACCGGTTCCTGGTTCAAAGCTTTCGAATAATACCGGTATAACAAGCCTTGCTTGCACCAAGTTACTTTCATAACCGACGATTTTGACGCATATTTGTCAAAAACCCTGTCAAATGTTTAGACTGGGCATTGTCTGTCAGTCACTTACGTAACTCTTTCATGTGTATAATAGATTAATTTTAAAATATTTTGTTTCAGGTAAGTTTACGTTTAAGCCGCAAAAGCAACCTTATCTGCAGTACCGGGAATAACAAATACAAACCTACATAAAAATACGGTAAGATTACTAAATACATAAGTACCTACCTAGAAGTACCTACTTCTACAGTATCATTTTCATCTCGTTACGTTAATTTAAACTTATTGCGTCGTTATATTTCACATTAAAAGTGGGTGTCCGAGCTATAATAGGCTCCGGCGTTATTGACGCCGCGTCAAAAACGTCACGTCAGGGCCGTCGCGGTGACGGTTGACGGTTGACGGTTGAGCGCCGAGAGATAGTCTCGCTCTATACTTCGTTTAATTTAGGATGAGAAACCACAACAACATTATATTGCGGCTCGTGAACTGTAATCCTCTTTACAATTTGTACTAGCTAGAGTAACAATAAAATTGACAAATTAAAGTGACATTAAAACAATTTTATTTTGCGGCTGCCAAACTATTGCACTGTACTATTTGCTAGGTAAGATATAGTTGACCAGACGCAATATAATGTTATTGTGGTTTCTCATTCTAAATTAAATGAAGTATAACTAAATCAAGAGCTAAGGCCAGCTTTTGTCGCTCGTAACTTAAAAAACAATTAGCAATTACCTACTTCCTTAATCCTTATGCAAGATGTCTTAAATATAATTTTTTTTTTGACCTGCGATTGACCTCTATCTACGAGTACCTACCTGATGGTAAGTGCAGATGAGGCCGAAGACTAATCTAAAATACGTCAGCCGGTACCTAGTTCAGTTGGTTTACTGAACCTATCTATTCTTCATCATAATTCTTGATTGAAAAAAAAAGTAGTAATATAATTTTTGATTCATCATTATTTCTTGATCTTTTGATTCTTGGTTCATTCACGCTGGTTTGGGAATAAAAAAAACATTACATGTACGATAAGGACGCGGTATATTTTGTCACTTTATTCTAAAATTTCCTTCCAAACTGCAGGTTCCATCCGCATGTAGCACCAAATTATCCCTAAACGTTGCCGCGTTTCATCTAATCTCATTTGAATTACCTCTGCAATCAGCGTCAGAGCCAAACGCAATGCTAAATTCATTGCAAACACTTGCATACACATTTAGTACTGCACAAAATACTTGATTACGCGAGTTAGATACACATACATTACAATAAATCAAGTTTTATATCTTACGTAGGTACCAGAGCCTAAGGTAACAGATAAGATAAGATAATGTTTATTTGCAGAAAAAGGGTTAGTTACATGTCTTAATTTTAAGTTAGATGTCGCTCCATCTTTTTCAACTGCATTCATACAGCATGCAAATATATAAAGTAGGTAGTTAACGTGCATCAACAATAATAAAATCAATAACAAAACATTTTTATCATATGGTCAAAACATTAAAAAAAAAAAATTACATTAGTAGGCAGTCAATAATTTCTAAATTCATGTCATGTATTAAGTCTATAACTAGTAAATTCCTTGACACTGTAGAAACAGTGTTCAAGGAGCCAACATCTCAATGCTCGTTTGAATCCATTGCCAGAACCTAAAGGCCACGTTTTTCAGAATTTTTATGTGAGCCTAACCAACTTGTATTAACTTTTTCCGTAGTTTTTTGACAGAGCGACACCAGTGTAAAACATAAGCATCAAATAAAAAGCAAAATAACCAAATACATTATAAACCAACATCGTAAACGAAAACAATTCATTAAAATTTGATAAAGACATTCACATTTAATAATTAATTCAGCGAACTCCCGAGAAATCTTTACTCATCCTGTAATGGAACGGGACACATTAATATGAACTCTGGCATTTAAAACAAGTTGTTTCAAGTTGTTGCCAACTCCACAACTTTGAGTTTATGCTCAACTTGGCTCAGGGAAGTGTAAACTACAATCAAAATTACATAAAATATGCGCAGGATCATAGAATGTAAAGTGTTTTAAAATGAGACTGGAGTATTTTGAGTACCAGCTTCCACGCTCTTCTGGGAGCAAAAAAAAAAACATAGAATGTACCAGTAGGTTCTCTCTCTATGGTAAAAGCACATCGAGGGAATGGGCGACAATCTTAGGAATCATGTTATACAGTAAAAATACTCTTTATTGAATAAGAAAGCATACAATAGGCTGTCTTATCGCTTAATAGCGATCTCTACCAGACAACCTTTAAGACAGAGAAATAAGTTGGAGACAGTTTAAGTAGGTGGCGGAAACAAATAGACAGGAGAAACGCAGGGATAATAAAACAATACTTACATAAATATACATACACAGCCATACATAGACAGCCGGGGAAATTACGAGCACAAGAGGCATTTCATCTTAGCCCTCTAGGTTGGCAACGCATCTGCAATCCCTCCGGGGTTATGGGTGTCTATGGGCAGTGGTGATCACTTACCATCAGGTGACCCACTTGCTCGTTTGCCTTCCTATTCATATATAAAAAAACAGCTAAATAAATAAAATAATACATACCATAAACATAATTGTATAATAATACTTAAGATAAAATAAATATGAGAATGTAACAACGAAAAGTATAAGAAGGCCATACAACAGAAAAGGAATTGATCAGAAGCAAAAAGAAAAGAAATGGGACTAAAGACAGGAAGTGGATTCAATTAGTGACAAATAGTGAGATTTGAACAGGTTCTTAAAAATAGGTAAAGTACCAAAGTAACAAGAAAGGTAGCAAGGTAAAGTAAGGTTATACCTAGGCGATGCGGCTATCCCATCACTATTTTGATTCCCTATTCCAGATACACCCACAATCATGCTAAACGTAGCGTAGTTCTAGTTACCTTAGACTCCGTCTACCCTGTAAGGGATAAAATAGTAGATTGATAAACTAGGGTTGAAATATACCCATTTCACCTGAGATATTTCGAGTTCCAATAGTTCGAGGGTGAAATGGGTAATTTCATCCGAGTTGAACACTCTACTTTTCATTTCGAATACGAGGAAATTAAAATTTCACTAACGTCGCATGGTCGCATTTAATATTTGTTACGTTTGTCATTCTCTTCCCGCTCTTTTTTCTATTGCGCGATTTGCGCGCATTGCGCATTTCTTCTGCGCACCAATGGTGGCCGGATAGTTTTTTTTTAAACTTACAGACACGGAGGTCTCTATCAATTAATTGTCGACTTAAATATTTCAAGCTAAAAAAATTACCGAACGTAATAATTTCTACTAATTCTCGTTGTATACGCTTGCATAAGCTTATATATATAGCGGGAATGTTATTTTAAGATTATTTTGCCTTTTACAATTAAAACGGAACTATTCATATAGATGATTATATAAAACATAGATTACATGGCTGTATACGTATTTCCATTGCTATGTACCTCATTTGGTTTAGCTAGAAAAAAAAATTACTTTCAACCCAAGGGTCGCGATGAGTCACTTTCAACCCTATATCCAGATAATCAATCACCTACTTTCAGAGTATGAGAGATGAAAAAAACTTTACACTGATTACAGATTACAAGAAAATGAACTCGCTCTCGCAGACTTTCCCAAGGCGTCTGATATTTAAGTTTGTCCAAGAAATATGTTTTTATTACGGCCAGATTTTACTACCGGGACTTTTTAATTGCCCCGCCAAAGTTCTTTGAAAGTCTGGAATATAACCATGAAACGGTCTGAACTTAGCGGTATGCGATTATTATAAGTGAATGTTTTGATCTGTTTTGCAAAAGATTCTTTACTTATTAAGTACTTACCTATTAATTTAGTTTCTCCTATCTAAGTGTCTATGGTATTTTTCTAACTAGTGAAGGTTGGCAGTAAGTTTAGCATTATTTATGTCCTTTCCTTATGTGGGTATACTAGCTTCTGCCCGAGACTTCATCTGCGTATTTATAATAAACCTTCCTCTCGAATCCCTCTATCTATTAAAAAAACTGCATCAACATCCGTTGCGTAGTTTTGAAGATGTAAGCATACATTGGGACTGACAGACAGATAGACAGACAGACAAACCGCGGAAAGCGACTTTGTTTTATACTATGTAGTGATGATAGCTAACTAATTTTTAGTAAGTTGTTAACCGTTGTTGCCTAGAATGCACCAGCCACAACGCTTCTCTTCCACTCATAAATCCCCCCACCAGGAAAGTAATGCCCAAGCACACAAGGTTATTTGACTCGTATCCAAAAAGGTAAAGGTAAGTAAATAAAATTGAACTTTTGACAGTTCTGTTGTCAAAGTTTTCGCGGTTGTCTTTTGTTGCTTCACAAGTTTAGAACTGGCGGACTAAATTCAATACGACTCCGTATGAAATTGACAGGCATTGTACTTATTTACCAAAAGCATCTTTTAAAATCGGCCAAAGGCGAGCCAGCAGCCTTATTACGTAACTCGCTCGCGATCGTAATCGTGTTCATTTTGACAGTTCATTGTATGGGCTGACAATTGGCATCGGAATCAGCTAGCTGTCACATTCATACAAGAACTGTCAAAATGAACACGATGGCGATTGCGAGCGAGTTACGTAATTAGCTAGCTAATTTGTATATACAAAGGGTTCCGTACCACTTTAAAATTATCATGATTAAAATTAACCTAGAACCGCCAAAGAAACACAGCATGAAATAAAAACAAGTTTCTCGTGTATTGTTTATTAAGTATTTGACTTTATTTCAATTTTAGAGTTTACCTCAAAATCAAAACATTTTTAAAAAATCCACTGTCTTTCTCATCTTTTTTCGCTTATCTCAATTTCCAGTTTGTCTGGATCGGTCCCAGTAACTTTAATTTCAGAATCTTCAACCTCTTTTTCATTCTGCCACATAAACGCAAACAGACAGCACTACCTAACGTTTCTAGCATTATATTATGTACATTCGCTTTGATAATGCACTCCTTTCACCATAATTTATTTCCTGTATATCCCACAATGATGCAGGATATTCCGCCAAAAAGGGCAGATTAAAAAATATCCCTACAATCCAATTTGAATTTGAAAAGAAAGTATGTGTATTTTTAAAATTTAAATTTGAATAGACGCGTCTTGCAAAGAAGACGGCTTCAATGATATGCACTCGGGGCGAAGGGAGGCTGGCATTCATGCAAGATGCACTTTATTCCGATGAGTATGTGGCTCGATTTAGAAGACTTTTTAAAAGCCAACGGATCCTTTTGCTACTGAAATAGATAGTTAGACAGCATTGAGGCAGCAACTTTATGCGATCCAAAGTTTCTTGGTACAGGGTGCAAAGATACTGGCAACTAATTTGTTTTAATCCAAAGGTCGCTGGTTCATATCCGGCTCGAAGGACCAATTAATGTTTATAACGACATTATTAATTATTAGTTGTATAAAATAAAACTCATTGCTTTGGCTTATGACAGCTAGCAGAAGACCTATTTTTTCATAAAAAATATTATGTGGCAATTTAACAATAGTGGCCAGTAACAATTTGTACAATAAAAAACGAAAAAGTTTTTATGTCACTAACATAAATAATAATAAAACATTTTTAATATAGAAAATAGTTTTGACAAAAAACAATAGCGTAAAAAAACAAACTATGATTCCACGCTGGTTTGAGAGCAAATAAAAAACATTGAATGTACCAGTTGCTTCTCTTCCCGCGCAGATGGTAAAAGCCCATCGAGGGAATGGGCGAAAATCTAAGGAATCATGTTATAGGCAATGCGGCTAGAAACCCATTACTATTTTGATTCCCCTTTCCACCTATATGCCCACAATCATGTTAAAAGATTACGATCGATAGTGCTCGTGTTTTCAGTGTGTGTGTTAAGTCTATTTTATTTTGAGAAGATAACCGAAAATAAAAAAAATCAGAAAATAGTTGATTGTGCTACTAATCAAATGCCACAAAAACCCTTATGTCGTCATGTTGTTCCGCTAGCGGTAAGCTCGCACCCACGCGACACTAGTTTTTCATGTCAGCCAAAAGACGTCCACAGCTGGACATAACGTAGGCCTCCAAGGTTTCAAGGCTATAAGCGTTCAATTCCCAGCTTTCATCTGTTCACAGTTGAAGATATAGACGGCTGACAGCAATTTTGACTTCTTGGATCAACAACCGGTGGATGCAGGTGACGGGTTGTCGTTCATTATGGTGTACTAAGGGGGAGGCCTATGTTCAACAGTGGACATCTTCAGGCTGATGATGGTAGAGTCGCGGGCAGCAGCTAGTTTAATAATAGCTTAAAATTCCTCTTTTGGTATCTTCAGTTCCTAAAACCCATTCACGGTCAAATGTGTATGTTAAAACCTGCTGCATCCCGCGAATGCACGCGGTCTATTGTGTCCGGAGCTCGAAAACTCGCGATTCACATGCAAATGTGGGATTTACATGCGTTTAACCGAGATGGGCTGAAGTTTTGTTGGATGTTCTGCGTATTACAGAGTCTAGACGTCATGTTACGGAGGTTGTAGGTATGTAAACCAAGCACAATTTTCAAGGACTCCCTATAAAAAAGAAATCGAATCGCAGTGATTACACGCTTTTGGTGGTTTCCGAACGACACTGAAAATTAGAACACATAGAAAACTTCGAAAAGTAAAGCCATGGCTGGGAATAATTTAGTAGGAAAACGTGTCTTTGGCAGCAAAAAACGATTTTTAGGCAGCAGCGCATAGTTTGCCTAGGTACTACATTACTTACTCGCTACTAGACTAAAATACTAGCATAGTCTGTACGAGCCTGTATGGTTAGACGAGTTACCAGGCTTAAAAGAACAAATCAGCAGCAGTAAATTGAATATACTCTGATTATTCGCTCTCAAGTGTATCTCTCCACGTTCGAGACCATAAACATGTCTGCGCAGCTTCGCCGAATCCAAAACGACGTATCCGTTGGCTTTTAGCATAGACTTAAGTCGTTTTGGAATAGGACAGGGAAGCTTATCTGCCATTTTTGTTTAAATTGGAATCCCGTTTTGGGGGTGCAGTAAGAAGACGGCGGGTGGTAGGGCCTTGTGCAAGGTCCGTCCGGATAGCTACCACCATCTTACTCGCTAATCCTGCCGCTAAGCAGCAGTTCTTGCACTGCTGTGTTCCGGTGTGGAGAGTAAGACAGCCGGGGAAATTACGGGCACAAGAGGCATTTCATCTTAGCCCTCTAGGTTGGCAACGCATCTGCAATCCCTCCGGGGTTGCGGGTGTCTATGGGCAGTGGTGATCGCTTACCATCAGGTGACCCACTTGCTCGTTTGCCTTCCTATTCGCATAAAAAAGAAAAAAATGACGTACTTTAGCGATTGGGGAGCAGGTATGTAACACTAGCTTCTGCCCGCGACTCCGTCTACGCAGAATTCACTCATTGCTATCCCGCAGGAACTTGATCAGGAGGAACTTGCTTGTACCAAATTTCATTAAAATCGGTTGAGTGGTTTAGGCGTGAAAGCGTAACAGACAGAGTTACTTTCGCATTTATAATATTAGTAGTGTAAGGTGGGCGGGCTTCGTAGGGCAGGCGTGGACGACACGGGATAAAAATGTTTTTAAGTTTAGTCGCAAAAATATACATTAATAGTCGGAGCGGCTAGACTGACCGCACGTTCGGTAGAAGCGCTATTCAATGGCTCAGGATAAAGCGTTGATCACGCTGTTTTCACTTGGAACAACTTGGAGAAATTATTATCCAAACCGGTAAAATGACTACCAATCATTCGAAACCGCCCAGTCTCAATTGATATTTAAACTAGTTGGATTATACTAGACGAGTTTATCGCACACGTCCATAGATGGCAATATAAAGTACGATTTTTTTAATTCTTACGTTAAATGATCATCAAAATATTTTTTTCTATTATCATTTATATAATCCTAAATGATGTTATTCAGCTTTATTCAATTAAATTTATTTTAAAAATCAGATCTGGCAAGGGCCAAGATTTTTATGGGTGGTAATTTTACATCTTGTTGATCCGTTACAGGCAGAAGATGTTATTAATTACGATACAAATCTTTTTCTCTTTATATATTTTGGATTTAATCAGAATTTAAATAATTGTGATGTAAAGAATTAATTACTTTTCTATAAATTCTATAATATATTTACAGACAATTAAAATGAAATGGAACGCATTGCGGCCATCTTGTTCTACTTGTGACGTCACTGACGTCAGTCAATCGTCACTGTTTTCAAACTTGTGCTATTTGCGTTGTATTCTTGTGATGAGTATTTTCGGCTTTGCGTTACCGTTTTCTTACCACGACAACCTGCTGTGCTTATGGACCTTGACGATTCTTCTTTTTGCGATTACCCTGGCTCAACCTTGGACACCGACGAACCTGCATACTCTGATTACTTTGGCTAAACCTTGGACTCCGACGAACCGGCATTTTCTGATTGACCCGCGCGTGTACTATTGGACTTCGATATTTGTGTTTTGTTGGCTCACCATGTCCATGAAAAGATGCTGTGTCCCTAACTGCAACAAAACTCGTAAGTATACATCCGTTTTATATGTCTATAACAAATTAATTCCGTACATTTCCACTTAGCACACTGACCGGAAACCTTACTTTTTTCAAATATATGGACTAGAGTTCCATGATCGTACGATTATACGAGGGTACGATTCGTACCCGAAACTATCGGATATATCTGATTTAAAGAAAACTCCATAAGCGCAACCGAATCTATTTAAAAAAATCGATTAATTTTAAATGAGGGCAGTGTCTAAACGAGACACATTATGAGACTTGTATTTTTTTATTGTATTTTCTCCTTGTACATTTCTTGAGTATTACAGAGGTGCAATATAAGAAGTTATAGAAATTTCCACAAGAACTGTTAGTAAAGTTTAAATTTATAAATTTCTATTGGAGTGATGCCTGAGACTAATCTATCTAAATCCATAATTGTATATCCATTGCATGCCTGTTCTGTGATATCAAATTATTAATGAATAAAAGAAGATCTATTATTAGGACTGCATATCCACTAGAGCAGAGCAAGGTAATAACTGTTTGTGAAGAAAATTCCACCAATAAGATACTTTTTTTATTTTTATTAATTAATTAATTTTTTGCAGGTAATGACAAAACAATATTACATTTGTTTCCCAATCCTGATAAGGATCCGGGTAGATTCAGGACATGGGTCAATGCTGTTGGTGGTGATATCACATCTTTGGACAGTCACATCATCTTCAAGAATCGTCGCATTTGCCACATTCATTTTGAATCACGTTATCACACTCGAAGTGAAAGGCTCAGCAACAATTCTGTTCCAACGTTACATTTATCGGGTATGTTTATTATATACATAGATACATAAATCACGTCTTTATCCCTTACGGGGTAGACAGAGCCTAAGGTGACAAGATGATTATTTTATGTTTGTTGTTTTAAACTTCCGCGATTTTCACTCATATTTATTTAAAGTGTTTCGGGACTTCATGTATCTCAGTGTTTGTCAATTGTATTTGTCTTGTTTATTTTGCACAATAATGAGTTTACATTCATACGTATGTATGTAAACTCTTTATTGTGCATTGTTAAGTATGTACTTAACCTCGTAAAAAATTGCTATTAATTACGTCTACATTTCGGCCATGCAGTGGCCGTGGTCATGAGCAGACTGCCATGTAGGGTATCACTTTTGTTTAGCTAAACTTTAGCTGCATGAGTAATTGCAATTTTTATGCAGTTAATTCCCGCAACACTTAATTCTTGGAACCCTGTTGTCAAACCTGGATAATTTCTTAAACAAAACCATCTGGTTAACTGCAGTAACACAAAAAAAAATCATCATAATCAGTACCTTCGTTTGGAGTTCACTGATAAATACATAATACATGTAGGAGAGTGGTCTTATAACTTATAACAACCATTATTAGAGAACCTGATTAAAGTTTGAGGTCGGGCTAGGCACTGTGTTGACCTGGATAAGAAATTATATTTCAAAGCAAAATTAAAATTATAAAATTGAATAATTGATATTTTACATTCTTCTTCTAGGATTCTCAATTCTTGAGACACGAAGACCCTTGGGGGAACTCACAAACAGAGGATCCCATGAATTAGCAATATCAAGAGCCAATGATTCTTCCTTGCTGCAACCGGCTGGTGTATCATCAACCCCTGATCTGCCTACAACATCAACTGAACAACCTTGTGCTTCAAATTCCATGAATTTTGCTTCATCAGTCATTAAAGGTAAGAATTTTTTCTCATTTATTTATATTGCAAAACTACTAGGCTACTACTACTCATAACTAATTTAGTTTGTTGAGCTGCAAAACCCTAAAAGTTGGTTAGCAAGTGAAGAGTTTTGTGAAACTGTTACTGTATGTGTATATAATGTAACTAGCGACCCGGGGCGGCTTCGCACGGTATATTATGCATTTATTATACATATAAACCTTCCTCTTGATTCACTCTATCTATTAAAAAAAACCGCATCAAAATCCCTTATGTAGTTTTAAAGATTTAAGCATACATAGGGACATAGGGACAGAGAAAGCGACTTTGTTTTATACTATGTAGTGATAGTGATATGTAAACACTAAGAAGGTTACACAAATATACATACATACCGTTTTTATTACTGCAATAAGATTGATGTATACATTTTACTGTAATTTAGTGTGGTCCGTCCGTCCGTCCGTCTGTCTGTCTGTTTGTCTGCAGCTTAGCTGGAATATTCTTAGTACTGCCAGAAAGCTGTAATTTGGCATGGGTGTACATATTAACTACGCCGGTGAAGTGGTGAAATGAAAACTTGTATATACATTATATATTTTTTTTGTATGAAATATAATAATTATGTCCATCGTATCCGCCTAAAGTGACAGGCAACTACGGGAACCCTGCGTGTGGCCCAACACGCACTTGGCCGGTTTTTTGTCAATAGTGTTTGTTTGTATTGTAGGTACATTATGTGAATAAAATAAAGACAGTTTTGTATGTGTAGATTAACTAATAATGCTGTAAATTTTACAGGTCAAAACAAGAAAACCTGTGTTCCTGAAGCTATCGCATTAGCTAAAAAAGTTAAAAAACTTCAAAACGCAAAGGACTCTGCGATGCTGAGACTAAAAAAAGCACTGAAGCTTTCAGAAAATCCCTCATTTATTAAAGCCATGAAAAACTTTACCACTGCTGCTGCAATATTTACAATGTTGCAATTCCGAGAGGCCGGAAAGAATATAATGGGAAGAAGGTATAAAAAAAACGAGAAAGTTTTGGCATTAGCTCTCTATAAAAAGGGCCCTAAAGCGTACAGATGGTTGAGGAGGTTTTTTGCGTTACCCTCTCCACTGACTTTAACCAGGATGATCTCACGGGCATCCCTGAAACCAGGAGTCAACGAAAATGTCTTTGCTCAGCTGAAGAAAAGAGTTATGAAAATGAATGAAAACGAAAAACTGTGTATTTTACTGTTTGATGAAGTTGCCTTAAAGCCGCATTTCGATTACAATCGAAGAACCGACACCATCAGTGGGTTTGTAAATAATGGCATAGTTAAAAAAGATTTCATAGCCGATCATGCCTTAGTCTTCATGGTGAGAGGAGTTTTAAAAAATTATAAACAGCCTATTAGCTACACATTTTGTTGTTCGAGTACACCAAAACAGGAATTGGTTACCCAAATAAAAACAATGATTAAAAAATTACAAGATATTGGGCTTATCGTTGTAGCCACTGTGTGTGACCAAGGCACATCTAATGTGAGTGCTATAAACTGGCTGATAAGCGAAACCAGAGCTGAATATATAAAAGCAAAAAAGGAAATGAGGAATAATTTTTTTGAAGTAAACGGTGGCATGATTGTTCCTCTTTACGACCCTCCTCACCTGATCAAAGGAATACGCAATAATTTATTAACGAAACCATTAACATGTATAATCGACGGACAGAGAAAGACTGCAAAATGGGACCACATTAGGAAATTATATGACGAAAATCCTGCCTATCAAGGCTTAAGATTAATGCCGAAATTAACTGAGAGGCATGTGGTTCCCGAAAAAATTGCCAAAATGAAAGTGAAGTGTGCCACCCAAATATTCAGTCACTCCGTAGCAGCCAATATGGGATATCTAGCAAGTGAGTGAACAATGATTTTTTTCAAATTATTTTATTCTTAACATTGTTTTATAAGCAATTTAGTTCAGTTATTAGTATAACATGTATGTTATTCCAGACTATTATCAATATCTGCGCCTTATTTCATCCAGATCTGGGCGTGAAAGAGTGGGCTTGGTACTGAAGGCCTTACTCTCATTTTAGCCTTGGCATTCAAAACTTCTCAGTAGTAACTGACCAAGTATGATTTGTTTATATTATAATGCCATGTTTACAAAATTGTCTTAGTTCCAGGAAGACTGATTTAGCAAAACGTCTAGGTCGTGAAATGCATAAGTAGACAGAATGACTCAATTGTGTAGGGACTTTATTGTATTAAACAGATTTACCAGAGCAGACCAGACCAATATCTACTAAAACATTATGACATTAAGTTGTTTTACAATCAAGGCTAAATGCAAATAAGGCCTTCGGAACTGAACCTGAAAGAGTAACACAATACATCATCATCTTATCTCTAGCCTATATACGTCCCACTGCTAGGCACAGACCTCCTATGACAATGAGATGACTTGGGTTATAGTTCCGACGCGTGCCCAGTGCGGATTGGGAACTTCATACACACCGTTGAAATGCTTTGCAGATGTGTGCAAGTTTCCTCACGATGTTTTTCTTCACCGAAAAGCTTACGGTAAATTTCAAAAGTAACACAATACACACATCCTCACAAACTTTCGCATTTATGACATAAATAAGTTTTTACTTTTAGTATACACTAGTTTTAACGGCGGTTTATACCGAGCCATATTTGATTGATTCATAAATTCTAACTGCATAAGTTTTAAAAATATGTCATCATGCAGACAGAGTTTCAATTTTCCTTTAAGAGGTATGAATTCTTAAAAATCATATTGTACTTATAATCTACTAGCAACAGGCAACAGCCCGCGACTTCGTTTGCCGAGAATTCGTTTATCGCTATTCCGCGGGAACTACCCAATTTTCCGGGATAAAAAGTAGCCTATGTGTTATTCTAGACCATAATCTAATCTTTGTTCCAATTTTCATCCAGATACGTTAAGGGGGTTGCTCTTCCATACAAATCTTCCGTGCAGCTGCATTTCGTCCACAGGCTTAATTTTAATGCGGTTTTTTGAGGATAGTTAGATATGGATAAATTGTGTGCGCAAATTACAAAAAGGTGTGCATTTATCATACCTAAATTGCAGTACGATGCAGTAAATTTCGATGCATTTTACAATAGTGTGAGTAGCTAGTGTCAAATGAAAATAGTTGTAAAAACCAATCGACTATTTCGAGCTGTCACGTGACCACTAATGTGGCTCAGTGGTTATGACTCAAAGAACTGAATAGTTAGTGACCAAGTTCAAATCCCGAGACCGCATTTGATTTTTTTATATTTTCTAAACATTTTTTTTAATAATTTACAAATTTAAAGTGAGTAAGACCATCTCATTGAGATGTAGGAAACTTTAAGTTAAATTCTATATTTTACTTGTCAAACCAAATCAAAGAAGGTAGGTACTACCTAAGTGGTTTTAAAACAACCACAAACTTAGCAAGTTGATTTAGGGCAATTTATGCCCATTATCAAACCTAAACTTGGCAAAGCTTTCATACCTAGTAAGTACTCTAGTATTAGGATCACACGTGCTCATTACTTTGGCATAGATGGTGGCGCCCCGCAGTCATATTGCCACCTTATAACATGTTTTGCCTTATGTACTAAGAAAAGGTACTCAACTACAGAAATTACACCTATTAAAATAAAAAAGTTCTTCTAGTTAATTACACGAATGCTTCTCACGAGAATCGAACCCTAAACCTCTGCATCAAAACACAGCCATACACCACGGCCACACGGCAATGATTTTAAAATCCGACAGGTGCTAAATACAAAATAGGCCGAGTAAATAGGTTTTCTCAATTATAGAACATTAAAAAAAAACATGCGAGTCAAAAACCTGGCTAGACGGGTAATTAAAAAAACAATGACATGAAATTGTCATAAACTAATGATTGACAGAACATGGTGTCTCAAAATAAAAATAATCATTTTATTCGAAATAAATTGAAGTCAATTGGAAGTAAAAGATGTTACGAGCTACGATATTGTACGCAGCGTAGGCATTTATTTGAACGTACAGGTATGTACTTATCAATTAATCATAATATTTTTTTAAGATACAATACTTCAACGTTTGTGTCAGATTGGCACAAAATATTTTGTAAACGCAATTGAAGTGCACAGTCCCGGTGTCTGCATGTAATCAAATCTTGGAAGTGAATTTTGACCCACTTCTAATTGATCAGATTGACGTGAAATCTGGCATAAGTACTTGTAAGTCAGACTTGTAAGAAGTACTACAGTAATCTTGAAGTGAAATTCTGGTATCGTTCCCGCTGTTGGAAACTCATCAACAGAAAGAGTAACAACCATCCATGCATTACGTTTACGTCTAATTATAACTTTTAGAACTCAGAGGAATTTGTAGTGCTCGAATCGAACTTGCTATTGACCAGGTTTTTTAGGGTTCCGTACCCAAAGGGTGAAAACGGGACTCTAATTACCTACTAAGATTCCACTGTCCATCTGTCTGTCTGTATGTACCGTCTGTCTGTCACCAGGCTGTTATAGTATCTCATGAACCGTGATAGATGAAATTTTCACAGATGATGTATTTCTGAGGCAGCTATAACAACAAATACTAAAACAATATATTTTTGTCCATCTGTCTATGTAAGTAAAGTAACCAATGTAAAATAAATAAATAATTAAATATCATGGGACAAATTACACCAATTGACCCAGTCCCATACTAAGCACAAGGCTTGTACTATGGGTACCAG
Source organism: Pandemis heparana (assembly GCA_963854515.1). Lineage (NCBI taxonomy): Eukaryota > Metazoa > Arthropoda > Insecta > Lepidoptera > Tortricidae > Pandemis > Pandemis heparana. Next base: position 14,335,582 of record OY978021.1, read on the forward strand.
GCAACGGATAAACATACTTATATCATGTAGGTAAATACATACTTAAATACATACAACCCAAATGACCTCAAACTGCTTACATTTTGCTTAGAAGCCACTGTCCGTCTGTCTGTTTGTCTGTCTGTGTCACCAAGCTGTATCTCATGAACCGTGATATGGCTGTCAGCTATCATGATTGTCTAGCGACAGTTGAAATTTTCACAAATTACGTTTCTCTGTTGCCGCTCTAACATCAAATACTAAAAACAGAATATTTTTGGGAGTCTAAGTATGTAAATAACAAATATAAAATTACCTCATAAAGACTACATCTTGGTTAGGAGGCAGGGCTCTGCTAACACTGGATTTTATATTTACTTGCCGAATTTGTACGAATCCCTCGGTACGAGAGTCCGACCCACACTTGGCCAGTCTTTGGTGTTCGGAACACAAAGGAGCTTATCTATTACCGAGTTCATGCTGTACCATGGTTTATTTTATGGCCACATTATTCAAATTCGTCCGTCTATGGCTGTCTATCTGTCCGTCTGTCCTAACTTTGTAGTTTTCTTACCCATATTAGGTAGTTATATTTTACTCATTTTCATGCTGGTCTGGAATGTACCAGTTGCTTCGCTTCTCGCGCAGATGGTAAATGCAAGAATCTTAGGAATCATATTATAGGCGATACGGCAATCCATCACTAGTTTGATTCCGCTTTCCACCTATACGCCCACAATCATGCTTGTTCTTGATGGACTTAAGGTTTTGTAACCTTAGGCTCTGTCTACCTCGTAAGGGATAGACGTGATTTGTGTATGTATGTACATATTTTACAGAGTATCCGACCGGCGTCCAAATACCGAATTAGCCGTCAAAATGATAATTAAAAACTATACGTACGTATGTATACATTATAGAAAGGTATAAGAAAGGTAAGTAAAATAAACAAATAGAAAAAAAGGAACCATTGTAGAAGCACTTATTTTGTCTGTCTGTCTTTCCGGCTGTCCATTCTTCTGGACCATTTTGTGACAATTTATTTATCTGTAGGTTTTTATTTTTAGCTTTGTATGTTTATATAGATACTTACTTTTGTTTTTTAACTACTTTTGTGATTGTCATTAATAAACTTTTTCTTTATTTCTTTCTGTCTGCCTGTCTGTCTATCTGTTCGTCTGTTTGTCTGTATGTATGTCTGTTTGTCTGTCTGTTCATTTGTCTGTTTGTCTATTCGTTTGTCTGTTTGTTCAACCATCCATCCGGCAGTCCATCCGTTCGTTTGACTGTCTGTCTATGCATCCGACGATCCATCCAGCTGTCTGTTTGTCTGTGCATCCGAACAACCGTCCGTCCATCCGTCCATCTGCTTGTTAATCTGTGCGCCTAATCATCCGTCCGTCCGTCCGTCTGTCTGTCTGTCTTTTTGTATTTGCATCTGACCGACTGTCCGTCCGTCCGTTTGTCTTTCTGATTGTCCGTCTGTCCGTGCGTCCGTCTGTCTGTCTGTTTGTCTGTGCGTCCAATCATCCGTCCGTTCGTCCGCTCATATGTCTGTCTGTGCGTCTGACCCTCTATCCGTTCGTCACTGTCCATCTGTTTGTATGTAAACCTGTCTGTCTGTTTGTCTGTCATTATAAATATTATTCATCCATTCGTCTGCCCATCCATCTGTATCCTTTTGTAGTACTGACTGTAGAATAATTTTTCAGATTCACATTGGATTCGGAAGGTACTTCATTTTTGTCTCCAGTAACAGGAAATAAGTGAAGCAAACATCCACTGGACGCGAGCGTATCTTACTTGCTACTATTGTGCAAGAAGAGCAAAAAGTTTACTGCTGGTGTGATGTTAAAAAAAATTTGTTGGTTCTAAAAACACATGAAACATTCTGTAGATTTTTATTGGCGTAATTTGTAATAACATAACATAATGAGATAAAAATAACTAGGGAAAATATCAAGACCGTGAAATGCCAGATGTCCAACAGCGGAATTTTGTCAACCCTGTTCTGAAGACTTTTCGTCCGTCTTTCATGTTCTCATTACCTATGACCAGTAAAGCAAAAGGAAACTGTATGATACAGGGTGACACCGTCCAAGTTTTTACGTAGTTTTTACGTAGTTTTTTACGTAGGTATCATACGCAATCGTATAGGTACCTATCGTAAGTCGCAGGTTCACGGTAGATGTAAGCCGCTTCCAACCGAGGCAACTGGAGCTGTAAGAAGGAGACCTATGGCCAACAGTGGACGTCCTACAGCTGATATGATGATGATGATGATGATGATGATGATGATGATGATGATAATGATGACAGGTATCATTTAATGGTACTATTTGCAATATTTTAATACCAAACTGAAAAATAATGCTTGTATTTGTTGTGTTGTTGCTTTCGACGGTGATAAAAAAGTCAGCCTATATAATGCCAAGTAGGAAAATAAGTTATGATTGTTTTTTGTATGCATGTAAAATATATTATTTTGTGAACAATAAATAATAAGTGGCAAACTTCCATTACATGCAATTCAGTTATGAAACTTGAATGAATGAATGATCTGTCGTGTAAAATTTTATTTATTGAATATGTTACGTGATCTACAGTCACCAGCATAAATAAGTGATCACTTGTACCTTGTCACTTCAAAGTCATGTTTGAAAAACCATACGAAATCATGTAACGACTGAAAGCGACAAGGTACAAAAATGATCACTTATTTATGCTGGTGACTGTACAAACTACAATTTCGTGACATCTTTTAATAAATTATTAAATATTTTGAGTTTCGTATTGAGAGACTCGTGTATTTGGAAATGCTTGTATTTTTCGTCTTATTTCCCTAGGTATTGACTATACGTGGGACTGCCTATACAACGGGTCCCATTTCGTACCTTCTATCAATAGTTTAATCATTTGTTCATAGGTATATATGTATATACTATCAATCAACAGGCTAGCAACCCATCTCTCGATTTTGATTCTCCTTTGCACCTATACGCCCACAATCATACTAAACGTGGCCTTTAGGTCTTGTTACCTTAGGCTTTGTCTACACCGTAAGGGATAAAGACGTGATTTAAGTATGTATGTATGTACTATCAATAAAAGAGCCCTGCAGGAAAACTTGAGGAAAAAGTAGTTTCAGTAGGTAGTTACTTCTCACAAAATTTTAGTATGAATTTTCAGTATCTTGGTATGGTTTTTGTAGGAGCATAACTCTCTCAGAATTATAATTAGTTAGGCATAATTATCAATAACTAGTCAGTGTGTGTTATTTCAAAGAACTTATCGCGTTAAAAAACATAATAGAAATAGAAAAATATAAATTTGATCATTACTGGAAGCATGTAATTCTGAGGGAGTTATGCCCAAATGAAAAAAATAGGTATCAAGAGACTTGAATCTATCTACTAAAATTTCGTGAAATTTGACTGAAAACGCTTTTACTCCAAGTTTGCTCCGGGTCGGGTTCCTATATTTCTAACCTACAGTAGAAAGTATTCACGATCAACGCGGTCAACAGCACAGTGAATTTTCTTGTCAGTTCAATCAAAATGAAACTTCACTAAGACATTTGCAGTGAAAAAGTTCAACAATGTGTCAGGACTTGATTTGTCACTACCCAGGAATAAGTACATAGTACGGATAAAACTATTCGTATACCTGTTACAGCGTGTCAAATGTTTATGAATACTGAATAGAATAGTGATACAGATTATTTCAAAAGTGACATCTCACTGGTATTTGGTTTCAAATCAAATTGAAAGTTTTATTTGAAAAATATATCTTTTTTTAACTACCAGCGCTTTGATAAATTAGCCCTTGTGTGCGCATACCACATGTTGCGTGGCGCATTTACTTATGAGTCGAATGATTTCGTTCGTAGTAGCCATTACGCCATAGGTACTATGGCAGCGTGCACGTTTTTTCGACTTTAGATATCAAACACAAAGTCGAATATCTACTTACTATACCAATTAGAAAAATATAGGGACTTACCCGTGGCCCACCTAATTTGTCCACCCGGAAAACCAATACCCAGCTTCCAATACCCAGAAAAAATGAGCCCAAGAGCGGAGCTCCATCAAAAACCAGGTGGACAACCTGTAGGTGGATCACGGCTAAAGATCGAAAAAAATATGGTTCTGGTTCACTGGTTGACACGCAGTACAGGCACAATAGCTGCACGACGCTAGCTAAATTTTATCTCATTTTTATGCACACGATTTTTGACTAAATGTATGACGCTTTCTTCATGGACCTTACTCTATATTATGCACACCTAGTTGTGCTTTTAGGAATTTCACTCCTCCGTAAGGTCGACGGCGGGGTTCCTATTTCTATTCAGTTTGCCCTTCGGGTATTTGAAAATACCTAATGAACCTAACCTAATTTTACTATCTCAAATGAGAATTCTTATTTTTATTGACCCGAAATTCCTAATGGCACAACATATATGTAGAGTAGGCTCATGAGGAAAGCGCTGATATAATACGCGTCGAGCTGCAATTTTATTTTTTCGCGTGTGGACTAGACACCGTAGTACTCTGCTTTATCCCACTCTAGGTAACGAACGCTAATCAAAACCATCGACGGATGAAGTTGGACTTTTGTGGAAGTAAGTATTAGTAAGTAAAAGCGACTTCAGATGGATTAGATTTGTTTTGGAGTTGTCATTATTTTATTTGACGTACCTACCTATTGCAAAGTCATCATAATTATCTAATATTATTTTTTCCTTTTATGCGCTATACGATGAATTATTATAAATATGAATTATGATGACATAAGGACATAACTTAAAAAAGGCAGCTCACAACTCTGGAACAAAATTATCTAACCAAACCCCTAACTAAACCCCTAGGCCAAGAAGCATTCAGACGTAGTCCCTACCCGCTATGCGTAATTATTTCCTTTGTCTGAACCTATACTGCAATGCATTTTGGTGAAAGGATCCGAATGGCTAGCACGAGTGACTTCGTCTCATCGCTGCAACCAGGCTTATTCTCAAGTTACCTATTTACGAAAGGCGCGCCTGACTCGAAACGACAATACCTACCTTACGGCGCTAGCTGTTTAGATGCCCCAGACGAAACGCTTATAAGTTATAATGCATAAGAGTATTAATAAAATGTCAGACGATGGTGATGATGATGTCTCTACGTGTGAGCGAATATCAAATATGAATCGCAGGTTCCTACATACTAATAGGTACTAGCTTTTGAAGATACTAGCAATGACGGCATATGAATTTGCCGCTAGAGGCGCTATTGTAACGTGAGGTATTATACAGAAACGTAAAATTAGTAGTACCTACAAGTTACATATTCCGGCTTTGCATAACGAAGTTTTAGTGTTATTAAGATTGTTTCCGATTATTATCGCAGACATACGACAGGTTTATTAAAAGATAAAAGAAGAGCTTTGAAAATTAGGAGCCAAATTAAGCAGGCAAATAAAATGGCAGTTAATTTAGAAGATAAATGGGACTGTGCAACACTGGGTAATAAATAGCTTGCTATTAAATATTAATTGAAAGAAATCCTGAATAATGTGATATACCTTACTCTACAGTGGCGCCAACTAGTGAGTACAAATACGATAGCCCTCATTCTAACAAAGTACAAAAAAATCGACTCCCTGGTATTCAAAAAGGGTTGAAGGTGGCATTGATTCACATATTTGCATTTGCTGGACTCATATATAATACTTATAACTAGCTGAGCTGGCAAATAAAAATTCGAAAGTCAGTTTTTGTCTGAGATGGCGCTGCATACGAAAAATTAAAGTTTTTTAGTGCATTTTTCATATATTTGATTACATATTCGGCTATTCGTGGAAGAGAGAAAGCCAACAAATTAAAAATCATAAAAATCCGTGCAGCCATTCCAAAGTTATCAATAGTTAAATAACACGACTTACTTTTGTACACGTATAGATTTGTAAAATTTCTGGTAAAAGTAAAGTTGATATAAAAACGTAAATATAACGTGAAAAATTACGCTAATAGCTTAGCAAGGTGTTGCAATATTTTTCCACCAGCAGCTAGCGCCTCCCATTTGCATGTGTGTGTAAGACCTAGTATCTGTATAAGTTCGTTAGTGACACCAGCGTTTGTGCAGCTATTCTCCGAATTGGTGCATTGTTACCATTTGAGTGTGGTCTCAAAAAATCGGCCGTATTAAATTGTGTGCGCAAATCTATAAATAATCTATAAATGTATTAAGAATCTTCTAAAAACTACAAAAAACCAACAAAATTGATTATAGCGCCATCTAACGGGACTTTTACAATGAGCTAACGCGAGCATCCGCCTTAAGTCGTTCTGGCGTGAAAGAGTAACAAACATCCATCATCACAAACTTTCGCATTTATAATATTAGTGGGATTTAGTTGGGTTAATAGATTTATTTGTATTTTCAGCTATTGGAGTACTTCCTGAAGAATGCAAGGAGACTGCTGACATCCTTATATTTTTTGATGCTTTGTTTGACTCCGTAAATGGCAGCTACGACAATTTTATAAAAAGAAGCGGCAAACCATTGCTAGGAGCTGTAACTGCCGGATCTAGGCACAAACATGTGTGGAATGAAGCGAAGAAGGTTTTGGGGACAATGAAATTTGTTATAAATGATGCAAACTATAAAACTGTGCCCTCTATCACAAATTGGTTACTAACCATTGAAAACATTGAATTTATCGTCGAAGTTTTGTCCAAAAAATATGGCTGGACATCCTTGTGGATGAGACACTTTAATCAAGATCCCCTAGAGAATTTTTTCGGCTGCATTCGAAGCCACGGATACAGGAACACAACACCCTCATGTGCTGGCTTTGAAGCAGCCTTTGCATCACTGCTCATCAATAATTTGAGCAGTGTGCATTCTCCAGGGTCAAATTGTGAAGCTGATACATGCAAAATATTTAAATCCTTGAAAACTTTGTTTTTTAAGAAATCAGAAGTATTTAACTCCATAGTGGAAGTCGACTTTGAAGATCTAGACATTGAAAATATATTTATAGAGTTAGACGCAAAGTTTAAAAATCTTAAAATAAAAGCACAATTAGAGTACGTCACGGGGTATGTCCTTCGAAAACTGAAGTTAAAAAAATGCCTTGATTGCCAAAAGTGCTTTTACAATAGTAAAAATGACAGCACGATTACCGTAAGGGAGTTCTTTAAAAATAAAAGATTATTGACATACCCTTCCACAGCTCTAATGAAATGTTTTTCAAATATTCAGGATGTCGTCATCTTCATATTAAATAAAGATTCCAAAAAAAATGAAATCCGACAGTACATAAAAACAATATTTTCAGTGGTTATAAATTATGATTTTATTAAATGTGACACACACAAAATAGACATCATAAAAAAATTAGAAGACATTTCTATTAATATATTTTTATATAATTGGTGCAAGGATACTAATAAATTAATTAACGGATTACGTGATGATTTTAATCCAAGTGATAGAGTGCAACAATTAGCTTATACTTATTGTAAGAAAAGGTCAAAAAAATAAAGTATACTAAATTATTATTGCATTTTTTTTTGCTGTCTCCACTGTGTATAGAGCGGCCCTACAGACTCAGTTTGTCTCAATAGATTTTTAAATCTAACAAGTGAGCTACTGATGTTCGTTGGGCCGCTCTGTACGCGGCATGTAATTAAATTTTGAAATAGGTACGATGCCAGGACGTTGATAAGTTGCGTCGCACAAATTTACAGATGGCGCCAGCCATGCAATTCTCGGAGTTACGACTCTATACCCTATATACAAATGTACTCTGTGGCGTTGATGTAGCTGACTTCCTTAATTGATAAACATTTACCAAAAGCCTTTATGGAATCTGAGATGACCAAACGTTAGCGTGATTTAATTCGACGCCAGCGCCATCTCTGGGCGCTCCGCGTACTAAGTGTGCATCGATCGCTCTTCGAACTGGCCGCGGTGTTTTTAGTAAGGTTTGGTGTTACCTACATATTGTGGGATAAAGTGACCCCACTCTCATATTTTGCCATCCTGATTTTACAAAAAATTATCAAAATGAAACTGTGATGTATGTATGGGGTATATAAGATTAGGTATTTTAAGTATTTTAAGTCATACGAGTAAGTCATAAGTCATTTATTCGTCGCTTTCATGTGTAGGTAGGTACATTGAATCTTACAAGCTAATAAATTTCTCGACATGAAACCCTAACACCTTACCTTTGACCTTTTTATTTTTAAGGCAGATGCTCTTTTTCCTTCTGCCACAATAAATGCGATAGCGAACGGACGTGTTTTTATGCTGCTCCTCAAGATCAGGACCTGACCCAAAGAACAGTTATTTCAATGGCGACGAAGATGAGCGAAACGTAACATAGCAAAGGCCTATCTGTGTTGTCAGTTGAACAGTTACAACACAAAAATGAAGCCCAATTTTTCCGCGTCTCCGGTAATCTTCAAGTAACCAGTGAATCTACGTCTAGACGCGATCTATACGGAACGTTTTCAATTTTTCGAAAATCCTTCGGAATCACAAACAGTCTTTGTGCGGTTTAAATTGGTTTCCGAGGTTTCGTTGCAATACGGTTGAAGTCCGATTTTGTTCCGGTACTTTCGAATTTTCGCTGTGTAACTTCTAGTTTAGTCGCAGGATCACTGTGGATTCATTGGAGGTCTATGGGGAAAGCCTATGGCTGATTATGATGACGATGAACTTCTAGCTGTTGGCGGGAGCATTTTTGACTGAGCGAGCGAAATTTTCAATTGATTCCCGTCAGATTCCGTGAGCTGGTCAGATAATTAAATAGTTTCGTATTGTTGATTCAGTTTTTAGATTTCCTTGTACGAGTTGTTTGAAGATGTAGACGTGTCATATTTTGTCTTTTCCGTGTAGTATGTAATAAAATAATTATATTATGTAAACAAGATCCCAGGTCATATTTGAACCGTTTGTACCTTAGTTGACTTGTAACTTGGTATAAGGTGCATGGGGTTAATTTCGAAAATCGTGGATTGAATCGAAAACAATAGGGAATATTCATGATTTTTTTCATGGCTTTCTATAGAGGCTCGTTTATGTAATTAACAATACGAAAAAAATATTTTTCAAATAACTATAAAAATAACCGAGATATAAGCTATTAAAGATTTGTTTCCATCTCTTTCTAGAAAAACGGACTTTTAATATGGAGTTTATATGGGCGTTATGACAAATGACGTCACATGTCATATCGGATCTCTCTCTCTAATCGCTGACTAATCAGTAGTTTAAAACTCGTATATTTTCCGTGTTTCTTGACCAATTTTACTATTAATTTCACTTTTTGTCATCTTTTTTACTATATTTTCATATTTTGTAAAGAAGTGTTATATATTTTTTTAATGCATATTCCCCATTGCATAATTTGGCAATGCTTAGGTACTTAAATTACCTAGAAGCCAAAGACATTGGAGCTTTTAGGTAAGCGTGGCCATTGGCTTGGCTTTGCCGCGTGACAATTTGTCGGCATATTTATTATATTTATTATTATATTTATTTTATTATTTATTTCACTTATGTTTTATGTCTAGTTACGTAATCTCATAGAAAAATGGCATTTCGCTCGGGCATACGAAGCTTTTCCTCTAAAAACAATATACTTTACTAAGCAACGTAAGCAACACAAAAAGACAACTTTTTTCTTAAACCGCCGACATTTTTGCGGCGTCCCTTGTCCAGAAAGGTTTAATTTAAGGGACCATTTACCTTTATTAATATTCGCGATCTCACGCGTGTCGAATAATTTGTGCCCCGCCGGTGGTGCCCAGTTGGGGCCCCTTATTTTATAAACGTCGCGGACATTGGGCGCATAACATATACGACGTACGTGACATGATAATGCGTTGTAATTTAGGAGCATTTGCCGCTTCCTGTTTAATATCGTGTAAAATTATGGTAATACTAGCTTCTGCCTGCTACTTCGTCCGCGTAGAATTAGACTGATGCTGATAGTATATTCTGCAATAATTTATTTACGTTGCGACCCTAGGCAGCTACGACCTTTGACATGTTTGTCGCTATCCCGCGAGAACTATGCGAATTTCCGGGATAAAAAGCAGCCTATGTTTTTTAGACTAGGGTACCAGCTATCTTCGTTCCAAATTTTATCCAAATCCGTCCAGTCGTTTTAGCGTGAGAAGGAACAAAAATACATACTCACTTACTCACATCGTCACAAACTTTCGCATTTATAATACTACTAGCTGTTGCCCGCGACTTCGTCTGCAAAGAATTCGTTTATCGCTATCCCGCGGGAATTTTCCGGGATAAAAAGTAGGTAGCCTATGTGCTATTCCAGACTTTTCTCTACCTATGTGCCGAATTTCATCCAGATTCGTTGGGCCGTTCTGGCGTGATTGAGTAACAAACAAACATCCATCCATCCATCCATTCATCCATACTTTCGCATTTATAATATTACTAGCTGATGCCAGCGACTTCGTCTGCAAAGAATTCGTTTATCGCTATCCCGCGGGAACTACGCAATTTTCCGGGATAAAAAGTAGCCTATGTGCTATTCCAGACTTTTCTCTACCTATGTGCCAAATTTCATCCAGATTCGTTGGGCCGTTCTGGCATGATTGAGTAACAAACAAACATCCATCCATCCATCCATCCATCCATACTTTCGCATTTATAATATTAGTTAGAAGTGGTTAGAAAATGGTTATACTAGTTGGAAGTAGGATAATTATATAAACCCAATAGTACCAGATACGACAAAATGCTATATATAACGTAAGTGAGTGCATCTTTATTAAGCTTACATGTAAAACCTACCGAACGTATTACTAGTATATAATAATTATGATGAATTTTGCCAGGTTGCTAGATTTATCCTGGTGTGTAGTTCGGATAAACTAATTCCTTGGAAAAGAAGTCGTCTACTTTTTCCGTTTTTCAGGATCTGGGATCCTTCACCTTCCATGGTGATCTGGGATCAAAGAAACAACATAGAATGTACCGTTGCTTCTTTGCCCGCGCAGATGGTAAAAGCCCATCGAGGTAATGGGCGAAAATCGTAGGAATCATGTTATAGGCGATGCTAGCAACCCATCACTATTTTGATCCCCCTTTCCACCTATACGCCCACAATCATGCGAAATGCCTTAAAGGTCTTGTTACCTTGGGCTCTGTCTGCAACGTAAGGGAAAAAGACGTGATTTATGAATGTATGCATGTATGTACCTACTCGTACAAACCGGGTAATAGTAACTAATATGTGAGGGCTGGAAATTTTAGCTGTTTCATGTAGTAATTAAATATGTACTTTATAATACTTTCAAATAGAATATAAATTCGTGTTGGAAGAATGTCTGACGATAGGTATTATTTAAGCGTCCTATTTCAAACACATTTCGTTAGAATAAAAACTTCGACATATAGTTTCCGTCCAAAACTAATCTAACTGGATCATCATTCCACGGATCTTCTTTTAGTATGCATTTTGCTGCATTTCATGGCCTCTGGAGAAACCATACAGCCAAAAGGCACATTTTATGTTTATTCGAAACAACTTTGCACAGTTAACTCTACGAAACCATCTCGACCCGGCTTTAACGTACGTACTCTAATGAAATTCATTAACAATTTTAATTAATTCAATGCCAAATGACAGTTCCCAAGCGGCAAAAGGGGGTAAAGCACTAAGCTGCATTTTGCCGGTGCAACCGCGAATTATGTAAATACCCGGTTATGCTAATTCGGTTTAGGCGTATCGTAGAATTTCATTATTCTTTTGATGCCGGGTACGTTTCTGATCTCGTTTTTGAATTTGAAAGTGCAAATGGGTGTTGGAATTAAATGAGATTAAGAATTTTTTTTAAGAATTTTGCGTAGGTACTTAATACTTATTATAGTGAAACTAGGGGAGGAATTTTCCTTTAAAAAATGCAAAAATAATCATAATATTAATTGTACCCTCAATGCAATGCAAAAAGAGACAATGGGTATTTTTAACCGCCTTAAAAGATAACTTTTTTTAGTTGGAATTGTTTTTATTTTTCGTTTTGAATATCGCAATTAAAAATCAAAATTAAAATTTATAAATACCTACTAAATTGTGTTATAATTTATACATTATTAATGTCGATAAATAACTTATAAAACTTATAATAGTGCACGTCACTATTATCGAGCCGTCAACCCAGGTGAGACGTAAGAGTGACAGGATACGAGAGTTATGGAATAAATCACCGCTCGTTGGAAATTGCTGACTTGTGTTCTCGTCCCGTCGGGCGATAGGGAGGGGTAGTATCGACAAAAAGTCGAAAACAATAAGTTTCTTATTGTTTATCACATAGTATAAAACAAAGTCGCTTTCCGCTGTCTGTCTGTCCCTATGTATGCTTATTAGATCTTTAAAACTATGCAATGGATTGTGACGCGGTTTTTTAATAGAGAAACACTGATTGCATGCCTGCGAAGCTGGGGCGGGTCGCTCGTACATAATAAAAATCACGTCTTTATCCCTTACGGAGTAGACAGAGCTTAAGGTAACAGGGTTTAAAGGCCACATTAGAATGATTTTCGGCGTATAGGTGGAAAGGAAAATCAAAAAGTTATTAAAATCTTGTTATCAAAGCTAGTTTATTTAGCAAGCTAAGTGCGCCTTCGTTCCTTTGAAAACATTAATGTCTTAATAGGTACATCCTTTATTATTTTATATCAAACTAGCTTCTGCCCGCGACTTCGTCTGGGTAGAATTATAAATATAAAAACTTTCCTCTTAATTCACCCTATGTATTAAAAAAAAACACATCAAAATCCGTTGCGTAGTTTTTTAAGTTCTAAGCATACATCCCTATACAGACAGCGGAAAGCGACTTTGTTTTATACTATGTAGTGATCGTACTAACCCAACCACCTACTGAAATGCTTCAGGTAATCGCTTACCATCAGATGACCCGCTTGCTCGTTTGCCTTCCTATTCACATAAAAAAAAAACCGGAACAATTTTAAGAGATCCTGTATAAATAAGATTAGGTACCTATTTATACAGGGTCTCTTAAAATTGTTATCGATATCCTATCGATAGATTGAACCCCATCCCTAGTTTGAGCGCCGCGTCATCTAATTTCCGGCGCTCGCTGCAGAGGGCGCCTCTGCGGCAGCGCCATCTCGCGGTACTGCAGTTTGCAACTAGACAGTGACAAGTTGGATTGAGTTTTTGATTTTATCTTTTTTTTTTGGGAGGACCAAATTTTGATAGGACTTGGTGAAGTGAAACGTGATGTCAGAGGAAGTTTTTCTTTCACATCCCGTTTATAATATTTCGAATGAACATAACCGTGAATCATTAAAAACTCATATTGAAGTTTTTCTTATTTGCGTTCTGGTTCTGTTGCGACTTTTATGACAGGATTAGTTTAATAGACTAGCCGTTACCAGCGACGTCAATCGCGCAGTTTCATTTGAACACGATTCTTTGCAGTTATATTTTTACTAGCTTCTGCCCGCAGGGCCGTCTTAAACTAGGCTGGGGCCCTTGGGCACACAAGAATTTGGGGCCCTTTTGGAAAATAAGAAAGAAAGACAGAAAAAAGTTTATTTATGACAATCACATCTAACTAATATTATAAATGCGAAAGTATGGTTGGATAGATGGATGGATGGATGGATGTTTGTTTGTTACTCAATCACGCCAGAACGGCCCAACGGATTTGGATGAAATTCGGCACATACATAGAGAAAAGTCTGGAATAGCACATAGGCTACTTTTTATCCCGGAAAATTGCGTAGTTCCTGCGGGATAGCGATAAACGAATTCTTTGCAGACGAAGTCGCTGGCAACAGCTAGTATTAAATAAATAAACACATTATACATTCACATAAATAAATTGTCACAAAATGGTCCCAACTCAGCATGTGCTGGCCTTGCAGCCAGCGCTGGTCTTCCGTTGGGACCATAGGGTAGGGTAGGGTAGGGACCATAAGGTTACTGATTTGTGAAAAAAATTGGTTGCCTGTAAAGTCGGTATACGGGCGAAAGTTTTACGTGACAACGACTTTGAGTGGTAAAATTATTTTAATGTGAATATTCATTCGTATAGTAGGAAGAAGGACGTGTAAACTTGTATGCAGGCGCCTAAGCGAAATAGAAGCGCAAGACATGAACCGGTGTGTATGCCTATCTCTCTCACTCTCTCTCTCTCGCTCTGTCTCTCTCGCTCTTAGGCGGGCTAACTGTGCTCGAGTGGAAGGGACGCGTGCCTTTCACTTTTTATGTCTGTCTCTCTCGCTCTTAGGCGGGCTAACCATGCCCGCGTGCCTCTCACTCGCTCTCATTGTGAGCGCATAACGTGAGCGGAGCGTAACGCAGTTTCTTGAAGTGTCACCCGGCAAACCAATTTATAAGACGTTGTCACGTCAAAAGTGTTATGTGCCCGACAATTTTTTGAGAATAAATGCGTGAGAGAAATTGTCGGTCCTTCGGGGCCCCCTGAGAATGGGGGCCCTGGGCACGGACCCCGTGTGCTCTTATGGTGAAGACGGTATTGTCTGTCCGCGACTTCCGCTCGCGTAGCGGGCTGTTATTTGCTACTTACGGTTCGGGGAGACGTAAATAAACGAACAGCTTACAATGCTGACTGTGCAAGCTTACTGGAGCGCATCATTGCGGTTACAATGCGCACGACACGATTTGTGCGAGCACTCCATTTTGTCGCAGAAATTAAGCTGTAACAAGACCAAATGTTAAGCTCCCTTATTCATAAACGCTCTATGGCCTTCTACTGACTTAGCAATCGTATGTCCTTATCTGTGAAAGGTAAATGTCAATGTGACAGATAAGGACAAACAATTACTAAGTCAGTATAATCCGAGTGCGCGATCATTCGTTGTGTGAGTGTGGCATCGAGGAAGGCACTCCGGACCATATTTTTTTTTATTGCCCTAATATCCATATCCATATATCTATTTGTCTCATCATCTGTAAAATTAATGTGTTTTATGTACAATAAAGAGTTATACATACATACATACATACATTTATTTATTTTTATTTATTTATTTATATATCCACCCTTACAACTATTTTTACAGGAACTAAGCCTAAGACAATAGCGAAACTATTTGCACTCCATGTAACGGAGCCTACCTATCCAAATCATTTCGCCTATAACTAATTATGAACAGTACATATCCCTGTCTCCCTGTATGATCATCTTCCTGACTTTATTTCCCGCCCTGCAAATTTCAGATTCATCCTTACATTCGTTAACACTAAATTTATAGACATCTTAACAAATTCATCTCCCGCTATAATATAAATCTGTACACCCTCCTCTTCCTCTTCCCAAATTGTCTCGCCTTTTCCTTCCCATACACATTTCTGTTTTATGTTTACCATCGTAGATACCTGGTGCTTGTGTAGCAAAACCCATTATTTTTGTTGTAGGTAGCTACTAAATAACCGACCACGTGACATCGCTGCCCCTGACAGCTGAGTAAACGCCATTTGGAAACTGTAGGCTTATTGTCTAACTCGCTCGCAATCGCCATCGTGTTCATTTTGACAGTTCATGTATGGGCTGACAGTTGGCATCGGAATCAGCTAGCTGTCACATTCATACAAGAACTGTCAAAATGAACACGATGGCTATTGCGAGCGAGTTAGACAATAAGCCTACTGATCACTTGTAGTTTTCAACCTTGACGCTGGCAAATTTGTCCTACTGGACAGAAGCCATTAAAAAAAAAAGTCAGTATGAGCCTATGGAGCGTGTATGAATAAGGGAGTATAGTATAATTATGGTATACAGAGAACACAACGAAGATCTGTTAAGGCGCTGTCAACCGCAAATTAAAATAATAATTATTTTAATATGAGATATCGTGAGACTCAATCATAGCTACACAAACGGATAACTCACATAATAGGAGTAAAATAATGCTCGGCATGTTCGTGGAGCGCTCGCCAAGGAAGCTGGAGGAAGGACTACGAATTAGTCCGAAACATGTCGAGCGTTACTCGACTTTTATGCGTGAATTATCGGTTTGTGTTACTATAATTATTATTAATTGAATTTGATACGCATCAAAAACGGGACCATAACCTCTAGTTTGAAAGGTGGATATTTCTTTTAAGCAGTAAAGACTCCGACGCCGTATATCTGGTGCCTACAAAGGCGCCGGCGTCGTCTGAGATAAATATGGCGACTCGACGGACACGACGTGGCCAGGACATTAGCGTTTTGCAACTATACTCGGGAGCATAAAAAACGGGTCTTCGGGTCACTTCCCGTAGAAAGTTGTGTGAAAAATAACCCGGTTTTTTGCTTCTGAGGATATTAAAGTAAAAGTCGTGGTAGTCTAGTGGTTTGACCAGTGACCTCCCAAGAGGGTCGTGGGTTCGCACCTCTGAGTTTTTTGAATTTATGTGCGAAATTACATTTGAAATTTACCATGAGCTTTTCGGTGAACATCGGGAGCAATTCAATGGTGTGTGTGAAGATCTTAATCCGAATTGGGCCGGCGTGGGAACTATAGACCAAGCCCTTTCAGTCTGAGAAGAGGCCTGTACACAGCAGTGGGAAGTATTATTAGGCTGGAGATGATAACATAAAGAGCTGGCTTTTTGCCCGCAACTTCGTAGGCCAGAAATTCAAGTATCTCAATTGTCGGAGATAATGGCATTCTATAATTTGTTAATCCAGGGTATAAAAGTCTTCAGAGAAATCTAGTTAGATAGTTTGGGAGACAGACTTCAAAAATCCTGAAGAAGCGAGTTATCAGCCTTAATATATGAGCTTATGTCATTATCTCTTTTATGACAAGGTTAATAAACACTCAAGCGAATCCTACTAATATTATAAATGCGAAAGTTTGTGGCGATGTGATGATGTGACGATGTGAGTGAGTGAGTGTGTATGTTTGTTCCTTCTTCACGCTAAAACGACTGGACGGATTTGGATAAAATTTGGAACGGAGATAGCTGGTACCCTAGATTAAAACAAAGGCTACTTTTTATCCCGGAAAATAGCATAGTTCCAGGGAGATAGCCATAAAAATGTCAATTGCTAATTCTAAGCAGACGAAGTCGCGGGCAGAAGCTAGTTCTTAAATAAATTACTTAAAATCGCTGGTTGTAAGGCCCAGTAACGGATACAGACCGTGTGGTCACCCCGGCAGATATTTCTCTTCCGCGTGAGTTATCGGGACGGTCCCGGGTGTTTTATTGTACGCTGCAGGTGTGGACACCCCACCGCTGATAAACACGCTTGCGCCTTTCAAAGGTTAAGATTTATTCAGTGGAGTTTACATGTTGTCCCAATAGCCCGTTTAGCGGGTTATTGTGAAGGGGTGCGTTTGGGGATTTCTTCAGGAAAACAATTTACAATTTTTACAAATTTTATTAATAAATAAATAGTACCCCTACACCCTTAAGGACAATTATTTTAGTAATGGGTTCGTAAAAGTCTTTAGGCTCTATTTGAAATTCGCTTGTTCATCGGACAGAACACTCCCCTGGTATCTCGTCTCCGGGGCGGCTCGATGAGGCGAATTCGACGAGGATGTAGCGTCGTCCTGCAGTGTCCAGGAACCGGAGACGGTGCGAGTGCGGTGTGGTTCTCAGCAGCCGAGGACCTGACCAGACCTAGCTTCCGGCTGTCAGTTTCTGTCAGGTTTTCCAAGGCCTTCAGAGTTCTTAGCCTCAGTAGAGTCTACGGTGTCGCCCTGTAAGGATGCGGGGTGTTAGACGGTGCAGTGGCACAGTTAGGATGGTCGTCCGTCCAGCCCTCTTCTTCTTGAGGTACACAGAGGGTGCAAGTGGGCTGGGCGTACGACCAGGTAAAATATACAGAGAGTTTGTGACAACTAAATTAGAACAGTGGTTAAAATAATTAAGTAAAGAGAGACCTAAACCTAGGTTCGATCACAGATAGTGACTCGATTCTATATTAATTGTGGTGCTGAAAGATTTAGGCTTGCTACGGTGGCTGTCGTGAAATTTCGGTTATTAACCGTTACAATTCAAAATGGTTATACAGGAACCAGGCGAGGGTGGAACTACATTAATCAAGTTAAAGAGAACTAAAACACTGTAGTTTAAAATTAACACTGTCCTAGGCCTTGGAATTGAACGGATTAATTAGCAACACACAATTATTACATACACTACAAGCAAACGAACAGAATTAGCGAGTCAGAGCACTTACCATTTCAATTTCAGCTGGGCGAACTGATAGTAGTAGAGATGATGAGTAAGAGAGCGTCTGCGACTGGCGCAGGTGCTTTTATAAGCTCTCGATTAACGAAGCTTTTTTGAATTTTTAAATTACGTCGAGCTACAACAATTCGCTTCTGATTGGCTCGGAAGGTTCGGATGGTGGGTCCGAATTGTGGGATGGAATGTGTGCGTGTAGGTGTGTGTATATTAGTGCAGTAGCAACCTCCAATTATTTAGCTATATTTATAAAATTAATTAAAAGATTAACACGTAAAATAAATAACTTCGCAAAAATAATACGCGCTCCTAGCGCCATCTGTCACAATTTGTCGTAACTAGGAAGGTAGTTAGCTGACAATTACAAAAGACGGTATAAGCTGGATTTTGCCGTGTGACAATGTCAGTGGAGTAAAGGTATTGTTATAAGAGACATACATACTTACACAAATCACGTTTATGTCCCTTACGGGGTAGACAGGGCCTGAGGTAACAAGACCAAAAAAGGCCACATTTAGCATGATTATAGGTATATATACCATTTTCATTCTTACCTGTCCTATTTGGTAAACAAAATTCTAACCTCAATGTGCAAATTTTTGTAAAGAATAAGATGTATTATGTTATCAAATAAACCTGAGGTAATATTTTGTACATAATTTTGCTGATATTTTATCTCCAGTACCTTTATTTACGATGAAATAGTTAAAAAATAGCAAAAATGAGACGTTTTAAGGTTAGAATTTTGTTTACCAAATAGGACAGGTAAGAATAAAAATGGTATAGGTAGAAAGGGGAATCAAAAATTTATTTTGACGACGCGGTTGGCCTAGTTGGTAGTGACCCTACCTACGAAGCAAGCGTCCCGGGTTCGAATCCTGGTAAGGGCAAATATTTGTGTGATGAGCACGAATACTTGTTCCTGAGTTATGGATGTTTCTATCTATTTAAGTATGTATATCTCTATATACTTAAGTATGTATAATTATCATTGTCTAGAACCCATAACACAAGCCTTACTAGTGCTTACTTTGGGACTGAGTCAATTTGTGTGAATTGTTCCCTAATATTTATTTATTTATTTATACTTACACAAATCACGTTTATATCCCTTACGGGGTAGACAGGGCCTGAGGTAACAAGACCTAAAGGCCACGTTTAGCATGATTGTAGGTGTATATAAGTAGAAAGGGGAATCAAAAATAGTAATGGGTTGCTAGCATCGCCTATAACATGATTCTTTCAATAATATTTAGCAGTTTTCTGAATAGGTATATTCTTAGAAAAATATCGAAGACAAATTGCTAAAGTTAAAAACACTTGTTTCAAGTTTTATAAACTAATTTGATTCATCGACTACAATGGAAAACTTTAATCGTTAGCTCTTGTTTCTACAAAAGTTTGCCTTTTGTTGCTTGAAGATTTTTTAGTCTTTGCGAATATTTTTCGATCGGTCGTCAATCTATTAGCAAAACGTATAACTAGCTTCTGCCCCGGACTCCGTCCGCGCAGAAATAAATATAGCCTACTAGCTGTTGCCAGCGACTTCGTCTGCAAAGAATTCGTTTATCGCTCTCCCGCGGAAACTACGCAATTTTCCGGGATAAAAAGTAGCCTATGTGCTATTCCAGACTTTTCTCTATCTATGTGCCAAATTTCATCCAGATCCGTTGGGCCGTTCTGGCGTGATTGAGTAACAAACAAACATCCATCCATCCATCCATCCATCCATACTTTCGCATTTATAATATTAGTTAGATTCTCAAAATCGGATCAGCAGGTCCAAAATTGACTATTTAGCAAATTAAAAAATTGCAGACAGGCTGTGATAACTTTGCCTTTTTCCAGTATATAAAATAAATAATATCCTACTAATAGGTACCTATGTATGTATATGTATGTATAACTCTTTATAGGTATTATAAATGCGAAAGTTTGTGAGTGACGATGTGAGTGTGTATGTTTGTTTCTGCTTCACGCTGAAACGACTGAACGGATTTGGACAAAATTTGGAACGAAGATTAGCTGGTACCCTAGATTGAAACATAGCCTACTTTTTTCACGGAAAATTGCATAGTTCCCGCGGGATAGCGATAAACATGTCAATTGCTAATTTTACGCGGACGAAGTCGCGGGCTTAAGCTAGTAAATAATACGTGAAAGTATTTATTTATTCACACGGTTTCTTGTACCTCTCTAAGAGCGGAGACCGAAATCGTTAGAATTAACATAAAACGACGTAAAAGCGATAAAAGATTCCCTCATAACACGGTATTTACGCAGGGTTGTCGCTGCCGACATCCAATTCTACTTATCCTACTAATATTATAAATGCGAAAGTTTGTGAGTATGTGAGGATGTGAGTGTGTATGTTTGTTCCTTCTTAACGCTGAAACGACTAGACGGATTTGTATTAAATTCGGAACCGAGATACCGGGTACCCTAGATTAAAACAAAAGGCTACTTTTTATCCTGGAAAATGTCAAAGTTTCCGCGGAATAGCAATAAATATGCCAATGCCAATTACTACCTAATTCTAGTTGGGCGAAGTGGCGGGCAGAAGCTAGTGAAAAATATAACAGCAATGAAACTTGTTGAAACTTCAAAATTCAAAAAGTTTATTTGCAAATATATTTTATCTATCATGATGAAGACTTGACTTGTCTATATCGCGGAGATAGCAAAGTAATTATTCTAAGATACTCTAAGATGTTTCACGTTAACGTTTTGATTAATCTTTGTATACTTAACCCGAAACCCATAAAACTGCTCGCAATATTAACCTAGACACGTATTAAAAACTTACTGGGAGTTAGTGTCAACCCTGCCGGCTAGGGGCGCAACTCAATTAGCTGATGAAAACGTACCGGTTTTAATGAAAATGTACCGTTTTGTATCTTAACTTGAGCCGGAGAAAACGCGGGTTTAAAAAACGCGGATTATGTACTGTTATTAATTTGGTTCGTTAAATTAAGTGTAACGTAGTTACTGGATTAGGAGGGTGTCAGTTAGTTAGTAATTTTTTCCTTGTTGACGAGAAGAAATTCGCGATTTTCTAATAATCTATTTTAAAAAAGTTGCGTTGTTTTTTTTAGGTCTGTTTTTGTCCCGTAACAAACTTAGATAATGTAAGCAATTTTAAGTACCGTAATACGGGGTGAGACGGGATTGCGGGGGGAATAAGGGATAGAACTAATATTTTGTGTTTTCACTTGCTAGGTATAACATTTCTGGCTCATCTTGCTCTAAAAATATTTTGATTATATCTTTAGGCATATAATAGGTAACTCCTT
Source organism: Pandemis heparana (assembly GCA_963854515.1). NCBI lineage: Eukaryota > Metazoa > Arthropoda > Insecta > Lepidoptera > Tortricidae > Pandemis > Pandemis heparana. Next base: position 14,357,058 of record OY978021.1, read on the forward strand.
TTTTCTGGTAAATAATTTGTTATCGTAATTTTTAGGATTCCGTACCTCAAAAGGAAAAAACGGAACCTTTATAGGATCACTTTGCTGTCCGTCCGTCCGTCTGTCAAAACCCTTTTTCTCAGGAACGCGTAAAGTTATCAAGCTGAAATTTATATCAAATACTCAGGTCTACTGCCCTTTGAAGCTGTGAAAAAATCAAACATCTAAGCCAACGCAATCAAAAGATACAGCCGTTTATGCCGCAAATTTCCGCAAACTTTCGACTCTCAAGGGAATCAAAACTTACAGGGTACTTCCCGTGAACGCAGAATCTTGAAAATTTTTCTTATTCTCATTCTTATTCTAGAAAATCTTTTTATTCTTATTCTTAAAACCGTAAACATGGACGTATGTCTCTATATATCAGTGACCAATATTAAAGTGACTCCACACTGCGTACATTTTGCTTTGGAGCAGGGCTCTGCTTACACTGGTTTATTGATGTTTCTAGATAATGGTACGGAACCCTCGGTGCGCGAGTCCGACTCGCACTTGGCCGGTTTTTTTATTTGTTTCTTGTCCCCTCTGACCCCGGTGAGTTGGAATTTGCATAATATATATATTTTAGCGCTTATTGTATTTACCTTTTTCATGTGTTTTATGTACAATAAAGAGTTATACATACATACATACATACATATTGCTTAAACTATGAACTTTTTTGTCTATAAAGATCAACGTGCCGCATATGAAAATATTTTTTATGAAGGTTTGAACTTCAATTCCAACCCCACTCACCCCGTTTTACGGTAAACTTTCCTCTCACCTCACAACAAACATTCTTAATGAGCCGTCACTGTTACCCCGAGGCTGTTTAAATCCATCATTTGGCAAAAGCAGGCAAAAGCTCACCAAATCATGCTGGCTTTACACTTGCGTACTAACTTAAACTAACTTTTTTTTTCCATGCTGGTGGAGTAAAGAAAAAACATAGAATGTAGGTACCAGTTGCTTCTCTTACCTAGCTCGTCTCCGCTCTTGGTTAGCAACCCATCATTATTTTAATTCCCCTTTCTACATATACGTCCACAATCATGCTAAACGTGGTCTTTAGGTCTTTATACCTAACTTAGTAAGCATTAAAGGCTCTAGTCTGTCTCCACCGTAAGGGATATGGAAGTGATCCATGTGTCCATGGGCACGGGATTTTATTTACGTTTAAATAAAATGTATTTCTTTGACAGAAAGTTCGTTAGTTTATCAGTGACACTAGGCATGTCAATATTAAAAACATATAAGCGAATTTAGGAGAGCGGCGCAAGGAGTCTGTAATAGCATGTAGTGGTGGCAATAACGGTTGTTTTGCAATAATGAATAACAGTGTTGTGTTATTTTTAAATAGCTGTTATTGTAAACTGTTGTCTGTTATCCTGTTATATTGCTGTTTTACAAAACGATAATGAACATTATTAAATAATTGTTATACTTATTTCGTCGCGATCGCAGCGTAATAAAAACGTACGGGAACAAAAGCAATACAACGCTCTGTTACCTTGTTTGTTATCGTACTGACTGACAACAAACAGCAACAGCTAATAATGATACCAATAGTCAGTTATTTGAATTACGATTGCGATGCGAGCTCGCGCGTATAGCGCTATCTCTCGCACACACCTACTTGATTTGTTGCGCACTCGCTTGCGCTTCTATGCCAAGTGCGGCAACAGTGCGCGTATGACAACGTTGACAACAGACAACGAATAATGATAACAGGATAGTTGACGATTCAATAATGTGTTGTTCGTTGCGTGCAAATAATGCATTACGTTATCTGATTCTGCTGTTGTAATAACGACCACCACTAATAGCATGTATGCATGTATGTTACAAATACACGAGGTGCCCGCGAGGAACCTGAGAAATTTGAACAGCGTATGGCTGAGGCCTTAATTTTATAAACGAAGTCGATTTATAAAACAATTTTTACATCTTCTGATGTCAGATTCACTGTTCAAATCTCTCGGCGGGCACTCCGTAGTTTGTACGCGAGAGTGTAATGCCAGCGTTAGAGCTGTTTGTTTCTGAACGAGTAATTCTGATTACGTTATAAATGTAATCAAGTTACGATTTACACTGCGGCATTGTTTAATTGTAAATAAAGGGGACACCTAATTTGGGCGTGGGAAAATTTAAATTAAAGCAATAAATTAACTGTTAATTACAATCCTAATTATGTAATGTTAGAAAGTTGTGAATATAGTAATATTTATTGTTGGAAATTACAGTTATTTAAATTAGAAACCTTATGAAAACGTAACAATGATTTTTGAATATATTTTTAAAATGTGATTGCCTATACCAACTTAGTTGTTTTTTAGAAGCTTTTTAAAAGTCATGTGAGATTGTTTACCTTCTTTTAAATGCTAAAAAACAAACTATAGAAATATTTTTCAAAAAGATAGGTACTTACTAGATTCCCGTCTCTGAAACTATCAGAACTAAAAAATAAACATATCGTCGAAAAACAAAGATTACAGATGGATTTTTCATATCGAAACTGATACCCCTATCCCTGCGGACAGCTTGCTATCCGGGATAAATTTGCATTTTCCTTTATTTCAAGCCTCTCGGGCCTCCGCGCCAAACAAAATGATATTCGGTAATAGAGAATGGAGTGCCATTTCATACATAGGCTTTTTTTTAATCAAAATCTTCGATATTCGTAGAGAAGCGTACTTTTATTATGAATGGGGTAGCAAGCGAGAAAATAGGTATTCTGATAAAAAGTAATAAATACCAATGAACAAAATTAACATTATCCTTTATAGTCCCCGCTACTTAAAAATAAATAATAATTAAATAGAACGGAGGTAAGTATAATAATTATGCTGTTAGGTGACAGGCAACTACAAATAAATAAATAAATATTTAAATAATAAATAAATATTAGGCAACAATTCACACAAATTGACCTAGTCCCAAAGTAAGCGCTAGTAAGGCTTTTATTATGGGTCTAGTGACAACGATAATACATACTTATATAGAAGAAAATACATACTTAAACTTTTAGATTTTAGATAGCAACATCCATGACTCGGGAACAAATATTCGTACTCATCACACAAATACATGCCCTTACCAGGATTCGAACCCGGGACCCTTGCTTCGCAGGCAGGGTCACTACCAACCAAGCCAACCATGTCGTCAGTAAAATAATTCTACACTGCGCGTGACCCGACACACACTTGTCCGGTTTATTCTATCCACAGTGATCATGGTAAGCCTCATAAAAAGCCAGCTATCAATAAATGAAGCCAAGTCATTTTCCATTCGGTCGCGCGCCATTCAACGCGTAAAAGCGCCTCATGAGCGTGATATTGTCATTATCCGGTCGAAGGAACGCACTTGGCGACTGGCCAAGACCAATTGGACATTACAGCATTAAACAGAAAGTTGAATAGTTACCCAAAAACGCTAAAATTCCGTTTTAAAAAGAGGCCAGTCGGGACCGAAACCGGTATTTTAAAAAAACCCCGATATAGCCTAGCATGTTGAATTATTTTATGCTGTTTATGTAGGTCTCAATCATGTATTTAAGTAACAATTTCGTATTAAAAATTAAATGATAAACCAAAGAACAAAATTGTACGCAATAATACCGGTATTTTTGTATGAAGAGATACCGGTATCCGGTCCCTGGAGGCCAGACAGTATTTTCTACTACATTCGGTTTTAAACAAAACTCCCGTTTCGTTCATACAGGGACGCAAAATAAATTGGAGTTGTATGCGTCATTTCTTATTCTAGTTAGCGTAATAATAACATGGTGTCCCGCTGCTGGGCAAAGACCTCTCCTCTCGACCTCCACAACTCCCGGTCTGCGCAATGTTAGGCCAGTCCTCCATTTTTAAATATGTCCAAATCATCCCGTCTCCACCTTTATGTGCCTTGTCGTCGCTTTCCATTCTCTGGCAGCCACCAAGTAGCTGAGTAAGCCGAATAAGGGCCTGTCTCACCACTACTTAACTGTCAGTCTTTATCTATGATGACGTCTCTGTCTGTTTCGTAGTAATAAATAGAGATGGAATCATAGATAATTGACAGTTAAGAAGTGGTGAGACAGGCCCTAGGATGAATAGGTACATAAACCTACGAATAATAATAACACAGATAAATAAATAAATGCTAGCGGTTTTTCAACAAAGCAACGTCTGTGTCATTTTTAATCTGTGCCTGGATCACTTGCCAGATTGATAGTGCTTGTTTAATCTGGAAAAGATTTGTGGGCCGGTTTCGGTGAGTTGAATGTTGATTGTTGAAATTCCGATTCTCTTCAAAGAAGTTAAGGTTATTTTATTTTTAGTTTGGTTAAGGTTTCGTACCACATAAAGAAGAAACGGTTTACTTGCTGGTTCGAATCGTCGTCGTTTGTGTTTTTGATAATTGCAAAAGTAAATTACTTAAGTGAATCATGAATTCGACGACAAGCAAGGACTCGCAGCATAATGAAAAGGCAAGGATAAAACAGAAAATCATTTGTAACTTACAGTGTCCTAAAACCGTACCGGAATTTATGTCAGTAGGTTATTGGGTTAATTTGACTAAATTAGCACTGTAAATGTTTTTCATAATTTTTGAAATATAGTTGACAAAAATGTTTCCATACGCCACATGCATAGTTCTGATAAACATCATCTTTCTTACGTCACGCAGTCGGTAAAATACAAGTCTTCGATCACACCAATCACAGCTAAGCCGACTATAAATCAGCCCCACAAACGCCGGCAACAATCCTTCCGTAGTTATCGTCATAAAGGCGCAGATCTGAAGCTAACACAGGAACCCACTCTCGACCCAGACTTGATCACTGTGGATCGCTTTAGTGCTCACGAGACCGGTACGACGGGATTACGATTTATGTAGCTACATGTACACTCGCCTTTAACCCTTCTGGGAGTGTGGGAGTAAAGAAAAAACATAGAATAGTTACCAGTTGCTTCTCTTCCCGCGCACATCGTAAAAGCCTATCGAGGGTGGGCGAAGATCTTAGGAGTCATATCATAGGCGATGCGGCTAGCAACCCATCACTATTTTAATTGCCTTTTCCATCTATACGCCCAAAATACTTTTGAATTAACTTTTTTATGCACAAAGAGACAGACAGACGAGCAGGCAAACGAGCTGTCAGTAGGCCTCCAACCAGATGGAGCGACGACCTGTAGGCTTATTGTCTAACTCGCTCGCAATCGCCATCGTGTTCATTTTGACAGTTCTTGTATGAATGTGACAGCTAGCTGATTCCGATGCCAATTGTCAGCCCATACATGAAAATGTCAAAATGAACACGATGGCGATTGCGAGCGAGTTAGACAATAAGCCTACTGATCAGGATCGCGGGATCGCGGTGGATGCGGAAGGCACAGGACCGGTCCGAGTGGAGAGCCTTGGGGGAGGTCCAGCAGTGGACGTCTTTCGGCTGATAATAATATGATGATGCACAAACAGACAGAATTTGTTTACAATATTGTAATGATTGTGTATATGCTCTTATATATTTATGTGTCATGCAAAAAGGAATAAAAATGTCTTCTTTCTTTCTTAATCTTAATTAGTCTGCCTTAATAATAATAATAATCTTTGATAATAATGATTTATTGTACAAAATTACAAAGGTACTTATACATAAGCATATAAGCTAGTTTGGTACAACTGAGTCGCAGATGATTGCCAAGATTCTGACCCCTAAACTAGGTAAAACATACCTGTATCTTAGGGACTAGGTAGAGAGTTACTACGACATTAAGAGACTTAACAAGAGATAAGGACGGAGTTCCTATGTAACATCGGTACAAAAATGCAAATATCAACGACGGTTCACTGACATTCTTCTAGTTTCAACGATGCTTTCAAGATCAGCCAACGACACGACTACGGCACGACACACCGCTGCGTGTAAACGCCCTCCACCCTTTACGATACGTCATCGCTCATTCTTACAGTTATAAAGCCTCCAAGATGACCATTTTTATTGTGCCCTTTCATAAAGTGCCGACAATAAGCTATAAAATGGATTGTCCACAAACACCGTTACTTCCATTATTCCATGCTAGTCTTGGAAGCAAAAGAAAACACATAATGTATCAGTTGTTTCTCTTCCTGCGCAGATGGTAAAAGCCCATCGAGGGAATGAGCAAAAATCTTAGGAATCTAACTAATATTATAAATGCGAAAGTATGGATGGATGGATAGATGGATGTTTGTTTGTTACTCAATCACGCCAGAACGGCTCCACGGGTCTGGATGAAATTTGTCACATAGATAGAGAAAAGTCTGGAATAGCACGTAGGCTACTTTTTATCCCGGAAAATTGCGTAGTTCCCGCGGGATAGCGATAAACGAATTCTTTGCAGACGAGCAACATCACTATTTTGATTCCTTTCCATACGCCCACAATCATGCTAAACATGGTTAGGTCTTGTTACCTTAGGCTTCGTCTACCCCGTAAGGGATAAAGACGTGATTTATACAGTTTTTATGAAACAGCATGAATGTGGATGAAGTGAAAGAGGTATGTCAGGATCGTAGCAAGTGGAACAAAGTAGACTCTGCCTACCCCTGTGGGAAAGAGGCGTGACGGTATGTATGTATGTATGTAACAGCACAGGGTGGAAAACCAGTTAATGGGTTACCTGATGGTAAGTGGGAATCGCCAACCATGGACACTGACAACACCAAGCCCCTATGTCACCATCTCGACAAATAGTCGGTAACAGGTGACAATTCTGTTGACAATACAAACTTGTCAAAAATCTACGCCGGTTGGCTTTATATTGACCACGCATCGCAATTCCAATTGTCACTTTTCACTTTCATTTTATATTATTAGTAGGATTAACTAAACAGATTTATATGGGGAGTGTGAATGGGTGCGTTGGGAAGGAAAGGCCTAGACGGACGTTCCATGATCAAATTGGGGACGTTTTGGAAAAAGGTCAGGTCAAGAGTACCCGAAACCGACGAGCATGTATGAAGAGATTGATGAATGCGGATGAAGCGAAAGAGGTATGTCAGGATCGTAACAAGTGGAACAAAGTAGTCTCTGCCTACCCCTGTGGGAAAGAGGCGGTATGTATGTATGTATGTATTAGTAGGATAATAATTATACTGATACTGATGTATTTTTGTAGAGTACGGAAAATATTCTAGATATTTTTGTGACAAATTATTACGTTGAATAACTGACACGTTCCAATGGAATTGATTACTTCCAATACCGAAACAGACTGTTTTATTACTTGCATGAAACAAGCCTAGGGATTTGTATTCTACGACAAAAAAATTCAGGCCTAATTGCTTTGATGTAAAGGTTGCAAATCGCGCGACAGGTTTTGCATAGAGCACTATTTCTCAAACTGTATTGTGTTTACGGCAATCTCTTTTTTGAATGAAAAAGATTACGTGTATGCGTAAAAAATAATTTTATTAATGAAATGGATAAATACCAGAAATAAATTGTGGGTAAAGAAAGAAAGAAAGAAAGAAGACATTTATTCGTTTTTGCAAGACACACCAACTAACTACTAAGAACTACCTATACTATTTTCATTTTTATTTTGTTTTGTTACATTTAACGCCTTTCCTTGTCAGCTACGTCATTTCATAGAAAAATCAAATACCTAAATATGTTTTTCCTCGGTCTAGTTGGTATGCTAGTTTTAATGTAATTTGTCCTTGATGATCACGCTAATTTTATCATGACAAAGTTTAAAAGTTCTCGCGTGATACAACAAAGTTAACTTTTTAGTTCGTGAAGAATAAATTAATTTCAAAAAGCGAAGTATCGAATGTGTGTAAATAAATGTTTCTCTTTCTTTCTTACTCTTTCTCAAAAACATCTTTCCTAGTTCTTTATAGCGGAGGTCCATTTCAATGAACAAAAAAAGCATTTATCTACTACTTAGCGACTGTATTTTGTGCATAGGTATGACTACTTTAAGTACTTATATACTCCAAACGCGTTGACGTCCTCACGACCCCCGATGGGGTCGAAGGGGTCGCGACCCACAACCCCCGGTAAAGTTTGAAACACTCTGGATACATTAAACATTCACGATTCAAACGTTTGTTTTACAAATGGAATCCTTCGGATTGTCAATAGCATATTTTGTTTGTCATCTGAAAAGTTAATCTCACACGCTTTGACATTTCGGTATTTTCGGTACAAGCTTAAACCCTTGTACCGATTTTAAACCTTAATTTTTACACCAATAAAGTCTGTATTTCGGTCCATTACAACACCAATTTACAAGTGAAAACAACAAGGCATTTCGAATTCTAACGCTTGCGTAAAACAGAATTTCTGTTGCGTTTGCAGATTTTGAAGTGCGTTTTGGTTGTTTGCATTTGGTATTAGAGTCTAAATTTGTGTACCGGTTTGTTGTATAACTTTTGAGTGTTTGTTTGTTTGTCGGACGATTTGTTTATTGTTTGGTTTAGGATCTACGGACAAACGGACGCGTCCGATCGGTTGTTAGACGATTTGAATACGTATTTGGTGTTTTATTGCTTTTATTTGCTGTTTTCGGATGAGTGCGATCATAGCTTGAGGTATAACATTTTTTTTTGTTTTATGTAGGTACTACATACATATAATTATAGTAGTCCCGTCTTTATCACTTACGGGGTCAACAGAGCCTAAGCGCTAAGGGAACAAGACCAAAAAATCATGTTTAGCATAATTTGTGGGAGTGTGGTTTTTTTGTTTTTGTTTTGTAAAAGTAGACAGTACTTTGTAAATAACTATAAAATGTTAAATGATTCACCAAGGTTAATTCTATATAGGAGATTGTTTAAAGTAATTGTGGTTTTCATCCGAAAGAAAATGTGTTTCAGTACTAAAACTTCCTACTAATATTATAAATACGAAAATATTTATAACAAAGTCTTGGGTATAAGCTGGTACGTAAAACCATGAATTGATATTTGCAAATACTTTTTTGTTCCATCGATTTGTAAGTTTCGCAGCGTGTCGGCGCGAAACTTTTCTGATTTATGATAATCTGTCTCTTTTTGGCGTGCTCCTCGCTGCCCTATTGGCTAGTAGTTTGTACACAGATATTAAGAATCTTCAGTTTTTCCCCGTACTGTCCGTCGTTTGCATCGCGACCAGTTGTGATACAGCATTTCTTATTCTTTGTTCGCAACCAGTTGACATTCAAGGGTTTTTTCTTTCTACGCAAGCAGCCAAATATGTGGTCTACCACCCTAAGGTTCAAAATCCTTTGCACATCACAATATTACAATGTCGATAAGACGTGGCTGTCAACTTGAAAGTTCGACTTTAGCGACTATTTTGTTTGATAGGAAGTTGGACGAAAAGTGGTAGACCACTTCTTTGGTCGACCATTCGCCATGGCAATTCAGTTTCGCAACCAGTTGTGATGGAGGAATTTTTGTTCTTGTCATGAAACTTTCGTAATTAGTTAAATTATAGTTTTAGTTTTTAGGGTTCCGTACGCAAAGGGTAAAAATGGGACCCTATTACTTAGACTTCGCTGTCCGTCCGTAATGTAAAGGCGTAATGTGTCCGGTAAGACTTGCATCCACCGTGAACCAGCGACTTTGTCCAGTAGGCTTATTGTCTAACTCGCTCGCAATCGCCATCGTGTTCATTTTGACAGTTCATGTATGGGCTGACAATTGGCATCGGAATCAGCTAGCTGTCACATTCATACAAGAACTGTCAAAATGAAAACGATGGCGATTGCGAGCGAGTTAGACAATAAGCCTACTGGTCATACGTCCATCTCCTTAGTGGACGTCTTAAGCTGCGCTTGCCGAACTTGCTCTAGGGAACTATAGTACAAGCCCTCTCATTCTGAGAGGAGGCCTGTGCCCAGCTGTGGTACGTATATTTATAGGCTGGAGATGATGATAAACGGGACAGGTGAAAGTAAATAAAATGTTGGAAAATGGTTGATAAGATAGATTCTCTTAACTGCAAATGTCTCGGTCGAATGCGGAAGAAACGATAAAAAGGCGTCAACTCACAAACTATCCTTTTGTTGCGATCTTTTTCCCGTTTCCCGCGGGACGGGCGGGAACTGTGTTTGTTCCGTGAAAGGATTGTCTTTGTATTTCTGCACGATTGACTTGTTATCTTGTTAATTGTGAGTGTTGAGAGGTCTTTTTCTTTGTAAGGTTTGAATTTTAAATAGAAAAAGAAGCAGCTACAACAAACAAAACCGAATATTTTTTTGTCTGTTTGTCTATGTAAATAACAAATGTAAACTGTCCTGACACTGCCTACATTTTATTGAAGGGCAGGGCTCTGTTAACACTGGATTATATAATAACTTGCCGAATTTGTACGGAACCCTCGGTGCGCGAGTTCGACTCACTCTTGGCCGGTTTTTCTTTCTTACGGTAATTTTTATAAAAATTGATAAACCTACTTAGTTGACTGCACAAGATGCTGTGCAGTAGCCAACAAATAATTCAAATAACCCCCTTCCTATGGGGTCAATGGTGGACAGATTGTTAACACTACGGTTGAATCTAAAAACCTCTTCATCAAAATGATCCGAAATGGTCCTTCGGGCATTCAAGTAGCGGCGTTAATTTTTACAGCAACCATTTGTGTTTGTAAATAGGTCATTTTGAGTGCTGCGGCTGTTTTTGGTCGTTAAGATCTCAACAGCTTTTTGTTTTGGCAGTATTTTTGAAGTATTTTGGAGATTTGAGACGTTTTGAGTTCTTAATTGTTGTTAGCGCATTGATGGTTTACTCGTTGGCTTTATTTTTGAGTGCTGCGGCTGTTTTTGGTCGTTAAGATCTCAACAGCTTTTGTTTTGGCAGTATTTTTGGAGTATTTTGGAGATTTGGGACGTTTTGAGTTCTTAATAGTTGTTAGCGCATTGATGGTTTACTCGTTGGCTTTATTTTTTAACCCTCGACGCAAAAAGAGGGGTGTTATAGGTTTGACGTCGGTATCTGTGTGTGTCTGTCTGTGACACTCAAGCGGATGGACCATCTTGTTGCAGATCTTTTCATTCGAATGCTAGTTTTTTTTTTCCTTGCGGTGGTCTTTAGCCATGTGTTCGGGAATCATCGGAAGCCATCGCCTCCGCTGGGAGGACAGCAGCCGACACGGCACTAGACTGCATATGACACCGACGCGCTCGCACGCACTTGCATCCTTTTAAATCTGATTGAACTTATATTTCGAATTTTGTAATTAATTATCTACTACGATTAAAATCAAGCATCAAGAAAACATTTTTTATTGAAGAGAATCACCATCCACCATAAACTTGGACCTATCGAACCGGAAGTCATGCCTTAGGATTCGGAGCCTAACCAGGATCTTCTACCATTAAGCATTAAGAAGAGGATCTCTTTAAGGATTGCTTCAGAACCGGTGACGTGACGGTGTAAAGTGAGCCAGTGAATACAAGTGAAACGCACCTAGCAACAAGCGAGCGGTCAGAGTGAGTCCGATCCATTTTATATGCCCTGGAGGTATTTGTAACTTTGTGCCCAAATTACTATACTTTTTAAGTTAATTTGGCAATTATCGTAAAGATTATATCCCCCTGAAGTTATTTTAACAATAAACCGCATTAAGGATTGACTAATTTCCGTGTTATTTCGTGTTAAAATCATTCAAATTCGTAGATAGCGTTAAGCAATACAAAAGGCAATGAGTACCTAAACACATTCTGGTTTGCCGTGTTAACTATACCCGTTTTTTCTACATAAATATTAACTACTTTATGCTCGGAAATTTCCTATAATATTATTGCGTTTTTATTTCACCTATTTATTTAATGTTTCTTCGCCTTTTCTTTCAGTATGTACTAAATATTGAAATGCAAACAGGTCTTTCTATATTTAACTATTATTTAATTTAAATTTATTGGTTTGGTTAGTTCGACTTGTGCGAATTAAACCAAATAATTGATAATTGTTTTATGTGGTACTAATCACACAACTATAATTAAATTAAGGAATATATTCTATTGCTAACTAGGTATTTACTTGCTATTGAGCGATAGTAGTAACAAACATCTTCTGTTAATATTGCAATTTGTTATACGAGGCTAATTATTAAATTTGAATTTATAGTAATCAATATATTTATACACAATGCCAAGGTTAACCGAGCTGGTGAAAAAACGGGGAACTTATAAAGGTCGTTTAACTAAATTTGTAACATATGTAGATGCATTCAGGGATGTTGCAATTTCAAATTGCAGTGAAGTCGAGGTCTTGGAATTAAAGCTACGTATGTCTAACATTGAAGCGATGTTTTCGGAATTCGAGGAAGTTCAGACTAGCATCGAGTGCCTGGCGCTCACGGAGGAGGAGGTTCAGACACATGCCGCGCAAAGGTCAGATTTTGAATCTCAATATTTTTCCGTGCTGGCTAGGGCTCAAGAGATATGTAACACATTTAAAAGTAACAAAAGGTCTAGTAAACGTAATTACAATGCTTCTGAAACTTACTACTCTTCGGCTGGCGAAAGTGATGAAGAAGTCGAGTCCGTGAAACAGGTACATAAAGGCGGTACAAGTGTTAAATTACCTGTCATTCAAATACCTAAGTATAGCGGCGATTATGAGAGCTGGCTTGAATTTCGTGATGTTTACACGTCTCTCATCCATTCTAATAAAAACATAAGCGATATACAGAAATTCCATTACTTACGAGCTTCCTTGGAGGGAGGCGCTGCTCAAATTATACGGTCGTTAGAGTTTTCTGCGTCCAACTATACCTTAGCGTGGAAGTCTTTATGCGAACGGTTTGACAATACGAGGTTATTGGTGCAAAATCACGTTAAGGCAATTTTTAATGAAGAAATGATAAAAAAGGAGTCTGCTTCATCTATACGCAGGGTTGTAGACGCAATCAACAAAAATCTTCGTGCATTGCAAATCTTAGGCGAACCAATAGATAGTTGGGATACCCTAATTATTTACATCATATCCACAAAATTAGACTCTCTTACACTTCGTGAATGGGAGGAACACAAAGTTACACACAGAAAAATTACATTAGAAATATTTACAAAATTCCTTAAAAATAGGGCAGAAGTATTAGAAACTATTGAACTAAGTAAAAACATAAATAATACTAAAGAAGCATCATCATCATCATCGAAGGTTACGAATACGAATAGACATGTTCGAGGCTTTTCTACAGTTGTGCAGCCTGCTTATAAAAAATACAAGTGTCCACATTGTAAAGGTGATCATCCCTTATATTCGTGTAATCAATTTGCTCAGATGAGTGTAAACGCCAGAGAAGAGTTTGTGGGACGAATGAAATTATGTAGTAATTGTCTCAGAGCAGGTCATAACTTACGCGCGTGTAGACTGGGTCCGTGCCGACAGTGTGGTAGTAAGCACAATTCTTTATTGCATAGGGACCCGGGTTACAACAGCAGTGCGACACCGAGTCCATCGGTTCTTCCTACACCTGCTGCGCCTGTGGTAACCCAGACTGCGCCAAACTCGGCTAATGATGTTATCAGGAACATGTCGGCGATTAACAAACAATCATGTCAGGTTCTTCTTGCCACAGCGTTGGTTCAGATTGTAGACGTTCATGGTAGACCTCATGAAGTTAGGGCAATCCTAGATTCGGGTAGTCAAGCTTCCTTCATGCGTGAGTCGCTTCTCCAGACATTAGGTCTACAGTCTCGGAATACCACATCTAAAGTCGCTGGTATTAATAACCAAATCTCTACGGTAAATAAAAGATGCGAAGCTATAATACAGTCCAGAATCAATTCATTTCAAACCAACATTACGTTCTTAGTGTTGTTATGGGTCAACAAATGGATATGAGTGAAACGACGTAAATGAGTATAACTTACACTATAATTGTAAATTGGTGCACGTAAAAGACACAATTAAACTTAACGACTAACTAAATTCTATAGCTACTCACAATTAGGAGAGTAACAACACAAATAAACAAGACCTGTGACTAAGGACTTGACTTACGACTAACTTAGGACTAGGTACTTATCACTAGAGGTTGAGCGCCAGGAGGGGTTTTGACGCCGTCAGGGATCCCTGCCTATCCGAATGCCACCGGCTAGCGTCTAGGGCTGGAGTCTACTCAGCACTAATCAAATTAATGAGCTCCAGACTTAAAGGGCATTTCCAAACGCTAGAACAAACATAAGTTTGTTACTACAAAATGTCAATTTAAGTTATAGACGATAACACAAAGATTGTACAAGCATTCCACTTACCCCTTTGTCACCAACACACGCGAAAACAATATATAATTTCGGGATTTTTACTTTAATTTCACTTTAAAAATGTCGTTAGTGATTCAGGTTGAACTGTGAGGGTACATTTCTCCCAATAGGTATGCCTCACAACACACGTTCGTCTCTGTATCAAGACCTTGACCGTAATGACTTACCTCTCGGCTAGCATCGTTATTTGAATCATATTTTTTAACTTATTACTCACTAAACAATCTAAATATTCACAAATAAATGGAAAAAGATATTTGTCCCGAGACGGGATTTGAACCATCGACCTCCTGTTCTCAAGTCGGCCTTGCTGCCCCTGCGCCATCGAGTTAGTTGCAAAGCGCTCGGAAATACGCGATCGGTTTCCTAGCCGCTGAGTGACGTCATGACATTGCCCTAACATTTACTCTAGGCGTCTTAAAAACTGGTCATGACATGTACCTCCTCCCTCAAGAAAAAAAAAAAAATGCCTACATTTTTTTTTTTTATGCTAGGGGCTTCAGATCTTTCACATGCCAGTTACCTAAGCATTTGCCAACAGCGTTATTTAAACGAAAGATGTTGTTCGACACTTTATCAATAATGATAGCCTTTTCATATTTAGGAGCTAATTTTGCCATGAACTTTTTGGGAGCATTAGACAAAAGCTTAGTTCTTTTCCAGACTGTATCTCCTACCCTAAAATTGTTACTCGACCTACGCTTGCTGTTATAGTATTGACTACTTTGTGCATGAGCTGCTCGCAATCGACTCTGAACCTTGTTATAATTGTCATTTCTACATTCTATCTGTTTAATGTACTCCGTGACATTTATTTGGTACGTATCGTCGGGATCGCGTATTGTTTGATCTAACCCTGGCCGTGACAGGTTAGGCACCGTGGTTTCTCGACCAAAGAATAAATAAGACGGAGTGAAACCCGTTGTTTCGTGTACCGCGGTTCTGATAGCATGCCCTATTTCTGGCAAATAGGTGTCCCATGTATTATGTTTGCCTGGCTTCATGTACGTAGCAATCATGGTGCCTATTACACGGTTAACGCGTTCTGTCGGATTACTCTGAGGATGATAGCTTGGCGTGAACCACAGTTTGCTGTTGTACTTCGCCGCTGTATCTTTGAAGAGCTGAGAATTAAACTGTCTACCATTGTCACAGATAATTGATTTAGGAGCGCCAAACAACAGGAATTGTTTTTCCATTATATCACATATCTTGTCAGCCTTTCCTGTCCTCAATGGAAACAACAGCACAAATTTACTGAACCAACATGTTATGACCAATAGCATGGTGTTACAATTCCTACTCTTCGGAAAAGGTCCCATCAAGTCCAATGATATTATTTGCCACGGATGCTGTACTTCTCTATGTCGTCCCATAAGTCCGGCAGGTACTTGTTGCGATACCTTGTGTCTGGCACAACTCTCACATTGCTGTACGTACTGCTTCACCTCTTGAAGCAAGTTTGGCCAAAAGTATCTCTGCTTAATCTTAAAATAAGTTTTTCGAATACCCAAATGTCCAGCCGTAATGTCATCATGACATTCTTTAAGCACCTTAGGTCTTAATGCCTCCGGCACATAGAGCTTCCAGTTGTCTTCAGAGTTAGGAAACTGGCTTAGTAAAACCTTTTTATACAGCAAATCGTTCACAACCCTCCACTCAGACGGCTCCTTTTGTTTTAAAACGTCCCTAACTTTGTCTCTATACCCATCATCCTTGTGTCTTTCCAAGATGTCTATAGTAAATATGCCTGTATTAGTGTCATTTTCCACACCTCGGGATAGAGCATCCGGTACTGTATGTGCTTTACCTGGCCTGTGCACAATATCGTAACTGAACTGCTGCAGCTTCATCGCCCATCTGGCCAGTCGTCCATGAGGATCTTTCATCTTATGGAGCCACTGCAACGCACTATGGTCTGTAATTACGATAAAATGAACCCCGTCTATGTATGGCCTAAATTTCTCTATTGCGTAAACAATGCTCAGTAGCTCTCTTTCGGACGTTGAATATTTACGCTCTCTATCATTGAGCTTCCTGCTCAAATATGCAATCGGTTGCTCGCCATCTTCATTCTTCTGACACAGTACTGCTCCTATACCGTTATTAGATGCATCACATTGTATGATGAAGGGTTTTGAATAATCGGGACATGTAACCACGGGTGTTGAAGTTAGCAGCGTCTTTAACTTCACGAACGCCGACTCTGCCTCAGTGGTCCAGGTCAATCTCTTATTCTTCTTTCCTTTAGTTAGATCATGAAGTGGAGCTGCGACGATGGAAAAATTCTCAACAAATCTCCTGTACCAGCTAGCCAATCCAATGAACCTCTTCAATTCTGTGTAATTTCTTGGTCTGGGAAAGTTGATTATTGCTGTCACTTTTTCTGGATCTGTTCTCAGGCCTTTTTTGTCTATGACATAGCCTAAATACCTTAAACTTGACCTGGCAAACTTGCATTTGTCCACATTAATTGTCAATTGTGCTGAATCTAAAATGTTCATCACCTTCTCAATTAAGGTCATGTGCTCATCAAATGTTGAAGAACATATCACTATGTCATCTAAATATGCCCAGACCTTATCCTCATTTGAGTGGAACAAAATGTCCATCAACCGTTGCTGGGTTTGAGACGCATTTACTAATCCAAATGGCATTACCTTAAAATGAAAGAGCCCTCTCCCCGGGACTGCAAACGCTGTTTTCTCTTTACTACTGTCTTCTAATGGAATTTGCCAAAAAGCCGAGTTAAGATCAATGGTAGTTAAAAATTTTGCATTTCGCAGATTGTCTATAACAGTTGAAACCCTCGGTAAAGGATAGGTATCTCTCTTCGTAACCCTATTCAGTTGTCGGCTGTCCAAACATAACCGATTGTCCCCATTTGGCTTTTTGACCAATAATACCGGAGAGCACCAAGCGCTATGTGACGGCTCTACCACATCATCTCTCAACATTTTATCAAGTTCTTTAGAGATTTCCGCTTTAATAACAGGGGAGAAGTTGTATTGTTTCTGGTGAACAGGTTTATTATCTCCTGTATCTATATGATGTTTCAAGATATGTGTCCTACCTAACCTGTTACCAACTGTACTCCTCATTTTGTTAATTAATTCTGTAAGACGAGTATTTTGGTCTTCAGTTAAATCATCCCTTGACAATATAACAGGTTCCTTAACTGACAATTCATCAACTTGAATCGGACAACTGTCATGATTCCTGAATTGTAAAGAAATTCCAAAATCATCAAAAAAATCTTTACCTAAAATCAATTGTTGATTCAACTTAGGCATAACAATGGCCGGAATTACCTTAAGTTGACCATCCAACATAACTGGCATGTCAAAAATTTCAGAAATGTCATGAGACGCCCCATCCGCTGTTGCCACCTGAAAACGTTTAATCCTGGTACCCCGCAAACCCATGGACTTAAGAATTTCTGCAAACTCACTATTTATGACCGTACGATTTGCCCCCGAATCGAGTAAACCTACAAACTGATTGTCTAAAACACTTATTCTTATGTACGACCTGTTGTCGTTAACTTTATTCACTAAAACTGGACATATCTCTCCGTCAGTCCGAGAAAAATATTTGGAAACTACACCCAACCATTCCCGCCATTCGTTATTGTTGTTACCAAGGGAGAAGTCTAATTGGCAGGATTGGCGCTTCCCCCTTGAACATTTCCCGAACACTCGCAATCTCTAGATGTGACCCCAAAGCGCCCACATTTGTAACAGAATAAGCGTTGTTTAGGTGTATTACAATCTCTAAATAAATGCCCCCTTTCTCTGCAGTTCCAACATCGCTTTACGTTACTTGCATTTACTTCAACCTCTTCTATCGCCCTCGTTTCCTGACCACCTGTGCTGCCACAGCCTACGTTATATGCTAAATCGGGTTCTAAAGAGTTCCTAATTGTCCTCGGTTTCTGAAAGTTATCACAATTTACCTTTGTTCGTTCTACCACCCTTAGTACACTAATTAAATCCGGGATTGAACAAAACTCGTCCCTGCATACTGCTCTTTGATAATACGGCTGCAAGTTTTTTAATATTATCGATAACTTTTCTTTCTCTGTTGCTTTGACAGGAAGCCTATTAAACATGTTTTGCATGACTGCTATGTAAATCAAAACAGGTTCATCAATACCCTGAGTTCTAGCGCTAATCTCTGCCAATAATTCCTCTTGATACAATGGTTTCTGAAACGTTCGTTTGAGCAAAATGACTAAATCCTCCCAATTAGCAGCGTACTCCTTATTCGCTCTGTACCAGATGAGCGCTTCACCCTCAAAGAAATCAATCGCATAACGCCACAGGTCATAATCGGTAGCATTTCTAGCATCCTTAAGCTCTGATACTCGTTCCAAAAATGCATTAATACTTAAGTTACTACCGGAAAACCTAACACCCCACTGATAAATCGGAACTAATTTCCGTTTCGGAAAGTCGTCTTCTACTGTTGATGTCCGAAGCAACTTGCCCCGACTTCCCCTCTCAACTCCCCACTGGCCTGTCATAAAGCTTACACTCCGATGCCCATCGCCGCCCTGTGTGCCTAAACCGTCAGTGTCATAGCGGTCCTCACTTGGTATCGGTGGTATGTCCTTTTTAGTTTCTAAATTCCTAACTATCCTATCTCCTAAACCACCTAAAGTCTCGTGCAACACTCGTTTATCATCCGCCGTTAAATTTTCATCCTCGTCTAAATCATCTTGCATTACAAGCTTGTCTAACAGCAGCTGACATTGTTGTTTCAGACCGTCTTTCTTGATACCGTGATCTTCCGAAACTTGTTGTACTAAATCTAACCTATATTCTACGTGATGTAGTCTAGAAACTAACCTTCTGAACAAAGCTTTGTCTGGCTTACCCACTATTTCCGAAATATAATTAGACAAAGTGTTTAGTTTTGCCGAACAAATCTCCAGTTCAAATTCAATGTTTTGCGCCCTATGCTGCGGCGCTTTAACTTCATGTGTAAAATCCCCAGCTTGTTCACTCAGCAATATTTCCTTAAGTAACTTTTTTAAAACCGGAGCTGTGGCCTTTAACGCAATACCTCGACATTCCAGCTCATATTCCACCTCATCTTTTAGCAACAGGTTGGGATCCATGCTAACCACCAATGCGTTTCTAGACTGTTACTTACAAAAATTAATTACTTAACACATAAAACAAAACAAAAAAAAAATTGAGGGTAGTTCCAGATCCCGAATTAAGTTAACGTTAACTGAACATTAAATCACCAGTTCCAATGACACTTAATGAAACGTACCAATAGATATTTATAGTTTATAGAAACAACAGTATCTGCCCAGCAGTGGGATGCACTAGTGGGCAATGAATTTTCGTAAGAACTACTTAAATATAATACCAAATATCAATAGAACACCTAAAACACAAGATGAGTCTATAACACGTGCTTATATGCCTTAATAAAAAAAAAATACTAAACAAAATAAACATAAAAACATCAAAACAACACCAGAATACACTTAGAACCTTCTAGAACATGTAACCCAATGACTTAACGAAAACTTATTTCAAGATTATGCAAAGTAATAAAGGGAGAAAAAAAAACGGTAAGTGACGGTATATTTACCCACCGACCAAAAAACAATAATAACGTTAAATACAATTCCCTAACCGACAGTAATAAAACGGTTTAACTGGTACGAATTGTAGTACCACAGTGATAAACACAATAAATAAAAACAAGTCACTTAATACCAAAAAAAAATAAGTAAACAATATCCAATTGTCAACCCACTTAAATTTTAACGTTGGGCGCTATTTTGTTATGGGTCAACAAATGGATATGAGTGAAACGACGTAAATGAGTATAACTTACACTATAATTGTAAATTGGTGCACGTAAAAGACACAATTAAACTTAACGACTAACTAAATTCTATAGCTACTCACAATTAGGAGAGTAACAACACAAATAAACAAGACCTGTGACTAAGGACTTGACTTACGACTAACTTAGGACTAGGTACTTATCACTAGAGGTTGAGCGCCAGGAGGGGTTTTGACGCCGTCAGGGATCCCTGCCTATCCGAATGCCACCGGCTAGCGTCTAGGGCTGGAGTCTACTCAGCACTAATCAAATTAATGAGCTCCAGACTTAAAGGGCATCTCCAAACGCTAGAACAAACATAAATTTGTTACTACAAAATGTCAATTTAAGTTATGGACGATAACACAAAGATTGTACAAGCATTCCACTTACCCCTTTGTCACCAACACACGCGAAAACAATATATAATTTCGGGATTTTTACTTTAATTTCACTTTAAAAATGTCGTTAGTGATTCAGGTTGAACTGTGAGGGTACATTTCTCCCAATAGGTATGCCTCACAACACACGTTCGTCTCTGTATCAAGACCTTCACGGAGAAAAAAAACATACCAGATCTTACAAAGTCGTTTTGTTACTGTTCGAATTACTAAGTTTTAATAATTAATACTGAAGTTCATTTATTTTTACTGGCAAAAGCTACGTTTTACACCACCCTTGTTTTTCCTATTTGTAATCCCTACCAACTTGCTTTACTCAAATGCGTAAATACAATATTTTGTAATTTGCATGAAAACATTGTGAATTTTACAATACTTTAGTAAATTAAAAATGCGTTTTACTAGACAGAATTGTAATATCGAGTAAACAGTTTTAGTAAATGATACAATTACATAACTTTAATCAATTTTGCGATTGCTTAGTTATTGCTACAAAGGCTTTCAAAAAACTTTGCTATAACAGGTATGGGTTTGTAAATTCAATTAAATACATTTTATTAATTTCAAGAACAATATTTTAATTATTCCCAGTGGACTTTTTATTAATTTTTAGTAACCTTTTTGTTTAAAATACAAGCATGTTTTGCTGCAACAAAAATAGATTTGTAAATTCAAGTAAACCAAATTTATTGATTTCAACAATATACTTCATTTATTCTTAGTAAAGTTTTTGTTTTAAATACAAGCATGTTTTGCTGCAACAAAAATAGATTTGTTAATTCAAGTAAACCAAATTTATTGATTTCAACAATATACTTCATTTATTCTTAGTAAAGTTTTTGTTTTAAATACAAGCATGTTTTGCTGCAACAAAAATAGATTTGTTAATTCAAGTAAACCAAATTTATTGATTTCAACAATATACTTCATTTATTCTTAGTAAAGTTTTTGTTTTAAATACAAGCATGTTTTGCTGCAACAAAAATAGATTTGTTAATTCAAGTAAACCAAATTTATTGATTTCAACAATATACTTCATTAATTCTTAGTAAAGTTTTTGTTTAAAAATACAAGCATGTTTTGCTGCAACAAAAATAGATTTGTAAATTCAAGTAAACCAAATTTATTGATTTCAACAATATACTTCATTTATTCTTAGTAAACATTTTGTTATAAAAACAAGCATGTTTTGCTGCAACAAAAATAGATTTGTAAATTCAAGTAAACCAAATTTATTGATTTCAACAATATACTTCATTTATTCTTAGTAAAGTTTTTGTTTAAAAATACAAGCATGTTTTGCTGCAACAAAAATAGATTTGTGAATTCAAGTAAACCAAATTTATTGATTTCAACAATATACTTCATTTATTCTTAGTAAACATTTTGTTATAAAAACAAGCATGTTTTGCTGCAACAAAAATAGATTTGTAAATTCAAGTAAACCAAATTTATTGATTTCAACAATATACTTCATTTATTCTTAGTAAAGTTTTTGTTTAAAAATACAAGCATGTTTTGCTGCAACAAAAATAGATTTGTTAATTCAATTAAACCAATTTTATTTATCACCACAACATATTTTATTAATTCTTAGTAATTTTTTTGTTTTTTAATACAAGCATATTTTGCTGCAACAGAAGTCGATTTGTTAATTCAAGTAAACCAGTGTTATTAATTTCAACAATATACTTTATTTGTTCTTACTATTTTTTTTGTTTTAAATACAAGCATGTTTTGCTAAAACAGAAATCGAATTGTTAATTCAAGTAAACCAGTCAATGTTATTAATTTCAACAATATACTTTATTTATTTTTACTATTTTTTTTTTAAATCCAAGCATGTTTTTGCTACAACAGAAATCGAATTGTTAGTTCAATTAATAGTTATTTGTGATACAAGGTTGGTAACCTTGCCAACCGTGTATCATACGACGTTTTTCATTACATATGTGAGAAAATAGGCAATTAATAAAACAAAGTTGAAGAATATATATATAAGGTATATACCTTTCCCGAGATTTTGATGGTAAAAGACTATTTTGCGCGATTTGCGCCTTACTTAAAATATCGGGCGGAGTTAATTCCATGTTATTGTAGACTTCATCACTTACAATTCACCCCTTGTTGGATAGGTAAAGGAATTATTGTCCATTCAGCCATATGAAAGGTTGTAATGCCGGTTCACTGTTTTTAAACATACCTATAATATACCTATAATATATATATATTATAGGTATATATATATATATTATATTATATATATATATATTATTATAATATATATATATTATAGGTATATTATAGGTATGTTTAAAAACAGTGAACCGGCATTAAACCTTTCATATGGCTGAATGGACAATAATTCCTTTACCTATCCAACAAGGGTTGATTGTATAAAAAAAATATTTCGGATGCGTTTTGTTCGCACATTGACTTACTTGGACTGTCGAAAACATTTTTTTTTATCCGTTTTTACAAGAAGAATGAAGGTTAATGTTGCATGCTGATATTTATGAATTAAAATAAAGTTAAGTGTAAAGTGGTATCCCATTTATTTAAACAATGAATCAAAAATGTTTTTTTGTAGACTTCCACTTTGTCTTTTATATCTTGGCTTCTAGCTCAAATATCGAAAAAAACGATACATGGGAGATTAAGTTAGACCTCCAGCAATACAACAAAGAAAACCGCATCAATTCAGGCATGTCAGACGTACCAACTTGTTGGTAAACATACCAGTTTTTAGTGTCACGTACCATGTACCAAGACTACTCGGTCCTTGTATGCAAAAATACCAAGATTATTAATATTTCAATCAGATTTCCTGTATGATATAAAACTTTATTATAGCAGCAGTCTCGATAAAGTAATGATTTTTCGTCAATTGACTTACTAGATGCTAGGTGGCGCGGTGGTAACGTCCAACGCTCACGTTCTAAGGGCAGTTTATAGCAGCGCCGCAGCGGAGCATAGGGGTACTAGTTTTTCGTTTTCAATACCAGCTTTCAGCCAGCTCGGCACAAGGATTTCTGAGTGGTCTAACATCCCTGCATCAATTTGGTGCTAGGTGATGGGCGACTTCGACTAATTTGTTGATTCGAATGATTATTCATTATTAATATCATAATTCAAATTTGAAATTAGTAATATACTAATGCCGATAATCGATTAACGACTACTAATATTAGTAACTAATCCGCGGCTGGATGATAGGGATGTGAAAAAATAATCGATTAAAAATCGTTTTTTTTCAAATGTAAAAATCGTTTTTTATTCGCGATTTTTTTATTACAAATAATCGATTAATAATCGATTTTTTTTTTATAATCAAAAATCAAGCAGTCGATTTTTTATCTACCACCCCCGACATTAAGTCTGGTCTTTTATAACCCGGACCGCGAACTATCAAAGAATACTATCTCCATGGAGATGATTACGCATTAACGCCATCTGTGCGTCTACGATGGCAGCCCTTCTGTGCTTTTGAAACAGTTTTAATTAATAAAACCATCATTAAAAAATTAGGAAAAAATCGATTAATATAAAAATCGATTATTTGTTTAAGAAAAATCGATTATTTATTAATCGATTTTTAATGCGAAAAAAATAATCGATTAATTAAATAAAAGTTTTTTTGAAGTAGAAACTTCTTTAGCGCTGAGCAATTTTTGGGATAGTTAAAAAATGTTAAACTCGCGTCAGGCGTCAGATGTAGGGAGACTTTAAGTACCAGGATATCAGTCCTCTAAGTGCTTATTTTGAAGTACGAATGAAGCTAGGGTCGCGCTTGATTTTTAAGTGTACGTTGGTTTCATTTAAATAATTAAAACCAATTTTATAAACGAAAAAATTGGTTGCCTGTAAAGTCGGTATACGGGCGAAAGTTTTACGTGACAACGACTTTGAGTGGTAAAATAATTTTAATGTGAATATTCATTCGTATAGTAGGAAGAAGGACGTGTAAACTTGTATGCAGGCGCCTAAGCGAAATAGAAGCGCAAGACATGAACCGGTGTGTATGCCTATCTCTCTCACTCTCTCTCTCTCGCTCTGTCTCTCTCGCTCTTAGGCGGGCTAACTGTGCTCGAGTGGAAGGGACGCGTGCCTTTCACTTTTTATGTCTGTCTCTCTCGCTCTTAGGCGGGCTAACCATGCCCGCGTGCCTCTCACTCGCTCTCATTGTGAGCGCATAACGTGAGCGGAGCGTAACGCAGTTTCTTGAAGTGTCACCCGGCAAACCAATTTATAAGACGTTGTCACGTCAAAATCGATTTTTCACGTAGAATGTCACATCCCTACTGGATGACTGCTCGGAGCATAGAACTAGTGGCCCGGACCGAATCGGGAATCTTCGTGTCGACTCGGCGCGGTGCTCGCGTTAGTTGTTAGCTAGTCAGTTTATATCAACGTCAACTCGACTGGACCAGGATCCAGGAGGGGATTTTGAGTACTACTAATATTCGAATGATTTTCGAATTAGTCGACTAAGTCGAATGATTACAATAATCGACTAATCGAATTAGTATTATTCAAAGTCGCCCGTCATTATTTGGTGTGTGGTGCAGTAGTTTTTGAGTGACGCGTGAACAAACATCCAGTCCAGACAGCGAATAATAATAATTCTAAAAATTGTATTTTTGGCTTCTATAGCGCTAATAGAGGCCCCTCAATTTATTTTTTCTTTAATATCTCTAATGTACAGACATCGACCTGTTACAATTTTATTATATGTAGGTATTTAGAGTATAGATTGAATGAATTTTTCAAAATATAACAAGTAAGTAAGTAAGTGTAAGTAGGAAAAAATTCTGCCATCTGCGTGCTATTCTGGCATGCGCTGCAAAAACCGTTAGAGCTACACGTGCCTATATAATGTATGATGGAAATGTTTATCTTTAAATTACTTACTATTTATTAAATAGTCCTACAAAAAAGCCCGCGACAGCCATAGGCACATCTATATTTCATGTGTAGGTACAGGTGGCGGCAAATATGTAAAACAACATCATTTTCATACTGCGCATATCCCCTCCACGTTTTACTTATTTGCCGCCACCTGTAAGCCATTATCGCCAAAATAGTGAACCAAAAAACAATAGAATTTGATAGGTATTGTTTTTCTAACTTTATTTTTAAGTAACAAATCGATCCATATCAAATTAAATACTTTTATCGCTTTCGGTATTTATAAACGTCTTTTACACTAACTAACTACATCAGTTGGAAAAATATTTACGACGTTGACAAACCGAGCGCGCATGCGCGCAATACTTTTACTACCTATGGGTGCGGTCCGGCGGTAAATCAAATCACTTTACCTTATTTTTAATTTTCAGTAAAATTATTGTTCTCAATACAAAACGTTTTGCAATAGTAAAGTTATTTTTAGAAATTATTAAGCCTTTTACTAGTTTACGTAATGTTTTGCAGAAATTACTTACTTTAACAAATTTTACTAAAGTTACCTGTAATTCCGTATCCCCCCCCCCCCCCCCCCCCGCTCCGCTCGGCACGCGCTCACCCAGTGTTGCCAGGTCTCCTGATTTCTCAGGAGATCTACTGAATTCCAGGTATGCCTACTGATCTTCTGAATTTCCACAAGATTCTGCCCAATTTACACCAAATGAAATAAATACCCGCTTATACTCCGAAATTCGATTTTCGAAGTTCGTTTCGTGCCCTTCCGCTCACACTAAATAGTTATTAATTTGAGAGTGAGAGAGACGGTGTGATACGATACGAACTTCGAAAAACAAGGAGTAGCGCCCCTGGGCGTGTTAGTAATCAAACTCAATACTAAAACTTTATTTATGTGCATGCACAATCTAGCAAAATAATACTGAAAGTCTGAAAGGCGAAATTTTCATAACCTTAACATTAACAATACTGATGTGAGGTTTGGCTACTGCACACTATACATATAAACATTGTTTCACATTTTATTTATTATTATTATTATATTGGATCTCTTGTGAAAGGTTTTTTTTGCAGACAAAATTAATGTTAAGTAATTGAAAAAAAATATATAATGAAATAGATGGAATAAAAAAAAACAAGAATAAAATCCTGTAAAGAAAAAACTAATCTGGAAAGCATTAAGAACTTATTATAAGGTATGTACTATAGAAAAACATTCTACTGATTTTTTTTCCCAATCTTCTGATTTTTGACACTCATATCTTCTGACTTTTTCAGATTGGACCTGGCAACACTGCGCTCACCGCTCTGCCGCTGCTCGCGGCCGCCGCCATTTATTTTTCATAAGCGAGTCCAACTGCGTAGTCGCATCGCACGATTATTCGATCAAATTTCTAACTAAAGTGTGTTGTGTTGTAGTCTACAGAGCGTGAGAGTTTTCAAGTAAGTATGTTGCCTATCTAAAGAAATAATGTGTGTGTCTTGTCTTACTCGACTAACGTGGCGTCCGTTTGGTAAAATATCAAAATAGGTACCTAAGCGTCGGTCATCTCCTCTGCGATTACTGACTGTTCTTTGATTGATATATCATTCAATTTATGTATTATGCGTGATACCCATAAGATAATTAATTAAGAAAATTGTAATAACTGGCGGCGCATCGACCAATGTAAAATATCCAATTCATTCATGGCGGGCATGAAAACTTGCAAAAACTTGCAGCGGCATTGCAAAATACTTGCAATCTACTTAAATGGACCACGCATCGTACCTATTATTCGTATTGCCTGATATTGTACAAAATGGATAGCCATAACCTAAACCGAAAATAAAATAAGTACGTAGTGATAAATAAGTAATATTAGTATTATCAATATCAATATAAGTGCCGGCACGTAAGTCTAGCGATGACTGTATGTGCAGAAGTAAAACACGGTATTCGTGGGTGCGCAGTTCCCCTCCACGTGACTCGTCATCGTTAGACTTACGTGCCGGCACGTATACTAATCTACTAATACATTTACCTACATGTTTGCTTCGAGTTTGTTATTGTTAAATATTTGCCCGTGCCATTCGTAATTTCCCTTTCGTGCTGACCAAAAACTACTTACCTACTACATCTCGTTCCAAACTAATTTTCGGTGGAAGTTTGCATCATATAGTTTTTTAAATTTATCATTCTCTTATTTTAGAAGTTACGGGGGGGGGGGACATTTTACCACTTTGGAAGTGTCTCTCGCGCAAACTATTTACGAATGCCAACTCGAAGCAAATGGGTAGTGAAGTAAGTAGGTACCTGAAGTGTATAAATTTCTCTTACCAAAGGTGATGGATCAGCTAACAAGTGACTTGTTAACCAATTGGGGTCTCGTCGAATATGTTCGAGCTTTTTGTGGTAAGTTTGCCTTTACAAACTTAGGTCACGAGCTGGACGCCAACGACAAGCGACGCGATCCGACAAGCGACCCGATTTTCGTGCTGCGCTTATCCCCTCCACGTTTTACTTATTTGCCGCCTACTGTATAAGGATTATTATTTGCTTAACAATACATTTCATCAACTATTCATGAGACAGAATAACTAAATATCGAGTCGGTTAGGTAAAGGTTATTTTTTTTTTATGACCAACCGATGTAAAAAGTGGCCGAAAAAAGTATGAAATAATAAACAATACCTATTAAATAATATTCGTAGAAATAAAAAATCGATGATTTGAAAATACTCATTGTAATCATTCCAGCTAATTAATGAATATTTGATGAAATGAAAAAATATAAAACGATTATAATTGTAATTTCAACAAACTAATTGTTTTTTTTTTTCAGAGGGCAAAGTTGATGCTGGGACTTTGCGATTGCTGGCAGATGATGAAATAAGTCAGCTTATACCCATACCTGGAGACCGAGCTAGATTTAAAATAAATCTAGCTAATTGGAAAAAGGAAGTGAATCACCTTAATACACCAGAAATACCACCGGATGCCACACCAAATGTAAGTACTGCCTTTTTTAGAGTTCCATAGTCGACAAAGAACATTTACAGTTTTGCCATGTCTGTCTGTCTGTCTGTCTGTCTGTCTGCAGCTTAGCTCAGGAGACTTGCTATTAAAAAGCTGTAATTTGGCATGGATGTTATATCTGTCTATGTCAGTAACCAATCTAAATGACACTGCATACATTTTGTTTAGGAAAACCGGCCAAGCGCGAGTCGGACTCGCGCACTGAGGGTTCCGTAATTTTTTTTAGGTATCAATCAATTCAATAGCCAGTGTTAGCAGAGACCTGCTTCTAAGCAAAATGTATACAGTGTGGGATCATTGTAGATAGGTTACTGGTATAAGACAGATAGACACAAAAAATTATGATTTTCTTATTGGTTGTGTTATAAGAGCTACCTCCATACAAAATTTCAAGTTTCTAGTACTGCGGGAAGGTTTTGATTCCCCGGCAATGGCGTCAATTGTATGGAAACACCTTTTTAATGACTATCTTTCGATTGTGTTTGTTGTGAGTAGTTTTATTTTTCCACTGCTCCAAGGGGCATTAAAAATCTAAAATTTTGCTTAATTATATTTACTCACTGGGATCAGACAGGATTATTCTATTGTTGGTAAAGTTTAGATGTAATCATTAATTTAATTATGCGGGTGGTAGGGCCTTGTGCAAGGTCCGTCCGGATCGTTACCACCATCTTACTTGCTAATCCTGCCGCTAAGCAGCAGTGCTTGCACTGCTGTGTTCCGGTGTGGAGAGTAAGACAGCCGGGGAAATTACGGGCACAAGAGGCATTTCATCTAAGTCCTCTAGGTTGGCAACGCATCTGCAATCCCTCCGGGGTTGTGGGTGTCTATGGGCAGATGTGATCGCTTACCATCAGGTGACCCACTTGCTCGTTTGCCGTCCCATTCACATAAAAATAAGTGTGTGTGTGTGTGTGTGTGTGTGCGTGTGTGTGTGTGTGTGTGTGTGTGTGTGTGTGTGTGTGCGTGGGTGTGTGTGTGTGTGGGTGTGTGCGTGGGTGTGTGCGTGGGTGTGTGTGGGTGTGGGTGTGGGTGTGTGTGTGTGTGTGTGTGTGTGTATTTTTAATACCGACAAACGGGCATGCGGTGCACCTGATGGTAAGTGATCACCGCCGCCCATAGACAACCACAGCACCATTGGGACTGCTAGCGCGCGCGCGCGTGTGCGTGTGCGTGTATATAGCACTCATTTTTAAAGTAGATACAATAAAATAATATACTTTTTATTCCATTCAGTTGCCAACATTATCAGTGGCATCAAGTGATTTGGACTCATTGAGCGATGATTGGGACAAATTTTTAGGGAATAGCCCTATATCTATTCCCTCTACAAGTGAGCGTAACCGGTCTCCACTAAGACAGCACCTGCCGAATGCTTCAACACCGAGTCTGCCTCCAGAAGGAGCTTGCCCTGAGGCCTCATCGAATTTGCAAATTAATGATAGCCGTGATTTGGAGCTGTCTGGATATGTAAGTGTTTTTTGAGTATCTTAATCAATTATAAATGTAATAAAAACTGTAGTGTAAAGTATAGTGACTGTACCTAATCTGATAAACGGGTTTGGTTTATTTTCTTCTTTTTAAAGCATTCAATTTTACTTGTTCTTATCCTTATCATCATCATCATCATCATTGTCATCCGAAAGACGTCCACTGCTGGACATAGGCCTCCCATATGTACAAGATTAAAAACTAATGAACCCAGGAATTATATCCTTACTAGCTGTTGCCAGCGACTTCGTCTGCAAAGAATTTGTTTATCGCTATCCCGCGGGAGCTACGCAATTTTCCGGGATAAAAAGTAGCCTATGTGCTATTCCAGACTTTTCTCTATCTATGTGCCGAATTTCATCCAGATCCGTTGGGCCGTTCTGGCGTGATTGAGTAACAAAAAACATCCATCCATCCATCCATCCATCCATCCATCCATCCATCTATCCATCCATCCATCCATACTTTCGCATTTATAATATTAGTTAGATACTTAAATAGAATTACTTATTTCAGGTGTTGAAGACATTAAAATCCACTCTTGATGGAAAATCCATTTTGTCTCTGGGACGGCCTTCGGGAAGATTAAATGAGACACAGAGAAACTTATTAGTTAAATTACTAATTCAGCCCCTGTTTGAAAGCGATCAAAACAGACAGTTCACTAACAAAGAGTTGCTAGAATGGTCCTTGCAAATACAAGAGTTATTTCCACTTGAATCAGCTGCCCTGTATTATACTCCATACGTAGCTGCTCACGTTCGAGCCACTGCTCGCAACGCCTCTGGCAAGTTACTGAGATTTGTCTACAATAGAAGAAGACAGTTACGGGAGAAAGGTATAATACCAGCCTCCCCCCGAGCTCGATCATCATCCAAATCATCATCCACATCAGCCTCATCACAATTCTTAGAAAGCTTAGGTGATGAAGACATAGATTTAGAACAAGATACAGCTGATAAAATAACTTGGCTTAAAAATTCCCTTGAGCCTTGGCACTTGGTTGAAGAAAATTGGTTAGCTACAGCTAAATACAGATTGCGATGTAATTACGAGAAACCTGGCACACTACAAGAATATTTCGAAGAATATCCAGTTCTCAAACGTCCTACAGGATATCTTTTGCTCTTGAAGGATTTTGAAGTATTACATAAAGACAAAGTTGATGGTCTATACACAAACATAGTAAACCTGCGTAAAAATGTTATAGATCTAGCGAAAAAAAAAGGAACAAACATAAGAGATAAAGACATCAAGCAGAATATTAACAATTATGTGTCTGCTGCAACAACAGGTAAGAACTTCTATTCGTACAAACTAAGTATACATAAATGTAGGCAAATTAATGGGTAAAAGTAGTCTTTACCTATTTAGTTCATTATTTTACCTTTGTTCATGGGGTTAGACTGTTGTCTCTTTGCTGCTAATGCTTTTGTTATTTTTGTTATATAACAACTTGTAGTTATAGAATTTTATGTAAGATTTAAACGAAATAAAGTATTTTCATTTCATTTCAATGCTGGATGCTGCTGATATTGTAATTTATTTAAATGTGTCTTTTCAGAACCGGAGTCATCTGATGCGTTGAATAACTGCTGTCTACTACTTCTACCTTATTTGACGTCTAGTGTGCCCTTGAAGGACAAGAAAAAGTCGCAGTGGAGACCTTCTAAGAGTGAAGTAAGAGACGGGTTTATTACACAGATTGGGTCAGACGCCGAACTAACAACTACTATTGCTAGCCGTATATCTAAGCTCGAAAAGTATGGCAAGACTCTACAACCGTTTGTAGTGTTCGTCGGTCGTACTATATCCGAAATTTCGCATTGTTACGTTGTGGCAGGAGACACTTATTACAAATTTGACAAATTATTAAATGCCGTAGATGCTTGTTTCAAAATTATTCATGCCACAGGTGCTCAATACCAAGAAGAATCTTTTGTC
This sequence comes from Pandemis heparana, assembly GCA_963854515.1. NCBI lineage: Eukaryota > Metazoa > Arthropoda > Insecta > Lepidoptera > Tortricidae > Pandemis > Pandemis heparana. Next base: position 14,388,935 of record OY978021.1, read on the forward strand.
ATTTGGATGGTTATTCAAAAGGGATTTTACAAATTACATACAAGACATGACAAAGAATTAACAACTGTTAATAGCCTGTTTGTTGACTTGGGATTGTCAGGTAAAAAATAGGATTGTAACCACTTTGTTCCTAATTTAGTCAAAAATGTATACATGTGCCCAATGCAAGCTTAAATTCGATAATGTTAATAATCTGGCAAATCACCTCCGCTCACTTTGTTATGAATCAAGAGATATAACATCTTTTAGTTGTGGGGAAGATAATTGCTCTAGAAATTTTTGTGGCATAGCATCTCTGAGAAAACATTTACATAAGTGTCATCCTGATCAGTCACAGATAGATAGTCAATCGTGCGTAGCATCCACTTCACATAATATTGAAAATGTGCAATTAATAGAAAAATCTGACAACACTAAAATAACCCAACCCACCCCTAACCAAACAGATTTAATTCATCAGACTGCTTTATTTGTATCTTCTTTGTATGGTAACCCCATGATCCCTCGTTCGAATGTGCAATTGGTCATGCAAGCTTTGAAAGATTTTTTGATTGATTCAATGGAGAATGCTTTGCGGTCGCGGCTGTTACCAATATTAAACCAAATACCAATCAATGCCAGTGTAACTACTGAGATTAATGAAACATTATCTATGTTGAAAAACTTACTTACAGATTTTGATACTGAGCACAAACGGTTACAGTACTTTGCTAAGCTAGGGACATATATTGCTCCATTAGAGGTTGTTGTAGGTCAACACATGGAACAGAAACGTGCACGTATAGGAGGTCTTACTTACATACCTACCGATTGTACCATGCAGGTTATACCGTTAAGAAAAGTTTTGCAACATTTTTTTTCTGTGCCAGGTGTTCTTAAAGACACTTTAGACTATATTAATACTTTATCAAGCCCCACGTCAAGTGGCGTTTGTAACTTCGTTCAAGGTTCTGTATGGCTGGATATAAAACGACAAAATACCACAAACGAATCTAACGAATTGTTATTACCACTTCTGCTGTACTTTGATGATTTTGAAGTTGGTAATCCTCTAGGGAGCCATGCCGGTATCCACAAGCTTGGAGGTGTTTATGTATCTTGTCCATGTTTGCCTCCAAAATTATTCTCTAGATTAAAACATATTTTTGTACTAGCATTGTTTCATTCTTCAGATAGAGCAAGTTTTGGGAACAAAATTATATTTCACAACGTAATTAAAGAATTGAATTACTTATTTAAATCTGGAGTAACAGTTAGTACAGGTATCTTCAAAGGCACTATCAAATTTCGTGTGGGTGCTATGAGTGGTGATAATTTGGGTCTGAATTCAGTGCTGGGTTTTGTTGAATGTTTTACCGCTAACCACCCATGTAGAATCTGTATCGCGAGTCGGGAACAAATTAAAAACATGACTACCGAAGACAATACGTTAATGAGAAATGAAATCAATTATGAAAGAATGTTAGAAATAGAAGGTACATATAACACTGGCATTAAAGAAAAATGCGTTTGGATTGCTCTTGATGGTTTTAATATGTTCGATAATGTTGTTGTCGATTTGTTACACGATATGCTTGAGGGCTGTTGTAAATATGTCATGAGTTTTATTATTTCATACTTTGTGAAAGAGATGAAAATAATTCATTTAAATACTATTAAACAGCGTATTGCAGCTTTCGATTTTGGTCCAGATCTCGGGTCCAAGCCTACTACTGCACTAAGTTTTGAGGGATCTACTTTAAAATTGAGAATGTCGGCATCAGAAACTCTTAACTTTGTTCGATATTTTGGACTCCTTGTGGGATATTATATACCTAGAGAAAATGAAGTCTGGAAATTGTACATTTTGTTGAGGACCATATTAGAAAGATTATTGTCACACAGGGTGTTCAGTGATACGTGTGAGCAATTGGCTGGATTAATAACTGAACTTAATCAGATGTACACTAATTTAAGCAAGCAGCCCTTAAAGCCTAAATTCCATTTTCTTATACATTACCCAACTATGTTAAAAAAATTTGGACCAATAGCTCATGTTTGGACTATGAGATTCGAGGCCAAGCACAGTGTTTCAAAAAAAATTGCTCGCGCTTCTTCAAGTAGAGTCAATATATGCAAAACAATAGCAATTAAAAATCAGCTTCAGCTAAACGAACTTTTCATTATGAAAGAACCAAGCACTGATTTCGAGCACGGTAAAAAAAAAAATGTTTGCCATCTTTTAGATCTAAAATGTAAATTTAACTTGCCGGACGATAGATTTGTAGCTTTTTCTGTTCCTTGGGTAAAAATAAATGGAGTCCAAATCAAACAATCAAATGTTGTTACTGTAGGTTTGTCAGAAGCAACTTTTTTACCTTCGTTTGCTGTTATTGATACAATTTATGTGGATAGCAATAATATTATTTTATTTTCATGTTTGACATTGAATACTGTAAATTTTGACGAACACTATTTTGCTTATGAAGTATCAACCACTGATTTACCTTTATATATTTCATATGACGAATTGCTGGCTCCTATACCCAACGCTATTAATGTCATGCCTAACTTGAGAACCTATGTCACCTCTCGATGGTGTCTTGACTGAATTAAGGAGTGGATGCTACGTACGATTGATTAATTGAATACTTGCAACTTAAATATGTCATCAACTTTGTCTTATAATAAACACAGAAACCGGAACATAGTTACAAGGCATAGCAATCATTGAACTTGTTCCAGTTACTCGGTATTAATAACAATACTAGTAGGTACACTTTACAAACACAGTACACACACACACACATAAAATACATACACAGTAATTCACCCCGCCTATGCGGATAAGGATGCCCATAGGCGGTACATAAGTTGTACATAGTGATGTGCTGTTTCCGGGAATATTCCTAGTGACCTTCCCGATAACATTCCCGATAAAAGGAAATACCTATACCTAATATTTTCACAACCATTTTTTTTTGCATTTAATGAACCAAATTTAATAAAACGTTTCTCTAAAGGTAAATTCTCATTGTCCTCTGTGTTTTTCCTGTATTGTTATGATTATTCCCGTCGTAAATTTATTCAAAATGTGCATACTAAATTTAAGTAATAATCGCCCATTTTTTGATCCCCTAGCCTAATTATTAACAGCAGGGATAACGACTGCCGTCAACATTTCATATATATATACAGGGTGTATCAGATACCCCCTAACAATAATCCACTGGGGTATATATCCATAGCTATAGAAGCTAAAAAAAATATTTTGAAAATATTGGAGCAATTTTTTTTTAATATATTTTCAATAGGAATGGTGGTAGTATTAACTATAATCATTCCTATAGAAAATATAAAAAAAAAATTACTCCAATTTTTTTCAAAATATTTTTTTTAGCTTCTATAGCTATGGTTATACACCCCCAGTGGATTATTGTTAGGGGGTATCTGATACACCCTGTATACAGGTTCTCGGGTTACGTCTGTGTTTGAATCTGATGCCAGCTATTATCCCTGTGGTTAATTAAAACACAATATTATTATTAAAATCAGTTGTACTAATCAAAATTAACAATATTTATACTAGTGCTCTATTTAGATAAAAAGTTAGAATCATCATATCAGCCTTGATGTTCCCCACCCTTATAAAATATACGATTGATTAATAGGATTTTACTGGGAATATTTCCCAACGGGAATAGTCCCACAGCACATCACTAATTGTACAATTTCGTTTTTTTTTTTCAAAAAGAGTTCCGGTCGGTCCGCCGTCTTTTCCACAATAGGGTGTAGTCGCCTTATTAAAGGTGCAGTTCCGAGCCAAGCGACACTGACGCCACTAACGCCGCGTTAGTGTCGCCCCTACAGAGCGATAGTACAATGTGACGCCGGGCGTCAAGCATCGCCGTGTTCATACAGGCCGTCATATAGTACATTGTACTATCGCTCTGTCGCGGCGACGCTAACGCGGCGTTAGTGGCGTCAGTGTCGCTTGGCTCGGAACTGCACCTTTATTCTTGACCATGGAGTATGGGAATATTAGTCTCTTTTAAAGGGCTAACTAGATCCGTACTGCCAAAAGTCGGCATTTTTTGAACCCACATTCGGTGGGGAGCAAATTTAGGCGCAATGTTATAGACGCGCGGGCATACGAAGCGGGTGTCCGCTACATCTTAGGCCTTGTATGGAAATCCATCGCGCTGCTCATACTTTTTTCAATTGAGGGGACATCCGCTCCGTGTGGCCGCGCGTTCATAGCGTTTGCTTTTAATCAGGGCGTATCAGTATAAAGTCGGGCCCTGAGACATGGGTACTGCAAAAATAGGAAATAGGTAGGTAACGGAGGCAAAGGAGGTGAGGTAGCGTACTAATCAACGGGAATAGTCCCACAGCACATCACTAATTGTACAATTTCGTTTTTTTTTTTCAAAAAGAGTTCCGGTCGGTCCGCCGTCTTTTCCACAATAGGGTGTAGTCGCCTTATTAAAGGTGCAGTTCCGAGCCAAGCGACACTGACGCCACTAACGCCGCGTTAGTGTCGCCCCTACAGAGCGATAGTACAATGTGACGCCGGGCGTCAAGCATCGCCGTGTTCATACAGGCCGTCATATAGTACATTGTACTATCGCTCTGTCGCGGCGACGCTAACGCGGCGTTAGTGGCGTCAGTGTCGCTTGGCTCGGAACTGCACCTTTATTCTTGACCATGGAGTATGGGAATATTAGTCTCTTTTAAAGGGCTAACTAGATCCGTACTGCCAAAAGTCGGCATTTTTTGAACCCACATTCGGTGGGGAGCAAATTTAGGCGCAATGTTATAGACGCGCGGGCATACGAAGCGGGTGTCCGCTACATCTTAGGCCTTGTATGGAAATCCATCGCGCTGCTCATACTTTTTTCAATTGAGGGGACATCCGCTCCGTGTGGCCGCGCGTTCATAGCGTTTGCTTTTAATCAGGGCGTATCAGTATAAAGTCGGGCCCTGAGACATGGGTACTGCAAAAATAGGAAATAGGTAGGTAACGGAGGCAAAGGAGGTGAGGTAGCGTACTAATCAACGGGAATAGTCCCACAGCACATCACTAATTGTACAATTTCGTTTTTTTTTTTCAAAAAGAGTTCCGGTCGGTCCGCCGTCTTTTCCACAATAGGGTGTAGTCGCCTTATTAAAGGTGCAGTTCCGAGCCAAGCGACACTGACGCCACTAACGCCGCGTTAGTGTCGCCCCTACAGAGCGATAGTACAATGTGACGCCGGGCGTCAAGCATCGCCGTGTTCATACAGGCCGTCATATAGTACATTGTACTATCGCTCTGTCGCGGCGACGCTAACGCGGCGTTAGTGGCGTCAGTGTCGCTTGGCTCGGAACTGCACCTTTATTCTTGACCATGGAGTATGGGAATATTAGTCTCTTTTAAAGGGCTAACTAGATCCATACTGCCAAAAGTCGGCATTTTTTGAACCCACATTCGGTGGGGAGCAAATTTAGGGGCAATGTTATAGACGCGCGGGCATACGAAGCGGGTGTCCGCTACATCTTAGGCCTTGTATGGAAATCCATCGCGCTGCTCATACTTTTTTCAATTGAGAGGACATCCGCTCCGTATGGCCGCGCGTTCACAGCGTTTGCTTTTAATCAGGGCGTATCAGTATAAAGTCGGGCCCTGAGACATGGGTACTGCAAAAATAGGTAGGTAACGGAGGCAAAGGAGGTGAGGTAGCGTACTAATCTGTTTTAAAATAGATTACTGTGGTAATTTAAACTCGTTATGTTGATAAATAATCATTCTTTTTTAACCCTTAATTTCGAAATGTATATTACATATATATTATGTTCATATTTTTGAAGTATCTTTTTGTTTTTTATTCAAGCCAAAAATTTGGAAGGATTTAAATCAGCAGAGGCTCGAATTCGATATTTTTTTCATATCTCTGCGGCTAAAAACAAACGTGGTTTATTGGAAACAATGATTTGCTGCTTGCAAATTTTAATGCTTGATTAACTATTGTATAACTGTCTTTGTCGTAAGCTAAATTTAAGAGGGTGCATCCCTACTGAGCGCTGGCAACGTCTCATTTTTGTTGATTTTTTGCGATTATTTCACAGAAATTGAATAAAAGTTTCAAAGCGGTTGATATGGATGTGATATGTAAAAAACTAAACGCCTGCGCTTCTAAAAACTTTCCTCTACATCATCAAACCTTCCATCGTCCTGCAATCTTGCTCGGCGGCGGGAATAACCCCGACCCACGGACCTGCGATCCTTGTACCGCTCACACATGATCAGAACCCGGGTCTTGTTAATAAGCATGTTCAAAACATTAATTTCCTTCCCATGTTCATTGAAATACATTTCGGAGTACATCTCTATCTCGGACGGAGTGAGGTGGAACTTCTTGGTTGCTTTGTCAAAAACAGTGCTGCCATCATCTGAGTCGGAATCTAATTCTGGATTCAGCTTAGGGGCAGCGTCGGTAAGGGCTCGATATTGTCATGTCAAAAACTCGTTTGATCGTGATGGACTTTTATTTTCTTATTAAACGAGATATAGTATTTTATCCCTTTAATACGAAAATAAAAGTCAATCACGATTTGGACACAATATTTCAATCTTTCATTCAATTTCTGTGAAATAATCGCAAAAAATCACCAAAAATGCGACGTTGCCAGCTCAATAGGGATGCACCCTCTTAAGGAGAAAACATGGAGGGAGTAACTAATTAAAAATAAATGTGTTTCTGTATCAAAAAATATAATTTCAAGTATGAGACCATTTATAATTAATATAATGATTAATTCAAAGAAAATTTCGATTGACCAAGTGTCATGCTCATGCCGAATTGGGAAACGAGCAGAAGATTTTGTAATGGCATATTTTGGGCTATTCCCAGTTGTTCACAGTCCTTTGCGGTGGATGTAAACTATACTCACGAGCAAAAATAACGTGTCGCTTTCCATACAAAGTTGTATGAAGAGTGACCCGTTGTGTTTGCTCGTGAGTTTGCTTAGTAAGAATTTTCTCGGCTAGAAAAATAATGTGAACATCTGGGAATAGTCCGATGTTGTACTAGCTTGTAAGTGCAAGTGTTAAACTGTACGTAACGTAAAACAAAATAAACTTTTTAATTAGAAATCTTCGTTTCAATCAAACTATATCCTACTACAGTATACATTTAGCATTCATTCATTTCAGTTAATTTCCGTGACTGATAACTTCATTCATTCAACTGCAACGGCTGTGTTTGCTTGCTCCAATTTACAAATCCTAAGTTATTATGATTTTGTTCATGAGATGTTATTAGCGAGTTCACAGTCCGTGTCATACGATAATGTTCCCAAATGTGTCGACTCGCACGTGTGGTACGGTTGGCTGTACTGGACCAGCATATTAAAACGAACGTCTATGTCTGGACTGTGAACATGTTAAACTGTAGTGAGTATTTCATGGTATTGTAATGATAACAGAAGAGTAGCGTTGCTATTATAAAGGCATTCTATTAGGTATTATTGTTTTCTTTATGTGTACATAAGGAACTACTTGTGTAACATCAATGATTTCATATTAGATAAAACTAAACTTTAATGTGTATATAAGACACTACTTTTGTAACATCAATGATTTCATATTCGATAAAACTAAACTTTAATGTGTATATAAGAAACTACTTTTGTGATATTATGACATTGTTTGTAATAAAAACAGGAAAGTCGTGTAGTTATTACAAGTCATTCTATTAGGTATTATTGTTTTCTTTGGTGTTTTTTCTGAATATGTACGCCTGTATGACTGCCGGTAATTAGGTCAAAAGTTTGAAGAACCTTTATAATAATGTCTAATTTGTTAATAAAGTTAAACGCCATATATACTCGTACAAGCAAACTAACTACGAGTATATTAATAAATTATATTTTAAGGGCAAACCAAGTCAGACTGGGTCTGCCCATAAAATATAATTTATTATATTTAGTTATCTTTCTTGCTTGTACGTACGACGTTTAACTTTGTCAAATTATACATTATATTAAAGGGCTTCAAACTTCTGACTCAGTTATCGGCAATCATTCAACCACGGACATTTAGAAGAAATACTAAAGAAAATAATAATACCTAATAGAATGACTTGTAATAACTACACGACTTATCTGTTTTATTACAAACGATATCATAATATCACAAAAGTAGTTTCTTATAAACACAGTAAAGTTTAGTAATATCTAATATGAAATCATTGATATTACAAAAGTAGTTTCTTATATACACATTAAAGTTTAGTTTTATCTAATATGAAATCATTGATGTTACAAAAGTAGTTCCTTATGTACACATTACAGTTTAGTAATATCTAATATGAAATCATTGATATTACAAAAGTAATTTCTTATAAACACATTAAAGTTTAGTAATATCTAATATAAAATCATTGATATTACAAAAGTAGTTTCTTATATACACATTACAGTTTAGTAATATCTAATATAAAATCATTGATATTACAAAAGTAGTTTCTTATACACACATTACAGTTTAGTAATATCTAATATGAAATAATTGATATTACAAAAGTAATTTCTTATAAACACATTAAAGTTTAGTAATATCTAATATAAAATCATTGATATTACAAAAGTAGTTTCTTATATACACATTACAGTTTAGTAATATCTAATATTAAATCATTGATATTACAAAAGTAATTTCTTATAAACACATTAAAGTTTAGTAATATCTAATATAAAATCATTGATATTACAAAAGTAGTTTCTTATACACACATTACAGTTTAGTAATATCTAATATGAAATAATTGATATTACAAAAGTAATTTCTTATAAACACATTAAAGTTTAGTTATATCTAATATGAAATCATTGATATTACAAAAGTAGTTTCTTATATACACATTACAGTTTAGTAATATCTAATATTAAATCATTGATATTACAAAAGTAGTTTCTTATATACACATTAAAGTTTAGTCATATCTAATATTAAATCATTGATATTACAAAAGTAGTTTCTTATATACACATTAAAGTTTAGCAATATCTAGTAAGAAATCATTGAGATTACAAAAGTAATTTCTTATAAACACATTAAAGTTTAGTTATATCTAATATGAAATCATTGATATTACAAAAGTAGTTTCTTATATACACATTACAGTTTAGTAATATCTAATATTAAATCATTGATATTACAAAAGTAGTTTCTTATATACACATTAAAGTTTAGTCATATCTAATATTAAATCATTGATATTACAAAAGTAGTTTCTTATATACACATTAAAGTTTAGCAATATCTAGTAAGAAATCATTGAGATTACAAAATAAGTTCTTAAATATTCCATAAAATTTAGTAAAAACAAGTATGAAATTAAGGACATTACGAAAATATTTTGTAAAATTTACTGAAACCCAACTAAAAAATACCAGGTTATTTCTCGGAAATTACAAAACTTATTGTAAAATCCGTGACGTCATTACTTCGGTAATGACGTCACGGATATGTATAGCATACTAGAAATTACAAAACATTGATATAGGATATTACTAAATAACAATAACTAAAACCAATTTGTTGTTATTACAAAAAATTTGTTGTCGTGGGATTTATAAATATTTTAGTAATCATAACTAAGATTTTGTGATTATAAGCAAAGTTTTTTCTCCGTGTTGACCGTAATGACTTACCTCTCGGCTAGCATCGTTATTTGAATCATATTTTTTAACTTATTACTCACTAAACAATCTAAATATTCACAAATAAATGGAAAAAGATATTTGTCCCGAGACGGGATTTGAACCATCGACCTCCTGTTCTCAAGTCGGCCTTGCTGCCCCTGCGCCATCGAGTTAGTTGCAAAGCGCTCGGAAATACGCGATCGGTTTCCTAGCCGCTGAGTGACGTCATGACATTGCCCTAACATTTACTCTAGGCGTCTTAAAAACTGGTCATGACAGTGTTGCCACACATAACTTCAACTCATAATGAAGTCTTTAATGTAAGCACACTAAAAATCCCTTCGGGCATTCAACTCGCAGACCCAGAATACTTTAATCCGTCAAGTTACGATTTACTACTCGGCGCAGATATATTTTGGGATCTGCTGTGCGCGAACAAAATAACATTAGGCAAGGGCTGTCCAGTGTTACAAGAAACTAAGTTCGGATACATCGTGTCCGGACCCACAGGACAGCAAACGTCAAATAGGATTTCATGCAATTTTACAAAATTCGATGAAATCCAAGATCAGCTCGCTAAGTTCTGGCTGATAGAGGAAGTCCCAACCATTAAGGGACAAGCCTACACTACTGAGGAAGAGTTGTGTGAGCAACACTTTAAGCAAAACATGTCACGTAAAGAAGACGGTAGATTCTCAGTAGGTATTCCTCTGAAAAGTGATGAATCTGAACTCGGCCGTTCATTCGAACGTGCGAAGTCGTGTTTTTTGGCGCTGGAACGCCGGCTGATAAATCAGCCTTCATTAAGGCTCATGTATGTTGATTTCATGAAGGAATATTTATCATTAGGTCACATGGCATTAAGTGACATAAATAATCCTCATAAATATTCATATTTTTTACCACATCACGGCGTGTTACGTGATCAGAGCACCACGACGAAATTACGCGTTGTTTTTAATGCAAGTGCACCTACAAGCTCCGGCCTATCCCTAAACCACCTTCAGTTGGTGGGGCCTACGATACAAAGTGACTTGCTCTCCATCCTTTTGCGATTTCGTCAACATCGCTATGTGGTGGCAGGTGACATCGAGAAGATGTACCGACAGGTGCTCGTCAACGAAAATCAACGTCACCTGCAGCAAATAATTTGGCGTGACGACCCATCAAAGCCCCTTCAGACGTATGCTTTAAATACGGTCACTTATGGCACGGCCTCAGCTCCGTTCTTGGCTGTTCGTTGCCTTAAGCAAATTGCAGACGAATGCAACAATGAACTGGTGCGCAAGGTCATAAGTGAAGATTGTTACGTCGATGATTTGTTGACGGGGCATGAGACAGCTGAGAGTCTTATTGAACTTCGTGTTCTGATCTCAAAGGAACTAGCGTCGGGATGTTTTAATTTAAGAAAATTCCGATCCAACCTTCCTACTTGCAGCGATGGCGCGGACAGTTCAACCATCGTTGATTTAAGCGAGCATGAACAGTCGAAGACTCTGGGTTTAAAATGGTCGCCATCAGACGATGTTTTACAGTTCGACATTAAGATTGATCCCAAGCCAGATGTGACTAAGAGAATGATTTTATCCACTATTTCTCAAATTTTCGATCCGCTTGGGCTTCTGAGCATTTTCATTATTGTCGGGAAGGTCATTCTTCAAAAAATCTGGTTGCATAAAGTAAGTTGGGATAATCCGTTACCTTCAGACATCGTCAACTCTTGGCTCAAATTTGTTGCTGATTTAAGTCATTTGCAAAATCTAAAAATACCACGACATGTTGTGTGCGAAAATCCAAATGACATACAGCTGCATGTCTTTTGCGATTCATCTAAAGATGCCTATGGCGCCTGTGTTTACGTTAGGTCCGTAAATTCAATGGGCAACATACGGGTTCGTCTCTTGTGCTCAAAGACGCGCGTAGCACCAATAAAGGCAGTAACTATCCCGCGCCTTGAACTTTGTGGAGCTTTGGTGGCTGCTAAGCTCTTAGACAAGGTGCTGCAAGCCACTCGACTAGATGTAGACGGTTGTGTCCTTTGGACGGACTCAGCTGTAGTACTGGGCTGGCTCAAAACGCCACCCAATAAGTTGAAGCCATTCGTCAAAAATCGGGTAGCAGACATACAAGAAATCACTAAGTCCCACTTCTGGCGTCATGTACCCACGGCTAGTAACCCCGCTGATTTATTGAGCAGAGGCGTTAGTGCTGCCCAATGTGATAAATTACAATTCTGGTTAAATGGTCCCAAATTCTTGTTGGGGCCAGAAGACTCGTGGCCAGACAGGTCGTTTGATCAAGGTCGATCGGAATTACCAGAAGTGAGATCGAATGTGGCGGCAACCGATTCTGATATAAACGAGTTGTTTCCATTCTCACGTTTCTCTAGTCTAACTAAACTTAAAAATACTATGGCTTACATACTACGTTTTATTGCCAATTGCCGAACTAACATTAAAACTAAGGGCAGTTTATCTTTGACTGAAAAGCAATCAGCGTATGATTCTTTAGTAAAATTGTCGCAAAAGGAATCTTTTGACGAGTACAATATTCTAGCTAAAGGCAAATCATTGCCCACAAAAAACAAATTGCTATCTTTAAGTCCGTTTATCGACGAAAAGGGTCTTATTAGAGTGGGAGGTAGGATCAGAAATGGTGACTTCACGTTTGAAAAGAAGCACCCACTTTTACTTATGTCCAAACATGTTTTGACGAAATTGATATTTCGGTATGAACATTTTCGTTTAATGCACGCAGGGCCTCAATTGCTTCTGTCATCCATTCGCGAAGAATTTTGGCCTATCGGGGGTCGTAATTTAGCTCGATCTATTACACATAATTGCCAGCGTTGCTTTCGTCTTAACGCACAAACAGCCCATCCTATAATGGGAAATTTACCTGAGCAGCGCCTTCAGCCTGGTTATCCGTTCCAGACTACAGGAATGGATTACGCGGGTCCTATATTGGCACTTAACAAACGAGAACGTGGAAGCAAGACAGAAAAAGTATACATCGTCATTTTTATCTGTTTCACCACCAAATGTGTTCATCTCGAGCTGGTCAGCTCGCTATGTAAAGATTCTTTCCTTGCCACTCTACGTCGCTTCATTGCTAGGCGATCTAAGCCTGCTACGTTATTCTCCGACAACGGAACTCAATTCGTGGGGGCACGAAATGAACTTTATAAGTTCCTCAATGACAATTCTAATTCGATTGTTAATGAAATGTCTAGTGAGCAGATTGACTTTAAATTCATACCTGCATATGCTGCTCACATGGCCGGTTTGTGGGAAGCTAATATTAAATGTATAAAGGCCCATTTGCATCGCGTGTTAGGGAATGCACACTTGGTTTTTGAAGACCTCTATACAGTTTTAGTTCAAATCGAGGCTATTCTAAACTCACGTCCCTTAACACCACTCTCGACTGATCCACATGACATGACGCCATTAACCCCAGGGCACTTCTTGGTAGGACGACCAATGACTGCTTTGCCTACGCCTACGCTTGTCAACATTAACCAGAACCGGCTCACTCGCTTCGAAAGATTGGAGCAACTACGCCAACACTTTTGGGCCAGATGGCACAAAGAGTTCATCGCTGAACTTCAACAGCGCACCAAGTGGCGCACCTCCAAGGGCCAACAACTGCAAAAGGGAGCACTAGTCCTCATCAAGGAAGAAGGACTTCCGCCGATGAAATGGCGACTGGGGCGCATTACTCAGATCTATCCAGGCAGCGACGGGATCGCCAGGGTCGCGGATATCAATACCACAAAAGGAGTGATACGCCGAGGGTTCAACCGCATCTGCCCACTGCCAACTGCCAACATCGATGACAACGAGTTGAAAGTCAACCCTTTCAACGCCGGGGGGCATGTTCGGGAATCATCGGAAGCCATCGCCTCCGCTGGGAGGACAGCAGCCGACACGGCACTAGACTGCATATGACACCGACGCGCTCGCACGCACTTGCATCCTTTTAAATCTGATTGAACTTATATTTCGAATTTTGTAATTAATTATCTACTACGATTAAAATCAAGCATCAAGAAAACATTTTTTATTGAAGAGAATCACCATCCACCACCATGTTTGGTAAAAATTGGTCCAGCAATTTGAAGAATATAAACTCTTTTTCAAAATGATGATTTTTGGCATAAATTTGTTTTTTTTTAGTATTTATTTACGTAGGTATTATTAGTTTTGTCGTGTTGTTGTAGTCTGTATTAACCGTCGTTCATAGTTTTTACAAACCATAGCTTATAAATGTAAAAAAAAAACTATTCGCACTGTTTTGTGAGATTGTTTGCTTCGTTATATTTATAATTAAATTTTCGATAACTACTTCTAGTATGTACAACCATAATGAACCATCAAAAAAAGTAGGTTTATTCAGCAAAAACATTTTTTTTTTGTATAAAATAATTTTAAGATTAATTTACTTTTAACCATAAGTTTTCAACTTGGCAGTGATATCTAGGTTCTACATAACAAATTCATATCAAACAAAAGCTTACCATAGTATTATTTATGAAACAACACAATAAATAACAAACAGAATACATTACGGCACAAATAGGAATACTTGGCACAATTCTATCTGCATTGTTCTGTCAGCCGCCATTTTAATTTTATAATTTATCGCGTTGTGCGTGGACAGCAGCCTTTATGCCTAGGAGATAGAGGGTGTTCGGTTATTAATTATGGTCACTAATAATAATAGCAAAGTTAGCTTTGCTTTAGCAAAGTCAGCTTTGGTTTAGTTATTATAAAAATTTTGAAAGTGTCAAACTACTGTCAAATAAGTACCTACGTTAATTCATCATCACCAGCCTATATACGTCCCACTGCTGGGCTCAGGCCTTCTCTCAGAACAAGAGGGCTTTGGGCTATAATTCCCATACGGGCCCAGTTCGGATTGCGAACTTCAAACACACCATTGAATTGTTTCGGAAATGTGTGCGGTTTCCTCGCGATGTTTTTCCTTCACCGAAAAGCTCATGGTAAATTTCAAATGTAATTTTGATAAATTCCGAATAACTCAGAGGTGCGAACCCTACACTCGAACCCACGAACTTGTGCTTGAGAGGCCACAGGTCACCACTAGGCTACCACGGCACTGTCAAATATTGTAACACTTTTATCTTGTATTTGTTTATCGAAAAGGAAAGCTTTTTATTTAACTTTCTGTGTTAGTAATTATAATAATGTTAAATTAATTTTACATACATACATACATACATATCGTCACGCCTCTTTCCCACAGGGGTAGGCAGAGACTACTTTGTTCCACTTGCTACGATCCTGACATACCTCTTTCGCTTCATCCACATTCATCAATCTCTTCATACAATAAGAGTTTTTAATGATTCACGGTTAAGTTCATTCGAAATTATTATCTACCCTGTCTACCCGTGATCATGATACATGCAACTGTATCGAAAAATCGGGAGCTCAATAAAGGTAATCGCGGTTCACATCCCGTTTATAATACTCTTCATACAAATCAATTTCAAATCAATCAATCAATTTTAATTCAAATTAATTTTATTTATTATTATTTTAACTTTTAAACGTTTCACCCTTAATCACTATTTATTTAAAAATACAGAGTAATGTGATCGACGTTTTTGTTTTTACTGTTAGCTTAATCAATCCTCTTATTTTTCCCAAATGAAAATCAAGATCCAAGGAATTCCCTAATTATCAAACGTCAGCTTTTTGCCGCGAGCTTATTGAATCGAATGCTCGATAAAAAGGTAAAGAGACTAAGCTTAAGCCGCGACCGACTAGCAAAAAGTAGACTAATGGAGCTTTCAGTTGTCTATAGAAGTAAATGACGGGCATTTACGTTTCTTGCTTCTAATGTTTAATGAAGCTTTGTGCCCAGCAGTGGGACGTATATAGGCGTGAAATTATGATGAAATCACCTTATATATATAGTAATGATTTATGATTAAAGTCCAATTAAACAAGATGCATTGAACTAGATCAACGCGATAATACAAAATCTTTGCATGAAATTTTCATAATAATCATTGACAAACACTCACACACTACACTACACACACATTATTGTTTTAACTGTCTCTAGTCCCCGCAACACAGGCCCTGAGTCTAGTGTGGAAAAATAAAAAATAAAAATCGAAAAAATAATCGATTATGGAAATAATCGATTAAAAATCATTTTTTTTTAAAGTAAAAATCGATTTTTGTACGCGATTTTTTTATTACAAATAATCGATTAATAATCGATTTTTTTTAAATCAAAAATCAAGCATAGTCGATTTTTTATCTACCACCCCCGACATTAAGTCTGGTCTTTTATAACCCGGCGTGCGAACTATCAAAGAATACCATCTCCATGGAGATGATATTACGCATTAACGCCATCTGAACGTCTACGATGGCAGCTCTTCTGTGCTTTTGAAACAGTTTTATTTAATAAAACCATGATAAATAAAATATTTATAGCGTTTATTTTGAAATTCATTAAAAAATTAGGAAAAAATCGATTATTATAAAAATCGATTATTTATTAATCGATTTTTAATGCGAAAATAATAATCGATTAATTAAAAATAGATTTTTTACGTAGAATGTCACATCCCTAGTGTGGAGGCTGCTGATTATATACATCGTAACCTTTTGCATAGGTAATAATAAATAACGACTTTTTTACCTTTTTATCTTAAAAGACTGCGAGATTTCTAGAAATTTCCAGGTCTCTGGCTCGCTATCGTAAATATTGTAGTAAATGTACTGTAAACCATATCGCTATTGTGCTCGAGGTATATGACCACGTTTTGTCATACAATCATAAGCATTGCATAGTGGGGCGATAAATAATGTAATGTGGGTATAAAGCTGGCGGCTTTATGGAGATTTTGCAGTCTTTTATCATTTACTATGACAGTTTTTTTGATTTCATACGCAGTCCATACCTCTGTTTATTAAGTGGAGTTAGTTAACACGAATAATTTATTCATCCGTCAACGCAAAAACTACTAAAAGCGACACATCCCCGCAATTTATTTAAAACTTTAACAAACAACGTTCGCTCTCACGGCAGCAAATAAACGACGGAATCAATTTTCATCACAAAGAGGTGTTAACATCCCGCTCCGATGAGCAGTGAATACACTGAGTTATTGAAAAGGGAATAAATATGAATAGTTTAAAACGGTGGCTATTTTTAATGGTGTGCCAAAAAATGTCATTATGCTAGGCCGTTTTTGTGTCGGCGATGGCAAATCACGAGACCGGACCCCTGATGCGCGCGCTTTTGATTGGTTGGTGACAATTAGCTGTTTAGCATGATCGGTATAGAAAAACATAAAAAAACATACTGGTCTGGGAGCAAAGAAAAACACGTGTTTTTAAATGTATGTTTGTAAGTGTGTATGTTTTGATTGAAGTTTTAAAGTCAAAGACCTGTTTGTCTATTTAAAAAATGTAAAAACTGGATACTACATTTTGCTAAACAAGTTCAAAGTATAACAGCTCATCTTTCTCCGGCAATACTCAGCGGACAAGCGGACATGAAAACATTTGAAATATCTTTCCCTCAATTATTCATAAGCAAAACCATTTTTATATTTCATGACGCCAAAATTACCTAGTATTTTTACTCGTTTTAAACGCTGCCGAGTGGATACGCAACGGGACACCCTTGGACTAAATAATGGCTGCCACAAAATATCAGTAGTTTAAACGTTAGAAGTTTTTTATGTCATGTCAGTAGGCAAAGACAATATAACCACTAGACTGCTCATGCGGGGGGAATCCGTACCGCCAAACATTAGCTCCGACAGAGCTAATACAGGCTCGCCCCACTCAAATCTTCGTTAGTTCCAATTCCGTACTACGCTAGGAACGATCGCTCGAAAATAATAAAAAAAAATATAAATATGCCGTTCTGCGCCATCAAGTGGTGCGGTAAAAATAGTAAAACATCGAACTATTCCACTGATGGTGTTACATTCCACAGGTATGTACAATTTCATTTATAAATTCGAAAAACTTATTTAATAAATTAAATACCTTCGTTTTTAGCCGTCTCTGTCACTCCCAGGCTTAAATACATATAGCCATCCCGCTTTAGTGCGGCACGTGTAAGTTAGTGATGTCCCACCCGCTTTTAATAATTACTATCGAGGAATCTTAAGTAACAAGCTGCAGGATTACGCAGTGGAATAGTTAAATAAAATAATGATTAGGGTTTAGTCAGAGTATGGGAAAGTGGTCACCATTCGTAGACTTTATAGATTTCATTTGTTATTTTTTATTTAATTGTCAAATTTACCTAGTTTATGTACATAAGTGTAAAGTGTAACAAATATAATTGTAGTTTGTTACAAAAAAGTCCGAAACTATTATGTCAAAATGTTATAGCCATTTTTCAACGATAATGGTGACCACTTTCCCCTAGGTAATAATAATATTGCAAGCTTTTTTTTAGTTTCACCTGTCCCGATGTTTGTCTGTAATCAAACCTTGCAAGTTAGATTTGATCCACTTCCCGGTTACCAATTGAGATGAAATTTTGCATACACATACAATTAAAAAAATTAAGTGTCAAACATGTATTGGTGCATTAATAGGCGACACAAATACTAAAAGTTTAGCACATCAAAAAGACGTTCAAAAAAAACTTTTTTACGGTTCAAATACAGTCCTAGAAATTTGTCGCCGGTGTGAAATCAATATTAAAAGAGCTATAAATGAAAATGGATCAAAAGTATTGCCACCAAAATATAATTCAGATTTCTTCGAAAGAACTGTGTTAAAGTCGTTTATAGGGTACAATTTGTTTCCTGACATACATTTTCATCAATTTGAAGTTGAAACCGAAAATCACATAATTGAGCTGACTAGGTGTGTTATAAAGAAATACGTCGATGCGAGGTTGTCATATTTTACCAAAAATTATAAAGATCCTAAGAAGTTCATTCGTAAAACTTTGTCAAAATTAATTCATTTTAAAAATCAGTAGTACTACTATGTAACGTTAGATATGTTCCGATGCCGATTATGACTTCGGCTGACACTAATAATACTGTTAGTGTATTCATTAAAAGTGTTGCCTTTATAAATATTTTTTATATTTGTTGTTATTTAATCCAATTCCTTCTACATACATAGCCGTCTTTATTGTCTTCTACAAGCCATGCTATTAAGTTTGGTAACGTCCCATTTTACGAATCGGTTCACGGGCTGCGTTCGAAATCGCTATAGTAATCGTATGGTTTGGCTATGACATGGCTATAGCGATTTGGAACGCAATTTTTTTGCAATATCTAAAAATCTATGGATAATATGCCAAAGTTATCGTAAATCAACAAATACACAGTGTCTAGGCCGGGATGATGACGATGATGATGATGATATACAAAGTAAGAAGCCGGATACTGGGCTCTCTTTGCCGGATAGTCGCCGATTATGTTAGTTGCAAAATAGTCGGCTTTACCGACTAGTCGGCACATCTCTAGTGAACATACCTACATCAAAAAACGTACAGTCTAACATAGAAAGAACCTCCTTTTATTGAAGTCGGTTAAAAATAATAAGAGGTAAATGGGGAAATTACACATTAAAAGGTAAAAAGTAAATGTTTTATCGATAAAAGTCCAAAACGCGAATGGCACATCACTAAATTCTTTGTTGACATTGGGATGGCCTTGAGTCAGCTTGAGTGGCTTTGTTTACCCCCCGCAGTCTTCACCAAACTGGCGAAACGGTTTTAAGGAACAAATGCGTCTTTTATCACTCCACTGGTTTACTGCTTCGTGTCAGTAGGTAATGAGATAAGCCTTATCTTTGGAGTCAAAATAAGATCAATGTTTATATAAAAATTAAGTTTGATGCTCGTTAATGTGAAAAAAATTAAATAGCTTCACCAAATTTCCTTTTTTTTTTACAACGAAGGCATTATTAAAATACAAACATGTCATCAGGATCGGTTCACACCGGTAAAAGATCGAGGACAAATACAAAAATACTCACATCCCCTTTTTTTGAAGTTGCTTAACTTATCGTGAGATAAAATACAATCAGTTGAGAGAGAGAGAGAATTGCAGAACGGACTGCCATAGTTCTTTAAACATACAATTTATCGAAGTAGGCGACATAAGTACCTACCGGCATTTATTTTTATACAACATCGATAAATGGCTGGCAGTGTTCCCTTACTTAAACGGCTTAGCTAATTCATTGAGAAACGCACAAATATTACAGCATTAAAAGCCATAGGTATTAATAATAATCTTGACATAGATGCAAAGACGATCGGCTCTCAGCCTAGAACTTGTCGAGCGTCAGTCAGACGACTAAATAAAATTGCACGCAGGACGCCCGTCTGCAGCGGAAAAGGGACTGGGGATAAATACTAGGTACCCAGAAATACTTGGTAGTTGCAATAAAATGACAGTGAAAAGTTTTATCTTAATTTACGTGAGGAACTGCATTTATCATGAGCTGTTCGGTGAAATAAATCATCATTAGTAAAGCTGCACACACCTAAGAAGCAGCAGTTCATTGGTGTGTATAAGGTGTCAATCTCCACTGGACCAGCGTGATACTTCAATAAGATAACCTGTAACTGTACTGGTCCATCAAGTATTGTTTTCTTGTAATGCAATCATCTCATGTGTCAATGGGCGGATGTTACTCGCTTGCCACACTTTTTCATTGAAAAAATACGGTCAAAATCATGATAAACTAGCTTCTGCCCGCGACTTCGTCAGCGTAAAATTAGCAATTGACAATGTTTATCGCTATCTCGCGGGAACTAAACAATTTTCCGGGATAAAAAGTAGCCAATATTTCAATCTAGGGTACCAGCTATCTCCGTTCCAAATTTTATCCAAATCCGTTCAGTCGTTTCAGCGTGAAGAAGGAAACAAACATACACACTCACTCACATCGTCACATCGTCACGTCGTCACAAACTTTCGCATTTATAATATTAGTAGGATAAATACCAAGTAAAAATACTTCACTATAAGTACTCGTATTCCTAGTATACAAGTTGCATCCCTAGTATTTGGCACCGGAAATCGTCTCGGGGTGCATCGTGGTGCATCGGAGTGCATCGTCGAGTGCATTAGCCAAGGGCCGCGCCCGTCCGCATGTAAAGCAGTGCGAATGCCATTCCCTTTGCAACTTTGTAGTACTTAAAAAAGAAAAGAAAACTATGCACTGCAGTGGTTGTTGTAAGAGTTCGCTTCCGATAAAGCTGAGCGGAAACGTGCTATAGAAAAAAAACCAGGTCTTGCCTCGGTTATACATAATAATAAAGGAAAGAAAGAAGATCGAAAAATCGTTTATTGCTAGGTACACTAAAAAATATATACTCTACTTTTATCCGTGTATGTATAGGCAGGTAGGTATGAACTTGGGGGACATATAAAACTAATAATCCTAGTAACTATAATGAGATAATAATAATATTATAACTGCATACAATGAGTGATTGTGTAGGAAGTCAGGTGAAATTAGTTTGTTTAAAGCTTCAAAATTGAATTGAGAATAACTTAAGTTTTCATTTATACGTTTTGTTTCTTTCACGCTGGTATGGGAGTTAAAAAAAACATAGAATCTACCAGTTGCTTTTCCCGCGCAGATGGTAAAAGTCCATCGAGAGAATAGGCGAAAATCTTAATCATGTTGGCGTTGTGGCTAGGAACCCATCACTATTTTGATCCCCCTCTCCACCTGCCCACGATCATGCTAAACGTGGCCTTTAGGTGTTACCTTAGGCTCTGTCTACCACGCAAGGGATGAAGACGTGATTTATGTATGTACTAGCTGTTGACAGCGACTTCGTTGGCAAAGAATTCGTTTATCGCTATCCCGCGAGAACTACGCAATTTTCCGGGATAAAAGTAGCCTATGTGCTATTTTAGACTTTTCTCTATCTATGTACCAAATTTCATCCAGATCCGTTGGGCCGTTCTGGCGTGATTGAGTAACAAACAAACATCCATCCATCCATCCATCCATCCATCTATCTATCCATCTATCCATACTTTCACATTTATAATATTAGTTAGATGTTTGTTCATAAACAAACAACCACGCTATTCATTCCACCTCGAGGTGCACTCTGCAATCTCGAGCCCAAGATCCAAGCCTTTCAATTACTGAATGTTTTCCTGAACTTTTAACATATAACAATATATGAAATTGTTTGGCAGGTATCGTAGGGGTCGCAATCGCGGCAAAGCCCCGGGGGTTCGGGGGATCAACGTTCCAGTTACCTTTACGCTTTAAAGAAATTGTCACGTTGGGAGAATACAAAGACTTGATGTGCCACCAAGAAAACAAAGTGTCTGAGAAAAAACCGGCCAAGAGCGTGTCGGACTCGTGCACCGACGGTTCCGTATATTCAGCAAGTGAATATGAAATTCCTAAGCTGTAGGCTGTGTGAGGTCAGTTTAGGTACCTATATTGGTTACTCAAATAGACAGACCGAAAAAAATAGAGTTTTAGTATTTGTATGTATGTATGTAAACTCTTTATTGTGCAAAATAAACAAGACAAATACAATAGACAAACAATGAGATACATGCACAAAGGCGGACTTATCCCTTTAAGGGATCTCGTCCAGTCAACCTTTGAGTGGATGAAAGGATCACATTAGGGATGGACGAGTGAGTTTAAAATTGCAAACACTGAGAGCCACAATACATAACTTTACCGAATATAATACATAAACTCATAAAACCTAAACATCAATAAACTACTTTATACTACCTATAATATATATCAATAAAATATAATACATAAAATAAATAAAGAGCACACTAAACAAAGGAATATTTTACCATTAATTTAAGAAGATGGTGCGAGCCACATCTTCTTCAAACCTTCCTTGAACGACACTATGGAGGGAGATTGCCTGATGGAGGTTGGTAAGCGATTTCACAGCCTAGTCGAGTGCACAGTAAAGGATTTGGAATAAGTTTTGGAAGAGGAAGAAGGACAGGCCAAAAGGAGATTAGAGTTGGATCGCAATCGATGTTTACTGCCAACAGACAAGTAGCTGAAACGTTCGGAAAGGTATATCGGAGCTGAAGGATTAAAGAGAGAATTGAAAAGCAATGACAGAATATGGATGTTCCTGCGGTCCCTGATAGGCAACCATTTCAGCTGAGCGCGGTAATGAGACACATGATCGTACTTACGAAGCCCAAAAATGTATCGGATACACACATTCTGGAGGCGGTCAAGCCTGTCAAGTAGCCCCTCAGCAAGATCCAGGTAACTAATGTCACCATAGTCCAGTAAGGGGAGCAAAAGTGACTGAGCAAGCGTAATTTTGGTAGATAGAGGCAGAAAATTCTGCAATCGCCTGAGCGAGTGAAGCGAGGCAAACACCTTCCGGCTGACATCAGCAACCTGGGCCGACCACGAAAGCGTCTGGTCCATAATAATCCCCAAATTTCTGACAGTAGCTGAGAAAGGAATAATTGTTCCGTCAAAGGACAAATTTTTAACCACCAATTCAGACATCCGGGAAATAAAATACGGACTGCCAATAACGATCGCTTGCGTCTTCTTGGCGTTTACCATGAGGCCAAAGCTCGCAGCCCAGTCGCGTATGGTGACAAGATCAGCATTAATACGATCTATCAATAGAGGAAAATCGTCAAAACCAGCAGCAGAATAAATTTGTAAGTCATCAGCATACAGGTGATAAGAAGAATTTAAAGAAGAAGTCATTCCATTAATGAAAATAGAAAAAAGGAGAGGGGAAAGTACACCCCCTTGAGGGACACCAGCGGTAAGATCACACCAGCTCGAAAAGGCATCATCAACCTTGACTCGCTGCTGCCTCCCATAAAGGTAAGAGCTGAACCAGGATAATGCAGTAGAAGATATATTCAAAGAGTTGAGAATGCCAAGAAGTATGTCAAAGTCAACGGTGTTAAATGCACTACTGAAGTCTAGTAAAACTAGAACTGTGAGCTTTCTATTCTCAATATTGAGACGAATATCATCAGTTACCTTAAGCAGAGCAGTGACAGTGCTATGCCCAGGACGGAAACCGGATTGGAAAGGATTTAGGAGATTGTGTGCAATGTTCAACTATTTGTTGTTGTTATAACGGCAACTAACATACATCATTTCGCATGTTGCCTTGGTTGTGTTATGTATTCTGTTCAGATCTTAATAAACTTTAAAACATCGTGCATTTTTAGGGGAGGAGCGCTGCTTATCCTATAGCACAGGTTTTTACCTAATTAGGGAGCAGAGTTTTAGTGAACAGATACCTTGTAAATGATGTTTTTTTAAAAATAAATATTATTATCATATGTGAAAGTTTCAACTGTCTAGCTATCACGGTTCTTGAGTTACAACCTGGTGACAGATAGACGGACGGACAGTGAAGTCTTGTTTTTACCCTCTGGGTACGGAAAATTGCGTTTTTTAAACGACAAGGAAGCTAAAAGAACAAATGGGTCACCCGATGGTGAGTGGGCACCACCACCCATGGACACCCGATTTATAACACACAGTCACGCCTTAACTATGTTCCACTTGCTACGATCTTGACATAGCTTTTTCGTTTCATCCACATACATCAATCTCTTCATACACGCTCGTCGGTTTGGGCACTCTTTACCTTACCTTTTGCCTTTTCCCGGTAATGAAATGAAATGAAATGAAATGAAATGAAATGAAATGAAATGAAATGAAATGTTTATTTGCCTTAAGTACAATAACAAACAATACAACACAATACAATATTAAGAGAGCCTATAATATAACCGTGTAACGAATTCAAGAAACAAAAGCCAAAGTACGCATTAAAACAAAGCTGCTCAGCGTTAACGCTACCACAAGTGTCAAATAACGCTAACCAGGGGAGCGTGGCAGATAAAGAATCATAAATAATGGTGAGTTTGACGTCCGAAGTTTGAACATAATCGTTGAGGCCCGAAATGGGACTGGCACAGCTATCATCCTTTGCTGTCAGGCGTTAAGGCTGGGCTTTGGGAAAAGCGGAGCGGGTACAAGCAATAGCAATCACATAGAAATAACGATTAGAGTGGAAAGCCTATTTCCTACTAATATCCTTTTTACTCCTACTAATATTATAGATGCAAAAGTTTGAGAGTAGGTAGGTACTCGTATGTACATGGATGCATGTTACTCTTTTACGGTAGAACAGCTAAATAGATCTCGTTGAAATTTAATTCAGAGACATATTATTATTAGTGTAGACTAGCGCATAGGCTACTTTTTACCCCGGAAAATATGCGTAGATTCCAAGGGATAGCGATAAACGAATTATTTGCATTTGCAAGAAAATTACAATCCTTTTATTAAATTGGCCTGCTTCTTTTACTTTTAATGTTCGGATTGCTTTATTAGATAGATGATGTTAATGCAAGTACAGTTTACAAAAAGTGCACTGACCAAAAAGGCTTGTATTACTTATTTTTTAGGTAAAATCTGTCTTCCAGAACGTGCGCAGCTCCCTCGACTGTCAACTGGTTTGCGTCTCCCAAAGCCGTGATCGGTCCAAAGACTTACCCCTTTATTCATAAACGTTCTATAGGCTTCTGCTAACTTAACAATCGTTTGTCCTTATCTGTCACATTGACATTTACTTTTCACAGATAAGGACAAACGATTACTAAGTTAGAAGCAGAGCGTTTATGAATAAGGGGTTTTTTTATAAGTTAAAATCGCTTTCCGCTCATCTCTACCACCTTCCTAACTCCGTCCTAGCTCACATCAACGTCTTTGAGCGACGTAACGAACAACGCCGCGAAACAGGTGCCCGCACTTTAGTAAAGTTTAATTTTTAACTGGCTGCGGATCGGGAAATTGGGAACGGGGAATAGCTGACTGAAGTATTGAACGGCGGTTTCGACGCAGTTCTACAAGTTTTAACACGGTTTTCAACACTGAATGGAAGAACCAGGTTCGTAATTTACCACCATCTTATTTAATAATCCACTAATTAACTAGGTAACTAACTAGTTAAGGGGTAAGACCTCGCGTAGGGTCCGTCCGTATCGCTGCAAGCAGCAGTGTTTAGGCTGCTGTGTTTCAGCTTGGAGTGTTAGATAGCTGGTGAAATTATCTTTTCCCTTTAGACTGGTATTGCAGCTCCAATTCTGACATTTTATCTCAAAAAGAAAGGTCATTAAAAACCTAGAAATAATCAGCCAAAGTACATGTAATTATTGTATATTTTCAAGGAATTTGTTAACTGATATAAAAACAATAGGCTCATAGTTGCGACGCTTAATCCGAGTAAAACGAAAAGTTTTTCATTATTCTAAACTAATCATGCAACAAAGCAGAAAAACGTATACCCAAAACAGCAACCAAAAACGTCACATCTCAAAACAGACAGACACTTTTAAACCTTAACCAATTGCCCCAAAAACGCAATTACATTGTGTTACGAACTTGAGCTATTTTGTTACGAAGCGCAAGCGCCGCCCCGGGTTATAACGACGCGTTTAGTTACCGCTCTCCGGGGGACGATCGTGATGAGTTAGGTCTCAAATTAGACGGGTTTTATGAGGAAATAGGCCGTTAAAATATACGTTAGGTTTCAAGGATTATTTAGTAGAACTGTGATATAAGAGAGGACCATTGGAAGCTCCATTCAGATGACTAGCTATAAAAGGACTTGCATGGATTTATGAACATGTAATCAAAAAATCAGTGATACGAGTACTACAGGGTCTCTCGAAATTGTACCGGAATATTTCAGCGGGTGGGTTAGTCTGACTAAATAGAAAAAAAGAAAGAAGTCATTTTGTCATTTTGCAAGACACAAATATAAGAGCATACACACAATTGTGCAATTGTGGACAGTGCACTTTTTGTAAATAAAATACTAGCCCTGAGGCCTTACCATGACGTCCTAATTCCGACTCAGTTCAAGTTTCAACTGTCACTTTTAGTATGAATCTGACAGCGAGCGGACCTAAACTGAAACGCATTAAGACGTCATGGTAAGGCCCCTGTTAATATTTGTCAGGATTTAGTTGAGAGAGCTATGCTCGGTTTTCCTTGCGCGACACAATCCGGAATAACGGAGATTTGCCGAAGAACTAAGTTCACCGATATTGCTCGAAGAGTATGTACGTTGAATTGGCAATTGACAGACCACATCACTCGTAGAACAGACAACCGTTGGGGGAGACAATGTTCTCGAGTGGCGACCACGAACTGGGAGACGCAGTGTTAGCAGGCCTCCCACTAGGTGGACCTACGAAATCGTGAAAGTTGCGGGATGCCGGTGGAGGCAGGTGGCGAGTTGTCGTTCATTATGGCGTGCTGGAGGCCTTTGTTTAACAGTGAACGTCTTCAAGCTGATAATGATGAAGTTATCAAGGGTGGCTTCTATGAATCAAAAATTTAAAAATCTTTGCAAGATTTTAGTCACAGTAATCCAACCATCTGCTGAAATTATCCTACTAATATTATAAATGCGAAAGTTTCTGACGATGTGAGTGAGTGAGTGTGTATGTTTGTACCTTCTTCACGCTAAAACGACTGGACGTTTGGATAAAATTTGGAACGGAGATAGCTGGTACCCTAGATTAAAACATAAGCTAATTTTTATCCCGGAAAATAGCATAGCTCTCGGGGGATAGCCATAAACATGTCAATTGCTAATTCTACGCAGACGAAGTCGCGGGCAGAAGCTAGTACCGGATAAATTCTGAGAGAGCTTGTACAGTCGAAGGCATAGATATCGTTACAGTCATCATGTCAAGTGTATGTGTCACCGATCTTATTGTTTGTGGCATAAGGATGTACTTCCAGATGTTTTTGACGTTTTGGTAACGTAGGTACATAATTTTATGCCCTTTACTGATCTTACATTTTGATAAGTGTGTGGCTTTTTCTGTAGCACTAATGCAGCACTGCTGCACTAATACAATAACAATAAAAACTGATTAACATTACTGAAGCACTCCAGTTTTTTCCAATCTGTACACATTAGGAGACACGTGCTTTAAAGCAGTTTTATCATTCCGCAAAAAATGGTACAATAAAAAACTCGTCTCCGCTCTAAAGTATTTGAACGAATTTCATACAGTTTAGTAGTTAATGCCCGGAGGGCCAAGGATGACGCAATTCAGCTTTTCACGAGTTGCAATTAAAAATTCGTTGAATCTTTTTGTGAAATTCTGCAATTTAGTGGATTTAGGCAGCGTTTGAGTATTTTGATGGACAATTTTAAGTTTGTGAAACAGTCATTTTTGTTTGAAATTGGTGCATCAGATCTATTAATAGTGGAAAAAAAGCGTTTTTCAAGGCGGTTTTATGTTACTCAAACATAATAAAACATGAATATAGTAACGATTTACAAAACTATTAACACACGATAAATCCAACCTTCCGTTGCTAAGGTTTAAAAAAGCATGAGTGGGGTCCAAACCACCCTAAAGGGGTATTTTACAAGTAATTTCACCTGCGAACTACCCCGGTACATAGCGGGTAGTTTGAAACTATTTAAAAGTTGCCTCGGGTAGCGGTACGTTGCTATAAACGAGTGCGAACTAACTCGTGGTTACTTTTGTTGGACCTAAAAGGCGGAATACTTAATATCTAGATCTAAGTATGAAGTAAAACTGTATCTGGAAAGGTGTCGTAAAAAAAATACTTTTGAAAAAAGGAGTTCTGTTTCTCCTTTGAGGACCGGAACCCAAAAAAATGAGCAAGAAAACAAAAATATGTAAATTAACATCTAATAACAAGCATCCTGTTTGCTAGCTATAATAATATCTAGAAGCTGAATAGCGGGCTTTTGGAAAGAAGTCCAAATATTATCCTTATTGAGAAAGTAATATTTAACACAACAAAGAAAAAATTTAAATCTCGCGTATAAACACTGCAGCAGAGGACGATATTCGTGAATTAAAAGTAGTAAAACTTGTGTAAATTTGGTAAAAATATACATTTTTTGTTCGCGTCTCTCCTGTGAACATGGCAAAAGGAGAGACAACTTTTGTTTCTTACGGTGTGTACGACTCATAAACAATCGGTCTGTCATTTATTTAGCTTTGCCACACAAGTTATAGACATTATGTTATAGACACTTAGTACATAATTATGAATAGATAGACTAGATAGGTATACTTAACAAATTTTAATCCAACTTCGACTATAAGAAATAGACCAAAATTAACAAACTAAACAACAAAGTGAGAATAGACGGGATATAAACCGCGATTAACTTTATTGAGCACCCGATATTTCGGCGCATCCCGCCCGGGCCGGGCCGTCTACTCATGATCATGATGCATGCAACTGCGTCGAAATATCGGGTGCTCAAAAAAGGTAATCGCGGTTCATATCCCGTCTATAATATTTCGAATGAACTTAACCGTGAATCATTGAAAACTCTTAAAGTGAGAACAGAGTTAAAATTCGGACCCTGCACTAAAACAACTAATAGATTTAATAATGCAGTTAATAATGTTTAGGAATAAATTTAAAGTTAAAGGAACTTCAAGAGATGCAGCATAGCAGACATGTTAACCATTAGCTTTTAATAGAAAACAATTTCCCATTAAACTCCGGAAATGTACCACTCGGTCACTTCCGGCCGGATATTAGCTTTACAGGATGGAGTGCTTCCACACACATTCCAAAGAGTTTACATACATACATACACACATAAATATAAGTACGTCATACACCAAGTAGGTATATCATAAATCATCTATAGAGATATTCATACCATGCCTTCAAATTTTACTCAAATGAAAATGTATAAATATGGTTAAGTGAGAGTCGGACTCGCGCGCCGAGAGTAACGAACAAATTCGGCTGGTGACTATATCCAGTGCTAGCAGAGCCCTGCTCCTAAGCAAAATGTAAGCAGTGCGAGGTCATTGTATATTGGTTACTTACATAGTTGATATATTAGACAGTAGTAGTTAGGTCCTTATTACTTCTTTATACCTATTTTCTGTTTTGATTGTTATAATGTGGTGTTCAATAAAGAGTTATTATATTGTACTCGTATTGTATTGTCAATGGAAAGTACCTTAAACATAAACTATGACTAATTTGAGAGTGTCGATACAAACGTTTTTTGTGGCCTTTGCGGCTTGAACGGGCAGCATAATCTTTTTTTACGTTACGGGATCTCTTCCAGTTAACCTTCAAACGATTGACAGGACAACAGAAACCAGAGTATAAAGACTTAGGTAACGTCAACTTAAGAAGTTTTATTTTTTCACAGCTTCAAAGAACTTCAGACCTGATTTTGGTTTTAATTTCAACTCAACCTCTACGCGTCTGAACAAAATAGTTAGAACATCTAAACTGACCCATTTCAGTGTCCCACGGACATAAATACTCCCTTGGGACGTCTCCAAATAGTTTTTTTATTTTATTTCCGACTCGGACAATTTAAATGTGTCTCCATTTAAATCGCTGCTAAGGAAAGCGTCCCAAATGAGCCATAATGTAGTCCGCTTTGTCGCCCCATCCGATTAAAGATGGGAAATACTAAACAAAACCTGGTTGTAGTTTCGCGTCTGTTTTATTTCTAAAGTTGGTTTCTACTGAGTTTTTTAATTGCCAATAGAAACTTTCCTTATCTGTGCGACAAGCTCGTTTAAATCTTATTTTGTTTAATATACCCGGGAGCAAAAAAATCGGGTCACCTCCCGTACAAATTGGTATGAAATATTACCCGATTTTTTTGCTCCCGAGTAGGTACACTAGCGACCTGACCCGGCATCGCACGGGTGCAATGCAGATACTAAGTAATAATAATAATTTTAAGATTTCTTAATAGTTTTCACTTACTGGCTATTATATTTGTCTTTGTTACGAAAGAGCGGCTCAAATTACTAACGGTCGAAATAAAAATGTCCGTTTTTCTGTCCATCTGTCCGTTTCACAATCTAAGCGGAAGTTACCAGGTTTACAAAGTGCATGCAACGAACCGTGGAGGTGGACGGAGCATGCCTTTAATGGGATTGCAGGTGCACTTTGTTGTCCATATTGTCGAATTATGCGGTATTTTAATTTTTATGCGGTTTCCACAAACTTGAGTCTCGTTTTGGACATTTAAAGTACTCGTACCTAGAATCATTTTTGTTTTGCTATACTATATTTTCTTTATTAATTTGCTTATTTACCTATTTACAGTTATTTTCATTAGCCGTAAAACGAGGTTTATTAATTTTCACACGTGCTTAAATAATTATAAAACATAATTCTGCGCCACGTCTGTCTGTGCGTTCGCGATAAACTCAAAAAGATCTAGACGGATTCTCATACCGTTTTCACTATTAGATAGAGTACCTAATTCACTAGGAAGGTTTACGTATACAATTTGTCAAGTTTTTGTATAAATGTTGGAAGAGACGGGAAAATTCATAATTGCCTGGGTTACTTTTAATTCTGCGCGGACGAAGTCGCGGGCAACAGCTAGTTCGAATAAAATATTATATTTTCTTGTTTTCTAAACGTTTATCATATTCCCCGCCAAATTAAAATAATGTAAACAGTTTTAACAAAACGGAAGCAATTTCAAATCTGCGCATTGCACGTTTTGATATTATAGACACGAGAGTTATTAGAAGTGTCAGTTTTGTTTGTTTGTCTTCTACTTCTATTCCATTTCTATGCTATTTATTTTCTTTCCAATTTTATTTCCAAAAATGTAACTGATGATGCTTGTTGTTTTGTTACAGGTATTATTTATTCAATTTTCATCTCACGCTACCTACTTTGTAAGTACATATTTCTAGGTTAATATTTTGGACATGCTTTTAACTCATGAGACATAAATAATTACTTAATCAAGACAAGTAATAAAGAGGTGTTTTCGGTTTAAAAAGCCAACTCAAAACGTTTTCTACGTTTCGTAGTCAGCTAAATATTTCACCATAAAGACTATCCTTTGTTTCGTGATGTCCACTAGGCTCCACTACTTGGATTTCCCAGATACAAAAATTATAATATCCAAATAGGAGGACATCACGTTTTTTTCAGTTGCACAAAACAAAGCAATTTCATGTACCTATTTGTTTTAAAGAGGCATTTTTACTGTTTTACTGTCAGTAAATTAAAATGCCGTAACAAACTAATTCAGTCGTTCCCTTACAAGTTACCATAATGTCTCGCACTTTCAGGGCTCTATTACGAATCGCCAGTTAAGGAGTTGGAAACCCTTCGTTTTCGCACCCATTTGAATTCACCTTATAAATATTAATAGGCCCCTTACCCTTCATTTCGTGTGCCTCGTTAGCCACTGACTTTAGCTTTCGTTTATTTTGATAGGTATTTATTTAAATTAGTTAGAGATAGTTGAGTTCGTAAATGAGATTGGCTTGATTGGGTTTGTCTCAGTATTAGATGATTCTATTAGTTTTTTTTTATGTGGGTCATCTGATGGTATACGATCACCACTTGCCCATAGACACCCGCAACCCCGGAGGGATTGCAGATGCGTTGCCAACCTAGAGGGCTAAGATGAAATGCCTCTTGTGCCCGTAATTTCCCCGGCTGTCTTACTCTCCACAACGGAACACAGCAGTGCAAGCACTGCTGCTTAGCGGCAGGATTAGCGAGTAAGATAGTGGTAGCTATCCAGACGGACCTTGCACAAGGCCCTACCACCCACAAGAGAGTGGAGACACTCATACTTTGTTCATTAATTCTCTGTTACTTTTCGATTGCTAGGAATATTGTTGTGTTCTTGTAATTTTACTGTTAGCTACAAATTTATAATCACCTCAAGGTTTTGGTGCTATAAATGTATAATCACCTCAAGGTCTTGGTCAAGGTATTTTTTTTCTAAATGTAAATCATCGGTGAAAGTACCACCATCTCAAAAGTGCACATCCGAAAAGCATTTCTTAAAACAAGTTCTTCAAATTCTCGAAAAGTTCGCATTTTTTTTCTTTAACTTTTACGTTGAATTGCTCTGATGTGTTTTGAAGAGACAACATTTTTCTGAAAAGCGGAAAAATTTCGGGAAATGAACTCACTAACAAGTGTGTACTTACAGAAAAAAGAGAAATCACGTATTTATCCCTCACGGGGTAGACAGAGCCTAAAGTGACAAGACCTAAAAAGGTCACGTTTAGCACATTGTGGGCGTATAGGTGGAAAGGGGAATCGAAATAGTGATGAGTTGCAATCGCATCGCCTATAACATGATTCCTCAGATTTCCCCCCATTCCTTCGATGGACTTTTACCGCGCGGGAAGAGAAGCAACTGGTACATTCTATGTTTTTTCTTTGCCATACGATGGAATGAATTCCTTTAGCTGGGATCAATCTTCCGTTGTTACAACACTAGAATAGCCTGGAGCCCATCAGTGGCCGACAATCGACGATGTTTACCGAGCGCGACAGGGACAACGCTAGCCCATTTAGACGGCGACACTTGATTGCCTTTGTTGAAGAGCTCAATCGGGATTGGTTTGAAGCGAAAGGAAATAGTATGGAAATGTCGAAACAGTTTAAGCTGAGTGTTTACTTCGTTAATGGTATGGTTAAGGTGTTCCCTTGGTTTGGGTCGTATTTAGTAATTGTTCAAGGAATGAATAAACCTTATTTTGTTCGTCCTCGAAGTATTGGGGTCAAGATTACTAGCTTCTGCTCGCGACTTTGTCCTATCCCGCGGGAACTATACAATTATCCGGGATAAAAAGTAGCCTATGTTTTAATATAGAGTACCAGCTATCTCCGTTTCGAATTTTATCCAAATCCGTTCAGTAGTTTTAGCGTGAAGAAGGAACAAACATACACACTCACTCACATTGTCACATCGTCACATTCTCACATCGTCACTCACAAACTTTCGCATTTATAATATTAGTAGGATTATAACATACACACACAAATTACGTCAATATCCCTTACTTAGACAGAGCCAAGTTAACAACACCTAAAGGTCACGATTAGTATGTCTATGGGCGTATAGGTGGAAAGGGGAATCAAAATGGTGATCCTTCCTAAGAGCATTTTGGAAAAAAGCTGATACTCTTTAAACTGGCTTTAAAACGAAAAATCCGCAGAAATTGGTCTATCCCTTTGAGAGCTACAATGGCACAGACAGACACTCTGACAATGAGCAATCTAATGAGAATTTCCCACAGTGTCTTTATACTCTGACTACATTATGAAAGACTAGGTACACTATAAAATTTCAGCTTTCAAGGTTCAAAGGTCTGGACTGGACTTTATGTTGATGGTGATGAGTCAGTAAATAGTTCAAGACAATGACATTGCTTTTATATAATCTGTTGACTTTCTCGGGATATAAAGAATAATGCTACCTTCATTAGGAAATTTAGGAATAGCTTTCAATTAGTAAACGAATTATAAGGATCAGTTAAGGACATAAAAGCCGTGGTAGCCTAGTGGTTTGACCTGTGGCCTCTCAAGCAGAGCGTCGTGGGTTCAAATCCCGGGTTCGCACCTCTGAGTTTTTCGGAATTTATGTGCGAAAATTATATTTGTAATTTGCCATGAGCTTTTCGGTGAAGGAAAACATTGTGAGGAAACCTGCACATATCTGCGAAGAAATTCAATGGTGTGTGTTAAGTTCCCAATCCGCACTAGGCGCGCGTGGGAACTATAGCCCAAACCCTCCAATACATGGAGGAGGCCAATGCCATGAGGCACGCCGAATAACGCGACTATTTAATAAACAAAAAAAAAAACGACTATAACAACAACAACATGTACTTACTGAAATTGTAGCGAATTCGGAATGAAAAGGCTTATAAAAAAAAAGGACATTTACCAAAAACCAACTGCGGTTCTTAATCTCTTCTTATTTAATATTTATATTTATTCTCGTTTCTCTTAACTATATTAAGCCACCTTAGAGTGATCGCATTAAATAAACTATGTATACGGTAGTGATCTTTAGTTCACCGCTTTGCCAGACAATAGCATTAGGATCTAGAAATGGGCACTTAATCAAATGAGACTGCAAGTGGAGACGGTGTTGCAGTGTGGGTGCTACTAACTGCAGTGGTTGCACAAACATTGTGGTGTGTGACGCAATTGTGATGAGGTAGCGATAGACATCATAACAACACATGGCATCTTTGTCATCACGTCAACTTTATTAGACCTCATACCCAGCCTATATACCTCCCACTGCTGGGCACAGGCCTCCTCTCACAATCAAATGGGGCTTTACCTTCACCGTAAAGCTCATGGTAAATTTCAAATGAGATCATCGTCATCAGATCATTCTTCCTAGCGTTTTTTCCAGCATTTGCCACGGCTCATTGAGCCTGGGGTTCGCTTTGACAACCTAATTTTATGGTGAATGCGAAAGAGCTTTTTAGGAGGGAAAGGCCTAGACGGACGCTTCATGACCAAATTGGGGACGTTATGACAAAAGGTCAAGTCAAGAGTACACTAAATCGATGAGCATGTATGAAGAGATTGATAAATGTGGAGCAAAAAAGGTATAACAGGATCGAAGCAAGTGGAACAAAGTAGTTTCTGCCTTTACTTAAGAAAGAAGCATAACGCTATAATGTACGGCCTCAGTAGCGTATCGCTGTCAACTTTCTCCTTAGCCCACGTCCACACTAGACGCAGTTTCGATCGAGGCTCTACTACCCAATCAGCTCGCATCGCTTCTCGAACGGGGACTAATGACGAGGTTCATCTGAACAGCCGTTTATTGGGATCATGGTCATGATAACACAATATAAGTGGAACCCTTTGTACTCGTACCTATGTCACCATATTTTCAACATCATCAACCAAAATACGTTTTTTTCTCAAACAACAAAGCTCTTAAATTATTATGTTCTACAGACACGGCCATATTTCCAAAGCTACACAGAGGTAGGTATTTTCTGTGTCAAAGATGTTGCAAGAAAATTAAGAGTATTTTCATGCGTTTAGAAGTAATTTTGGTATTGCGTGTACATACATAAACCATATCTTTATCTCTTAGGGGTAGACAGAGCGTATCGCTGTCCTTTTTCTCCTTGGCCCGTGTCCACACTAGACTCAGTTTCGAGGCTTTGCCCAATCAGCCGACGTCGCCTCAACGTGGGACTAATGACCGGGGTTCAGATGAACACCGCTGATCCCCGCTTAGGGGATCATAGTTGGTCACGATACAAGCTGCGTTGCTCCGTAGTTGCTACTGAGTTGATTAGCAACTTTATTTGTTCTACGTGTGCTATACTCGTCATACAATATTTATTTAGTAAGAGCTGTAGCTTCGTCGTTATCAAAAT
Organism: Pandemis heparana; assembly: GCA_963854515.1. NCBI lineage: Eukaryota > Metazoa > Arthropoda > Insecta > Lepidoptera > Tortricidae > Pandemis > Pandemis heparana. The sequence continues at coordinate 14,424,834 of OY978021.1, forward strand.
TGAGCGGAGCAAAGGATTTGTCCGTCTGTCCGCCTGTTTGTCCATCTGTCCGTCTAGATTTTTTTTCTCAGGAACACGTACAGGGTAAAAGTACGCGTCTCCTGAAAAATGGTTCTTGACAGATGGACAGACGAACAGAAAACAAAAATAATCTTATGATGGTTTCGTTTTTATTCTTTTGGGGTGCAAAACCCTAAAAATAACATGTTTGAACGTACTAGCTTCGGGAGTAGTTCAAGTTTATGAAGCTTTACACTATAGTTTTAAATAAATACGCTATCATAATAAACCGGCTCTAACTCGGCCGTCGGCATTCGGCGCGCGGCGTTTACGCGTTTTTTCGGCGTACGCGCGCCGAATATTTTACGGAGGCGTTTTTGGCAGTTAACCCACATATGATGCATTTTGATTTGTGGATTTGGGGGCGCGATAACTCTGGAGTAGGGGATGAAAGAACGTTTGTTTTACAAGTGATCGGGACGTGGGTTGTCTTCGCTGGTATTTTGTTATAATAATGTTTAAAAATGGTTTATAGGATGTCATAGAAGTTTTCAAAGGTTTGAAATAAAATTGTGTTAATTAATTTTATTTTAAACATCATCTCAGGGGTACAAGTAATATAAATTTAGAAATTCAAGACAATTTTTTAACATTTTCGAGTGGTGTTTTTGAAAGTTTGGAATCGGAAATTAGTTTTTTTTATACGATCATGTTGTGAATTAATGATTTTTGGATACTTTCTTTCGTGAGATGTATGAATTCAACTTTGTATCTCGACGCTTTTCTAAGGCAAAAGGGTCATGACAGACATATGGATAGGCGGACGGATAGGCAGACAAACGGACGGACGAACGAATGGACGAACGGGTGGACAGACGGATCAACGAAAGGACGGATGGATGAACGGAATGACAGCCAACGAAGGGTATATTTTGCGTAAGTGCCAAGTAGATCTATCCTCTTATTCAGAATCTTATCAAGTAGCTGTAAATAAATCTGACCTTTCTCATCAAAACTTTAAACATCGGAAACTTTGGAAACCGATCGCGCCCCCCTCTACGTGCCTCGACTACCAAGCCCCACTTTATTTATGGCCCTAATATCTAACAAGTGGGCCTGTTTAGGGCTGCTACGTGGGTTAGGGTTTTGTGGGGTTTTTGAAGCTTTAAGTACCATGTGGAACAGATAGTTGGCAAAAAGGCTTTAAGGTTTCGTAATAGGAAGGTTAGATTTCTAAACGATTCTGAAAATAACACAGAAAAATCCAAAAAGTAAAGGTATGGCCGGCAATCAAACCCGGATCTTCTTATAACGACATGTGATGCGTGTTATATATACCGCTACATCAACACCACCCATAGCAGGTCTGGTGAGTAAGCCTTCGAATTTTTCTATTCGTTACTAGCTGTCACGTGACCTTGTTACTATGCGAATTTTTTATCGCCAAGCGTCATCTGTTTGAATGATGTGTCTGTACGACACAAAAGTGTTAAGGTGGAAAGTTAAAATCGATTTACTGTATTATAATAATTACGATGTATATATAATATTTTAGCTCTATATTTAGAAAATAATAATATAAAGTTATAAGATTAGTATTTGTTATGAATATTAATTTTAATTTCCAAATATTTGTATTATTTTTATTATGGTAATCCAATCCTATTCTAATTTTCCAAATTTCCCTAACATATTAATATAATTTATATCCCAATGAGTTTCCCTAACTTTAATATTGACTAATCTCTGTACCTATGGCCAAAAAAAATGAAATTGGTCAAGTACAGTCAGCTAAACGAAACCTTAGGCCACTGTAAAACTTTTTCACAATCAATATCAGAGTACTTTGACACTGGCAGACACAAATAACGAGCCGATTACTTATTGCGATGTGGTTACGTGGTCCAGGGTTTAACTCAACTCTAAGCAATATTGACACCAGAATTCTGTATCATTACATATTCTATTTGATCAGCCAACCACCACGACCAATTTGTTCGGAACACAAAGTGTTCGAATTTCAAAAACAATCGTTTCTGGCTGGAAACTCACAATAAACTCCATGCTACAACAGTGCCAATAAAAAAGTAGAGGCACAGTCATAACAATTCAACTATTAAAAAAAGAATGTTCGAAACCCAAACTAAACGCTGCATATGCAGTAACTAAACGCTTGCAACCATAGAACGCCTAAATGATAAACCTTAATACAGAGACATAGAGTTTTTAATCGCTTATGTTGTCGTCCGAACAATGGGCCGCCATACATGGCGTATGATTTTGGAATTTAAATGGAACGGTCCAGAGTCTGAATTTGATTGTACCCGTTGTCATTACAATCATTGACGCGTACAGTTGACGATTTTCATTTGTTTTTGTTCGTTTGTTTTTTAACACTTTATTTTTATTTTTTTCATCACACTTGCTCGTAAAGGGTGTTATTACATACTAGCAGGCCCCTATTTTTACCAGAGCGACACTTGTTTGATAATGGATTCATTAACAAAAGATAGCCTTAATTTGGCACAGATGTTACGTAACTGATAAACAATTCTAAATCATTGACTTTCCTTACTACTAATGGCTTTAACGTCACATCTTGTCAAATAAAGCCTAAACTTCTCACCGTTTTTGTCACCCATTGTGGACTACCCTTCTAGCTTCACAGGCACCGACCCAAAATCCTAAACACCCAATTTACAAACGCACTAAGCGCCACCCGTTCGCCGAATCACTTGCATTTTAATAGAGTTTGCCGCTTGATACGTTTTGAATGGGAGTGAGAGAGATGACTCGCGCTGATACAAGAAGTATCTTCAAGCGTCGTTGCTTTTTGACAGGTGTAAAGAGGGTTCCGACTAGTGATGTGAAAATTATCGATAGTTGAAAACGTATACGGTGATCAGGTTACCATAAATGGAAATCCTTACTGTAAAGGTTTTGTCGTTATTTTTGATTCAGATTAAAGCCCTTTTGATGCCGTACTATCGAAAATCCGTGGGTGTACTATCCGTGGGTGCGCAGATCCCCTCCACGCGACTCGACATCGCTAGACTTACGTGCCGGCACGTATATATATGTCTATCGCATAGTAAGACTTGGTAGAGAGAGGGGGAAGCGTCTATCTGAATTAAAATACGACTAGCGCTGTGGATTAGAGTGAGAGAAGATGAGCCTGCCTACCGCTGCCTTATGCGTCAGAGAAAGGGAACTTTCCCTTTCCCTTAAGGAAGCCAGAAAGAGTGGCGCCGTAACGCGTTACGTTACGAAGCAGTTTACCTACCCTCCCATAAAAAGTTATTACTTCAAAAATATACTATTATGAATGTAGGTACATTATATTTAAATGTTTTCAAATCAGTACGACCTTGGTTTGCATGTGTAACAGTTATGTTCACTTTTTTTTTTTTTTTTTATGTGAATAGGAAATATTTTTTTTATTTGAAAATGGTCCCGTAGAGGGATCGAAACGCGTCAGTTATTTGACAAATGTCTCATTACACAAACTCATAATTTGGTAAACGTTCACTAATGCTACGGTCGAAGAAACTGAAGCAAGTTTGCGGGTGGTAGGGCCTTGTGCAAGGTCCGTCTTCGTCTGCAAAGAATTCGTTTATCGTTATCCCGCGGGAACTACGCAGCTTTCCAGGATAAAAAGTAGCCTAAGTGTTATTCCAGACTTTTCTCTATTTATGTGCCGAATTTCATCCAGATCCTTTGGGCTGTTCTGGCGTGATTGAGTAACAAACAAACATCCATCCATCCATCCATCCATCCATCCATACTTTCGCATTTATAATATCAGTTAGACTAGCGACCCGCCCCGGCTTCGCACGGTATATTATGCATGTATTATACATATAAACCTTCATCTTGATTCGCTCTATCTATTTAATAAAACCGCATCATAATCCGTTGCGTAGTTTTAAATATTTAAGCATAAAGTCAAAGTCAAAGTCAAAGTATCTTTATTTGTAAACATAGGTTGACTATATAGTATACAAAAGGTGTTATTACGATATTTGGTATCACTAAGCATACATAGGGACATAGGGACATAGGGACAGAGAAAGCGACTTTGTTTTATAGTATGTAGTGATTAGTTTGTAACAAGTGCAAAGGTACAAGTAGTTGCCCTCCAAGGCCAATGGGTTTTTATCCACCCTGTATACATCCATCCTTCTATGCCGGTCTCGGGAGCAAAGAAAAAACATAGAATGTACCAGTTCTGTTGCTTCTCTTCCCGCGCTGATGGTAAAAGCCCATCGAGTGAATGAACAAAAATCATAGGATTCGATTATAGTAATAATACATACATACATTAAATCACGTTAACATCACGTTGAAATCACTAAAAACTCGGACATTCGAAAATTTTAAAATGACTTTTAAGTGAATCGCTCGCTTTTAGCCTTTAAACTCAGATAAATTCAATTCTGTTTGTTTTTCTATCTTTTCAATCTTAAAAAGATAAGATTAAGATTGACATACTTACTCGAGTTTGAAGACTTTCAAGTGAAGCGTCTCAAGTGTTCTTTTTATATTGTAGACAGTCCCAATAGTGCCAAACTGAGGACAGCTAGGTTAAAATAGGAATTTTGGCACAATATTAATCTTTTCCAGAGCGGAGGCAGCATCGTAAATCTTGGGCCAATTCAAGCGTGTCCTCCCATGCAAAATGCATGTAGTGATCCTCTAGCCCTTTACATCTAAACCACGCAAGATTCAAACTTACCACGACGACATAAGGGTTACACTAAGCGTGTAACAAAATTTGTACTTGGTTAAAGGACAAGTTTTAAATGCAGTGCAGTTGTCGCAATTTCAACTTTGTTTGTAGAGTGTTAAGGGTTTCGGTTGTGTCGGCAGTTTGGGTGTTTGGTGGTACTGGATGTCTAGACTTCTTGGCGCTATTTGTCATCGGAGAAGAAAAGTTTTTTTTTCCTCAGTCATCAGTAAAGTTTTGTTTATTTTTATATTTAAATGCGTCAAGATGTACGAATGGTCAGTTATGAGTTATGAGTGTTGGCAACTGTACAAAAATGTCTACATAATCGCTGGTCTGTTTATAATAATAATAATAAAAAAAAAATTGTATACATAATGTATTTTTTTTATGTAATTCAACAGCTGCATCGAGCATCACTCTGGCCAATCTACTCGCTCACAATCTCCAATAATGTACTTTTACATTCACGTTTATTCAAAACACGCCAACTGTCAAACACTTTAAGAAACACTGTAGCACTGTACAATATTCGATCATAAAGATGTTTTAATGTTTTAATGTTTATTTGTTTGTTTTAATGGTTATTAGATTAGGTACCAATCGGTCTTCTCGTCTTATATCGGCTTCGTAAAGCGTTGTCTCGCTCTAACTTACGTGACGTCAATTGTCTCTTTCCAAAGACCGAAGTGCAATCTTTATATCGTTGGTTTACAAACTGGACAGAGCCTCTAGTGTAAGTTTACGCATATAAAAACGTCTCGAACGCATTCACGTAAACGTCTCAATTACTATGGAAAAATTGGTAGCGCCACTTGCGGATCGAAACGGCAACAAACTGTTCCCATAGTATTTGACATTTTAACGCAAACGCGGTCGAGACTTATTTTGTGACTGAAAACCTACACTAAGCATACAGTATGCTTAGTGTAAGTTTTCGATAACGAAATACGTCTCGATAACGTTTGCGTTAAAATGTCAAATACTATGAGAACTATTTTGTTGCCGTTTCGTTCCGCTAGCGGCGCTGTCAATTATCCTATAGTAATTGAAACGTTTACGTGAACGCGTTCGAGACGTTTGTCGTGCCTAAAACTTACACTAGAGGCTCTGTTACTGTAATGCTCGGTATACTTTTGAGGATGAAACCATAGAGATCTCTTTTGAGCCACGTCTGTGTTTTGTGTGGTGTAGGGATAGTTAAGCTTGTGTTAAGGCTCCTTACAAGCTCAAAGAGCGAATTTAGCTAAATTCTTAATTTTTCTTCAAAGACTATGGCGTATGTGTTCATAATGTCAGTAATATTATTAATGTACAAGATAGTTCACTTCTTAAACTACGATACTGCTGTAATCGGCGCTGAATGAGGGTGCGGCGTCAGTCCGCCGTGATATATAGGTGATATTTTAAAATTTATACTGAATTTAATTCAAGACCGATACTAATGTTTTTTTTTTCTGAGTCAAAATAGAGTTGAGCATTGCTAAATAATTATTTTTAGAGCAGAATATCAACACTGTTTTCGAGAATCAAATAAAATGTAACCCTCTTTTTCATCAAAAAACTAGCTAACATTGAGTAGCTATTCTATCTATTAATTAAGATGAATCTTCAAGTTTTTCACGATGACTTTTTAGTTCAAGATATACTGAATTGAATTGAGTTCACTTTAGGCGAGAATGAGATTCCGTTTCACTTCGAAATTGAGAATGAAACTTCACCTTTTAGAGCAAAATTTTAAAAGCCCTCCCAAGGAAACACCTTTTTTTAGATTTCACGCCAAAAAATCAATAATTTAGCACAGCAGTATCTTAGTTTAAGAAGTGAACTATCTTGTACATTAATAATATTACTGAAATTATGAACACATACGCCATAGTCTTTGAAGAAAAATTAAGAATTTAGCGAAATACGCGCGTTGAGCTTGTAAGGACCCTTAATGTGTGTTTTATGTGGCTCTCGTGTAAAAAGATTGTAATTGTACATACAATTACAATCTTTTTACGCGGCATCATAAATATCGTAATAAAACCTTTAAAACCCATTAAAAGCGAATCTTCAACCCGAATCAATCAAAAAAACAATTATAAAAACCTACTTACCCAATGTCACCGACGCGTAACGGGGCTCAATCAATCCGTATTTCCCCGCAATACCCCGGTTTCGGGGGGAAACTTTTATTTTCCCCAACTTTTTTTGACGAAGGGTAGTATGGGGGTGACGGCCTAGTTATGCAAGTTCCGGGTGACTTGTAGTTAAAGCGTTAGGTTTGAAGTTTCGCTTTGAGTGTTAACGAGATTGACATGGATTTATTTCTTACTACCTTTTTCTCGGCATTTCTACAAGATGTCTCAAAATTTATTCTAGAATATTTTAGCAGGTTGATAGGTTAGTTTATTATACATACACACAGAATATAAAACCTGTAGGCTTATTGTCTAACTCGCTCGCAATCGCTATCGTGTTCATTTTGACAGTTCTTGTATGAATGTGACAGCTAGCTGATTCCGATGCCAATTGTCAGCCCATACATGAACTGTCAAAATGAACACGATGGCGATCGCGAGAAAGTTAGACAATAAGCCTACTGTATACACACGCACATCACCCATGCAATTTCCTGTCGATAAATATTATACAATGTCCTTGTCTTCTGATAGTTTAATCTTTATTTTTTCTCTTCTCTATTTAACAAAGACTAATTTACTACATACAGCCTATATGATATTTTATCATCGTTAAATCGAAGGACATTGAATCAGAAACTCCCAATTGATCGCTTTCACATGTAACAAATTGCGGCGAATTGGTTTGATTAAACACCCATAGCGATAACGAGACCGCGAGTCAGACGTCACGAACTGACCGTTAGCGTTCGACACTTTCGAAGGAACGAGCGTTCTACATTTAAAAAATTAAATTTGGTGACGCGTAGAGATTTTGTAACCGGCCAGAATTAAGATTAAGTTTAAGTAAAGAGTTGAGCATAGAGTTTTATGTCTGGCCAGTAAGAAAAAAGGATATATTATTTCCTTAAAAATGTGGACTTGTGCAGAATCCCACATTCCCACAACGAATTTAGTAGACAAAAGCCTATCATCAAATACTAGTAAAGGTAATAAAAAAAATCCTTCACCCCTTTCCTGCCCAGTCAAAGCCAATACATAGGTACCTACTTTTGAGCGTAAAATATCTTCACATAAAAGAATTGGGTGGATTTTTGACGTTGTAATTTGTGTGCCATACTTATAAGTACTTACAATAACTAAAACTTTAACATTTCAAATCCATCCTTTACCATAAATATTCATACGAACCTTTAGGTATATTGGCGGAACTAAAAGAACATTACACATCCAATTCCTCGCTGCAGTCATATCCGGGACGTGTTCCCCATTCAGATGGCTAGGGTGGCCAGGCGCGTGCCAAAATGCGGACACGGTGGAAAAACTTTCATCTGTCATCTAGACATTTTCTGGTCAGACGGTGCGACATTGTGATAAGAAACAGTCGGTCAAGAAATTCCTTTGCCATTTTCAAGTTCAGAGTAATTTGTACGGCTATGAACTTTAAGGACTATATACATTGTGACAGTCAGACTTTTTTGTGATGTAAAGAACTGTCATAAAATATGGTAAAATAATTTCTTGGTCAATTATACATTAAAAGTTTAGGTACACGTTAATGCATGACACCAAAATACGGCATAATGTATCGCACTGCTTCAAGATTACTAATATCTTTCAAAAAGTGGGACTCATCACCATTTTAAGGTACTACGATTGTTGCAGTCCGACCTTATATACCTTTTTTATTTTGGGGCCATGTTGCAGTCCGACCTTATATACCTTTTTTATATACTTATTGTAAAAAATAAAAAAAAAAAAAAAAAAAGGTATATAAGGTCGGACTGCAACAACGATAATTAGTTTAAGTTACCAAAGTAAGGTAAAATAAGTAATTATGAAGTTAGTATTTAATTATCTACTGCGTGTACCTACTTAAGTATTGTTTTGGAAAATACAGCAAATATACAAATATATTTTAATCAGTGAATGAGCGTTTTTATGATATTTTTAAAAGATTTTCGTAACAGTTAACATTAGACTTTTCTATCCGAACTAAACTTCATGAAAGGTCTGAGTACAGAAATGAAAATAAAAATACTTCGAATATTTTTTATTATCTTTAGAAACGGAAACTGTCCTCGCAAACACATTTTTTGCGTATCCCTTTAATGCACTCGTGCATACTTATGCACTATAAAAGTGCATGGGCCGAGACAGCGTCCAGACGGCGCCGGATGCTTAGCTAGTCTAGAAAATTACGTTCCGTCGACTATGAAACTGCAGTGCTATTTTAGTTATCCCATAGGTATTTTACCATGGATTCAAGCACAGCATGACTGGGGTTGTCTTAAGCTTATTAAGATATAGTGACTAGGATAGAAAAAAGTATGCTTAGTTGGTTTGGTCACGTAGAGAGGATGGATGAAAGAAGATTAACTAAACAGATTTATATGGGGAGTGTGAATGGGTGCATTGGGAGGGGAAAGCCTAGGCGGACGTTCCATGATCAAATTGGGTACGTTTTGGAAAAAGGCCAGGTTAAGAGTACCCGAAACCGACGAGCATGTATGAAGAGATTGATGAATGTGGATGAAGCGAAAGAGGTATGTCAGGATCGTAGCAAGTGGAACAAAGTAGTCTATGCCTACCCCTATGGGAAAGATGCGTGACGATATGTATGTATGTATGTGTTTTTGCATTTTTTTCTGCCACTTTTAGGGAAAGCGGTGATATAGGTTTGGCATACCTACATCTATTTAAACTTAATAAAATTGCCACAAAATGTCTCCAACTCAGCATTTGCTGGCCTTACAGCCAAGGCTGGTCTTCCGTTATACACAGTATTACACAGTTAGTAGTAATGTTGTTGTAGGCTTAAAGAAACTCATAAAAGTATTAAAATTCACCAAGTAACTGTAAAATATCATTTTTAGTAAGTTTTTCTTCAATAATCGGAGGAACTGAGTATCGCCACAAAATCGAAACCTGATACAAGTTCTATTTATTTTTAAAGCGAAATAATTGGTCACGTTATTTATGTATATTTTATCAACATTTCCAATTACTAGTCATCGTCTACCACTTTTGACGTTACATTTGTTTACATGATAAAACATATAAGGATGAATTGACCATAGATGGCGATATTCACAAACTGTCCGCGACGTAGACTTGTCACAAAGATATACCTACTCACGAGCAAAAATATCGGGTCACTATTCATACAACTTTCTATGGAAGGTGAACAGTTATTTTTGCTTTTCAGTGTACTTTGTCACTGTAACACGAACTCAACCGGCCCACTCTTGAGAATTAAAGTCACGAATACAACCCACAAAACTTCACCTTACCAACAATTTACATGAAAAAATAATTTAAACTTTAGCCCGAAAAGTTGTGGAATTCGGCGCTCGTGAAGGAATTGTCGTTTACCTCGCGGCGACACAAGTTGTATGAGTTTGAGTTGGCGCGTAAAGAAATGCCTATGTCATTTAAAGTTTCGAGTGGATACAGAAAGGGGTATACATACATACATACCTTCACGCCTCTTTCCCACAGGGGTAGGCAGACACTACTTTGTTTCACTTGCTACTACGATCCTGACATACTTCTTTCGCTTCATCCACATTCATCAATCTCTTCATACATGCTCGTCGGTTTCGGGCACTCTTGACCTGACCTTTTTCCAAAACGTCCCCAGTTTGATCACGGCACGAGGTATAACTGAACTAAAATACATGAATGAATAATACATGCACAGTGTACCGTGCGAAGCCGGGGCGGGTCGCTAGTTAAGCTATAAGTAAATGTTTTTTATTTCTTTGTTTATGTAAACTAGAAACCGATTCATATGGACATTGTCGGCTACTATTTATTTTAAGGGAACATAGCTCACTCCTATTCAGATCATAATTGAAGGAAAGGTAGGAGGGAAGCGGAAGAGTGGAAGAGTGAAAGAGGTAGTAGAAGTCGTGTCGTAACAGGAAGTCAAAGAAAAGGCCCTGGAAAGGACCACATGGAAATCGCTGTACCGACAAGAGCATAGCTCTTAAGTTTAAGAAGAAGAAAGCCCAATCCTATAGACTTTAATTAAGGGGTTCCAAATCTTTTCTTGGTTGGAGGCCACTTTTATATTATTCTTGTAAGCAGGCACCCTTACGTAAATATTAATAAAAATAAATAATAATTAAACTGAAACTTTACTTAAAAATACCATATTTAGGCTTCTGCGTACCAACCGGTGGTCCACGGACGACTAGCTGGGAACCATTGTTTTAATTAAATCAATTAATTCAATTGCAAAGTTTATATTTCTACAAGACGGTTATCACAACGCTAACAGCACACACTTCTTTTCCACAACGTTCTATGTATAACTAAAGTATGCGTGAAACGGAACTGCACTCCAAAAGCTACAAGGTTGAATTTTCGTTATTGCTTCTACCTATAGACTTTACCCTTTGTAGGTCCATACTTTAAACCGGCGACCCCAGGGGTTGGAAACCCCTTCGAACCCCGCGTCCGGCGGTTTATCGGACAGTTTTTAATTTTATCACCCAGAAAGGGTCCACACAATTAAATGTGTTGGAAAGAGATAAGGGGTTAATTTTTATTTTTGCATTCAGAGCCTTAATGATGTCATGCGTTTTGTCTGTGGACTTTGATGGGTCAGACTTGTTATGTTGGAAAATTTTAAAACCGGCAAAGTGCGAGTGAGAGGGCTTTGTACAAATTCCCCAGAGAACCCTGCTCTTAAGATAAATGTAGGCAGTGTGAGGTCATTTTATGTTGGTTAGTAACATTGTCGAATACACTTGGTAGAGCATTAACAGTCACGTAACATGTTTGATTATTCTTCGTCAGTTCCTCCACCCGGCTGTCTGGAGGACGCATTGGGGCAAGTATACTCACGAGCAAAAATATCGGGTCGTTTTTCATAGAACCTTGTATGAAAAGTGACCCGTTATTTTTGCTGGTCAGTGTATTTGTTAGGGCTGTGATTTGGTCCGTCCAGCGCAAAGGCGAACGTCTTCTAGATAAGAACAGCGTAACGACAACATTATTTTATCTACGAGTGTCATGACTTGCATGCTGGCCAAAGCAAAGAAAAAATATAAAAATGTACCAATTATCAACCAATAATAATAATTGTTACCAATTGGTGTCTTGCAAAATGAATAAAATGTCTTCTTTCTTTTTTTCAATTGTTTCTCTTCCTCCGCCGATGGTAAAAGTCTATCGAGGGATTGTCGAAAATCTGAGGAATCGTGTTATAGGTACCTACTATTATTTTGATTCCTCTATTCCACATACGCCCACAATTTATGCTAAACGTGGCCTTTAGTTCAAATTGCCTTAGGGTCTGTCTACCCCGTAAGGGATACGGAAGTGATTTATTTATATTTACTTATAATAAAAAACGCCGTGGTAGCCGTGGGTTCAAATCCCGGGCTCGCACCTCTGAGTTTTTCGGAATTTATGTGCGAAAATTACATTTATAATTCGCCATGAGCTTTTCGGTGAAGGAAAACATCGTGAGGAAACCTGCACACATCTGCGAAGGAATTCAATGGTGTGTGTTAAGTTCCCAAACCGCACTGGGCGCGCGTGGGAACTATACTATAGCCCAAACCCTCCAATACACGGAGGTGGCCTATGCCATGAGGCACGCCGAATTTCGCGACAATTTAATAAATAATAAAAAAAAAAAGACAATAACAACAACAACAACAACATGTACCTACCGAAATTGTAGCGAATTTGGAATAAAAAGGCTTATAAATAAATAAAAATAATAAAGTATAAGCAAGCCTTGTGTAATTCCTTGACATAGTTAAGCTAGCAGCAAATTCTTGAGCAAGGAGCTGTGGAAGCGAAAGTTGCAAACGGTTGCAATCAATAAAACTCGTCCAAAACATTCTTCGGGATTGTTTATAAAGTCAAGCAGATTACAAGCTGCTGGATGTGACAAACATACACTAATTAAAAAAGCTAGTTAATACTAAAGTTACAAACCAGGGAGGCTACCATCACGTCTTAATGCGATTCAATTCGGATTCAGTTTAGGTTCGCTCGCTGTCAGATCCATACCATAAATAATAGCTACAACTTGAACTGAGTCGGGATTATATCGCATTAAGACATCATGGTAAGGCCCCAGATTACCATGAAAATGGTTAGTGAGCCAACCTCAAAAGATAGATTCGCGGATTTTTTATTAGAACTTTTGAAGGGGAACAATGTATAATTTATTTTATTTTAGGCTCCAAACGACACTGAAAATTAGAACACATAGAAAAATCCGAAAAGTAAAGCTATGGCCGGGAATCGAACCCGGGTCCTCGTCATTCCATGACGCGTGCTATACCCCTACACCACCCATAGCAGGTGAGTAAGCCTCCGAATTTTTCTATCTGTTACCAACTGTCACGTGACCTTGTTACTATGCGAATATTTGTCGCTAAGCGTCCTCTGTTTGAATGATGTGTCTGTACGACACAATTACAAACTCCCGTGGAATATGTACTGCTCACCAGGGACGAGAGAAGGCGCTGTTTTTCAAATGATAGGAAATATTAAATGAATTAAGAAATTTTACTTCTTGATTTTAATGTTTACTTTTTACGTTTTACCGTTAGAAATTTAATTTTTAAACGACACTGAAAATTAGAACACATAGAAAAATCCGAAAAGTAAAGCTATGGCCGGGAATCGAACCCGGGTCCTCGTCATTCCGTGACGCGTGCTATACCCCTACACCACCCATAGCAGGTGAGTAAGCCTCCAAATTTTTCTATCTGTTACCAACTGTCACGTGACCTTGTTACTATGCGAATATTTGTCGCTAAGCGTCCTCTGTTTGAATGATGTGTCTGTACGACACAATTACATTGATTATTTTTATTATTTATTTTAGGCGATTCAGTTTAGATTCGCTCGCTATCAGATTCATACCTAGGTACTAAAAATGACAAAACCTGAATTGAGTCGAAATTGAATAGCATAAAGACCTCTTGGTAAGGCCCCATTTACCTGTTTCTCATCCAGCATTTATAACTCTGAGGCCGGGCATAATTAGTATCGCCCGCGGCTTTCTTGCTAAAGATAGAACGTATTAAATTTTAACTTTTACAAGATTTCACATAAAATATCACCCTCTTCTTCCCTCTGGAGCCAGAGAGCAGAAACATGATTAAAATTACGTAAGTAATTTAATAAATAGGGCATATTAAAATTTCTTGTTTTATTTACGGCGTCGTTTGTATTGGCACAGTAGGTTGTACATAAAAAAAAACCAACTAAAAAGATAAATCAATAAAGAGTTATTGTATTGTGTATTGTGTTGTATTAAATAATACTATGCACGAATATAAATAATACTATGCACGAACATCATAATACAATGTCACGCTTATTAACATTTTACAAAATATAAAATGTAATTTTTAATCAAACAATCTTTTGGCGTTGTGGGTGTCCATGGGTGGTGGTTATCACTAATCACCCTGGTCTTATCACCAGCCGACTCCTTTGCTCGTAACCACCCTATGTTATAAAAAAACTAGCTGTTCAGTTGCCAGCGACTTCGTCTGCTAAGAATTCGTTTATCGCTATCCCGCGGGAACTACGCAATTTTCCGGGATAAAAAGTAGCCAATGTGCTATTTCAGACTTTTCTCTATCTATGTGCCGAATTTCATCCAGATCCGTTAGGCCGTTCTGGCGTGATTGAGTAACAAACAAACATCCATCCATACTTTCGCATTAGTATTAGTTAGATGACCGAATGATGATGAATGATGATGATGTTATGATGATGATGATGTTGATGAATGAATGATGATGTATGATGATGAATGAAAGATGGTGGATGAATGTGATGATGATGATGATAGATGAATGAATGATGATGGTCGATGAAATTCACTCAAAACTCATTCTCTTGTGAAAATGAACACAATTTTTTTCATTATTACCTATACCTTTTTTTTTTATATAAGAGGGGGCAAACGAGCAGACGGGTCACCTGATGGAAAGTAATCACCATCGCCCATGGACACCTGCAAGCCTTGGGGAATCACAGGTGCGTTGCCTACCTACCTACCTACCTACCTCGATAAAAATACAAATTACACAACTTACACCTTAATCTCAATTTACTTCTTTGCTTTCAAAAATTGGGTCCCTGTCCGCCAACGCCTTATTCGAGTAATTATAAGACTAGGTGAGAATATAACCATCACTACCCATTAACATTAACTATTGAACATAGTCCAGGCACGAAGTGATACGTGTAAGTACATCGGTCCCGCGGGTCCACTTGCGACTCGGCCCGGGTCTCTCCTGAGACACCCAGACCCCGATAATTGAAACAGAGCGTAACGATAAGAGATTAGGATTGATAAGGGATGTAGGTAGTGAGATGAATAATAATAGGTATCTTAATGTGAAAAGAAAAGTCCTTTTTTTGTTACTAAGAGGAAATATAGATGCCCTAGGCACGGGGATGCATAAAGGTATGTGGGATTCCTCCGAAGGGGTATATCCAAACTAAAACGTGATGGATGCCACAAGGGGTTTACCACTAACGTCCTCCCCGGTGGCCCCGGCTTTCGCCAGGACCGCGCCAAGAAGTGGAAGGCCCGTACAATCTAGGAAATTTAAAAAGAAAAATCCTGACTGACTGGGGTGCAAGTCGGGTTACCTTGGCGTGTGGTCAAGGGCTGCGTGCGGTTTGTTTTTCATGATCACTGGTGCCCAAAAAGTTAGTTAATTTCCTATCTTTACGGCGTATCTTAATCCTCATTTTCCTAGCTTTCATCAACATATTGGTAAAGGAGATAATGCTGAATCTAGATTGGTGAAAATGTTGCGAGTTGTCCTTCCATTATGATAATAATTAATTGTTGGAGTCTGATTCCGAAAGGTCTATGCCCAGCAATGGGACGAATGAGATGATGAAAATCTGGTTAGAATCGTACAAATTCACCATCGTGTAAAAAGGACAAAAACACTTACAGACACAAAAATAAAGGACCAAATATTTCCAATCCAAATCAATTCCCATGATACACTTCCGACTGTCTTGCGCCATCTTTTTTTTCAACGCTTCAGACAATGGCGGCCTTAATGAAAACGTCAGCGCCCTGGGACCAAGTTTGTCAGGTAACCCACCGCTCATTTCGTTATTCATTGCGCGTATTGTTCAATAACCGTTTTACTGTGATCATTTAGACCGTGTAATGGATAGGGAAAGCTAGGAAAAACCGCGGGCCGCGCCGCCGGTCGCATTTGTAGTCATCGCCGGTGGGTTTGTAATACATTGTCTGATATGTGATAGTTGTCAGCTAGCGTAAAGGCTTGGACTACGCAATGAATAGCGAAATATAATCATGCTGTCAGGATTTATATTGACGAGAATGTTGACTGAATAGTGTTAGCATAATGTTTGGTGACAGTCTTGTCCTGGAAAATTATCTACATTAATTTTATTTTCATAAGGAAAAAACTAAACAAAAAGCATAAATTTTTTATAATTGTAGTCTACTCGTAGCTACTGTTCTAACGATTGTTTTTATTGTTTCAGGTACTGACTACAAGAACTTTTCTCAGAAAAAAAACAACGCTCGTTATTTAAGTATTATTTTGAACTAAGTAACTACACATTTGTTATATATTTTTTTATATTTTTTTAAAGGCAACGGAGACCAGAAAAAATATTTTTTTTGTATGAACTTTCATTTTCAAATACTTAGATGGTTATTTTATAAACACAAAAGATTGCTTATTTATCCTATATAATAAGAACCAACACACATTCTGAACACATTCTGATTCTGATTCTGTTCTATAGGATGAACAGAATGGAAAAGAATTAGCGTTTCTTAACAAACTGTTACATAAATTTCATCCGAACGTCAAACTCTAGCAAAAAACTGAAAACGCTTAATTACATTCAAAAAGTCATTACGAATGTTTTGAGTGCGTCGACGCAATTGCAGACGAGAGGCCATTATGCGACACTCTCGAGAGCGTAGCGAGTGCGTATAAAACTTGAACGAAATGTTACACGTGTATTGAATCAAAATGAAAAATATCGTGTGTAACTTTAAATAGATCAATCGCGCTGTGTATTAAATTTGTAGGAGATTTTGGCAGTTTGAACTGTTTTAATTTCTAAAGAACCTAATATTTAACATCATATTACGTAATCATAATAAATGACGAAGAAATACTTTTAAACTGTGCGTAGCAGCCATCTTTTGGCGAATTTATAACACCTAGCCTCAGACGACAACGCCATCTGTTGCAAATTTTCCGAACGACAGGAATACTGTTTGCTCGTAGTACATTATCAGAGGTTAGTTCATCCCTTACAAGCTAGATGGCGCGTATTTATGCCGAGCTTATTTCCTCAAAACACAGAGGGTGCTGTAATTGGGTTAAACCAAATTATGAACAATGGTAAAGTGTTTGAAAAGTGCCTAGAGGTCCATTCTGCTACTTAATTACAGCACAAAAGTTATTCTTGAAGTTGTACGACGAATTTAATTAAAATGATCTCTCCTTCGAAGTTAACGTGAATTTATTCCTTAGTGGATAGCAATTGAGAAAACTTTGTTTTGCCTGAATACTCGGGGCCTCGGCCACTCGCGAACTTGCCCGTTCATTCGTAATAATTACTTTTGACTTTAACTTTGTTTTCTTGAGGAACTTTTCAGAATTGAGTCTACATGGAATTGTTTTATTATTTAAAAGTGAAACTTCGAGCACGTCACCCTACTTCATACGTTTGATGGTAATTGAAATATTTTTTGACTATTGTGGTGACTGAATTGTTGAGCTTGTGGAGTTTTTTCCCTAAATGATTATAAGTACCTACTAAATTTGTAGTGCGTAGCAAGAAAAGTGAACCTTGAACCTTCTGCAATGGGTCAGGACTCAGGAATTAAATGTTGAAAGGAAATTATTTTTTGCTGTCCCAAGCCATAGCATTAGGAAATTAAGTGAAATATGAACTTTTATTTGCAAAAAAATTTTTCACATGAGGTTAGTAATTGATGCAATATAATTTTAATTTGATATCAAAATTGGTCTAGTGTGGTCTAGTTAAACATGAATGTGTATAACTTTTTATTCATAAATAATACAAATAATGTAAAACAATAAAATAATACACCAAAAGAAAACAATTAGTCGAATAATCCGCCCCGCGTCATACCTGGCACAAAGGTGCCCATCACACTCGGAGCATTACCACGTTGTACCGCGATGGACAACCTTTGCACCAGAAACGACCCGGAGCGAGGATCAAGACCTCTCTCACGCAGACGGCGCTCCACTTCCTTCAAAAACTGTAACGCCTCGGAGCCCCAACAGCCAAGTCGTCTCCACCGCAACATGTTTACGGCATTGAACACTCACAGTTTAAAGCAGAACTGCCATCGAAGTTGTGTAATTCGAGAAAAAAGTTGACTGGATTTATTTTCAGAATAATGACCATATCGCCGTAGACCCCTGTCGTAATTGACAGGCCGCCGTCACTGAAACTCGAGAGATAAGTCATCTTATTGCGATAGGGTCCTACGGTGGTACTTGAATACATTTCCCTTACTGCATCTGAACTTGAAATAGTGTATAACGATAGTCTGCTAAGCTGTACCCTTTTAAATCTTGTATAATCATGTGTGTTTTCACAGAACTATTCGTTTCTCTGAAAACGTGCATCTATTTTGCTAAGACGGTGGCGCCCCCGTCACAATAGCATGTTTTTATCTTCTTTACAGCGCCCTCTAACCGTATAACTTTGTAACTTCTCTCAAATTAGTCAGTCATTGAAGATACGGAACACTTCAATAGATGGCGTGGTAGACTTGAGTACGATTTTGCGGCGGTTCCGTCGTTTATTTTTATTATCGCCAGCGCCCTCTTTGAGCATTTGGTTAAACTAAGACATCTTCCAATCCAGTAAAGCCTCAACAATATGGTTACGGAAACCATCAACAGAGGGCGGTGGCTTTAAGTACGTACGTAGCGTAGATCGAGCCGCCATCTACACCGATAAGCGGCCCCTTCGTTGTTATGAATTTAACTTTGGTAGGGCTGGGGTTGAAACATACTCTAAGTTTTGACTTCGTTTGCCAACAGAGGGCTCTGTGGTTCATTAATTCGAAATCGTAATAATTTGCAAAGTATTGTTGTGATCACTGGTTGTTCTTGATTTTTTTAGACATATTTAAGATTAGAATACCTAGGCATTTTGATCTACATACTAACAGTTATAAATTTATTGCAGTAATTAATTCTGTCTGCCATCAATTAAAGAAACTTGACATCTCAAACTAAATGACATTAATATCTGAAATAAGTTTCTGTATTGTTACAGAAACAATAAATAATTGAAAGCTCGGGTCATTCTCACTTTAATTTGGGAAACAGACTGGAGTTGGAAACTTGTTGTGAATGGTGTAGCTTTGTCAAACTGCCACGAAAGTTTGACTATTTGTTTTTGAAACACCTTTTACCTTTCGACAAACCGTGTAAATCGGCTTAATAAAAGGTTTTCCATAAATAAATTAAAATCTAGCACACTATCATATGAGACTCAGATAAATACCTAATTACTAATATTATAAATGCGAAAGTCTGTCTGTCTGCGACCTTTACGGTTAAACCGCTGCACCGATTTACGATATTAGGTAAGTACTACACTAGCTTCTACCCGTCTGCGTAAAATTAGACTACAATAATTACCGTTGACAAATTTATCGCTATCCCGCGGGAACTATGCAATTTTCCGGGATAAGAATGTAACCTATATCTATCAACTACATATCTACACATACATACATAGCGTCACATCACGCCTCTTTCCCACAGGGGTAGGCAGAGACTACTTTGTTCCACTTGCTACGATCCTGACATACCTCTTTCGCTTCATCCACATTCATCAATCTCTACCAACTATCTGTTTTCCTTTTTCCTAATATTATAAATGCGAAAGTATGGATGGATGGATGGATAGATGTATGGATGGATGGATGTTTGTTTGTTACTCAATCACGCCAGAACGGCCCAACAGATCTGGATGAAATTTGGCACATAGATAGAGAAAAGTCTGGAATAGCACATAGGCTACTTTTTATCCCGGAAAATTGCGTGCTTCCCGCTGGATAGCGATAAACGAATTCTTTGCAGACGAAGTCGCTGGCAACAGCTAGTTTAATATAAATCGGTCCAATAATTTTAGCGTGAAGAGGGAAACATACACACTCACTCACATCGTCACATCCTCACGTCCTCACTCACAAACTTTCACATTTATTTTATAATATTAGTAGGATAGATATAGTTAGGCACTAGTAGTTCTCGCAACACTGTAAACATTAGTAACTTTTATTCGACATTATGATTGCCATTTGCATTGAGAAACAAGAGTAATGGCTCGCGAAACGACTCGTCCCAAAGAATTAATTCTGGAGCCGGAACCAGCCAAGTGTTGGATTTAAATAAAGTTCCTATTTGTCCTGCTGATTACCAACTTGCAGAGAAACCATTGAGATTAGCTACTCACAATAATATTTGAGAGAGAAAGAGAGAGTAACATTTATTTACACACATTCGGTAGATTTAAAATAAGAAGAAAATACAATATTACCTACTTAAGAATTGTACCGATTATGGTGTAAAATGGGCCCCACTCAGCATTATGTAGTTTACATTTGCTTAAGGTGATATCAGTCGGTTCAATTTTTGTTCGTTTTCTTATTTCATTTTGCATCTTTCACGCATAGTGACACGTCTGAACGCAAAGTGAAAGAAAAGTGCCGAATGAATTCATTAGTGAATTGATCAAACGGTGTTGGATATTTTCATTCGGCGGCATTCACTCGAAAGAATATTCACTCGAGTGAACCGTCTGACACCACCTTTAGTTTACTTTCGTTCAACAACCAAGATTGCTTTGTTCTAACGTAATACCTTTAGTGATAACTGAGCGTTTCTAAAAAAGTTTGTACATTAGTCGTTTGTAGGTGTCCTGTGCAGATTTATTATTTTCTTTAATCACCAGGCCACTGTGTATTTTATTTGAGTTATTGAGCATGAAATTCGTTTCATTATCTTAAATATAAATTAACTGTCTTAAATGTATATGTATTTGATCATTTAAAAAATATTTTTTTAAAATAATCGTTCAGTAAAGTTTGTATGAAAAGGTAAATCCCCCCTGTAAATTTCGAACCTAAAATATCGATTTTTGAAATCAGTTTTACGTTCTCGATTCCGTGGTGTGTTTTATTAACTTATAATAGACTCAAGCAATTACTTTCTACATTGCTTTCATATCCTTGTCTAAGAAATAATATTTAAAATTAACGATTAAAGTTTGTCCCACAAAAAGTTCCAATTTTGATTCCAGTTTTTGTTACCGCATTTTCGTCCCAAAATGTATTTTTTACAAAAAATTGTAGATTCTTTATAGGATGCTGGTAACACCAGCATCATATAGCCACCTTAATAATAAACAGTCACCTTTCAAAAATCAAAACTGCGAGTTGATAAAGTGCGTCGATGGTCAAACCTGAAATAAAAGTCCTCTTTTGTTACTGGAAAAACCTGGGTAAGTTTTGATTTTTTATTACTTTGAACTAAATTCTATTTATAAACACTTTATCAAGATTCATATTCTTAAACTCTTTGTTCAAATAGTACGTTATATTTGGTTTCACGAATTTTTTAAGTGTGCCGGGCACCATATTTTCCACCATTGGTTACTTCCTTTTTTGTTACTTTTGAATGGTAACGTATGGCTAGGAAATGGTAGTAACAAAAAAGAATTCCTAAGGCAGTGTGTAGACTAGTTGAAAATGACTTTATTTATATATATGAGAGGTATTTTATTTTTATTTGACAGTATTTGTGTATTTTATTTAACGTAGATATTTAATATAAACGAAGATATCAAAAATGTATGGTATTTAATCACTCTATCTTTTAAAAAATGTATGTAGTGATTATTATATTGAAACCTGACTAATGAATACTGTGCCTAAGAGTTCCTAATTTGTTACCGATGTTCCTCTTATTGTTACTGTCCCGTAAAAAAATACGAAGTTTTGTTCATTTTTGTTTATATTTTGTTAAAATATGTATATTTTAAATATTCCAAACGAATATTTAGCAATTTAATTATGATAATTTCCAAAAAATATTAACGTAACTTTATGAATAAGCATTATATTGTAAATTTTCAGGGTGCGTTTGACCAAATGGTAACAAAAAGGAATGAATATCTTTATTATTTTGTGATTACCTTAAAAGAGCATTAAAAACGTATACAATTTTATTATTGCTACCTTATTTCTTCAATAAAACCAACTAAATAATGTGTTTGGTGTCTATTTACTTAATTGAATCTTAGTAACAAAATAGGAATTATCGACTACCCCGACTCAGTAGATTTAACTTTACAGCTTATTTTATAGTTCGAATCTCTAAAAAAATACATTATTTAGAATCTTTAAGAACCAGGTAATAATATGCGCTTAAAATAATATCGAAAAGTATTAATTTAAAATTAGCCTATGCTGTCTGCCAAATGTACAAACTTTTTTAGAAACGCTCAACTAACAATCAATTAAAAATTAAAACAAAGTAGGTAACTAAATAGTCGTAACGAAAATACTTATTCATGCCAAAAATCTTATATTATTTTGGAAAAAAACTGATACTTCCCGATGCACGTCCCCTATTGTATATATTGTTGTGTATTGTGTATATTGTTGCTGAATAAATAGTCTATCTTTTTAGTTACCTACCTATTGTATTGTATTGTATAGTAACTAAAAGAGTAACTAGTACTTACTAGGACGGTCGACAGGTTAAAAATGCGGGGCCGATTTTTATCAAACATGGCTAAAAACCGTAACAAGGAAACTGACTTATAATTAAAAAAAAAAACATAGAAATCGGTCCAACCATTTGAGAGCTACGATGCAACAGACAGACACACAGACATTGACGTCAAACTAATAGCACCCCCTTTCGTACTCGACTTACCATTAATTCAAACACAAATTGGTAATTATCGCCAGTAAAATTTACAAAAGTGAAATCGTGAAATCTCATTTTACCACCCGCCGCGTTCGAAAATCGTGAGTACCACCGCGAGAGTAATTTTCCCAGTGATTTCTCGCAGGAAATTCGGCGTTTTCAAGTAAGCGATATATCGCGATATTACGCTGACGAGTATTTAATGTGGGAGTCTCGCTGATGCCTTTGTTTTTCTGCTGGGAACTGCCTCGTTAGGATAGTTTTTGGCCTTTGCGTTAAACGATTTTGTTCAGATTCCTTTTTAGGAAAGCATTTACTGAAAGTTAGGAAAAAGGCGTGGTAGCCTCAGTAGACTTATGGTTTCTCAAGCTGCTCTTAGCTTCAATCCCGGGCTATTATCAAAGAAATGTGTCTAGTTGGATCTAGGCTACTTTTTATGCTGGTGTCGGAGAAGAACTGCAAGTTAAAGTTAAAGTTAAAGTTGGTACACATGAACAAAAACAGTGAAAGAAACTGAATCACGTATTATACCGCTGTATAACGTTTTGTATACGGCCAGCAACTTTAATAGTTTGAGCATACATGGAACGTTGCCATAGTGTTATAATTGCTTGTTACCCCCTTATTCATAAACGCTCTATAGCCTTCTGCTAACTTAGTAATCGTTTGTCCTTATCTGTGAAAGGTAAATGTCAAAGTGACAAATAAGGACAAACGATTGCCAAGTTAGCAGAAGCCCATAGAGCGTTTATGAATGGGTTAGTGTTTAAAACACGTTGCTAAAGTTTGGCAGCGTTCCATCAACAAATTAAAGTCGTTGAGCGTACGTGATTCTGCTTCTTCGGACTGCACGGTCAACTAACGTACCTACCTAAAACGTTTAATTATGCCGCTTCCACAGCTATGCTCTAGTACATAGTTACGTACGCGATGCATCGTGCATGCAGTTTATGTATACATGAGTGTAGTCACCTATGTATACTCAGCGTACTCAGCTACACGTACCTAAATGTGCCAGCTATGCGCAGCGAAGAGGCCGAGTGGAATTTCAAAAATTCAACGCCTCAATAGCTCGGTGAGAGCGTGGATTAGTTATAGGGTTGTCCATGTAGCTGAAATATTGTTTATTATGGCTTTAATTGGACCTTTTATACGACAAGCATTTTATAAGCAATTGGGTCACCTGATGGTAAGCGAGCACCCATGGCCACCCGTAAAACTAGAGGATTGCAGATGCGTTGCCAGCCTCGAGGGCTAGGATATATTACCTCTTGTGCCAGTATTTGCACCGGCTGTCTTACTTTCTACGCCGTAACACAGTAGTGAAAGCGCTGCTGTTTTGCGGTAGGATTAGCGAGTAAGACGATGGCAGCAATCGACAGACCTTGCATCCTCATGCAAGGTCTGTCGATTGCTGCCATACCACCCGCAAAACATAGATGATGCCGTTAGAAATGATGTTGCATGCCTACGGTTTTTTTTGACGTAAACAAATCAAAGATAATGATCATGATGCATGCAACTGCGTCGAAATATCGGGTGCTCAATAAAGGTAATCGCGGTTCATATCCCCTTTATAATATTTCGAAATCACAACAAAATCATTGTTCCTGAGTGTGTGTGTGTTTTGTATTTACGTATGATTACCTACGCGTAATGCGCGGGTTTTTTTTTTTAATTAATTTTATCACTAAAAGTTCTAGGAGGCCTAGTTTTTGGTGGTAACCCTAACTGCGTCCACTCGCTCGCCTGCTGTCGATGCCTCCAATATTCCAGCCTACAATACACCCGGCAAGCAAACACGTACCCATTAAGCACTGACTGAGCCAAACGCGACTCTATCACTCACTGCATAATGCTAATGAAGGGAGACCAATGCTTGGTAAACGCGAAGCTGTGTTGGGGGGTGTAGCAGAATTCACAAGTAATAAACATTGACTTGGGGCGGTGCGGTGGAGTGATTTTGAAATGTCCGGATTTAACATACAAGATGCAAAAGTGAGGTTATGACAGGCTACTAACTGATATACGAGTACGATTTATAGGAATGGCGATGGTGTTTGTTTGAGTTACCACTACATTACGTCTATTCTATACCATAGGTAATAATAAAGCTGAAGAAGGTCAAAAGTCTGTACATGGAAGATATAAAAAAAAATAGCGGGGATACTTCAGAATCGACAACAGAAAAGTTTTTAGAATTTTAGTCTGTGTGTCTGCATATTTGCGAGTGCATCACGTGAAAACGGCTAATCGTATTTTGATGCAAACGTTACCAATCTGTTGGGAATATCACCGGCCTGGTTATGGGCTACTTTTTATCCCGGAAAATTGCATATTCCCCGCGGGAACTTGCTAATTCTACACGGACGAAATTGCGGGAAGAAGCCAGTTTAGAATAAAGATGACTACATTGTGTCTTAAAAATTAAACCAGAATAATTTAGCAAGCGGTTACATTGAAAGAACACCTTCTTATTCTGTGGGTATCAAGAGTCTGCGCAGTTACGCTTCAATAGTTACAACATTGGTGGTCCAGAAAGGGGTGAAGTCGCGGGTGACATCATCCAAAACCATACCCGCTCATAATTATGCCAAAATATCCTAAACAGCCACTTGACTGACTTGTAAAAAGACAGAAGACACTTAGCCCATAGGTCACAGGAGTACGGAACACTAAAGCC
The DNA here is from genome assembly GCA_963854515.1 of Pandemis heparana. Lineage (NCBI taxonomy): Eukaryota > Metazoa > Arthropoda > Insecta > Lepidoptera > Tortricidae > Pandemis > Pandemis heparana. Next base: position 14,450,364 of record OY978021.1, read on the forward strand.
TTCTTCGTACGAAAAGGCCATCATCCTAAAAATTCCACTGACAAAATAATCCACGTTTATCGCACAGAAAACTCGCCATAACTAACCCAATGGTGCTGGTTCAAGTGTTGTTTCTTCTCTTGAGCGCGGCGGTTAGAAATAATGACGTGATGTTATAATATTCGACGCGCCTGGTAAGCGAGGAGGGATCTACCTAAACGAGAAAATAACAATATTAGTGTGCAAGCTTTCAGAGTCCCTATGGATTTAGTATTTTGGTAAAACGTCTACGAAAACGAACAAATAACATTTTAAGCTACTCCACTCACGTGAAAAGCCAAGCCTGTGCGAAATGTATATTATTATGTTCCCTTGTTTGTTTAATTGAAATGGATCACCGCAAGGTAACGCCTGAGTCACAAAAAGTAGTTTTCAAACTAGAACACAGAAAATGGCCAGGAATTGAAACTGGATCCTCATCATTCCATGATGTTTGGTGATAACCCTTACACCTCCCGTAGCAGGTGAGTAAGCCTTTGAATTTTTCCATCTGTACCAGCTAATACGTGACTATTTTACTAAGCGATTTTTGTCGCCAAGCGTTATCTGTTTAAGTGATGACGTCTGTACGACACAATTACAAACTCCCGTGGAACATCTACTGCTCACCAGGGACGAGAGAAGGCGCTATTTTCAAATGATAGGTACTATTAAATGAATCGAGAATTTTTACTTCTTGATTTTTTTTATTTTTTTTTACGGTTTTACCCAATTAAATTTTTGAACGTCTAACAAGACTTTAGTTACATTACCTGTAACGTATTGTATCCTCTATTGCTCCTTTTTACCATCTTAAAAGATGATGATAATGATGATGGCATTCAGTTCGCGGCAGGCTCGCAAACCACTAGGGTTTTTGGTTACTGTAACTACAACAGTTACGTTGACAGCTTCCATGAGTACCCGGCTTTTGTCGTAAGCAGAACTCGATATAGATGTAAAAGCGTACGTTTATATTATCGGCAGTCCACATCGACACACGATTCTCGTCCCAAGGACTATCGTGTGGAGGACCCTTGGCCGTGCGTTATATATTTGTTCTATCCCTAAGCGAGCTGTTTGCGAGATTTAAAAGGCTCGGACCCGAGATTTATTGGGATATTTGGCTTTACTTTAAAACTTGGGAAACAATTCTATTTTTAACCTCCGACGCAAAAAGAGGGGTGTTATAAGTTTGACGTCAATGTCTTTCTCTCTCTGTGTGTGTGTGTGTGTGTGTGTGTGTCTGTGGCAACCTAGCTCTGAAAGGAATGGACCGATTTGGATTTTTTTCATTTTCCTTGCGGTTTCATTTGCCAGTTTCCTTGCGGTGGTTCTTAGCCGCTTCGGTTTTCTTTGGTTGAAATTGGTCCAACAGTTTGAAGAGTATCAGCTCTTTTCCAAATAATGTAATGCATATTTGGCATATTTTTTTTTTTAAATTTTAGCTTTTAAGGGCCTGTTCACTTTTTAACTTTCTTTTTTTATCTTTCTTTAACTGTCAGTTATCTATGATCTGTTTTGTAGTAATAGAGACTGACTCATCTATAACTGACAGTTAAGGAGTGGTGAGACAGGCCCTAAGTTACCTACAAGTTTTTTTTTTATAATTTTGGTTATTTATTTTAGTTAGAAGCAACTTTCGACTGGCCGATTTAATTCCTTTTAACTTAAACTAGGTACAGGTTAAAATAACATAAATCCTCATAATGTCGTTGCATTACATATTACAACAATGAATCCTGTGTTTGCCTGCCCCTATTCGGTGTGTATGTGTTTGTAAGCTTAATGAGCATAAACATATGCGGGCCCGTATTGTTTCAGACTGACGCAGAAATAAAACAAGATTCTAGTATTCTAGCTGCTGTTTAGGTAGTATTTTTGAGACTTCTGAAAATAGATGTCATTCTTTCACGTAACTGTGAAGTGAGCCGACTCGATTTTTTTATACCTAATGAAAATGCCAGAGGTACTTACTTTAAGAAAGAAGCAGTATATTTCAACAATAAAATTATAATATCACATGGAAACAAAGTAAACACTTCGCGTTATCAAACTTAAATGTAAGAGATAAATTAATTATAAAGTAAACTTCCCAATACCACTCTCAATATCGATATTGTATACCTCAAATATAAAGTATCTCGGAAACCGAGAGATCACCATATTCTATTCCAATTCATACGTATTTAAAACTAATCAGAGAGCAGCTGTGGTGTGTTACGTCAACACAAGAAGCAGCAATGCGTTGCCAAGAAGAAACAAAGCAGCTAAAGACAATGTCGAGGCGGCGTTGGTGGCGTTGAGATCAGGAGCAGAAATGCAGGCTTGGCGGCGCTGGGCGGCGGGGCCCAGGCAGGCGGCGTGCGCCATCAGGTGCGGCAGCTGGCTCTGCTCGTACAGCCCCGAGAACAGCTGCTGCTGCGGCCCGCGCGCGAACACCGCCACGTCGTCGCCGCCGTGCGTCTCTATTATCGTTGGTACGTCGACGTGCGTCATCCAGGGTAAGGACACTGGAATCGCAAATAAATAGTGTAAACTACTTACTTGTTGAAGATTGAACCGTTCTAAACAGTGGAGTGCCAAAGCTTGTCTATCTACAAGTGTGAGGCAAATTTCATTTGAGACAGACGAGAGGATTGAACATCGAAAAATAAATGGTTAGACTTTGCCACACCGCGTTGCTACCTAAAAGGTATCTGTTACAGCGGTTCGGTAAAACATCCTTTCAGACTTTTTGTAGTTGGCCTTGACTTATGAAGTGAACTGTTAAGAAAGAACTAGACATCAGTGTGCTCTTTCACAGTAGCTATATTACTGGCTGATTTACGTATACTTACTAAAGTTAGTCTCTTGGGTGACGTCGACGCGGTTGTTGTCTTCCGGTACGCGGTAGCCGGGTCCGTTGGTGTAGGACAGCGTCATGTAGGGTATTCCATCAGTACCAACTTCATCAGAGGGCCCGAGAATGTCGGTCCCGCGTCGCGAGTAGCCGTTAAACGCCATGGCGTGGGAATGATCAGCTGTCAGAAGCAATAGCGTACTAGCTGCTGGTAGAAGTGTAACAGCACGCTCAACAGCGGCGTCCAGTGCTAGAGTTTCATCTAGCGCCAAATACGGCATGTTGAGGTGGTGGCCATGATCAATGCGACCACCTTCGACGAATAAGAAGAAGCCACGGGGGTTGCGCGATAAGACACGAATAGCCGCTTCTGTCATTTCAGCCAACGTGGGCTCGTCGGCGCCTGTGATTCGAGCCTGTGCTTCAAACTGCATGTGGTTTGCTTCAAATAGCCCCAGTAGGTACTCGGGTGGGTCGGCGATGGCCTGCAGCAGCTCGGTGCGGTTCCACACGTACGCGTGCGAGTCGCCAGCAGCTTCGCGTCTAGCACTCCACTCCGCTATCATGTCACGCCCGTCCAAACGTTGTCCTGATGCGCCTTCTTCATCCACCGTCGTATTAGGACGGAAGAAGTTTCGACCACCACCGAGAATGACCTATCACATAAGAAACATTTTTTTGAAGACTATACAAATGTTACTTGTCACAGATGGCATTGACTCTTATCTAGGATCTTAGGAAGTCCACAGGGACAACTCAAGATAAATAAGACAATGGGGAAGGCACAGACCTTAAACTGATTTCCAGGGAAGAAGTTCATGAGCTGATCAGCTATATCAGGGCACTCTGCAGGATCGTAACCGTCAGCTCTCACTTGAGCATCGCTCTCCCAATGGCGATCGGCAGCATGTGCATATGCGCCGGCAGGGGACGCGTGAGTCACACTAGTCGTCGTCACTATCCCTGTAGCAAAGTTACTCGTAAAACCAACGAAAAATAAATCAAAATATAAATTTGTAGTACATTGAAAGATTATTACCAACGCTGCGTCCGTCGGCAATGGCCCAAGCGGCGATGGACTCGACATGTGTGTTTGGATCGGTGGAGGCGGGACAGTCGTAGCGCGATACTTGTCCAGTCACACCGAGCGTGCCGATATTGTTTTTGACACCACATAGATAAGCTGTAGACGTGCATGCTGAGTCTGGGATTTGAGCGTCTAGACAGTATGTCTGAAAAAACAAAGTATTTTTCTATAAAAGGCACAAAAGGTGTGAAATTGACAAGATTTAAGTTTAGGTGGGATCGATACCTTAGCAAGTCCAGTGATAGGAAAGCGCTCGAAAGAGAGGCGCTCTTCTTCGCCGGAGCGGCCGGCGCGCTGGCCGCGCAGCGTGCGCGCCGGCGCCAGCGTGGGCACCGACAGCCCGTCGCCCAGGAACATGACCACGTTGCGCGCCACCTCGTCGTACTGCGGCGGCGCGAGGCGCTCGTCGATGGCGCCGAACGCCTCCGCGTACCAGTACTGGGCGTCGCGCTCGGCCGCGTCCGGCGGGATGGCGCGCGAGGCGGGCGCGGCGGCGGGTGCGGCGGGTACCCGCTGGTCGTGGTAGTGGTCACCCACCGCCACCGCCACTAACGCCAGCATTAAAAACCAAAGGTTTAATGAATGCATCATGTACAGTAAGAAAAAAGCAGCAGTGATCTCGATGACGGCTTCTGCGACAGTGCAGGATTTAAAGTCTCGGATTTATTGTAATTCCTCCTAATCGCGTTTAAATATGTTTACCTGTTAATCCTTTTATCATCCTTAATGCTTTTTATTGATTATCATTTTATATTACACACTTTAAGTGTGGGAGATAAACGATTCTCGTGTACCTAATAGAGGCACGGCTTCTGACCATGCGGACCACGCAGTATTAGCCACAAACCACGCCTTGTTATCTCAAGGTCAGCGCGCGTATTACCGTCATATCTTGGGCACGCCTCTTATTTCGACACCTGACCGTGGCCTTAGGGCTTAAGTCAGCACACAATTATCGCGTGCAGACGGAAAGTGAGATAGTGCTATCTTAATTTTAATAATCGTGCTTTGATGTTAGAGAAGTGAAAGTTCACTATCGAAGATTGGCCCAGCTTAGCATAGATCAGGGTTTCACAAATTAATTTAGGGTACGCGACCAAATTAACGTCACACTCTCACAGAGATAAAATGAGTTGATTTTTTTACTTATACCAGCGGAATTCCTTCTGTAATTGTGACAAGACCAATAAGATTCGAACCTCAAAGAGTGTTTATATTCTTACTAGCTGTTGCCAGCGACTTCGTCTGCAAAGAATTCGTTTATCGCTATCCCGCGGGAACTACGCAATTTTCCGGGATAAAAAGTAGCCTATGTGCTATTCCAGACTTTTCTCTATCTATGAGCCGAATTTCATCCAGATCCTTTGGGCCGTTCTGGCGTGATTGAGTAACAAACATACATCCATCCATCCATCCATCCATACATACATCCATCCATCCATACTTTCGCATTTATAATATTAGTTAGATTGCCAGTGTGTCACTCTTCCAAGTCCATTAATTGGTGTCGTTGACAGACCGACTGAGTTTACAAAAAACTAACTACAGTACTTTTTCGCCGAGACTTCGCGCCATGAGATGTCGGTATGACGGTATGGGGCGTAGAGCCATAACCTTGAGAAACCCTGATCATAGACTGCTGGTTATAGAAGTAGAGAAATACATGCTGCAATTATATTCCTCTAGAGCTAGCATTGAGGATTGCTGCCAAGAGCACTCGAATATTTTTACGATATGTAATGCGTGCATCCCGGTACCGCAGAACGAGTGGCGCGCACTCTACTGTGAACAAAACGCGAGTGTGGATCAAGTAAAGAAAGACAAGTCTGTGTCAAGTTTGTGTCTGTTTCTTTATATTTGTACAATAATGCATTTACTTGCAAGTATACAAGAGCTTTCACAATTTTTAACCCCAGCCTGAAAGATGGGTGTTCTATAACGTGTGCCAATTTTCCTTTTGAAAAGTAAAGCTTTTTTCCAAAATTATGTAACATAATTTTGGCATTAAACAATTTTTTTTTAATTGATGATGATGATTCCTCCTTTAACTCCTCGTGGAGCACAGGGCCACGACAGTCTTTCTCCAGACTTCTCTATTCTGAGCCCTCTCTTTGGCGTCGGCCCAGGTCATCCCGGCAGCTTTGAGTTCCGCCGTGATGGATCTCTTCCAGGATTCAGTGGGACGACCCTGTCTTCTTCTTCCGCCAACGGGGAAGAAGAAGACAGGGACAGAGACATTTTTTTTAATTAACTTATGATTACTCGATTAAAGTTTTTACTCTAGAATATTTTCAGCAGATGGCGGGGTTAGTTCTCGACCCACATTAAGGTTCAGTTTAGTTTTGAAATACGAGTTTTTTAAAAGTTATCACGATATCGCTATCTCTTTCCCCGTGGGCCATGCGACTATTGTCCTCTCGCGCGTGTATGCTCCAACCTAATTGGTCGTTAATTGGGCTGGTTGCCTCATACGACGCGACAATGGCGGCGAATCGCGATAGTTGCCCGCCAGTATGTTGGTGGCAACTTTTAGCAATAAAATTGCCATGTTAACGCTTTTTGCTGTCGACGGAGAGGCTCAAAAACTTCTTGAGGTGCCGTGTTCAATTTATATATTTTTTTTGGGGTTCCAAAGCGAATATACACAAAAATGTATCCCTACCTAACAGTTTTTCGCCTGCTGTATAAATCTGATAGCAGTATTCACAGCATTTTCTCCGGTATGAAATTTTCAAGATAGATGTTTCGTGTTATGCACATTATATTTCTGTACCTAGTTAAAATATGAAAAAAATTGAAGGGGGCACTCCATTATTAAGTAAACGAGGATTTTTTCTTCATTTTGAAAATCATTATTATAGGTTTTTGAATAAAGAAAAAGTTGATTTATGACAATCACAAAAGTAGTTACAAAACAAAGACACACACACACAACGCTGATGATCTTATTTTCATGTCTGTGTTTTTTTTGTTGTTTCTTTTCTATAAAATTGTAATGTTTGTATGCTCTTATATTTTTGTGTGTCTTGCAAAATGAATAAATGTCTTCTTTCTTTCTTCTTTCTTTCTAAAAAACATATAAAATGTTACTCAAAAATAAATTGACACAAAATGATCCCAACTCAGCATTTGCTGGCCTTAAAGCCAAAGCTGGTCTTCCGTTGGGGCCATCGTTGGGCGTAAATGTTTGCAAGATTTATAATAATCTTTGTGGAGAAGGTTCATTGTAAAAAATTGTCTCCCTGTAACTTTTGAAACGTCAAGACAACAATTTTAACGAAATTTTAACCTTATCCATTATCCCCCAGTAAATAAGTTAGAGCGATATCATCAGACAGTCAAGTTACTGGTTTAAGTAAAATTAATAAATTTGTACAAGGAATTGCTAATTCGTTTAGCAAAATAACAGCACGTAATAAAATGGCCGGCATTATTCAGTGGTCTCACGCAACGTGGCATAAACCGCTCCAATAATGACGTTAGTGCTTTAAATACAGCATTTAGAGTTTATTAAGTGGTTTAGAGATATGCCAAATGTTGTTAATGATTGCACTGATGCGGTTGTTTTGTATTTAATTTTACTGGAATTACCGTGAGCGATTATGGTAATTATGTTTTACTAGCTGTTGCCAGCGACTTTGTCTGCAAAGAATTCGTTTATCGCTATCCCGCGGGAACTACGCAATTTTCCGGGATAAAAAGTAGCCTATGTGCTATTCCAGACTTTTCTCTATCTATGTGCCGAATTTCATCTAAATCAGTTGGACCGTTCTGGCGTGATTGAGTAACAAACAAACATCCATCCATCCATCCATCCATACTTTCGCATTTATAATATTAGTTAGATGAGCCGCACTACTAGAATAATCTGAGGCGCTAATCACCGCAAAACTTGTCGATGACAAGTGACAATTATTAGATTGCAAACTCGATAATAATCGGCTTCATTATTGACTACGTGCATTATTATTATTCACGTCTTAATTCCTAATGGGGTTGACAAAGCCCAGTGTAACAAGACCAGTTTTGCCTTTAGCTTTAAAAAAAACTTGTAGGAGTAGGTACCTACATAAATCACGTCTTTATCCCTTACGGGGTAGACAAACCTTAAGTAACAAGACCTAAATAAATGCAACGTTTAGCGCAATCGTGGGTGATACGGAGGAAATGGGAATCAAAATAGTGTCGGGTTGTTAGCCGCATCCCCTATAATGATTCCTTAGATTTTCGCTGATTCCCTCGAGTATACTGTTCCCTTAAAAACCTGGCAGACCGGCAGTTCTCTTAGGGTTCTGGTTCTGATTGGTAGGGGTGATCGCTTACCATCTGGTGGCTCGCTTGCTCGTTTCCTTCCCTCATACCATAAAATAATTCTGATTCCATTACAAACTCGACAAGAATCGGCTTCATATTTGACTATTATAGGTCTACCAGAATCTCATGGCAAATGGGGAAATAAAAATTTAAGAGGGCAATACTGAGGAAATTGGACTAAACGGTACGGTTGGTTACGTTTCAAAATTGTCACATGCTTGTCAACGACAAATTGTCGAAAGCCATTCCTTATCAATTTGTCTAGATAATAAATTTTAAACGCTAAACTGTGACTTTTAATATTAAAACTATTCATCTTCAATAACTATTTGAGTTCTCGTAAAGTTCGCTGGACAATGGAGAGAACGTAACTCAACTGCATCGTTTGCGTTCGACTGTACCTATAAACTATTTCGATAGAAATTACTGACAAGGTTAAGCTCGTGGCTTCGCTTGGAAGATTTTGAATAATCGTCCTTATTACTTCTGTGTTCAGCATAAATAATGCCTATGCAAATCTCAGCTTTCTACATCAGGAAGTTTTATGTGGGTGTTGATAAGTCAGTCAGTTTTTGATATCAAATTCTTTGCTATTGCAAATATATTTGAGCTGAATTTGTTGCTAAGCGCAATTCAGAAAGACAATGTAAAAGAGCTTTAGGCGGCCAATTTGCAACAATAAATTTTGCATTTTGAATTTTGAACTTGAGAGCAGTTAGACCAATGCGGTTTTTTTAACGAATCTTCTAATTATTGCTGAATTATAACTAGAACAGTATGGACTAGAAAAAGGAAAAACAGTTATAAAACCGGCATAATTTAAAAAAGTACTCACTGCCTATCCGCGGCAGAACCTTACTTAAAAACCCTGACGTCACATGGTCCCACAGGAAATGAGTTCCCCCCCCTCCTCGCTTCCGGATGTTAATATATTTGAAATAGCTATTTCTGTTTGTACTGGCACACTTAGAACGGAAATTTGAGAAGCAGCCGGCAGATGTCGTAATTAATGTTGTACTCAGAACCATGTAACCGACAAAATTGGGGTGCCATGATGGAAATCAATACTTAAATGACATTATTTAGAGTTCCCAATTCGCCCACATGGAAACTATATAGCCCAAACCCTCTCGCAATGAGAGTTCTA